>CM053623.1:296401798-296432132 GCA_028646595.1 Phalanger gymnotis | reverse complement strand
GCTCTTCCATGGCCTGAGACCAATTCATATTTTTCTTGGAGGCTTTTGTTGTAGGCTCTTTGACTTTTTTGACTTCTTCTGACTGTATGTTTTGGTCTTCTTTGTCACCAAAAAAAGATTCCAAAATCTGAGTCTGAATCTGAGACCATTTTTGCTGTCTGTTCGTGTTCCCAGCCAACTACTTAACCCTTGAGCTATTTGTCAGGGTATAACTTCTTGTACAGGAGAGAATACTTTGTCCCAAGCTTGAGGAGCTGTGCTGCTATTTTCATAACTACTTCTACACAGCAAGCTCTGCCACAACAGTGGTCCTTCTCCCCCAAGAACTGCCAACCAGCATTGTGGCCCAGATCCAGGCAGGGCAAATCAGACTTTGCACTCCAGCTCTAATCTTCAGCTTAATTGACCACCAGGTGGCCTGGGGCCAGATAAGACTGCAGCTGTAGCCCTGGAAGCAGCCTCAGAGCTGCCCCACCTCTGCAGCCCCTGGGGTAGTGGCAGACCATGAACTCCTTTCACTCTGTCCCTGAAGCTTTTCCCACTAATCTTCTCTGGTGTTTGCGGGTTGAGAAGTCTGGTAACTGACACAGCTCACTGATTCAGGGTGCTATGCCTGTTCCACCTGACTCCCAGTCTGGTTGTTCTAGGCACAGCCCATGCTAGGTTCTGCTCTGCTTGGCTCCCAGCTCCGAGTGATAGACCCTTCCCAGCTACTATCTAGGCTGTCCTGTGCTGGAGTCCTGCTTCCCTTTACTATTTCATTGGTTCTGTAGCTCTATAATTTGCTCAGAACCATTTTTATAGGTGTTTGGAGGGACCTGAGGGGGAGCTTAAGCAAGTCCCTGCTTTCCAGCTGCCATCTTGGCTCCTCTCCAGGATGGAGGGATTCTTTAGCAGGTATTTATGGATGGAAAGAGACACAGGAAAGGAAACTAATTGCTTTTGCAAATGCCTTCCTTTTGAGTTTTCTTTCTACAAGTTTACTCATACAAGTTGTCTTTTCTTCTCTAGAAATGAGAGAGAGAAAGAGAGATTTTTTTAAATGGGGCTGATAATTTCTGTGCTCCGCATATCTTTCCTTTCTCTGTGCATCCCTGATAGTCATTACAGGACTGATTCAGAGTGCGGTCTTCTCTTTGTTCACTGCCCTATCTTCCCCTTGCCTTACTTCTCTCATACATCTGAGGCTGGAAGTTTAATCAGCTATACACATTGAAACAATCAATTTTTTTAGCCTAGTGGAAATATACTTGCTTTTGGGTCCACATGGCCTCTTTCTCTGCTATTTTATGGAGTTTATTTTAGATGAAAAGTTATTAATAAAACAAATATAAATAATAATAAAATAATAACAGCAAATTAGAAAATTTACTAATATGTGGACAGAGATTTTGCTCTCTAACCTCACTAAAAATGTGTGTGTTTCCAGCTAACTAAAGTTTTCCTCCATGCTCTTTTTCTTGGCATGAACCAATTAAACATACCTGCAATAAGTCTTCATGACTTACCATGAGGTTTTATATGAAATTAAATTAAAGCCATTAATATCCGGGAGCAAATTGAAATGTGTCTAATTTAACAGGTATGTTTGGATTTCATAGGTACCTGGTTGAGAAATGAAGCCATTACTCCCTGTCATGGGTTGGCTAGGTAGCCCAGTGGATAGAACACAAGGCTTGAAGGCAGGAGGAGCTGAGTTCAAATCTGGCCTCAGATACTTATTAGCTATGTGAACCTTGTCAAGACACCTAACTTCTGTTCACCTTAATGTTGTCATCTGTAAAATGGGGATAATAATGACACCTATCTCTGAGGGCTGTATGCTCTATATAAATGTTGGTTATTATTACTGCTGGGGATGTTCCTACTGAACTTAATCTACTGTGATCAGACCTTTTTATTTTGATCAAGTTTTTTAATTGTATGTAAGAAGTCCCTATACATTCCATTTCATGTCAGTCTGTCCAAGGGCTCTTTTCCATCTCTTTTTTCTGCATACCCACTAAAAATTCACTAGTGAGAACTCCTTTAAGAACCTATCCTATTTTGGGCTCTGGGTATATTTTCCAATTAAAAAAACACTTTTCCTTAACAGTCTTCTGTCCCAAAGCAACCAAATTTATATTGTCTGGAAATATAATCAGAAAAATTAACTATTTTTGAAAAGATATTCATGGGCTTCTCTCAATAGAGCATTTTTTGTTATTTCTAGCATTAAAATGAGCTAATAAAGTATATACATAGTAATGATGTAGAATATACTAATGTGTATATTCAGAAGTGTATTCATTCAAAAATATTTATTGAGCTCTATGTACAAAGTACCATGCAAAGTATCTTGGGCAATACAAAGATAAAGAAGGCATGTTCCCTGCCTTCAAGAAGCAAGGACAGCTCAGTAGCGGGTGGAGGGAGATAAGATACGTACAAAAATAACTGTAATAGAAGGCAGAATGTTAAACATGCCATGAGAGAAATAGGGAGAAGTGTGGGTATTCAGGGGAAAGAAAAATCATGTTCTTTACACAGTCTTCCTTAATCATATCCCCGCCTACTGCCCTCAAATAAATTAGCATTCGAGCTGAGCCTGGAAGGGTGGAAAGATTTTTATATAAAGGGATTACAAAGATACAGAAAGGAGGGTCCTCTATGCTTAACACAGTGCTTGGCATATAGTATGGGCTTAATAAATAATTTTACATTCATTCATAATAAAGTACTGAATTACAAAGGGAAACAAACATTTATTAAGCACTTACTATGTGCCAGGAACTGGTCTAAGCACTTTACAAATATTATCTCATTTGATCTTTACAATAAGCCTATGAGGTAGATATTATTATTATTCTCATTTTATCACTGAGGAAACTGAGGCAGACAGCAATTATGTGACTTGTCCAGGGTCACAGAGCTAGGAAATGGAGGGAGTAGTTGAACTCAGTTCTTCTTGACTCTACGCCCAACACTCTATCCACTGTGCCACCCTGCTTGCCAAGAGTGGCAAAGATAAGGTGGATTTGAGAGAAAGGGCATGGTCAACAATCTCAAATGCTACATAGAATTCCAGGAAGATGAAGATGTTTGCAATTATGTGCTAGGAAAATTCTCAAACAACTAAACAGAATCTCCCGAAGCACAGACCTTCTCTTTTTCTGGAAAACAAAAAAAGAAAAAACCAAGGGCAAGTAGTTGCTGCAGCTGCCAGCAGTGTTCCCAATAGCTTTCCATAGTAACCCAACCTCATCAAAGTCCATATCCCATAACTATTTCCTTTTGAGTCAAGATTATGTCAAACACCAAAAACTTCTGACCTAAAATCTATCCATCCCCATTTCCTTTTATGTGTTCCTTACTGGGTTAGCATTCTTCAAATCAAACGTTATTTGAACTTTCAATATTGATTCTGGGAATTTGAGACCATTTTTGATATGAGGCAAGGAACACAGCCCTACAACTGAATGGACATCTGAATAGATGTTAAGTTAACTGTGAAGAAGGTTAAATTATTATGTGACAAGGACCATATTAATCAGAATATAGGCTGTCCCTGAATATGGAACATACTCCTAAAAGAAAAGTTTTTTTTTTAATGTAGGTATGTATATGTATATACATATATATACATATGCATGTATGTATATGCATATATAATATTACAGGCATTCATAATGTATTATTACACTATTAATGATGCATGTTATATATCCATATTATATATATATATGTATATATATACATATATATTCATAATATATGTGTATGGGCATGTATGATTTTGCAAAAGGCTTAGAGCACTTTTAGGCTTCAATACCTTAAAACTGCACTAAGACCTTTGGGACATTATCTATCTATCTATCTATCTATCTATCTATCTATCTACACACATGTACATATAAATAAGCATATATATATGTATGTACATGCCTGTATATATATATATTTAGTGGATATCATATATACATGTACACATATTAATGTATTTATTTAGTGGGAAAGATATTTTTAACATATATAGCCCATAGAAGCTCTGAGGTATCCTTATCTCAATTCACATTCCTACCAATAAATCAGTTTCCTAGATTTTGACTATAGCTTCTTCTCAGGATTCTAGGGTTATATTAAGGGGTCAGAGGTTATTCTCTAATGCTATAGGCTTGAACACCCACTGGCATGCTTTTCTTCCAAATTTGTCATTTGAGAATCATTCAATTAGTCAATCTAAATAGTTTTTAGCAACAGGTATAAACTGAGGTGATGCATTAAAGACAATTTGACAAAATAACTCCTCCCTTCCCTCAAAGTCTCTGACAACTAGACCATGAATATGGGAAGAATCCAGTAGAAAGAAAGCACATGTATCATAAGGGTAGCTCACCACTCCTAGTTCACAGAAGTCCTTTTCTCCCATCTGGCCTTGGATCCCAGTGTCCAGTCTCCGGTTGACTTAGGAACACCAGTTAGGACACTGATAGGAAATTCAATGACTTCTGAGCCCCCAAGGTCCTTCTCAGGCCAAAGGGAACATGACTAAGGTCAAAGTTGAGTCCTCTTCTTCACCAGCACGCTCCTGCCAAGTGGTTTCTCTTCAGTAATACACTAGAAAGCCGTACTTGCTCAAATGCCTGGAAAACCTCCTATTCTAGATAAACGTACACTTTTATATGGAACCCAGAGAGCATAAGGAAATCCCATGGCCAACTGGAACATTCCTTATCTGGCATCAGTTGTTATCAAATGGCTTTTAGTATCTTTTCATATATAGTCCAAAGTTTTTGATTGACCACTAAGATGTGTTATTACTTAGCTGAGGTGTCGTGCTGAGTAGAGGTAGTTTAAACCCCATTCTTGCATATTTCTATTCAAATAAAGATATTTTATTCATGGTATAGTGAAATGTTCTCTTGGTTCCAATGTAAAAAAAATATAGGCTCAAATCTTGGCTCTGACATTTACTGGCTTCGTAGTCCCAGAGAACTCAGTTAACTTCTCTGGGCTTCAATTTCCCTCCTGTGCAAACCGAGGCTAATAATATTTGAGCCGACTCACAGGGTTATTGGGAAGATAGCAATTTGCAATAACTTAGGCACCATAGAAAAAAAGAATCCTACATCATCACTACTCTCTTTATCTTTGTGACTTTGGCTGTAATTCTCTAAGAACAGGACCACTCAGGTTTTGTAGAAGCCAGTTTTTTCTGGTGGGGGGGGTGGAGTGGGGGGATGTAGAGAAGGAAAAGGGAAGAGAAAAGAGGGGAGTGTTGCTTGGTTTTAGACAAATACAGTCGGTATATGCTTTTCAAACCAAGTCATGAGAATGAACATTTCCACAATAAGTTATCTCACATACTGTGCTTGTCGTGGGGACTATGTAAATATTTATTTTTCTTCTCCAATTAAAGTGTTTCACCACGCTTCAGAATCATAGGATCACTGATCTTGAACTAGAAACAATAGTGTAATTTACAAGCATAAACGTTTAACAGCTGACTCCAGAGGGGAAAAAATACACTTTTAAGCTTAATCTGAATTATTAACATCTTTTTTTTTAGTCCATCAGGGTTAAGTGACTTGCCCAAGGTCACACAGCTAGTGAATCTTCCTGAATCCATGTCCAGTGCTCTATCCATTGCACCACCTAGCTGCCCCTGAATTATTAACATTTTCCACATCACTTTCTTAAGTCTTGACTAATGGTGTCAAATTCAACGAAATAGGATCACTAAATCTCACATAGAGATCCCTGTGGGCTGCAAATTAATGTAGAAAATCACACATTAACATTATCTATCCTCTATTGCATTTTTAATTATTTTGTTAAATAAAGGCATGTAGGCAATTCAGCAAATAGAGAAATGAGCTTAGATTCAGGAAAACCAGTTCAAATCCAGCCTCAGACACTTACTACCTATGACGATATAGGACCTGGATGAGTTGTTTAACCTCTTGCCTCAGTTTACACATCTGCAAAAATGGGTATAATAACTACCACCTAGCATTGCTCTGAGGATCAAATGAAATAATGATTGGAAAGCACTTAGTATGATGCCTGGTACCTGGAACATAGTAGGTGCTATGTAGATGTTAGCTATTAATAGTATTATCAGGGGGCAGCTAGGTGATGCAGTGAGTAAAGCATCGGCCCTCGAGTCAGAAGGATCTGAGCTCAAATCAGAACTCAGACATTTGACATATTTACTAGCTGTGTGACCTTGGACAAGTCACTTAACCCCAATTTCCTTACCTTCACTCCTCAAAAAAAAAATAGTGTTATTATTTACCAATTACATTTTAAACTTATTTTTATTTTATTTTTAGTTGTTTATTTTTTATTTTTTCTGGAGGGGAAAGGTGAGGCAAATGGGGTTAAGTGACTTGCCCAAGGTCACACAGCTAGTAAGTGTCAAGTGCCTGAGGCTAGATTTGAACTCAGGACCTCTGGACTCCAGAGCTGGTACTCTATTCACTATGCCATCTAGCTACCCTTAGTTGTTTATTTTTTAACATTCTTTTCTATTCAAATTTTGAGTTCCACATTTTCTCTCTCCTTCCAGCCCTACCCACTGAGAATGTAAACAATACAACATGAATTATGTGTGTAAAATCATGCAAAACATATTGGCATACTAGCCATATTGGGGGGGAAAAGCAAAAATTAAATTAAAATTAAGTGAGCAAATTATACTTTGCAAATATGTACATTTGCACTCAGTTCATCAGTTCTCTCTCTGGAGGTGGATAGCATTTTTTTCCATCATGAGTACTTTGGAATTGTCTTGAATCATTGCATTGATAGAGTTGCCAAGTCATTCACGTTGATCATCATTACAACACTGCACAATGTACACAGTGATGTCCCAGTTCTTCTCACTTCGCTTTCATGTGTCTTGCCATGTGTTGTTTTTGTTTGTTTGTTTTTTCTGAAACCCCTCCTTGTCATTTCTTACAACACAATAGTACTCCATCAAAATCATATGCCAGAATTTGTTCAGCCATTCCCCAATTTGATGAGCATGCTCTTGGTTTCCAATTCTTTGTCATCACAAAAAGAGGTGCTATAAATATCTTTGTACATGTCTTTTCCCTTTTTCTCTAATCTCTTTGGGGTACAAAACCTAGTAGTGGTACTGCTAGATCAAAGGGTATGCACAGTTTTATAATCCTTTGGGAATAGTTCCAGATTGCCCTGCAGAATGGTTGGACTAGTTCAGTACTCCACCAATAGTTCATTAATGTACCTATTTTTCCTCACCCTCTTCAGCATTTGTTATTTCTGATAGATGTGAGGTGGTACTTCATAGTTGTTTTAATTTGCCTTTCTCTAACCGATATGGATTTAAAGCATTTTTTATTTGATTACAGAAAGCTTTAATTTCTTCTTCTGAAAACTGCCTGTTCATATTCTTTTACCATTTATCAATTGGGTAATGGCTCTTATTTTCATAAATTTGATTCAGTTCTATTTAGTACATATTTGAGAAATGAAGCCTTTATCAGAGAAACTTGCTGCAAAACATTTTGACATTACTTCATTGTCTGTGGTATCTCGTAGCAAATATAATTTCACTGATTATCTATTTGAATTAGGTGTATTTTTTTTCCTTTTTGCTTTGTCTTAGGTCTTGATTGCAACCCCTGCCCTCTTCATTTCAGCTGAAGCTTAATAGACTCTGTTCTAGCCCATCATTTCAACTCTTTGTGTGTCCTTCTTTTGCAAGTGTTTCTCTTGTACACAACATATTGTTGGATTCTGGTTTTTAATCTATTTTGCTATCAATTTCCATTCTATAGGTTAGCTCATCCTATTCATAGCCACAGTGATCATTATTAACTGTATATTTCTCTGTCCTATTTTCTTGTTTATCCTTCTCTTTCTCTTTTTATACTATCCCTCCTTAAGAATCTGTCTTGCTTCTGACCACTATCTCACCTAATCCTCCTTCTCCCTTATTACCACTCACCCCCATAAATATTTTTTATTTCCTTCCCCTCCTATATTTCTGTTGTGTAAAATAGATGTCTATACCCAATTGTGTGTGTGAGTATGTTCTTCCCTCTTTGAATCAATTCCAATGAAAGTGAGGTTCAAGCATTGCCTGCCACACACCCGTTTTCCTCTCCACTATAAAAGCTCTTTGTTGCATGCCTCTTTTATGTGAGATTCCTGGCCTGTATTCTACTACCTTGGCTCTGCCCCATCTCAGTTACAATCTGGTTCAAGCCCACTCAGGAGCTGTGGCCCACTGGCTACATGTTTGACATCTGTGTTCCAGATAATCCACAAATAATAAATCAAGGCCTAATTGTAGCATTTATGAATTATAGCAATTACTAATTTCCAGGGCACAAATTCTCATACAGAAAATTTAACAATCTGTTATGTAGCCATTTTAGCTAGCTCCAGCACACCATGGGACATCAAAGGCCATCTAGTCTGGGGTGGGGAACCTGCAGCCTCAAGGCCACATATGGCCTTCTAGGTCTTTGGGTGCAGCCTTTTGACTGAGTCCAAGCTTTACAGAACAAATTTTTTTATCAAGGGGATTTGTTCTGTGAAGTTTGGATTCAGCTAAAGGGCCACACGTGGCCTTAAGGCTGCAGGTTGCCCACCCCTGATCTAGTCCAAGCCCTTTATTTTATAGATGGAGAAACTGAGGCCCAGGAAGATAAATGACTTGGCAAGGGTCATACAAGTAGTGATCATCAAAGGCATGATTTGAACACATAATCGTAGACTCCAGGGCTGGTATACTTACTTCTAATGCTCCCCAAAACATGCCTGCCATATTGTATTTTTGGCATATCATTCCCTCTAAATATTTTAAAAAGTTAATGCAATCTCTTGTTTTATCATGAGGGGAAAAGATAACTGAGAAAACAATTTAAAATAGCTAAAAGGTACTGTTTGATAGAAGAGAAATAATAATTGTCATTATCATCATCATCGTCTTCACTATCTGTTTTCATAGAAACTCAGCATTTGGATTCTCTTAAGGAAGGAAAAAAGCAAAATCCTAACTGATTCTTCCAAAGGGCTATCACCCAGTAGACAATCCTCCATTCCCATTCACTTGGGGCCCTTATTGCCTTGCCTGAATGGCTGGGTCCATTGCCAACAGTTTCCTGAAGGAGGGGCATTTCTTGTCTTTCCCTCTTTGTCATAGTTGCTGACCTTCAGGTAACAGATGATTCCAGTGGGAGAGAACAAAAGACTGGTTTCTGACATGGTCCAATAAAGGCTCAATTATTCTAAGTGGCAGACATTTGCCAGGCTGCCATGTAGGCATTTTTGCTTTTCTCCCAGGTGATTAATATGGGTTTTTCAGTGTCTCTGAATGATATGGGTGCCATGGAATTAATTAAGTTACCAATAGGAATGTCAGGTGCCACCGCCTATATCAGGGATTGTATTGTTTCTGGCTATTGGACACTGTCACTTTTAATGTTATCTCTTTATGTCCCTTCTCTGCTTCATCAAAGCTGCAGTACCTCTGGATTCAGGCAACTCCTAGTTGTTCAGTTTGGCCTATAAGTTCAGGATCATGTTAATCCTGGAGTTAAGAATGGAATTAGGGGATGGTTTGTTTGATAAAAGGAATTCCTAGATGATGAAACTCCATCTACTAATCCCAGCTGGCATGCTTTCTACAACTCATTTCTTAAAGAATTGCCTGGAAGGGGAAGCTAGGTGACACAGTGGATAGGCCACTGGCCCTGCAGTCAGTAGGACCAGAGTTCAAATCTGGCCTCACTAGCTATATGACCCTGGGCAATTCATTTAACCCCAATTGTCTCCCAAAAAAATTACCTTGAACAATGAGTAGTAACTTGTCCAGGGTTACATAATCAGTATGTGTCATAGGTGGAACCTATGTTCCTATTAAGAGCTCCTATGAACCTAGTTCTTCCTGCCTTCAAGGTGAAAACTCTAACCTCTATGAATGCTAATATTGTATTGTTAACAGCAGAGGGCTTACTGAGGCTTGGCATCATAACTTGTTAGAGCTAGAAGGGATCTTAGATGTGCCTTGTTCTGCTCACCCTTCTTGTTTTACAAATTAGGAAACTGAGGCACTGTATGACTTGCCCAAGGTCATATAAATAGTATGAAAGACATTACTGGAATGCAAACCACCTAATTCCTACTCCAGGATGCCTGCAAAAGAACTGAGAAGCCCTCAATAGTTTTCCCACAATTGGCTCAAAACGTAAGAGATTTAAACAGAGCAAAAGCTTTATTAATGAGCAACCCTGCTTCACAAAGAGCTCTCGTGTGGAGAAGCTATTCTCTTCTTGCTGGTAGGAAGTATGGCCTAATGAATGAAGAGCTGGTTTTCAAATGAGGAAGACCTGAGTTCAAATTCTTTCTCTGAAAATCCTTTAACCTCTCAGGAACCCCAGGAACCTTTCTATTACAATAAATGGAAAAGGAGGTGCTAATTTGTACTAGTGATGATTGCTTCTTCACCACATCTTCCTCCTACTAATGAAATCATAGTTCTAATTTTAAAAATTCACTTCACAGCCAGAGAAGTCTAATTGATTCTATTTTCATCAACTATAGGGAATAAAATATCCTTAAAGCCAATCTGGATACATCCTTCATTTTAAAGAAGCATAATAATCTCACCCTTTGAGATTTAGCAAAATGATAAGATGGAAGGGGCAGAACAGACCCTGAAATGTAAATAGAAAACCTTTTAGATGCCAAAACATTGTTGTACAGCTTAAAGAAGTCTGAAGCTTGAATTGTTGTATTTCTCCTTTGTTTTCAAAGAAGACTATGGCATCATGGAAATGATGACATGACATGCAGTTGACTTTTATTTGAGTGAGGGAGGACTGTGCAAGGTCACCAGCCTCACTTTCTCCTCCACAGCCATCTGGATCCAGCGACCAAATATTCATCAGGATGACTGGATAGCTTCTAGCCACCAAAATCAAGCTAGGAGGAAAATACCCTCAGGATTGCTATTCCAAAGAGAAAAGTTACCAGGGCCAGGAGAGCCCAAAATACAGCCATGAAGTGGAGCTATGGCAGGGACCTATTGTGGTGGAATCTATGAGCTTCAGAGTGAACTGGGTTAAAGGTTTGGTGAAAGAAGCGAAATGATGGCATGACTTGCAGTAAACTTTGATTTGAGTGAGGGAGGACTGTCCAAGGTCATCAGCCTCATCTTCTCCTGCAGAGCCATATGGATCCAGTGACCAGATATTCCTGAGGTTTGAATAGTTCATTTGCATATGAAGAGGACAATGAGACAATGAACTTGTCCCAGAGTACAGAACTACTCCATACTTTCTCCCAAACCATTCATTTCCATAGGACCTAACAAGAGTCTGGGAAGTATAACTGGACTAAGCACCATAATTAAAGATGAAGTCCCTCACTAAAAGAAGCCACCTCTGAATTGTGTGTGTGTGTGTGTGTGTGTGTGTGTGTGTGTGTGTGTGTGTGTTGAGTTATGTCTCAATCATGTCCAGCTCATCATGACCCTATTTGGGGTTTGGAGTTTTCTTGGCAAAGATATTGAAGTAGTTTGCCATTCCTTCTCCATGTCATTTCACAGATGAGGAAGTAAGGCAAACAGGGCTAAGTGACTTGCCTAGGGTCACACAGCTAATAAGTATCTGAGGGCAGATTTGAACACACAAAGATGAGTCTTCCTGATTCCTAGCCCAGGGCTCTAGCCACTGTGCCATCTAGCTGACCCATGAAGAATTGTTGAATGGAAAGATTACTTCTAGCCTAGAGAAACTAGACCTCAGAAGTGAAGTTTTGATTTTAGGAGTCAAAGAAGAAAGCCTTCTGCCAATCCTTGATTAAGGGTCATTTCCCCTTGCTGAAAAGATCAGTGTAACATTCCAACTGAAAAGCATTCTATAGCAACCAGCCAAGCCAGAAGCTAGAGGTAGTGAAGACTATACTCATCTACCCCTCCCAAAAAAAAAAAAAGCCAACACAGGGAGTCCAGTTAATTTAACCATCCAGTAGAAAACATCACACTCTATAAAGACACCAGTGGCTAAGTTTTCTACCTGGCTTAATCTGGCCAAACAATCCACCTGGCCTATTCCAGTAGCCACTAAGTGACTTGCTTAACCCAGCCTACCAACAAATTGGACCAAATCAGCTCAAACACTGTGTTGTTTAATAAGCCTAACTGAACAGCAGAACAACTCACCCATCATATTCCCCATTGAATTTCTAGAGGACCCTCTGGAGAAAGGAACAACACCAAGCTCTTTCAATGCTAGAGTTGTGAGTTGCTTTGGCAAGGTATATTCCCCACATGTGTGTATCACTATCATTAGAAGTTCAAGACCACTCTTTCCCCCATATACTATATATGTATATGTATATATATATATGTACACATGTATATATATATATACACATACATACATACATATATATTAGTGGGAAAGTGGGCTCCAGGCTATGTGGAAAGTGTTTAGTGACTATTGCTCTTGTGCTATTTGAGTAAATACATTTGCTAAGAACTATCTACTGGCTGATGGTTAGGAGAAAGCAAATTGGTGGGGGCTCATAAGGTACAAGTATAAGGAAGATAGCCAACCATAAGAGTATTCCTAGAATCCCAAGAGTAGTAGTAGAAACCCAACCTTCAATGCTAATGTGAGAGATAGGAGTGAGCCCACAGAGGATGCTGCAAAGAATTACACTGAGTCCCAGAGATGAATTACTTGCCAAGACTCACAAAAGTAAAAAATAGAAAAGCCAAGATACCCTCCCAGTCCCCCTGACTCCAAATCCAGTCTCATTTCCACTACTCCACACTGACCCAATGTTCTTTTTTTTAGTAGAAATAGAACATACAAATAGCAAACAGAGAAACCTAAAAAACTGGGTGGATACCGACTGAGCTGAAGTGGGAGGCCAGCTATATCTGTGCTGATATTCCAGCAAGGGAATTGGGTTCCCTTTGAAAAAGTAGCCTGTAAAACTCTATTCTTGTTTTTATTCTCTATCTGAGCTCGTAGATCAAAACATATCTTCTGTTCCTTAGGTGAGCAGTCTGCTCAAGGGAAAAATAAAAACTGACAATCTGAAGAGTCCTCTCCACACCTGGGCTGATAAAAATGTAAGTTTCCTGTTTTCATTCCTTTGCTGTGGTTTTCATTAATATCCATTATCATTAGCCTGCCTCAGCTTAGGTTTGGTTTTGTTTTGTTTTCGAGACCATTATAAACTGAAAAACTAATGGATGGTGTCAGTGAAATGCTCAAATCCGATTTTTCTTTAGAAAAGTTTCAGAGGCAAAGGACAATGCCACTGAATGGAGTTTCTGAGGTCGTTTGGAAATCCTTCTGGTCAATCTATATAACCTGTGGAATACCAGAAGGTCACCCATGAAGGGCAGTACAGTGCAGAGTCTGACGATGCCTTCTGAGTGATGTCTTTAGAGTTACTATTTCTAGAGGTGACTCAGGTGGTCTTAATAGGAATAATTAATAACACGTTCATGTCAGCTATTCACATATATTATCTCATGTAAGGACAACAATAACCATGTGACATAGATAATATATGCAGCATAATAAAAGCTGGCATGGTGTGGCTTATCGTGTACTTTCCCCCTAAAGCCCTACGTTGGGATCATAAGATCTAAAGATTTACATCTGGAAAGGATTTACAACTAGGTCATCTCCTTCAAGGCTTTCATTTTACAGAGGAGCAAATAGGGCTCAAAGAGGTTTTATATGTAGTAGGCAATGGATGGAATACCAGCCCTGTAATCAGGAGGACCGAAGTTCAAATCCAGCCTTAGAAACTTGCTAGCTGCATGTCCCTGGACAAGCCATTTAACCCCATTTGCCTCAGTTTCCTCATCTGTAAAATGAGCTGAAGAAGGAATTGGCGAACTACTCTAGTATCTTTGCCAAGAAAACCCCAGATGGGGTCATGTCAGATCCAACTGAATGACTCAACAACAATGTCTCATATACAAATAGGGCTAGAACAAGAAGAGTCTATCCAATGTGGCATACAAGAGGAGAAATCACATGTTCTTACTCTTCTTCATTAACTGTCCTATTCCATGGCCCATCGTACTACTCAGAAACAAGGCAAAAAAGCTCGATGACCAGGAGGTATAGTAGGAAAAGCACTAGACTTGGAGTCAGAATGAACTCAGTTCAAATCCTGATTCAGATACTAATAACCAGCTTTATGACCCTGAGAAGGTCACTTATCTTTTCTCAGCTTCATTTTCCTTATAGAGGTACCTACTTCACAGGACTATTGATCGTCTGAATCCAACCAACAGGTTTTAATAGTTAGGCGCTCATCTGTACAGTTAGACACTAATACCCAAGTTTCCAGGATGATTGTAATAAATGCGATGATACCTGTAATAATTACCTGTTTCTTTAGACATTACTGCATGTTTTTCCGCACATTTAGAAAGAAGTAGTATAAGGAATATAATTAATAATCATAGAAATACACACATTTACATGGTACTTTAGCATGAATAAAGTACTTTTCCTAGCCATAACAACAACTCCAGTAGGGATGTAGTTAGAGTATCTATCCCCATTTTACAGATTAAGTAAGTGAAGATATAGCTATCAATTGTCAGACCTGGAACTTGAAACTCAGAAACATTCTGATTTCAATACCAGCAATCTTCCCACTATACTTCACTGACTCTCCTAGGTAATCTCCTAGATACTAATAAATATCTATGTCAGAGATTGTACATTGTTAAGAACTTATAATATTCAAAGCACCAGGCTAAGTACTAAGAAGATGAAAAATTATGCAGCCTATACCATCCTTGGCCACAGCAAACACTATCTGGTTTTAGGATTTAAAATGCACTAAGATTTGTGGGATGCCCTGTATCCCTGACATAGTAAAAGCAATATCCTAACCCCTCCTCCATGCAAATTAGGCTAGTTTTGCCTTAAAAAAGAGATCCTCCTTGTGACCTGATTTACTTAGGGCACTAAAGGCTTGCATTGTTGATTTCACTTCCTTATTGCCTGAGTACAAAGTAGCCATGAGGAGCTCTAGTCAAGCTGTGATGCTTGGCTGGAGGATCATGCTAGGTAACTGAGGCAGGGCAAGTTAACTCAGGTGAATCAAATAGAGATGTCTTTAATGCCTACCATTGTTGAGGATCTTTCTGCTGTAGCTAAATCTATTTCTATTTCCCATGATTTGGGCAGGTCTCAATGGCCTTTTAACCAGGAAGAAACAAGTAGAACGAACAAAATGTTCATTTGTGTGACTCTAAACCAGGTATCTGGTATCTGGTGCTATCATTCCTTCTCTCTCTTCTTCCTTGTCCCCCTATCCTTGCCCTCATTTCAAAGGATCAGTGTGTTCCCACAAGGGCAGAATTTGTGACAAGAAGGACTTTCAAAAAAATAGCTTTGGCTGCATTTCCAACTTGATCCTGATTGGAACACTGCCCTGTCAACCTAAGGACGTGTTTTGAGGATCCACACCTAATACTGAGTGTGAGAATGATTAATGGCAAGAGAGATCAAGAAAGGATTTGTGTTGGAAGTAGCATTTGAGGTGGCCTTTAAAAGATGGATGGGAATCCAGCAGGTGAAGACAAAAAGGTACAACATTCCAGGCATAGAGAACAGTGTGAGCAAAAGTACATAGGAAAATAGAGGTTGTGTCTAAGGCACATAGAGTACCCCAGCTTGGCCAGAGAATAGAATATGTAAATAAGAGAAATAAGAGGTAAGGTAAGTTGGTACCAGTTTATGGAAGACTTTAAATTCCAAGAAAAAGGCCTTGAATTTTATTCAGCATTGAAGACTTTTGAGCAGAAAGTGCCATGACTAGAATTATGCCAAAGGGAGATCATTTTGGTAGCCATGAGAGGAACACATTGGAGGATTGGAGGTGAGGGAAATAGGAGGATATTACAGTAGTGCACAGGTCTAAAAGACCTCTATTAAGGTGCTGGCCCTAGTGATAGAGAAGATAGAAAGTGATTCAAGAGATTTTATCAAAAAATATTTATTGAGCGTCTTTGTTGTTAAATTGTTTTAGTTGTGTCCTACTCTTTGTGACCCCATTTGGGGTTTTCTTGGCAAAGATACTGGAGTGGTTTTCCATTTCCTTCTCTGGCTTGTTTTACCAATGAGGAAACTGAGGCAAACAGGGTTAAGTGACTCACCCAGGGTCACACAGCTGGTAAGTGTCTAAGGACAGATTTGAACTTAGGAAGATAAGTCTTCCTGACTGAAATCTCAGAATTTTATCTCACTGCCCAAAATTTGGGGTCAATGGGGCAGAAGCAACTAGGTAGGGATGTGCAAGAGCCAACTTCAACAAACTCCCAAGAGGTGATTGTTAAATTTTCATAATGAGCATTCATATCTCAGAAATCGACAAATGCTACAAATCAGGACTCAAGTTATTGTTTTAAGGAGTGTCTAGACTTGAGAAATTGGTGAAGAAAATTTTAATGATACATACTAAACTTATAATTTTGTTGTGGGGTACTATTTTTTGTCAAGTTAGATGTTAAACGTTTGCTAGCACTCTCTTTACTAGAGGGCTACAAAGCAGACAACAGTTGAGCTGAGTCTTTCAGAGAGACAGGAGCCTTAAAAGGTGGAAGGGAGGAATCATGGAATCAGACTGTGAAAAGTAATGGAGATGGGAGGTGGATCCATTCTATAGAGCAATCAGCATGTAAGCTCATTTAGCTAGAATACAGAGTGAGAAAAAGGGTGTCAAATGTAATCATTGAGGGAAAGTAGATAGATGGAAGCCAGATAATGAGCAGCTTTAAATGACCAAAAGAAAGGTAATAGGGAAATACTGTTCTCATTGGGGCAATAGGAAGACACTGAAGCTGTTATAGGATGGACATGATGTGGCCATATTTGTGCTTTCTAACTCATTTTATGAGTTATTTTATGTTTTCTTTAACATATTTTCACTGAAATTGCTTTTCACCAGGTCTAGGTAAATAGTGAGTAATTCCTGTCAAATGTGTCAACTGGAAATGAAATGTCATCTAGAGACTGGGACACATTGGAAAATTATAGACATGAATTAGCAGAATTGTAGAAATGAAATGGGGTGTGCCTCTAACCTCCACCCTATAGAGAAGGGGCCTTAACCTTCACTGTGCTGTGGGTTCTCTTGGCAATCTGATGAAACCTATGAACCTCATCTCAGAATTATTTTTAAATGCATAAAATAAAACACATAAGATTGTAAAGGAGACCAATAATATTGAGATACAGTTATTATTTTTTTTAAAAAAAAATGCAGAGACCTCTTAAATTTTAGACACACACAAGTCAACGGATCTTAGGTTAAGGATTTGTGCTATAGATAATATCAGTTTCTGGTATGGTCCTTTATATTAATAATTCACATTTCAAAAAGAGATTATGGAAAGGATACAGGAGGAAAATTAGACACTGGGGAAAACAAAAGATATCAACTAAATTTTATTTTTAAAAGAGAATTGCCAAAAAATGTATAGGTTGTCAGTTAATGTGAATTTGGTGAGATAAACTCTTTCGATCATGCCGTTAGTGATTCAAAAGCCATACAAGATATGATCTCGTCTCTGGATCCATCATCAATAATACCAGCTAACATTTATATTATTATTGCACAGTTGTTTTTCAGTCACGTTTGACTCTCGGTGACCCCATTTGGGGTTTTCTTGGCAAAGATACTTTAGTGGTTTGCCATTTCTTTCTCCAGCTCATTTTACATATAAGGAAACTGAAGCAAACAGATTAAGTGACTTGCCTAGGGTCACACAACTAGTAAATATTTAAGGCCATATTTGAACTCACAAAGATGAGTTTCTGATTCCTCTATACATTGTGCTACCTGGCTGCCCAGCATTTATGTAGTGCTTTACAAATAATATCTCACTTTATCCTCACCACAACCCTGGGAGATTGGTGCTATGGTTACCCCTACTTTATAAATGAAGAAACTAAGGCAATCAGGCAAACAGAGGTGAAATGACTTGCCCAGGTTTACATAGTGACTGAGTCTCTGAGGCTGGATTTTGACTCAGTTCCTTCCAAACCCCGGGTCCAGCATTCTATCCACCATACCATCTAGCTACCTCTCTACTGGGTAGGGGGAGGGGGGACAAGGTCAACAATTTTTTTAAGTTGCAAAGCAACATATCAATAGATTGAAAACAAAGGAGAAATGGAATACAACAATGAATTCACTGAAATTGTATGAGGTTACTCAATGGTCTATTGAAGCTGCAACTGACAGTCATCCCAGTGACTGGAATTGAGATTTCTGCATCCCATCCAATAAGTCCAAACAAGTCTGCATGAATATATAGGAAGACAGACAGATAGATAGATAGATAGATAGATAGATAGATAGATAGATAGATAGATAGAAAGAAAGAAAGAAAGAAAGAAAGAAAGAAAGAAAGAAAGAAAGAAAGAAAGAAAGAAAGTTAGAAAAACAGAAATATATAGAAAGATGAATAGACGGATAGATGGAAGGATGGATGGATGGATGGATGGATGGATGGACAGAAAGATAAATAAATATATCTGATAATAAAAAATAAAGCTTACATATATAAATGAGTGAGAGTAGATGGATGGACAGATGGATGGATGGATAGACAGACAGACAGACAGATAGATAGAGGAAAATCAGCAGAGGTCATTTCCCTGTAGATTTACTATTAGAGTTGGGGCCATCCCTGGGTCAGTCACTTAACCCCATTTGCCTCAGTTTCCACATCTATAAAATGAGCTGGAGAAGGACTGGCAAACCACTACAGTATCTTTGCCAAGAAAACCCCAACTGGAGTCATGAAGTCAGAGAAGACTGAAAGGATAAACAACAACAACAAAATCTTTTTGAGAGAGCTGGGGATTTTTACACTATTTTTCCCCAGCTACTTTTGGTGCAGCGTACTGACCCTGAGCATTAATGCCTCAAAACCACCATCGTCTGATGCATCAGTGTTTCATTATACAAAACACCCAGACCCAAATGGGGTGAAGGAGAATGTCACCCTGACATTGCATTGTAGATTTATGGACATTAAAAGCACTCTTGACTGGTCATTCTGCTGTTCTCGAAGAGGTGGCATGGTATTGCCTGCAGAAATCATGGCTTGGATCTGCTGATGATGACCATAAACTTATGATATGAGACACTCAAGTCAAGCTATCCTGTAACTGCCCAGTCAGATCAACTATCTTGTTATTTAATCCATACAGTGAATCCATTTCAGCAACTGGCTTAGCTGCTGAGACTGCAGCTTTGTGGAATCTGCATAGTATAAAACTCCATTTTTTTAGATGTCATAAAGATTCCCCACTTTTCAGAACCACTGTGTGTAGATCATTTGGACAAAATGAAGTCCATGAGAATAAAACCCTGAGACTCTTGTGTACATGTCTGCTTATGTATGTGCTCATTTAGAGCACATCAAATTAGATTGGCTCTTTTTTTATCCCCTTGGGTGATGAATCTTCTCTCAATAGATGACAGAGATGACTGTTGAAGAAATTGATTTCTGATTCAAAGAGCTTCAGAAAAGGCTAGCCTTAGGGAAAAAAAATGTAAAATGTTCCTCTTCCTCCTTTTACTGAAGCATCCACCCTATACTATACAGGATCCACCCCCCCCTCCCCCACATTCCCCCAGCAATATCCTGTTCTCAGCTTTTCCTGTACCTCCTCTATGAAATAGGAACTACTAGGTGCTCAGATAATCTGATGCATTGGTGCCAAACTAGAAGGGGGGTCACTGAACTGTACCTAAGGATCCCTCAGGATGGGCACAAATTGACTTAGTTTTAAAATATAATGTTGTACTATAATGTTTTTATTTATAATATCCTATATAAGTATTATATACACTATAATGTATATTTTGTTAAATATTTATAAACTTCATTTTAATCCGGTATATTGAAAATTTTTTAAGAAAGGAATGACAAGATGTCACCTAATAGATTAGTAAAATTGTTGCCATGCATAAAATAAATAAGTAAAAATTAAAGTTCTAACACAAAACAGATGTTCAGGTTGACAACAGAAGAAATTTTCTTTTAATTTTCTTTTTCAGTGAATTTAATAGTCATCAACAAAAGCAAATGAAGATTTCATTGATAGCACAGAAAATAATTAGTTTGAGAGATGTAATTAATTTATCCTACATGCTGTCAAGTCATGAAAGATGTCTACTTTCCTTATATGTATCCCAGCTCTCTTTCTTTTTTTAAACACTTTGGAAAATTAATGATTGTGGAATAATGTGTCAGCTCTTATTCAAACACATCAAAAGTTTAATTAGATGACCTAACCAGGACTGGGAAACCTGCGTCTTCAAGGCCACATGTGTCCTTCTAGGTCCTTGGGTGTGGCCTTTCAACTGAGTCCAAGTTTTACAGAATAAATCCTTTTATTAAGGAGATTTGTTCTACGAAGTTTGGATTCAGTTAAAGGCCCAGACTTGAGGACCTAGAGGGCCACATGTAGCCTCAAAGCTGCATGTTCCCCACCCCTGAAAACCATACAAATTCTGGAACATGACTTCAAACTCATCTAAACAATTAAGTATAAACAATTCAGCTAATTCCTAATTCTCTTGCCCATACATTAACTCAATCTTTTCTTAGAGAGAAAATAGAATCTATTTCTCTTTGTAAAAAATTTTAATGGCTTTTTGGTCCACAAAGTTAGACTTTTAGCTTCTTGATACTTGGAGATAGCCAAGGTGGTATCCTCAAAGGCCATCACTACCTCCCTGTAAACAGGTCTAGTAAACCAATCAAGGAATCACCCTTGAACTATGAACAAAGTACTATCAGATGACACTGAATCTTTTAAATTGGTTCACACAGAATCTTGAAACTTCTTCTCTTTTTTCAGGTGTGAAAAAGCACACTGCTGTATGTAACAGGAGTTTCTCTTGAAGAAAAATTTCAGCTAAGGACTGCCATATCACAGGCTGATGAACCAACTGGCAAAATTCCCTTTCTATCTCTTTCCATCTTTAAAATATTTACAATTTTCAGCCTTGGAGACATTTGCTATCTCAGTGGCTTTTTATTACCTGGTGTTCCTATTTATTTTTTTCTTTATATGTTAAAGCAGAACCTTTGCAAATCTGTTTAAAATATGCCATTGCCCCTTTGTACATACAAGTGTTTTATTCAGTTTTTTCATATACTGAAAACATATTTTTCACATACCAGAAGTATGAATATGTCCCATTATTGTTCTTTTTAATAAATAATGACTTTCTCAAAATGCTTAGTGGCAATATGAATGTAGAGATGGCAAATGTATGTTTTCTCCACAAATATATGTATTTCCTTATTGATACCTTAATACTGTATTAGCCTTGGGATCTTCAGTAGTGGATTTTAGCAGTAAAACTATATGAGAAAACAGAAAGAACAAAAGACATATCAGCATGATAGGCATTCATTTTTAATTCCCACTGTGTGACAAGGATTTGACACCTCCTGGACCACATTTATCAAAGGGATAAGAGCATAGATTCACCATCAATCTACTCATTCTACACATATATCTAACCCTTTTAGAAATTTAGGAAATATTTCCAGTAACCATTGCTGAATTTTCCTGATTATAGAAAATTGGCATTTCATAAGTGCAAAATTGAGTTGTCACCAGCCACCTTCTTAGAAATGCAATACTCGGCTAGGTAGCAGCCCATTGGGAATAAGATCATTTCTTGAGAGCTGCCTTCTCAACTCTGATTCCTATGTGCTGTTTCCCTTTGGTGCATGGATGTCCCAAAAAGAAAATCAGAAGAGACATTCAGGTACTAATGAGCATACCACAGTTAGTACTTTAAATTTTGTGATTACCTAAACTGATTTTTATGCTTACTTATCTGAAGAACCCATGATGCAAATGAATTTTTTTAATGTTTATTTTTCCTTTGTCTTGATGAAATAAGTTTGAAGAGATTTACTTCTGAGGGTTTCAATAAAGGATCATATTTTTTTCAACTTCCCAATAACTGAAAAATTTCCAATATGAGTTCAAGCAGTTACCACAATCCCACCATTGATGGCTCTCTACTTGTTTACTGAGAGAGAAGAGGAAGACAAGGGATGATCATAGGAGTTCTAGTTCTAAGAGACCTTAGAGTTCACCTAGTCCAGCTTTTTCATTACATAGATGAGGAAACTGGTGAAGGTCACACAGATACTGTTTATGGCAGGATTTAAACCTAAGTCCTCCTGACTCCAAGCCCATTACAATTCACTGCCTCTTTGAGGCTGGCAAAAGGGGTGTAGGATATAGGTAAATGAAGGAAGGAAGGAGGAATTCTGCCCTGAAAACACAGTCTTCAAGCCGATGCACTTGAATCTAATATTAATAGCCTTGAAAGGCTGATACAGTCCAGCGAAAAAAGCCAGCACCACCATGCATGGCAGAGAATGTCATTCTGAGCACCTCTCTTCTTCTTGGCTAGAAATTTGAAAAAAGGAAGGAAGCTTCTCTGTTGCTTGAGTGGTACTTCAATTGTTTAGCGTATCCTCGAGCCAGTTACCTCCCACACTCAAGAAGGCACAATGGTGGCTAAAGGAGAGTTTATGACAGGCATGTGTTCCTTTTAGAGGTCCTCCTTGAGCTCTCCCAATCAAGTTCAATGTGGAATGAGAGATTTCATCATTAGGCAACAGCTTTTCAAAAGTACCAGCTCTGTGATTAGAATCTTTGAAAAGGCAAATGGTTACAATGAGGGCTGATGATCAGCGTGGGTAGAATTGTGCACAAATACTCAAAAATCATCTTGTTCTGGGTGATTTTATCTAAGATCATGGGATCATAGGTCTAGAGCTGGAAGCACTAGAATTCATTAGTCTGTAAGATCCTTGAGAGCAGGGCTGTCTTTGCCTTTCTTTGTATCCCCAGTGCTCGACACAGTGCATGGCCCTTAATCAATGCTTGTTGACTAGGTTGGAAGAGACCTTACCGAAGAAGTTTTGTATGCCACCTCCCTCATTTTACAGATCAGGACACTGAGGCTTAGGGAAGTTAAGTGATTTATCCAAGGTCACAATAGATTCTAACATGGGTCCTGTGAGTCCAATTTCAATCATGCTACTTAATCTGCTCCATAAGAAGTCTGCCAAATCTGTAGTTAGATAAATGATAATCAGGTTTCCCAATTAACTAGTTTGCAATATCTCTTTTTTCTACCTGATCTACAGCACAGTTTCCATTTATAAACAAAGTTCAAGTGTCATCCAGTGGAAGAAAGCTGTATTCTTCGAAGGACTGGATCAAAGGCAAGGGTTCTACAGCGTTTATTCTACATAACCAAGTGAATAGAATTTAAATTTCTCAATAGTCAAAATATAAACAAAAGCTAATTAACTGGCACTATTGTCATCTGAGAATAAATGGATGTTGTTGGCTGACAAATAGGGTATAATTAGCTAGCGGAGAGAGATTTCCAAAGCCCTGCCGCTCTGCTGAAATGCTATGCCACATATGGCCAACAACTGTCTGAGCTCTTTCTGGTCCCAATGCCGTGTTCAAGTTCCATGGGGTCGACAAAAGTCATAGTGAGAAATAGTGCCATTGAACACTCTAACTTTGGTCTGTTTCTTCCCATTAGACTCAAATACTCAAATGGATTTGTGATCTCACCAATTCCAATACTCTCTCCAAAACTGCAGACGGCAACCCATCCTGTTCTGCATGACTCTTGTATTTGTGGGCCAAGACTTCCGTCATCTAGAGTTTAAAACTTGGGCATATTCTGGCCACTTGTGTTTTGATTGATCATATTCTCTCTACCATAAACTTGGCATCATTACTCGTTATTACATTTAGTAATCATCGTGATTAATTAAACAATAAGCATCCAGTACAGGAAATATGCCAGGCTTTTGGAATCTCCTCTCCGGCTCCTCTTCCCAGATAAGAGGAAACCATAAGTGGTTCTTTCCTTGAAAGAGGGCAGACCATACCATAAAGACCCCTCCTTTTTGTTGGAGATCATTCCAAAGGAAAATCTCAATGTAAATCTGAACATCCTTCTAATTCCCCTCACTACCATTCATCTCAGGAACATTATCTACGGATGCCAAGAAACGTTGACACGCAGAATTCATACTCATT
The DNA here is from genome assembly GCA_028646595.1 of Phalanger gymnotis. NCBI lineage: Eukaryota > Metazoa > Chordata > Mammalia > Diprotodontia > Phalangeridae > Phalanger > Phalanger gymnotis. The sequence continues at coordinate 296,408,004 of CM053623.1, read as the reverse complement.
TGTTTCCTTGCCTCCCAAGCAGCATTCTCCACAAAATCCATAGACCAATAATTCATCATGGCATAGTGACTGAGTACTGGACTTGGAGTCAGGAGGGCCTGGGTTCACATTAAAGCACTTTGAATGATTTAAAGTTCAACATGAATGTCGTTTATTAGGAATATTAAGGCAATGACTGCAAAAGACATGTTCTGGCTAGATGCTGCCTAGCTGGAAAATCCTCCAGTGGACAATGTCAACACCTGATGATCAGACTTTCCAAACTTAGTTGTGCAGACAACACTCCATCACAAGACCCATACATACCCTTAGCCTTTCTAGCTCTGTAACATCAGCCAGACTTTACAAAGCACAACAGGGCTCTAGGACAAACCTCTAGTGGCTGCTAACTCATGATTACTATTCTCCAAGGGCTCAACCCTTACTACATGTCCAAGTTTCAGGTCCCATTCCTTTTTCAGTCTGTGCAAATATAAGACTTCCTCTCCCCAGTATAGACACACTTCAGTTGTTCACAAACACTTTAACACCAAATGTTCATTTACCTAAAGCTTTTTTGAATAGACAACAGGATCCCTTTGTTTGTTTTGGCAATATGTTAGGAGTATGATTTCTCCTGCTGATGCGTTGGTGCAGCCTAATAATATACTTTGTGTTTAAATTATAAATGTATGCATTGTGTAGGATTTACAATATTTTGCTTAGCAATAAAACCAAATCATGGGGGAGAATACTTAATAGTAAAGCTGTGTGAAATGTTGTTATTCCTACTCAAGTACTATTTAACTATTTCAGATAGATTAGATGTTTCGATCAGTGTAAGCTGGCACAGTCTTATCTGACTTGGTGGCAAATCTACTCATCTGCACTGTACAGGGGCACTGTTTATAATGCATATTCTGAAAAAGGCAATTTTTAAAGAATGGCACAGCTAAATGGAGGGAACTCATGCCTGCCTACATCTTGGTTTGCTTGTTTTCTAAGATTCTTGTAGCTTTTGAATTTCTAAAACGACATTGGATCTGAAGTTTCTACATGTAACCATATTTGTCATGGAGCTGGAAGTACAGAGTGTGAAAATTAGAGATGGAGTCAGGCTATCCTCTCAGATAAAATTTGGAAATTTCTGAATGTTAAAGATTGGAGGAATGAAATTAAGCAAGGGATGGGACTAAAGATGTCCTATTCTAGAAATGGCTTGTTCTAAATATATATTACCAACATCAATAAATATTCATCATTTATTGAGTGCCACCTATACAGAAAGTCCTTTGCTATGACATAAAGATGTCAAAAGATTTAAGATACTATCCTTGATTCCTGGCAGGGATAATATTTTGAAGTGGAATGGGAATACACAGGGTACATAGAAATTAAATTGAACAGTGCAGTAATTTGCTTAAAGTATTAACAGTTAAAAAGCATGTGAATTCATATTGTGAAGGATGTCGAAGAATATGTAAAGAGGTTTAGACATTTCCTATAAGCAACGAGGAGCCATTGAATGTTTCAGAGAAGTGAAGTTGATGCTTATGAAACAATATTTTAGGCACATTCCTCTGACAGTGATATATAGGGATAGTTTGAAGTGAGGAGAACTTGATGAGAAAAATAAATAGTTATGGAACTATTGTAGTAGTGTGGTAAATCTAGACTGACAGGAGTAGCAGGGAAATGGGAAAGAAAGCAATGGAACCATGAAATATATGGGATAAGGAATAGTCCACAGGATGTGGTGACTAACTGGGTGTGGGGAAAGAAAGATAATGGGATTCTTATGTGGCCAGATTGAATGTGCAGCTGAGTCTGTTGGATCACTATTGTCCAAAAGAACAGCTTAGATAAACTATAGTGGAACTAAAATTATTATGCTTGGCAGATGTGCTCCATCATGGATATGGACAATCCCAAACAAGCTTGTTCACACATGCCAATTCATCTGGCTACCTGAACTATTTTAACTACCTGGAGTACTTTGTCCGCAGAGGAATGGGAGGCACATCAGGATACAGTCCCATTCAAAACCAAGCATTCTAAAGGTGGCTGCTCTAATGCTTTATGTCATTAAGATAGACAATTGGCAACCCCTGCTCTGAATATCTTTAAACCAAAATCATCACTCATATTCAACCTGGCTCAAAACTCTGGGGTCTTGACCATGTTCTTATCCAAGCTAGAGCAAACGCAAAGCTCTTTTGTTGTTGCCTTTTTAATTGATAAATTTTATTTTGATTAGCCAATATAACCAAATTCACAGAGAAACCAATCACAAAGTACATGCTCCCCAAGTTACAGCTGGAAAACTCAAGAGCTTAAGGTCAGCAGTCCATTCAGGAACACCCGTGTCGTGTGAATCTACTCTGCTCACTGCTTGGCTGTTAATCCTCCCCACTCTCCAGATGGTGGAATCCTCTTCTCTACTGGAACATAAACTTAACAGGTTCTTCCAGTTAACCACTATCTCAAATGCTGTCCCACCTGGGAGTCAGGAGGACCTGAGTTCAAATATGACCTCAGACAATTGACACTTACTAGCTGTGTTGTGATCCTAGGCAAGTCGTTTAACCCAGATTGCTATACATACATACATACATGAATGCATACATACACACATACATAAATGCTACGCTGTCTAATCAGAACAGAGTTCACAATAATAATGCTGGGTTAAGGCGCCTCACCAGGAAACCATCATTGCAAAGCCCCCTCTGTTTTTCCTTCTCCAAGCCAGAGGTGGCAGCAGAGAGCAACAAGTGCCTGTCTCCAACTCTGGGTGATGCTGAATGACAATGGCTGCCATTGAAATTCTTGGCTTGGGAAGTCAGTTCTCCCTCTAACCAATTAGGAATCATTCAGCTGAAGCCTTTTTATCAGCTCCCATGGACTCAATTATAATCTCTATGGTAATGATTCTCAAATCTATTTATTCAACTCTAAACTCTCTCCTAACCTCAACTATTAGACATCTCAAACTAAATGTCCATAGGTTTCTTAAATTCACCATGTCCAGAACTGAATTCATTATCTTTTTCCCTCAAGCCCTCCACTCTTTCTAACTTTCCTATTACTGTCAAAGGGACCACCACCCTTCCAATCACCTAGGTTCATGACCTATCCTTGACACCTCATTATCTGTCACATTTCCACCTCCTTATTTCTATATGATACCAAGTTCTGTAGATTCTAACTTCATAAGATTTATTCTATATACATGTCCTCTTCTCTTCTCTGACACTGCCACCACCCTGGTGCAGGTCTCTATCACCTCACACCTGAACTATTGCTCCCAATGCCCCTTATTGCTAGTGCCTTTCTTCTGTTGATTATCATCAGTTTATACTAGACAATAGATGATAGAAAGACAGATAAATGACACAGAGAGAGAGAGAATAGATGACAGATATAGAGATAGATAGATAGATAGATAGATAGATAGATAGATAGATAGATAGATGGATGGATGACAGGTAGATGATAGACAGCTGATAGATGATAGAGTAGATAGAAAATAGATATATAGGATATATATATACACTATTTATCTACATGCTATATAGATGTAACTATATAATATATATAGCTATAGATATAGCTATATCATATATAGATGATAAGTAGTATGTAGATGCTATATATATATATATACATATATATATATATTATAGATAGATGTTACATAGCATATAGGTACAATAGGGTATGGGGAAAAAGATAAAAGATACTATCCATCTATCTACTATCATCTATTTATCTACCTGCCTATCCATTGACCATTTGTAATAATTGTTTGCATGTTGTCTTCCCCATCAAACTGTGTACTCTTCAAGAGAAGGGACGGTCCTTTTCCTTTCTTTGTATCCAGAGCATTTAACACAGCGCTTGACACATAGTAGGTATTTAACAAATGCTTGTCAACTGAGCGATTGTCTATCTGACTGACTAAGCTTCTGTCACAGCCTGAGCTGAGCAGCTTTTCGGCTTCCCTGCTGTGTCTTCACCTTTCCCTAATGCTCCTACTTTGTGTGAATGCTCGCTAAGAGGTTTAAATAACAGCTTCCTAACTCTCAAGAATTCACCCTAAACTCAGAAAGTCATAATGTCCCAGATTTCCCCAATCAAATTGATAGTCTTTTTTAAATTTTAAATTATACCTCAGTCTCCAAATGTTAATGTGATTTTTCATTTTCTTACTTTTACCCTCTTTAGGCATAAATCATACATATGCAAATTAGCTTATGTACCCATCATGCCTTAGTTCTGAAGTCTCCAACAAGATAGTATGAATGTCTCTTTGGTGCCCTTGAAACTGTGTTTCTTTACAATCACATTTTTGTCATTTTAAATGAATAAAACATCTTTCTCTGTCTATAACATCAGGTTGTCTCCTCACAAGCCAAGCACCACTCCACATTGCTGATGAGTTCCATGTCCTCCCTTCTGTACTACATACATTTTCTTTCTAAAACTTTCCAAAATCCCATCTGAAAGCTGTTTCTTCATACACATATTTTAGCAGTGTGGTTAAAGTTTAAAACAAAATTCTTTTTCTACTCATGTTAGGATCAAGATGTCTATCTACAAGAGGGGAGATATCCCACATCTTTTAACAGTCAATATAAATCTCTTCCTTTACACAAAAATACTTTTCTTTTTTCATCACTAATTGCTCCTTATGAAGACATTATACTTCACACCTTTGATCTGAACAGTCTTTTAGAGTTGTTTTCATTTACATTGTTGTGATAATTCCATAGTATTCTTCCTCTTTTTTCTTTCTTGGCCTTGAGTCAGTCTATATAAGTCTTCCTATGTTTCTCTGCATTTTTCATAGTTATCAATTCCTTTGTCACAATAATACTGCATTGCATTCACATTCTCTAATTTGTTTCATCCATTCTCTAGCCCACAGGCATTCTCTTTCCAGCTTGTTGGTAACATATGTAATAAAATTAAGAGGTAGTGCCGCACATTTGTTAGAGAAAGGCCTGAAAGTCAGGAAGACCTGGTTTGAAGTCTCACCTCTGGCATAACGGGACTTTGCAAATTTAGGCACATAAATTAGTACTTAGTGATCAAACTATACTGGTAGAGGGAGTTTTCTGACTAGAAGTTCCCTAAACCAATAACATCTTTAAAGAGAATGTGGTTATTTCAAAGTGATAAGAGATAAATGGAAATTTAACCTGACTGTGGAATGCTTCTTGGGAGAAATGGGTTTTAAGTTTATTTTTTTTTTTTTTTGGTGAGGCAATCAGAGGTAAATGACTTCCCCAAGATCACACAGCTAGTAAGTAGCAAGTGTCCAAGACCAAATTTGAACTCAGGTCCTCCTGAATCCAGGGCTGGTGCTCTATCCACTGTGCCACCCAGCTGCCCCTAAGTTGAATTTTAAAGCACAGAAGGAAAATGGCTTAGTGGACATCGTAGTCACATAAAAGAAACCAACAAAACTATCTTTCCACTTCGCAGAGTTAGCTAAATGAAACCAAAAGTGTACAACATATGATTTTCTTTTCAGTCTCAACATGTATCTGTAAGAAAGAGCAGAAGATAAAGGACCAATTTAACGAATGAGACCCTCAGTGATATTAAAACTAATACATTCTTCAAATGAATTACTCCAAGCCCCTGCTGCCAGCATCATATGGGAGAAAGAAGAGAGATGATAACATGATTTATTTGTGTTTGTGCATATATAGGATACTGTACAAAAGTATTTTACTTCTACAAGTCCTTCTGAATGCCAATGAAGTCCTTCTAAAGGCCAATGAAGGCCACAATTGGTGAAGACTTAGTCCAAAAAAGAGAGGAAATTAACCTACATATTGTGCTCCGGAGAGTGGAATAAAATAGGCATTTGCTAAAGTGTCTAGAGCAGAATCATCAAAGGAATTTTAGTGACCCTGATCAGATGCCAGAATGATGGCATATTGCAAAGTAGATAGCATTAATGAATAATTACAGATACAGCTATGGACCTATCACTAATTAAAGGAAATTTAAGATGAGGAACATAAAAACCTAGGAAAGATACTCTTAGGATTTAATAGCTAATGTGTTGAGAGACAAAACTCATGAAATTGTGGTGATCAGACATATTTAAGATCCATGTGAATTTCAATTATATCCTCATTGCTGCTGGGTAATCCTTTTCTCCATCAATTGTTGATGCTTCTAGGCTGAGAGTCCTTGACATGGGGTTCATG
>CM053623.1:296379498-296401698 GCA_028646595.1 Phalanger gymnotis | reverse complement strand
AGAAGGCATCAAAAAACTTATTCAGGGCCCAGAGCAACAAATTAGTGAACCAACCTCCCCATTCCAGTATTGTGAACACAAGCTTCCAGGCCCAGTAGGCCCGCCTCACAAGAGTAGCCAGGAGGCCACAGAAAAATAAGATGGCATAAATCATATTCACCGGCCTCAAGACCTCGCTCGAACTCCTGGGTCCACACAGGGGTCGGCTCTGCTTCGGATTTTTTTTCCAGCTGTGGTTTCTCACCTCTCCTCGCAGCCAAGCCTCTGGTGTTCTCAAGTCCCACCTCAACAACTAGAGAGCAGAGTCCAGAGACCCATTGGTTCCCGAATTGGCCCCTCTTAAGTCCTTAATCTACGCCCATACAGGTTTCACACCTGATAGGGCTTTGGGCCTGGGGTTTAGCTTTTAACAGGTAAAAGTACTTTCACCGTAAACAAAAGCCAAACTCCTCAAGGGCACCCGTTAAACTAAGCCCATTTTGCCTTACTGGCACAGTCTATAACTTTGTATTAGTTGCATTTAAAAACATTATTCTGGGAAGGGGTCCACCAAATACAAGGCTTCACCAAAGACAAAAAAGGTTAAGAACATCTGCTCTAGTAAATCCTATACATCAGTTGTTCCCAATATTTTTTTGGGGAGGGCCAATTTTTTCAGTCTTCAGTATTCCACAATTTGTTCAGCCATTCTCCAGTTGGTTTTCCTAAAAGCCTATCCCACTTCCAAACTTCGCTATTACTGTCAAGGGCACCACCATCCTTCCAGACCTCTAGGCTCATAATCTAGGCAACGTACTAAACTCTTCCCTGTCTCTCATCCCTCATATCCAATCTCTTGACAAAGTCTGTTGGTTTCTCTTTTGAAACATCTCTCTGACATACCTTTTTCTCTCCTCTTGTGTCACCACTACCCTGGTACTAATCCTAATATACTCATGCCTGTATTATTTTAATACCCTACTGGTTGGTCTTCCTGCTACAAATATCTCCCTACTCCTCTATTCAGCTACCAAAGTGGTATTCTATGTCACCCTGCCACTTGGCAAACTCCAGTGGCTACCTATCATTTCTAGGATCAAATACAAACCCCTCTGCTGTTCAAAGCCCTCCCTAACCTAGTGCCTCCTCCCACCTTCCACCAAGACACAGCATTTGCAGACTCTTTGCATTTTCACTGTCTGTCCCTCTGCCTGGAATGATCTTCCTCCTAATCTGACTCCTGGATTCCCTGGCTTCCTTCAAGTCCCAGATAAAAATCCTACCTTCTAGAGGAAGCTTTTCCTAAGTCGTCTTAACTCATTTCCTATTTATCCTGCATACAGTTTAATTATTTCCTATTTATCTTGGATATAGCTACAAATTGGTTTGCATAATTGTTTCCATTAGATTGTGTGTTCCTTGAAGGCAGGAGCTATTTTTTGCATTTCTGTATACTTTGCACATTGCCTTGAACATAGTAGGTCCTTAATGAAAGGTGATTAACAAATGATTGTTAGTTTCGAATTGAGTTTAATATTGAACAGTCAGAACATTCCAAGTTTACTGTTAGTACCTATAAGTCAACTTGCCTATTTGCTTTTGTAGACATAGTATCTCTCTATGATTACTTTTACTTTTCATGCAACTCTTATATTCACAACGTTTGAAACCCTAGTCCAACTCTTGTAAGAAAAAAAAAAAGGTTGAAGAAAGGATACTTGTCTTAGTAAAACTTGGGAATGGAAAAGGCTAACAATGGCATCCATGCAACTTGAGGCTGACTCCCTACGGAGGCAGATCATATTATTGGAATATTATTGATGTGATTAAGGGTTCCTGGGAACCCCAATGATATAGTACAGGGCAGTGTCCACCTAGAATAAGTTCTTGCACTCAAACCTTCTTCCACTCAAAGTGGCAAGGTTTATTGTAACGGAAATAGAAGGGGGTAGTTTCTTAGTGAATCTGCAACTTAATGGGGTAAAACTGACATTTGTATATAAAAGGGGAGAATGAAAAGATCTGGATGGGATTAAGGAGTGGTAAATAGCCTGGGGTGGGGCAAGAGCAATGGTGAAAGGACTGTCAAGTATCTAGGTGGCCTGGGGTGGACCAGATGCCTTGGGTGAGATTCCAGTGATCTGGGTTGAAAAGGTGTATGGGAAAATTCAGGGACTGGATTGCTTTCAAGACATGGTCTTTTTCCTTTTAGGAGTCCAGGCCTGATGTTGTTGTCATCATTATTTGTCCTTCTTTCTTGAAGAGGAACATGACATCAGGGAGGTGATGGCATGACATGCAAGTGAATCGGATTTAAGTGAGGGAAGGTTGTGCAAAGTCATCAGCCCCACTTTCTCCTCTGGTGCCATCTGGGTCCAGAACCAAGAGTTCAAGTCTTCCTGGCTCTATATCTGGCACTCTATTCACTGTGTCATCTAGATACTGAGTAAGATTAGTATTTTGAAAAAAAAAGATGATTTTACTGACCTGTAATTCAGACTATAGCAGTGATAAATTTGGGCATCCCCATGTCTTCTCTAGGTCCATCTTCTGATAACATATATAGGATTTCTTTCTCAAGGACCATGCCTTAAACCCAAATCACTCTGACTCTCATTGATTGTTGGACTACATACAACTGCTGGAATAATTCCAGGGTTGTTTTGGTTTTTTTCGTCAAAATAAGGCCATCCTAAACAATACCATTCTTTCATTATACGCTAATCGCATTATCAATACTTATGAAAGGAAGTTAAATTTAGTTTTAAAAAGAAGACTCTGAAGGTATAAATTTGGATACCTAAGTCAAGGCTATATAAAATATTAGTGAAAAGATTAGGAATAAAGTGGAGGCCCTTCATTTCTTCAAACAATGCTCTTTTACAGGAAGTAGGAGAGACAAAGTATAAAAAAGTTATTCAATTTGGAAGTAGGAGAGCTGATTTTAAATTATAGCACCAAAACTTACTAGCTGTGTGACTTAAAATAAGTCATTTAACTTGTCTTAGCCCCTTAACTACCTGGTGGTTGTGATGAGAGAAGTGCTATGTAAATATTAACATTTTAGGCAAATGTGAGTTGTAGGCAATTTCTAAGGATTATTGGCTTTCCTAAGTGAATACTTAATAATAATTTCCTCATCATCACAAGCAGTCATGATAAGATAATGTGAGTTTGTTCTGAGATAAAAGATTTCTAGTCAAATTCTTTCTTATCCAAAGCATCTTTATTTGTTTTGTAGACACTATTACTGCACTCAGCCTTTCATTTCTTTTGTAGAGGATCAGAGATAATGATAGTAAGTAAAGGGGAAAAAATGGCAAGGGATAGAAATTTTTAAAATACTCATTGAGTCTCCACAAGCCAAAATAATATAGTTGTGAAGTAAATTTGATAATGGCCCAAATTACTCAATTGTCACCAAAATGGCATATATATAGAATGGACGTGAAGCATAATAAAAATGCAAATAAATATGTGTGTGACCTTATTGTCATATTTTTGGCATATTGTTGGCAGCTAGGTGGCACAGTGGATAGCACCAGGCCTAGAGTCAGGAAGATGAGTTTGAATCTAGCCTCAGACTAGCTGTCTGAGTGTCATACACACACTAGCTGTGTGACCCTGGGTAAGTCACATAACTATTTGCCTCCATTTCCTCATCTGTAAAGTTAGCTGCAGAAGGAAATGGCAAACCACTCCAGGATCTTTGCCAAGAAAACTCCAAATGGCGTCATGACCAGTCAGACACAACTGAAAGGAATGAACAACAATAATAATAACAATGATGATGACGAACTCTCTGTTACATTCATGTTGAGACATCAGGAAAATCAGGAACTAATGGGACTGAGTTTGGGGACTCATCTCTGAGTGGACCTCATTTTAATGTTATCTCCATATAAAAGCTATTATATATATACATATATATATATATATATATATATATATATATATATATATATCCAAAAGAGACTATAGATTTAAGACAAACTGTTAAGCCATCAACTCACAAATTATTGGAAAGCTTAGGTTCAGATTACAAACATACTATTTACAATGCCAAGAAAATGAGGGGAAAACTAATTTGGCAATATGGCAAAGTGAAGTCACCATCTAATATTCAGGAGACATTTTACCATTATTGTCATTCCCTACTTAAAGAGTAATTGACAATCCCAGGAAAGAGAAGCAGCTATGAAATTCAAAATATATGAATCTTTACTGTCAAAAACAGACAAACTTGCATTTCCTTTATAGGAACATTAAGAATCTCTATAAGCTGTCACACCATCTTAAAATACAGGAAGACAAATACAGTGACAAAAGCAGTTTTTAAACAGAAAATAAACTCAATATCCATTCTGAAGAAGTCTTGACAACAGGGAGTTTTGGATAGTGATGCAGAAAAATTCAATGTCCACTAAGTCACAAGGAAAAATAGGTCCAGTTGTAACAGTCTAATTCCCAGTATAGTATAACACTAAAAGTATAATTAAGTTTAGTAGCATTATCAATTTTATTATATTGGCATGGCCCAAGCATGAACACTGAATAAGTCTAGCTATTTAAGTTTTCATTGTTGTTGGTCTTTTTTAACTTTTTTTAAGAAGCACTTAACTGTTTATTTTTTTAAATTTCCTTAAGAAGCATGGAATATAGACAAGATTTTGTGTGCTTTGGGAGACTGACTCGCAGATGCCTTGTGCATTTTGTAGTCATTTGGAATATGATTTCCTTTTTTAGTTATTGTCACTTGGATTTTGTTATTATTATGTAGAATGCTGATTTGGGGGAGTTTATTTTGTAGTTTGCAAAAGTACTGTCTCTATTGTCTCAATCAATGTCTGCTGATTTCCTGGGATTTTCCAAGTGAGCCATCATATCATCAGCAAATAGGAATAGTTTTCTCCTTCTTCTCTCTCTCCCTCTCTCTCTCTCTCTCTCTCTCTCTCTCTCTCTCTCTCTCTCTCTCTCTCACACACACACACATTTTCATAACTATATAAAGTAATAATGGGGACATAGTAGGCACCCATGCTTTACTTTCATATTTATTGGGAAAGGTTCCAGTGTATTCTCATCACATATGATATGTAGTTTGCTTTAGATAGATTTTTTTTTAAGTAGTAGCTAGGTTCTTAAAAGAAATTATATCTGGAACAATACATTGATAGTAATACAATTACAGTAAGAAATTTTATTATTCCTCTTAGAGCTGGATGTATCCAATGGAATAATAAAGAAAGAAGATATTGATGGGAACAAATTATTAGAAAAGTTAGATTTTATTGATCTATGGTAACTTGAGAAACAAATGTAAAGAGGCAAAAGTTAAACAAAAAATTTACAGGTGATATAGTATAATGGAAATAGTAAAAAATAAAGGAAATACGCAAAAGACATGACACAAAAGAGAGACTAAGTAATGCTTGCTGAAAAATCTGTATGAAAATCATCATGGTAATATTAAATAATTGAGGAGACAACACAATAAAACCTATGAGGCACAGTCAAAGCAGTCCTCAAAGGGAAAGATCTATCTCTGAAAACACAGAAAAGGAGAATTAATAAACTGAGCACACAACTAAAGTGTAGAAAAGTAAACAAATTAGCAACCCTAAAAAAGGAACAAAAGAGGAAATTTTAAAAATTAGAGGATAAGCAATTTTTCAAATTACAAGCAAGTTTTTGAAAAGACAAACAAAATTAAGAAATTAGCTAGCCTTAACCAAAAGAAGAAAAATCAAATTACTGAAATTTTTAAAATGCCAAAGTAAACTCACAAAACAAGTAATAAGAATTAACAGGAATTACCATGTACAGTTATATGCCAGCAAATTCAACGTGAGAGTTCAAAGGAATTTACAAGTTTCTGTAAAATAAATAAATAAATAAATGTACTCAAACTAACAAAACAAAGCAGAGATCTTAAACAACTTTATCTCAGAAAAAAAAAAAAATAAGAAAATGAATTGCCAAGGAAAATTTTCTAGGCCAGATGGATTTATAAGTGAGTTCTATTAAACATTTAAAGAGCAATTAATATCTATGTTATGAAAATCATTCTCAAAAATAGAAATGAGGCACTCTGCCAAACTCCTTTTATGAAACAAATATGGTCCAGATATCCAAAACAGGGAAAAATCAAATATAGAGAGAAAGATATACAGATTGATCCCACTAATGAATATCAATGCAAAAATTTTAAATAAAATCCTCACTAGGAGACATCAAAATATCCAAAATGTCATTCACTGTGACCAAGTTGGACTCATGCCACATATACACAGCTAGTTCAACATTAGGGAGATAAACAACCCAATAACAAAAACCACTACTATTTCAACAAAAGTAGAAAAACACTTTGACAGAATACAGTACTAATTTATTTTTAAAATGCTAAAAAACACGCACACACACAAACATTGAAAGAACCTTCTTTTACATGATCACAAACTTATATATAAGTCCAAGGCTACCACTGCTTGCAATGGGAAAAGTCTAGAAAATTTTCTTCCACAAACAAGGGTGTTCCTTTTCCTTGCATAATTTAATTGCTCCCAGAAATGCTAAGTGGAGCCATTAGACAAGAAAATATTTTAAAGCCATAAACACTGACAAAGAAAAGAAAAAAAATCATCCATACTTGCAGATGATATGATGGCATGCTTAGATAACTCCACAACAAAAGCAAAGAAACTATTTGAGATGACTAATAATTTCAGGGAAATTGTCACAAATCCATTAAAATCTAGGGCATTTCCCTACATTAGTAACAAAAGCCAAGAAGAAAGGATAATTAGAAAGATTCTGTTCAAAATTGCTATAAAATACATAAAATGTCTGGGAGTTAACTACTAAAACACATGCAAAATCTCTATAAATGTAAGCATAAAACACTTTTCAGAACTAAAGAAACACTTAAATAGAAGAATCACTACTCATAGTCAGACTATATTCATATAATAATGATGATATAACCAAGATTAATAGATTTATAGTAAGGTGTAACACTAATGTGATACTCATAGCAGTTGCTATGAATATGCATACATATTTCAACGGTTGATTCACAAAATATAATAAACTCTCTTCTTCCAAGACAAAACCAAAATATTTATTCAGATACTGGAAAGCAAAATTTAGCATAGTAACAAAAATGTTTATGCACATCACCAATCCAGGGAGCACCCACATCTTAAGCACTCCTTAAGTTCCCCAAGGTGAGTTCCTCTCTCTACTCATTTCTTTCTCTGCCCACTCCTCTCCCTCCAAGCAATACAATATATACTGTTTGCAATCAAAGACTTGATTGGCTTGGTAGTGAGAAGCTTGGAGTTCAGAATTTAATTGGAAAGATGTGGAAATCCCTGTGGCCCAGAACCTAATTGGCTCTGTGTCAGGGCTCCATGTGAGGCCCATTAATGGGTGAGGAAGATCTTAAACCCCATTAACCTTACATAAGACCAATAAAATTACCAAGGGGATGCTTTTATAGAATGAGAAAAAAATAAAATTTATTTAGAGGAAAAATAAAAACTTTTAGATTCTTGAAAAAATAAGTAAAGATGCTACTGATGGTCACAAAATACTTCAAACTATGTTATAAAGTAGCAAATAGATATATGGTATTAGTTCAATAAATAGCAGATTGGTGGAAAAGGATGAGCAAGAAACAGAAGAAAGTACAAAAGAGCAGCCTAATGATTATTAAACTTAAGATCATATGTTACTTAGGGAAAGACTGCTTTGAACAAATACTATCAGTAAAACTGGGAAGCAACTGCAGAAATTAGTGTAACAACAATGCTCTGGCCTTGCAGAGTGAAATCTACTACATTTCTGCTTCAGGGTTCTAGGGGTAAGCCCTGAGGGGTCCAGATGTCTCTTCTCTGATGCTATCAGTTCAAGCTCCCATCTGGGTATGTTTCCTCCACTTTTACTGCTGGTGACTAGCATTCCAGAACCATTTAGCCACTTAACATCAATTAACTTTTACCAAGGAATGTTTACATTGAAGATCTATCAATGATAAGAGTACAAACATTTCCTCCTAACATCTCCCTAATATCTCAGGGGCCCATTCTCCTCTATGCTACCTTGATTCCTGGAAAGAGGGGGCTCAGACTACAAAGTTCCTACAAGCATTGGCCCCACCAAGTTCATGTCAAAGTTGGCATTGCTGCTGGATGAGTTCTCATCTAAGCAATCACTGCTTGAGTCCTAAAGGTCACACCTCATTGATGCTGAGTTGACTGTGAAACCTGGCATGGATCCAGGGGTGTACTGGTGCCTGCTTATACCCAGCCAATTATCTAATTTTCAGTAAGAAGTAGTGAAGGAATGCAGGGGATAGAGCCCTGGACCTGGAGTCAGGAAAGCCTGAGATCAAATCTTGCCTCATATACTTACTATGTGACCCTGGACGAGTCACTTAAACTCTTTTTTGCCCAAGACTTCTCAATTGTAAATAGAATTTAATAATAGCACCTGTATCATAGAGTTGTTGTGAAGATCAAATGTGATAAAATCTATAAGGTGCTTAGGTCAGCTCCTGCATTGCTTAGCAGAGTGGGCACTATATAAAAGCTAGAAATCTAGTCATAATAATATGAGTGTTCATGCCTTGGAAATACAGAAATGCTACAAATGAGGAATTGACTTATTGGCTTGCTGGTAGTCTAGACTTAAAGATAGAGAAAATAATACAGATTAACCTTAAAAGTGTAGTACTTAACATTTTTGTTTTATATTTGTTTTTGTTTTGAGAAAGCTGGTTTTTAAAGCAGCTCATCATTGCATGGATCTGACTCCACAACTCCTGGACAATGAATCTTCTGGACTTTTGGATGGCTTGTTCCCACCTTTTGAAATTCACAAAGTCATAGATGTATGTACTCATTGACTGGTCCTTGAGATGACCATTAAAAGGGAAGATTCTTCCAGGCATGGTCTGTTTTTGCTCTATTTTTTATCCTCAGGGCTTATTTATGTTAGCATCAGGAATGTAGTAATGATGATGATGACACGCGTTTGTTTATAGATGAGGAAACTGAAAGTAAGATAAGTGAAGTAGGGTGGCCAGAAGCGTCTTACTGAAGATTTGCATTCCTGATTCCAAATCCGACATTCTACTAATTGAGTGATGCCATTGCCTTCAGTAAGTGTTTAATAAATGTCTTTTGATTGATAACTGACCAGAGAAAATTTCCTTGTTGGTGTGTGCCCTGGGCCTTTGTACTTGCCAGCTCCTTCATATTTCAATATTTAATGAGTGGTGAAGGCACAGCAATGGGGATACTTTGAGTGGCTCAGGCTATTGTGAAGCAATCCAGACCTTAGTACTAAGCTTATTAGATACCAGACATAATGTTGTTGGAAGAGATCCAGACAGACTTGACCATAGTCCATAGAACACAGACCACATCTGGGTCCCTGAGAGGGCAAAGCCTAGCTTATGGCATTACCTTCTAAGGGAACCCTACACACACACACACACACACACACACACACACACACACACACACACGCACACACACATACTTCAGCCCCATAGAGGATAGCTGAATAGAAAAGAATGATGCTGGCCAAGTGGTGAAAGTTCCTGACCCCCATACTTCTAGAGAAGTGTCAAGATGTCATAGACCAATGACTGAGTATGCTGCTCTGGAACTGGGGATTACACTTTGGTGTGGAGAAGAAAAACTTGGAATTTGGCCTCTGCTGCTACCCTAAATTATTCAGCAAGCGCAGATCAATGGGAAGGAGATTCCTTTTCTAGTAATCCCACATGTATTTCTCTCTCAGGAAATCTCAAATCATAGGGTCCCACTCTCAATTTGGAGGACTATGTAGGTCTCTAGGGGAAAGTGGAACTCACCAGAGGATGGGGGGGGGGGCAATCATCTCCCTAAGCTGCTTTGTGATTTCCTTCTGGAAGACTGGAAGACCCCTGGGGAAGAGTTGGAGTTGATTGGATGAGGGGCTCCCTCTATAGGCACTTCTTCCACAGAGACCCAAATTCTTTGCAAAAGGCAAATGGAATGATTCCTACAGAGGTCCTACAGAGGTCCCATGATTGAACTCAGACCCTATAAATCTAGAACATGGGTTGGATTCAGAGGCACAGGTTATATTGGCATATTATCAGATATAGCCATACCTTATAATTTGGTTTTCCTTACCCCTGCCAAGATACAGTGGGGAATAAGGGCCTTCCATAGTCTCTGCTTTCTTGTTCCCAATACCCCCATTAGTTTCAGGGAGAGCTTCAGTCCTTTATAAAGAAAATAAAATCTTGCCGTCTTTGTGCAACTGGCTTTTTTCCCCCTCTCTAGTTAACGCCCACTCTAAAACACTTTAACCCCCCAAAATGTGTGTTTCCATAGTGATTCATTGTACTTGCTAGACAGATTTACAAGATCCAACTATCCTCTTCTCGTATTTCATTAAAAATAAAAAACCCAGCAACAAGAAATGAATATGTTTTTAATAAAATAGGAAGTATGCTTTTAATCATTTGGAAGCAAATGAAAGTTCACCAAGAAGCAGGAGCTGCTGGGACACACATAAGCTTCCCAAGGGGAGAGGATTCCAAGGATTGTCTTTGGGCCCAGAAATCCCTGTGCCATAGTCAATGCCAATAATGTCTACAGGGCCCACTGATTTTCTGAGCCTGGATGTTTTAGGCTGCCAGGAGCTAAAAATTAATGACTGAAGAAAATCACCAATTGCTGTGTTTTACACCATAGGCAAACCGAAGTAGCAATATGAATTTTGTTCTGAAGAGCTGCCATGATGGTTGAGAGCAGAAAAGTATCTCTGCGTTTCTGTTCTTAGTGTAAGGGAGGCCAATCAATGGCAGCCATTCCCCTATCCTATCAATCTGATGGACTTTCTGAGAGGTAAGCCTTTACCTGGAAACCCTGATAATTTATACCTCCCATCCTATATTGTGATTGAGATTTTGTTAAATAATAGTTCCCAATTAAGTCTCCATGCCTGGGATTCTAGAGGTACCCTGAGTGCCACCCTATAACAAAGAACCATCAGACATACCTGCTCATCCTTTTTATTATTTTCCCTATCAAGAAAACAGACCAGTGTGGACAAACCAGTGTGTATCAGGGAAGACCAGTTTCCTGGGGCTGTGGAGAGAAAGCCTATGGATATTACAGTCTTCCCATCACCCAGCCCTTAATGGCTGCCTTGGGTGACAGAAACACCTCAGAGCTTCTTGAGCCTATCCATACAATTTAGGAGAAGGCTATATCTAGCACTATCGTGGAAGGCTCAAGAAGTATACAGAAGTCATGTGCTCAGCCACATGAACCCAGAGGGGAGAGAATAGACAATGTTCCTGACCCCCAACTTCTTGTATAGATAATGAAGGACTCAGGTTTCTTGAGAAGCATGATTTCAGAATCTAACCTACAAGACAGAAAAGGGAGATTTCTTGGGAAATACCAGCCTTGGTGTTGCTTCATATTTAGCCCAGAATTTGAGAGTTCAGTTCTAGAGAGGTGGCAATTCCCCATCCTAGAGAGAGAGGCAAAGATCTTTAAAAACATACCTCTTAGAGAGAGAAAAAGTATCATTCATTCAAGTAGCCTCCTAAATCAGAAGTGAAGCAAGCAGGTAAAGTCCTATTATGGGGCTATACTTGTGCTACTCCCAAAAGTTATTCAGATAAAGCACATCTATTAGGAAGGGGGTTGACTATCCAGCAGTATCCTCTTGTTTCCCAAGGGGAATCCAAACCAGGGGGTTGCATCATAAGTCTGGTAGGTACTGCATAAGACAGAGGAATTCATCTGGAATGTTAGAATGCTGATATGCTAGTAAACCCAAAGTTCAATTTCTTTCTAAGGAAAATACCAAAGTCAGGGAGTTATGCTTAGTCAGAGAGACTCTAGGATACTGGTAGAAATGTGGGACCCATAAGAAAGGAAGAAACGTATTGAATGTTTTTAGGAAATAATGCATTGATATTTTTTTTCCAATATCTGCTTATGGGTTTATAGGCTTCTTTTCTCTTTCCGCATTTTCTGTGAGGTAAAAGAAAGACTGTCCTCTACTTGATATGCATGTGTTATCTCGAGTGTTTGTACAGGCTCTGGGGATCTTTATATCTGCATTTATAGAAACCTGGACACAGTTTTAGAAATTCTCCCTAAGTAAAATCTGAGTTGGGACATAATGAGGCAAAAATCTTTTATGGTATCCCTCAAGATTGAACATTGACACTTAGGTCACTTCTGGGTTCTCTCAGCCACTAGAACTCTCTTACCTTTGTCCTCAGCTTTCCTCCCCTGGCATTACAGAATTGGCTTCCCCAAAAAAGTTGGTACATGCTGTACCTATGATGAGCTTAAACACTTTGGCCACATAATGACTTGTTGGAAAAGACCCTGATGCTGGGAAAGATTGAAGGCAAAAGGAAAAGAGGACAGCAGAAGATGAGATGGATAGATAGTATCATGGTCACAATGAACATGAGCTTGGACAGACTTTGGCAGATGGTGGAGGATAGAAGGGTCTGGCATGCTATGGTCCATGGGGTCAGGATGAGTCAGACAAAACTTAATGATTTAACAACAATAAAAATACCTGTGGTGGATGGAGATACATGTGATGGCAAAAGTTCAAATGGGGAACTCTGAAAATTCATCAAGTAGCATCAATCTGAAAGATAAATAACCTTTCAGATACTTAAACCCCTGTGTACAGTTTAAAACACACACTTAATGCAATCTTGAAATCTGTCACCATTAGTCAGAAGGAACTGAGTAAAAACAACCATAGATTCCTCCCTGGGTCAGTTCTGAGGACTCAGAATAGGAATTAATTTGTTCAATTATTTTAAATTGGTTCTTATTTGTAAACCCTGGTCTCAGATAGCTTTTTTTCAATTTAATATAATTTTTTGTTACATTTTAAATCTCAAACTGTCTCCTTTCCTCCCTCCTCACTCTTCACTGAAAAAAGCTACCATTTCATACACACATATACACATAAACACACACATATATATGTATGTATGCATGCATGCATGTATATATGTGTGTGTATAACCATACTACACATGCTTCTATTTATCCATTCTTTCTCTGGAGATGGATGATATCTTCCTTCATGGGTCCATTGTAGTTGTTATGAATATTTATAATACTCAGACTCACTTAGTCATTCCCAGTTATTCTTTGAACAATACTGTTGTTACTGTAGCCAACGTGTTCTTGGTTCTGCTCATTTCACTCTTCCTTATTTCATGCAAGTCTTTCCATGTTTTCCTAATATAAACCTGCTCATCATTTCTCATAGCACTTATTTAGCCATTCAGGTAACTTTCTCATAATAGCTAATATTTATATACTACCTTCTAAGTGCCAGGCCCTATGCTAAATGCTTTACAATTATTATCTCATTTAATCCTCACAACAACCCTGTAATGTAGGTGTTATTATCATACTCATCTTATAGATGAGGAAATTGAGATGGATAGAAGTTAAGCAACCTCCCCAGACACTAATAAGCATCTGAGGCCAGATTTTAACTCTTCTTCCTGACTCCAGGCCCAGAGCTCTATCCAATGTAACTTCTAGCTGAACTCTACTTTTTAGAAACTCTTGCTTACTTCACAGTATAGCTCAAAGCTCATCTCTTCTCCAGCCCCACTCCACAATTACATTTTGTTTAGTTTGTATACACTTATGTGCAGGTGGGTTGTTTCCTCACATATAATTTCAGCTCTAAGGGCATGGACTTTGATTTTTTTCTTCACATCCCAGGCAACTAAAACAGTACCTGGTATACAGGAGGTGTTTCATAATCCCTTATTGATTGATTGTTTCTTTTCATTTGATATATATTTTTTTCATGTCCCTAAAATATATTCTAAAGCATCAGTTTGATCATGTTACCTTTTTTAATAAATCTATTTATCTTTATCAACGCAATCTGCCTTAGAATTGAAGTTCTAAGAAGGCAAGATTTGGTGTCTATCACATCTAGTTTGTTATGAGCACAATCTAACATATGCGAAAAATATATATATAAAGACAGGGAATTTAGGAAACTGCATCTGAACCTCCCCACCAATTTTCTTCGACATCCTACTATTGTTTCCATTCTTTCATGGGTGGCCTCTTGCTTAAGAGAAAGCCAATTGCTGAGAAAAAAAACAGCCTGTGTACACATACTGAATGTAGGAGGCAAAGCTGATGGTCCCCTTTGCTGTGAATGTGAAAAATCACTCCCACATAAGTGAAGTCAATCTGGAGAATGAAGCAATAAGGCAGAAATCCACCAACCTGCTTTGGAAACCCTGGTCCTGGCTGAACAAGTCACCGAGTATGTTAGAGTCTGATCATCTGCCTGGGGCTTCATCACACTTTCCAGGGAGCTTATTATTAGCTCTACTCAAAGTACAGAGACACCTTGAATACATTAGTGTAATCCCCACAGCTTTGTCTTTCAAAAGATTGAGCTCAAACTTCAGTTAATATTGTTTTCAGAGGGGAAGTACAATCCTGCCAAGGATACAAAATTGGAAGCAGTCCCCAAACCAAGCCTACTTATTTTTAATGCATTATCTCCCCTGGGAGAGTCTGTCAAATAAGACAATATCATCTTGCTTCCAATAACATTTTGCTTCCATGGAAATCATTGAGGTAGGCCTTTGTAATCTAGCTAGTGAGATTAAAATGTTAGCTCCTTGAGGATAGAGAATATTATGCTTTGCCTAAAAGTGTCTGGTACATAATAGGCACTTAATAAATGCTTGTTGATCAATTGATTGGTAGAGGTAAGGAAAAAGACCTAGCAGGAAAAAAAAAACAATGAGAAATGGGATTGCTCAATTTTAGATTTTCCTAATCTAATTCTTAAAGAACTGAGATATTAATTAATAAAGCCCCAAGCCTATTCCAATGTAAGAAATGGATACTATTCACTAAATACCCTTCTGAGGCATTCATTGTGCTGGGTTGGCTCGGTTAGGGCTAGATTCCCTACTTTCTTGCCCCTCATTCCTTATTAGATAATTTAGAAACTACTCTCACATCACTGGTCCTATAGACAATAGGGAAGTCTCCCGTTGGCATTGTGCTGGCCTTTGTCTAAAACTATATACATCAGAGCCCCAAGGGGCTGGAGGTCTTTAAGGAGAATGTGTCTATCCCTCTCCTGACTGTGTGCTGATCATTATGGGTATGGAGATTCGAAAACAAGATTATCCCTACAAGAAGCTGTCCTCCTCTTCTCCTTATGAGTAGCAGTAAAGTTCATTTAAAAAACATCTTTCTGTCCCAGTTGCTCTTCATCCGAACTATTGACATTTGTTGTTGTTTAGTCATTCAGTTGTCCCTGACTCTTCATGACCCCTTGGAGTAGAGCACACCAGATGCTTCTATCCTCCACAATCTCTCGGTCTTTCCAAGTTCATGTTCATTGTTTTCATGACACTATCTATCCATCTTACCCTCTGATACCCCTTTTTCCTTTTGTCTTTAATCTTTCCCAGCATCAGGGTACTATGGACCCATGGGATGCCAAAGCTGTAATAGGAAAAACTAGACTCAGTAGCATTAGGAATATATCCCTGATTTCTCAGAGGCACCCCTGGAAGCCTGAGAGGAAAATGGTCTGAGAATCCTACATGCCAGTGAGAATGGGAGACGGGATAAGGACCCCAAGAATTCCTAAAGGCTACATATACACATATATATGCACCAGTGTCTCCCGTGTCATACATTCAATTCCAAAGTTCTTAAGAGAGACCTCGAGAGTGTCCTTGTATTGCTTCTTCTGAGCACCATGTTGAATGCAGACCTGCGAGATCTCCATAAAAATTTTTTTTGGCAAGTGTACATTTTTTTTGAATGTTTGGTAGTTTAGTTTGAGAAAGGACCTCAGTGTCTGGTACCTTATCCTGCCAGGTGATCTTCAGAATCTTCCTAAGACAATTCAAATGGAAACAATTCAGTTTCCTGGCATGGCGCTGGTAGACTGTCCAGTTGTCACAGGCATACAACAATGCGGTCATCACAACGGCTCTGTAGACCTTATTTAGTAGTCAGTCTAATACCTCTTCTCTCCCATACTTTCCTTCAGAGTCTCCCAAAAACTGAACTAGGTCTGGCAATGCCTACATCAACCTCATTACCAATGTGTACATCCCTGGAAATATTTAAAGTTTCATATAAATATTGAATGTTCTTTACACTGCCTCATTATTTATTTACATTCTGATTACATGTCTGCTACATCAGTGATGTTCCATACGTGCATCTGATTGTGTGGGAGCAACAGAAGACATAGCCCTGAATTATTTTCAGAAGTTCTCCAAAAATTTCCAATTTTTCAACTAAGTTGGGGCAAGCAGTCCAAGATGGATAAATTACTATCAAAAGCTCCTGGTATTTGAACCTGAATTTATGATGATTCAGAGGCGATAGAAATGCCAAGGTCTCCCACTAGCATCTGGAGCCATTGCCAGTCATCTTGACCCATGCCTTGCCATTGGATTCCAATGACTCTGAAGGATAGATTAAGGCTGATAACTTTGCACTGCTCGGTCTCACTTAAATCCTATTCACTTGCAAGTAAAGACATCACCTTCCTGACCTCAATGGTCCTTTTCAAAAACAAAGAATGAACAATCCACAGGCTATACGTACATTATCTTACTGTCCTATCTTTTTGTCAATCACAAGTAATAAGTTTCTTAAAGCAAAAGTGTATTAAAATTTACCTTTCATCATTAGTAGATATCATTTACCATTTAATTGACCCAAAATGATATTGGATACAGTCTGAATTTGTTCTTTGGTATGGGAAAAGTCAAGCCAAGAAAGATTGTCTTTTCAAATCAAAGACTGGAGTTAAAATGACACAGAATGATGCAGCAGAAAGAATGCTGGATTGGGAGTTAAATGGAGCTCTAATCAAATTCTGATTCTGCCACATACTATCTGTGTGACCTTAGAAAAATCATGTAGTTTCTCTGGGCCTCAATTTCATCCCCAATAAAATGGAGAGCCTGGACTAGATCAGGGGTGGGAAACCTGCAGCCTTGAGGTCACATGTGGCCCTCTAGGTCCTCAAGTGCAGCCCTTTGACTGAATCCACTTAGGAACCTAGAGGGCCACATGTGGCCTCAAGACTACAGGCTCCCCACCCCTGGACTAGATATTCTCTAAGGTACCTTCAAGTTCCATCTCTGTTCCTATACATTCTGAGACTGTGTTAATTATCACGATACTTGCCTAGAAATTTTCAATGTCTTTATGTAAGCACACTTTGGGTATTGCTAAATTAAAATCTCAGAGGAAAGAAAAGTATTTTAGTCTTCTGAGATGTGACATGAATGTGCATTCACAGATTCTAAAGCCTAAATGTGTATAATTCTAAGGCAAAGAAAATTACCTGGGTAAATAATCCATCCAACAAAAGCATTCAAAAGATAAATTAATATTGGGCAAATCATTGTGGAATGTTACTTCTTAACTGGAGTCACCATTGAATCTAGGACTGACCTTTTTGTTGGTTGGTTGTTCAGTCATGTCTGACTCTTCATGACCTCATATGGGGTTTTCTTGGCAAAGATACTAGAATGGTTCACCGTTTCCTTCTTCAGTGGATTAAAGTAAACAGTGATTTGCCCAGGGTCACACAGTTAGTCAGTATCTGAGGACAGATTTGAACTCAAATCTTCCCGACTCCAGGCCCAGAACTGTATCCACAGAGCTACTTAGTTGCCTCCCAGGTAAACTGAGGTTACTTGACTTACCCAGGGTCACACAGCTAGTGTATGAGGCCAGATTTGAACTCAGGTTTTCCTGACTTTCAGGCCTGGTGTTCTACCCATTGTGATACCTAGCAGCTCATCCACAAAGAGATGGTAGTTTGAGCCAATAAGAATGAATGAGACAATCATGGGAAAGAGCAGTGCTCTATCCATTGGGTCATCTAGCTGCCCAGGACTGGCCTTAATCAGAGCCAAATGTTCTCTTCCATGTCTGAGATGACACACAGTAAGTAATATTTGCCATTCTTATATGCAGGTGACAGAACAAACATAGGGAAGGCTTGGTGGAAAGCTACAGGGTGACAAATCAAAGGGTTATTTGTTGTGTTCCTGCATTTTGTTTGTTTTTACATACAAAGGGTCACCTCTCATGGTATTACTTTACATGAACTTGTTCGCAAACACTGTCTTTTCCTGGATATATTAAAATGGCCCAGTCAGCCTAGTAACTACAAGTGGCACTGATGTTTTTGAATCATTGTGTTACCCAATAGGATTTGTTGCTTTTCCTTGGATTCATTTTAGGAGAGTCTCTTGCTATTTTTTTCTTCTGCTGGAATCAAGATTGGGAAGTAAGTCAGTAGTTCTAAGTAATCACAGGATAGTAAAAGCCAAAAGAGACCTATGAGTTTATCTAGTCCAATCTCTGACAGTATCTTCAACAAGTCTTCACCCAGCCTTCAGCTAAAATCCTCCAGCAGCTGGGAATTCACTACCCTAAGGAAACTTAATTTACTTGGAAACAACTGTAGTTGTTAGAAAGCTTTGTTGTCCTCTTATATGGAGCCAATATTCTCTCTTCTTGTATTTTCCATCCATTGGTCCCAGTCATCCAGGGGAATCAGCACAAGTGTAAACCCTCTTGCACATAAAATCATGGAATGCTAAAGATG
The DNA here is from genome assembly GCA_028646595.1 of Phalanger gymnotis. Lineage (NCBI taxonomy): Eukaryota > Metazoa > Chordata > Mammalia > Diprotodontia > Phalangeridae > Phalanger > Phalanger gymnotis. Next base: position 296,383,014 of record CM053623.1, on the reverse strand, counting down.
AAGTTTAGAGAACAGATTATAAAATAGCTCTGATGTTCATCTTAAGTATCCTCTTCTCTGGGCCAAACTACAGTTCCTTCGCCTAGTTTCCTCACCACGTTGGTCAATTCCGTTAGGACCTGTTCTCTGATTGTCAATGTTGTTCCTAAAATGTGGCATCCAGAATTTACCACAACAATCCCAATGTGGCTTGGTGTGGTCACATGACAGTGGGAGTATCAACTTCTTAATACTGTACATCAGAAGCCCATAACACTTCCTAGGGCATTCCTATCCAGATGAGAATGTCAACGGGAAATACTTGGCAAAATGAATAAAAATACACTAGAACATTTAACATGTTAATTTGTAGTTCAGTAAGTCAATATGCAGGATCCCTATAGTCATTTTAGTGGCCCCATTTCTATGTGCATTGATTATCTTTGCAACATATACTATACTTTTTTAAACTCATTCTAAAATTGTATTTGCCCTTTTTTAAACTTTCATATCACAATATTTATTCAACTAGAGATTTCAATATACTATTGTAGATCTCTGGCACATGAACTGCTTTCTAGCTGTATCTATCTCATCTGGTATTTATACTGCTCTTAAAAAAAAACCCAACACATACTAAATATATAGGCATCAAATGGCATCACATCCATCCATCACATTCCACAAAGGAAAAATTAAATAAGCCACAGTAGGAAACATACAACAGAATTCAATTTACCCCTCTCAAAACTAGATAAATCTAACCAAATGTAAGAAAGAAAGAGGTTAAGGAGATGAATAGAATTGTAGAAAAGTTAGCTATGATAGACCTCTGGAGAAAATTGAATGGGAATAGAAATAAATATGCTTTTTGTTAGCTTTGCATGACACCTTCACAAAAATTGACCATATATCAGGGAATAAAAATTTCACAAATAAAGAAAAATAGAAATATTAAATATATCTCTTTCAGGTCATGATGCAATAAAATTTACATTCAGTTAAAGGTCCTTGGAAGCACAGATTAAAAAATTAATGGGAATCCACATAATCTAATCCTGAAGAATGAGTAGGCCAAAGAAAAAACTCACAGAAACAATCAATAACATCATTAAAGAAAATGACAATGAGACAACATACTAATATTTGTGGGATGCAGCTAAAGCAGCATTAGGGAAAGGTTTATATCTCTAAACAGTTTCAACAATAAAAGAGAGAAAAGGCAGATCAATGAATTGGGCATGCAACTAAAAAACAAACTAGAAGAAGGATAATTAAAAATTCCCAAATTAAAAATAAAAATAAAATTCCAGAAAATCAAAGAAGAGATCATTAAAATTTAAAGTTAAAAACACACAATTTAACTAATAAATAAAACAAGAAGCTGATTTTATTATGTTTTTACTTTTTCAAAGTTGATTTTCTTTTTTTATTTAATATTTTATCCCCTGCTAAATTACATGTAAAAACAATTTTAACATTCGTTTTTCAAATTTTGAGTTCCAAATTCTCTGCTTCTCTCCCTTCTTCCCCCATTAAGAGGGTAAGCAATTTAACATTAGTTGCACATGTGTAATCATGGAAAACACATTTCCATCGAAATTGTGCTGAGAAAAAACACAGATTAAAAAAAACAATAAAAATGAAGTAAAGAAAAGCTATCTTTGATCTGCATTCAGGCTTTACCAGTTTTTCTCTAGAGATGGATAGCACCTCTCACCATAAGTTCTTCAGAACTGTCTTGGATCTTGATATTGCTGAGAATGGCTAAGTCATTCACAGTAGATCATACAATATTGCTGTTATTTATGTACAATGTTCTCCTGGTTCTGCTCATTTCACTTTGCATCAGTTCATGTAAGTTTTTCTGAGAGCATCATGCTCATCATTTCTCATAGCACAATAGTATCCCAGCACAATCGCATACCACAACTTGTTCGGCCATTCCCTAATTGATGAATAGCCCTCCAATTTCCAATTCTTTGCCACCACAAAAAGAGCTATATGTCCTTTTCCTTTTTTTGGATATAGATCTGATAGTGGTATTGCTTGGTCAAAGCTGGTTTTACAGCTCTTTGGGCATAGCTCCAAATTGCTCTCCATAATGGTTGAATCAGTATACAACTTCACCAACAGTGAAGTTATAATTTTTTATGCTTTAATTTTCCCACATTCCCTCCAACATTTGTCATTTTCCTTTTCTGTCATGTTAGCCAATCTGATGAGTGTGTGGTGGAGGCTCAGAGTTGTTTTAGTTTGCATTTCTCTAATCAATAGTGATTTAGAGCATTTTTTTCAGATGACTATAGATAGCTTTGATTTCTTCTTCTGAAAACTTCCCATTCATATCCTTTGAGCATTTATCAATTGAGGGAAGACTTTTATTTCTATAAATTTGACTGTTTTCTATATATTTGAAAAATGAGGTCTTTATCAGAGAAACTCGCTGTAAAAATATTTTTCACAATAATGATTACCAACTATGTATTTCCCTCCATCCTATTTTTTCCCTCTTTATTCTACTCTCTCTCTCCTTTCACCCTGTTCATTCTCATAAGTATTTTGCTTCTGACTTTTTCCTCCGCCAATCTGCCTTCTCTTTTATCAGTCACCCCTTAGCCCTTTTCTTATCTCCTTCTCCACCTACTTTCCTGTATGGTAAGATAGATTTCAGCACCCAACTAAGCATATATGTTATTCACTCTTTGAAACAATTTTAATGAGAGTAAGGTTCATGTGCTTCCTTTCCCCCTTCCCCCAGCTTCCCCTTCACTGTAAAATCTCTTTTGGGCCTCTTTTTTTTATTTTTTTAAGCATTTTTTTTATTATTTTTAGTTTTCAGCACTGATTTTCACCAGAGTTTGAATCACAAATTTTCTCCTTATTTCTACCCTCCCCCCCAATCCAAGATGGCATGTATCCTGGTTACCCTGTTCCCCATTCAGCCCTCCCTTCTGTCATCCTACTCCCCCCCCTTCCCTTTTCCCTTATTTTCTCGTAGGGCAAGATAGCTTTCCATGCCCCATTGCCTGTATACCTTATTTCCTCGTTGCATTCAAAAATTTTTTTGAACATCTGCTTTTAAAACTTTGAGCTCCAAATTCTCTCCCCTCTTCCTTCCCCACCCACCATCCCTAAGAAGGCAAGCAATTCCACATAGGCCATGTGAATATCATTATGTAAAACCCTTCCACAACACTCATGTTGTGAAAGACTAACTATGTTTTGCTGCTTCCTATCCTATTTCCATTTATTCAATTTTCTCCTTTGACCCTATCCTTTTTCGAAAGAGTTTTTTATTATCTCCTCCCACTATCTGCCTTCCCTTCTATCGTCCCCCCTTTTCTATCTCCTCCCTCTTTCTTTCCAGTGGGGTAAGATACACAATTGAGTGGGTATGTTATTGCCTCCTCAGGTCAAATCCAATGAGAGCAAGATTCACTCATTCCCCCTCACCTGCCCCCTTTTCTCTTCCAATGAACTGCTTTTTCTTGCCACTTTTATGTGAGATAGTTTACCCCATTCTATCTCTTCCTT
>CM053623.1:296337673-296378998 GCA_028646595.1 Phalanger gymnotis | reverse complement strand
TACATAATGATGCACGTGTGGCCCATGTTGAATTGCTTGACTTCTTAGGGAGGGTGGATGGGAAGGGAAGAGGGGAGAGAATTTGCAACTCAAGGTTTTAAAAAATAGATGTTCAAAAGTAAAAAAGTTTTTTTTTTCTCACGCAACTAGAAAATAAGATGCACAGGCAATGGGGCATAGAGATTTATCTTGCCCTGCAAGAAAGGAAGGGAAAGGGGGATGGGGGGGAGAATGGGGTGACGGAGGGGAGGGCAGACGGGGGAACAGGGCAACCAGAGTGTACGCCATCTTGGAGTGGGGGGGGTGGAAATGGGGAGAAAATTTGTAATTCAAACACCTGTGAAAATCAATGCTGAAAACTAAACATATTTAAAAAATTAATTAATTAATTAAATTTAAAAAAAAAGAAATAATCTTAATTCTAGGGGCAGCTAGGTGGTGCAGTTAGTAGAGAACCAGCCCTGTTGTCGGGAGGACCTGAGTTCAAATCCAGCTTCAAACACTTGACACACTTACTAGCTGTGTGACCGTGAGCAAGTCACTTATCCCCAATTGCCCTGCCTTCCCCCTTCCAAAAAAAGAGAAAAGAAAAGAAAAAAGAATATCAATCTTGTGGAGAAAATAAAGAGATAGACAATAACACAACTCAAACTTATTGGACTTAAAGAATTAATAGTTCAACGCCAAAGTGGCAGAAGCCTCTGGTGGAACATCCCAGGAATCTGTGCTTGACCCTTTATCGGTGATTTTAGTAAAAGTATATAGAGCATTCTTATCAAATTTTCAAATGGCACTAAGCTAGAAGAGATAGCTAACACATGGGATGATGAAGTCAAAACCAAAAACAATCTTGATAGGTTAGAGCACTGGGCTGAAATCTAATGGGGTGAAATTCATTGGGGATAAATGTGAAGTGTTATACATGGGTGCAAAGAATCAACTTCACAATTATAAGATGCGGTTAGATAGTAGGTAGTCAGAAAAAGATTTCTGGCTTTTCAGGAACTACAAGCTGAATACAAGTCAGCAGTATGATGTAGCAACCAAAAAGCTAGTGTGATCTTGGGCTGCAATAAGAGGGCCATAACTTCCAGGTATAAGGAAAATGTTCTGTCCTCTAGAATGTGAGCTTCTTGAGGGCAGGGATTGTGTTTTGCCTGCCTTTGTATTCCCATCTTTAGCACAGGATCTGGCACACATTAAACGCTTAATAAATGTTTCTTGACTGTCTTTGTTAGATCTCATCCGGAGTATTGTCTTCATTTTGAGGTACCATAGTTTGAAAAGGACACTGATAATGTAGAAAATATCCAGAACAGGGCAACAAGCATGGTAAAAGGCCTTGGGTCCATGTTGTATGAAAATAAGCTGAAAGACCAGGGAACGTTTAGCTCAGAAAAGAGAAGATTCAGAGAGGACATTCTAGTTGTGTTCAAGTGTAACACTCTCTGGGCTCGTTCTGCCATGTACATAACAATTATGTCCCCAGATGATGGCTGCTCCCTTGGATTCTAGTGTCACCATGTGGATGACTATTCTTACACTTGAAGTTCATGAGTCCCCACCAGTGTGTATCCAATTAACAATCAGCCAGTAGACTTCCTTCAAGTATAGTAAGTAGGTATAAAACATTGTCCCCAAAATACCTGGGGTCTACTGTATACACATAGTGCATGTGAGCAGAATGGGCTTAAATTTAGAGAACAGTATGAATCCCATGTGTAGTATATAAATGTATCAAAAGTTAACTTAAAACCCTTGGTATTTTAGTATCTAGTCACCCAACGAGCATTTATTAAGCACCTACTATGTACCAAGCACTGTGCTCAGAACTGGGAGTGCAAATAGAACAAGAAGAAAGTCCCCACTCTCAAAGAGATTGTTGTTATTGCTTGTCCTTCATTCTCAAAGAGGCCTATGACATCAGGAAGATGATGCCATGACTTTAAAGTGAATTAGATTTCAGCGAGGGTGAGTTGTGCAAAGTCACCAGCCTCACTTTCTCCTCTGGAGTCATCTAGGTCCAGTGGCCAGATAGAGATCAGGATGACTGGCGATGGCCTTGCCCTCAAGAAGATTATTTTCTAATAAAGGAACACCATACATTAAATGAAAATGAAAGCATGGAGAGGAGATAAAAGTATCCAACACAGGGACATGATAAAGTCCAAAGTACATCTTGGGAAAGAAAGAGACATAACTACTTTGGCTGCCTTCATTAAATGAAAGTTCTGAGATGTGCCATCTAATCAGAGGGACGAAAGATATTTCCAATGTATGAATTCTAGGACTGGAGTGAGACTTCAGGAGGAAGAGCTAGGACTTGGTAGAGGAGGTCTGGAGCACAGCCTGGAGAGGAATAAGGTCTTTTATCTCTTCAAAGAGTCTTCATGCAGTATCCTTCTGTGAGGTAGGCTTCTCAACAGGACTCCCAGAGTCTATGCCTTTCCTGAGTCCACAATCAGAATTCTTCTCTACTGCAAAGAATCATGGTTCTTTTTTTTTTCAGAGGCAATTGGGGTTAAGTGACTTGCCCAGGGTCACATAGCTAACAAGTGTCTGAGGTCAAATTTGAACTCAGGTCCTGCTGACTCCAGGGTCAGTGCTCTAACTACTGCACCACTTAACTTCCCCTAGCAGTCACACTTCCTGAAGCTGTTTCTTACACAAGAAACTGTCTCTCTGTATCCATGTTCATTTTCCAGGATGTGTCTTTCTGCTCCCAGCTGACTTATTGCCCCAGTAGCTGCAATTATATGGCCAATTGCAGGAAGGGAGCAGAGGAGAGAAAGCCCCCTTCCACTCTTGCCAGCCTATGGTCCTAGAGTATCTTCCACTACTGAATGAATTTCTTCTTTATACATAGACACAAGGAATATAGTTGAGTCTTTCAGCCAAAATGTAAGATGTTTCCTTTTCAGTGCCAGTTTTCTAATCCAGTGATCAAATTCCCTGTAATCTCAGAGTAATTAAGAACTTATTCACATTTTTTGGTGAGACTTTAGGAAAACTCCTTAACACCTCCTTAATAACCTATGATTACGTTCTGAGTTCTGTGACCATACACAGAATCTGAAAAGGAAAAGGAAAGTCTCCCTTAAACAAATATTTGATAGTCTGATCTGTAACATGGAGAAGGATTGGATGTGTTTCGTTTGACTCTGGAGAGTGGAACCAGGAGCGATAGGGCAAATTTAGGCTTAATGACAGGGAATGCTTCTTGACAATTAGAGCTATTCTGAAGTGGAATTGAATGCCTCGGTTGGTGATGCATTCCTCATCTTTGAAAGGCTTTAATCAGACACAGGATAACTACTTGCCTAACATATTGTAGTGAGGATTTCTTCTGAGTGTGGGTTCCTGCTTATTCTCAAATTCTGTATATCTCTTTAATATGCTATACAATGCATGTTTTCTCTCTGTCTCTTTGTCACTGTGTCCCTGCCCCCCTCGTGTGTGTGTGTATGTGTGTATGTGCCTGTCTGTCTCTCTCTCTGTCTCTGTGTGTGTGTCTCTCTATATATCTGTCTCTCTGTATCTGTCTCTGTCTCTCTCTCCGTCTGTCTGTCTCTGTCTGTCTGTCTCTCTCTGTGTCTCTCTCTCTCTCTCTCTCTCACACACACACACACACACACACACACACACACACACACATACAAACACACACACACATCACTTTCATCCATCCTGTTAATTTTCAATGAACTATATCTACCCAGAACCATGTTCCAGTAACAGCTTAACTTGCCACCAAATTTCAGGGATACTTTTGAGGTCAACTTTTTCTTCTGGTTAGAACCTCTAACACCTCTTAGTTGTTTAAACTTTAAATAATTGTGTATAGGCATTTGAAGGCGTGGCTTTTACAACTGGCCCTTTCTCTGGATTTTGTCTCCTGCGAACTTCAGTGTATCTCAACTGCTGTTCTTCCTTCACTGTAGCTTCATTTATGTAGGCAGTTTTCTCCTTCCTTCATCTCTTTTGAGTTTAAATTTTGCTTAGATTTCTAAGGCACTAGGTAAATATAGTCTTCCTTTAAGCCTTTGTTAATCATTCTTCTCTTGTTTCAGGCAGCTGTACGTAGTATGCTAGGCCTTGTGTCAGGAAGACCTACATTCAAACCCAGACTCAGATACTTACTGTGTGATCCTGGCCAAGTCTCTTAACTACTATTTGCCTCAGTTTTCTCAACTCTGAAATGGGGTGATAATATTACCTCCCTCCAAGACATTTTGTATGGATCAAATGAAATAATATTTGTAAAACATGCTCAGCATAGTGCTTGGCACATACCACTATATAAATGCTTATTCTATTCCCTTCCCTCTGGTCAGAAATCTGTTGTTACTGTGTTTTAAGACACAGGCCAGAATCTAAATCCCATTCTTGGACAGCAACTTCTTAGCCAGCTCCTCGTTTCCCAAATCAATTTCCCCTTCTTCTGCCTTCAGTGGTTAGCAGTGAGGGAAACGTAAGCTGTGCTCCAAAGGTCTTCAGTTTCTTGCCAAAAACACCTTGATTTTTGGCAACATGTTCTAGGCTTCTTAAGGCAATAGAAGCACTTGGGCCCATGGAATCACCAGAAGGGGTAGTCATCATCCATTTTGACTCTTAAGGTTAAGTCTTATTATATTGTATTATGTACTATATTATATTGTATTACATACTGTATTATATCTTGAATCCACACCCTAGAAAGACAACAGATCTATCCATTGTCATAGAATCTACAAATAGTTGCCTCAGTATCCCTAAGTAGGGAATTACCAATCAACACTACTCTTTTTTTTTTCAATTTGAGTCAGACTGGATCATCTCTCATCTGATACCTTCAGTAGTAAAAACGACATCTACCATTTACACGGTGCTTTAAGGTTTGCAAAAAACACTTCATATATATATTATGTCACTCATCCTCAGGGTCATCAGATCCTAGGGGTGAAGATTACTATTTTTCCCATTTAACTGAGGAGGAAACTCTTGCTCAGGTTCACATAGCTGGTTAGTGTCAGAGGGCAGATTTGAACTCAGCTTCTCCTGACTCCAGGTCCAGGGTTCTACGCATGGTGTCATCTCTTTATCATTCCGCAGAAGCCCAAACTGCTGCCTCCTCTTCAGAAAGACCATCATTTTGTTTTAAACTCCATCTCAACAGTTATCTTCCCCTTGGTCTTCCTTCCCCTCCTTTGTTATTCTACTCCACCCCTCCTAATAAGGATGAATTTTCTCCTTGACTCCTTGAGATCTTTCTATCACCCCAATAAAAATCCCACTTCCGGGGATGTGATATTGCAGTGAATCATAGACTATCCTAATCTCTGAAGAATCAAAATTGCAAGTGACTAGAAGGGAAATGCCAAGGGTTAGGAAGGAGCTTAGGCAAGTTACCTATGTTGTCATATGCACATGAAGTAGAATAAAATCCTTCATGCAGTAAACTGTAAAAGGAGGCAAATTGGTTATGCACTGAGAACAAAGGTTAAACATAGGCTGAGTACTGCAGTGTTACCCAAGTTAAAAGACGTTAAGAAAGTGTCCAATATATTGGGGAGGGGGACCCCCAACGGGGGATTTATGAGTGAACAGGGTTTGAGAACTGTCTAAGTTGAGAAGATTGGGAACATTAAAGGTTGTGCCCATGTAGTGTACAGAGCAGTGGATCTAGAATCAGAGATCTGGGATTCAAATTCTGCCCCCGATCCTTACTAACTTTGTGACTTTGGTCAAGCCATTTAACTTCCCAGGGCCTATTCCTCATTTATAAAATGAAGGACTTGATAATATCTGAAGTCCGTTTCAGCCCTGGGTCTATGATCCTATGATTGATGAGATCACAGATGCACTGAGAATTGTCATTTAAAGTTTCATGGAAGAACAAACAAAGCCCGAGAATCCCAGCTAGCTCTAGTGAATAATGATTCTATTACCCGATGTAGTAGTAGTAATGCAGGTGTGCCTAGGATGCATCGCTATGACGTCTTGTGTCTCTCACCAGGACCAATGGACACTTGCTCTCTGAATTTGTTCTGTCTTTCCAAATGGTTTTCACACTGGCAGATTTTAATTCCCATAGAAGAACCACCAGGTTCTTCTTAGGGTATCCTACAATTTTCTCAGCATCCTGGGGATAAATTGTTGCAGAGTAATAAACCCCACACACCTATTACATTAGCTCCTGTCTCGTTGATGTTCTTCCATTTGCACAAACCAGTTATTCATCTTGATGATACTTTTAGATCTTAAATATAATCACTTAGTAATGAGGCAAAAGAATAATATCACAAGTACATATAGAGTAAAGCAAATGCATGAATAATAAAATATATTGCAATCTACACATCAATCTGGTTCATACTTGTGCACGAATGTACTGTGTTGGTAGAAAGATTGGGCACCCACAGGAACTTGGTAGAGCAGTATACGAGGGATGAAAACTATGTGGTAACTCACAGCTCTGGACTGCAAAGATCTGAGGTCATGGATTAATCCATTCAAAAACATTTACACCACATAAACCCACTTCTGTGTGCATTTGCTGGATCTTTACTACATTTGAATCGATGAAATATTTACAGCCTCTTTCAATTTATAATCACCTTTAAAAGATGTTGAGAAAACACCACCTATTAATTTAATTAATTAGTTCTCTTTAAACTAGAGAACTGCAAAGCTCATAAGGCTGGTTATCTCTGGGCTACACAGATTAATCCAACCAGTTATTCATTTAACCAAGGGGCTACACTGTCCAATAAAGACAGACTCACAGCAAATATCTCAGGTTGACTCCAAGCAAAGCAAACAAATCTAGTCAGCTCTTTACTCACAAGAATTCTGCATCATCAAATTAAATCTCAGAAACAGCAAAGTAGCTGAAAAGCCTCTGCCTTTTTCTGTTTTCTCCTCTCATACCAGAGAGGGGCAGCAAAGGCAACAGGCACATCTAAGAGGCAGCTGGGTAGTACGTTGTACAAAAAGATTGGATGTACTCAGGATGACCTGAGTTCAAATCCACCTTCAGGCACTTGCTAGCTGTGTGACCCTAAGTAAGTCACTTACTCCTTTTTGCCTCAGTTTCCTCAATTGTAAAATAAGGATAATAATAGCACCCATTTCCCAGGGTTGTTGTGAAGTTTAAATGAGATAATAATTGTAAAGCACTTAGCACAGTGCCTGGCACATAGTAGGTTCTATATAAATGTTAAGAGGTAGTATTATTATTATTCCTCACCTTGCTCAGTTTCCTCTTTTGTAGAATAGGGATAATAATAGCATCTACTTTTCAGAGTTGTGAAGATCAAATGCTTATTAAGCTATTAACACAGTGCCTGGCACATAGTAAGTGTTTAATAAATGCTTGTTCTCTCTCCCTTTACCTTCTATGTGGTTTTGCCTCTCAAGCTCTAGAGGACACTAAAGAGTCATATTTGGAACTGAAGGTCTAGTTGAATGAGATTGATCATCTGTCCAAACATCAGGAATCATACAGCAGAACTTGTGACTTCCTAACACACAGATCTCATAGAGTTACTTTTGATTCTTTTTGTGTGTGTATATACATGTATATGTGCATATGCATATATACATACAAACATGTGTGTATATATAATATAGGAAAAGTGTAGGATATTATCTATACTATGTGTTTATGTGTGTACATATGTATGTATACATATATACACATATATTTATAGATAGCATCCTATACTTTTCCATATTATACATATACATATATATTACATTACAGATAATATCCTATGCTTTTTCTATAGTCTCTATATAATTATGTATGTGTACATATAGAAAATCGCCTATATTTTTCTATGGCTTCAGTGAGAGTCTCCTAGAATTTAGTGACCCGCCTTTCACTTAAAAGGTAACAGCTCATCAGATTTTTCCTATGAATTCATCAATCTTTTAATATCATTCCTCAGTCTCTGTATATGAGATTTTTCTTTTTAGTTTTACTCTTTTTAATCTTTTTTCAAAGTTTTATGCAAATGAACTGAGCTACCATGGTGTTCTGAGAGCTAATTCTCAATATGGTCTACCACATAATTTCAAGAGTCCTTGAAATTCTTTTTTCATACTGTTATTTTTCTCAGTTTTTAATAAATAATATTTTATAAGATTATTTCAGTTTTTATATTTATGCCACAGTTCATTTTTGATCTGGAAATGCTCAAATCCCATTTGAAATATCTTTATTCATAAGCACATTTTAGGAGTTTGTATTAAACCAAAACTATTTTTTCTCTACTCCTTTAAGGCATCAAATGTTCATCTATGATGATGCCTTAAATCCTTTACTAGCTGATTTAACTCTCATTTTACGCAGAACTGCTTTTTCTGCCCCTTTTAGCACTAAACTACTCCATATGAAGATGGCAGCACCTTAAAGCAATAATGCCTTACACTTCTTTAAAAATTCCATTAGCCTTTGCTCTGTTCCTTTCATTGTCAAAATGCCTAACATACAAATACAATGTTAACTTTGCTTTAAAGTTTTAGGGGTCGATCCGAGTGTATACTACTATAACCATAGTAAGATTATTTCTTTAAAGATGAATATTGTGTGAATAAAAATCACTTCCCTAAATACATTCATCTCAGGGAAGAGAAGTATAGATTATTCCTGTAGCTTAGACCTCTTGTCTGTATGTGGTAGAATATTCAACCCTTGAAACATCTTCTCCCTTGAAACAGTTTTCTAAACCAAGAATTTTCAATTATATTTAAGTGTGATTCTATTGGAGTATTCCAAACCAAGAACAAATACCATACCAGGAAATTTTAATAGCAGTGAGGTTAAATTCTAGCTGCCAGTTATTTGGGGTATGATATATCCATTAGGGTTTTTTTTTGATCAGCAAATAAAAATGCCATGAATGACTTGTTGGTTATGAAAAATGATTTTTTTCTTGCTTGCCATGTATCAGTTCATCAGAGCTGCTGTGGCTCAAGGTCACCTAAGGATACTGACTTTAAAGACCTTCCAAGGAAGCCCTCCAGAAGTGAGGAAATTTACTCAAAACCTTTTGTAAATGTTCAGAAGTTACGTTTGTCATTTTAATGTCATTGAATGCCTTATGTTTAAGTAGACATATTACCTATAGATATATTGGAATCACAAGGTTGAACCTTGGGAACCTTCCCAGGGAAAAGAGTATAGAATACAGGCTGTTCCTAAAGTCTGGACACAGAGGAAATGTGGAGCTATTGCATTGAGTTCATGTTAATCTTGCAAAGAGCATCAACCTTTGCATCATAAATGATAGAAATCATATTGAAGACATTATTTGTTAATATTCCAATTAAATAAAATGTTGTTGAAAATTTCACTCATTTCATTTCTTGAAAATATTCATTTTTGCCTATGTGCCCAGACTTTAGGAACACCCTGTAGAATATGAGCATGGGGGAGTTCATTTTTTTATCAATAAAAATGGCAGATGATCGATTACTGGGGAACACTATAGAATCACATAATTTTGAGTGCCTACTAGGTGCCTAGAATTATGCTAATCACCATATAGAGTATAAGAGAAGGACAAATCGTGGCCCCATCTTATGTAATATGAACCACAAAGTCTTAATGCAGCTTTAAGCTAGTGAAGTTATTATATTATAAAAATTATTTAAACTATTAAAACTATACTAAGAATTTTGAGATAGGTCACATATCAAGTTTATAATTTAGTGGGAGAAATAAGACTCATACACATGAAACAATTCTAGAACAATATACAATTACATGCAGTTGAGTACCAGATAATGTGGCATAACCTAGAAGTATGTTAATATTATGGGAAAGGGAAAAAAAGATCATATAGTCATAGAACATTTGTTGAAGGAAGAGGAATTTAGACAAATTTGAACAATGAGTAAGGTGTTGCCATTTATAAAACATTTACCATGACAACTAATGACTTGATTAAAATTAAACATATATATATATATATATAGGTGTTTTACCGATAAAATGGAAGGGAAGAAGATCTGTGAGCAAATCCTGAAGCCTCTGTTAACAAGATGAACCTATGGTTTCAGCTGATCTGAGTGTATAATTTTCCCATCTCCCCTTCTTCCATTTCCCCTAACTGTTGTTTATCTTTTCATACTGTCAGCACACATTGACCTTCATGCTTCTTTAGTTAATCTTTCCAGTCTCTCCATGCATCCTGGGTGCATCTCCAGTCATCCTGGTGACTATCAGGCCACTGGACCCAGATGGCTCTGGAGGAGAAAGTGAGGGTGATGACCTTGCACAGCCCTCCCTCATTCAAATCAAAGTCAAGTGCAAGTCATGTCATCATTTCCCTGTAATGGTCCTCCTTGATAATAAAGGACAAAGACAAGTTAATCTTTCCAAGTCCTCTAATAGAAGCCTTAAAATTGAAAATAGGAGGATACACTAGTTAATCTATCTATTAAAATAAATATTGATAGTGATTTCTTAAATTGGTATGAAAGGCATCATGCCTAATAGTTAGAGTGGGCCATTAGTCAAGAAGTCCGTTGTTCAAGTTCTGGTAATGACACATATTGGCTACATGTGACTCTGGGCAACTTTTTTAAGCTCTTAGAGGGAGTTTCCTCTTCCATGCATTCCCTATAATAGAGAAATCAGAGGTCTAGTTCCTATACCCATGCATATACCTATGAACCTTTAATGAACCAGAGTTAAAGGGCCATATGACATTGAACATAGAAAGGGGAGTCCTGTGGTATATCCAAAAAGTTAGGAATTGAGAGTCAAATCAGAGCAGTCTGATATGAGGAATGAATTCTACTGAATAGGAGACCCACTACAGTAACATCCAGAGGACACAGACCAAGGACCCTAATTCCATATGGAAGGACCTGACATCCCAGCCTCAGAAATGAAGTGAAGTAAGCCCCAAAGGGGCTACAGTAAATCTCTTTGCTGGACAATGAGAGTATGCTGAGAGAAACTGGGACAAATGGACACTTTCCTCTTTTCATCTATCCACAAGCTGATAGTTTTCTGTCTCTTCCTTAGTTTTTTTGAAGGTTTCTATCTACCACATAGCTATAGAAGTTGCATCTATTTCATTCTTCTCCCTATTTTTTCTCTACTAAGCTAGGGTTGTTTGGTGCCTTTTTCCCACTCCCCACTCCTTTTCATTTTCTTTTTTTGTGCTGTCTTCCTTTATTAGAATGAAAGCGTCCTGAGGACAGGGACTATCTTTCTACTTGTGCCCTTAACAGAGGCACAGCTCTTAATAGATACTTGTTCACTGACTGACTATTTGTGTTTTGGAGCAGAGAAATGTTTGATTTCCTCACTTGATTATTTCTTATTGTTTACGTTATTCTCTACATCTTCATTTTTTTTATTGAGTTTATGACTTGCAAGTTAATAGAATGCTGTCTTGGTGGAGCTTGGGTCCATATTTCTAATTTGTGAAACTGATTACTCAAACAGCCCATGCTGAACCTGAGACAATTAGTTAGGAACTCCAGAGCCAGATTTTTCAGATTGTTTAGGAGACCAGAAAATCTTATTATTTTCTAAGATAAAATTGTGCCACACAATTTTATCTTAAAAGCAAAAGAGAGCTTTTGTAAGCTTTTAGTAGGGGAATAACAAGATCAGACTTGGAAGATTATTTTGGCAGTTATATGGAGGATGAATTGATTGGGGAAGAAAAATATTGGACATAAGATAATTGGGAAGCTATTATGTTATAGTACTCCAGATGAGAAGTGATGATCTAAGGTGGTTGTGTTAGTGGAACAAATGGAGAGTATGTGAGAGATGCCATGGGGGTAAAATGTATAAATCTGGCAACTCATGTGGGATATGCATTGGCAGGTGTCACTTAAGAGGAAGAAGAGTCAAGAAAGATTGTAAGGGTATAGACACGGGCTGGTAAAATAACTGTGGTGCCCTCAAATTACAGTAAAGACAGCTAGAAGGCACTGCAGTAGATAGAGCACCAAGCCTGGAGTCAGGAAGATTCATCTTCCTGAGTTCAAATCTGGCCTCAGACACTTACTAGCTGTGTGACCCTGGGCAAGTCACTTAACCCTGTTTGCCTCAGTTTCCTCATCTGTACAATGAGTTGGAGAAGGAAATGGCAAACCACTCTGGTATCTTGGCCAAGAAAACCCCAAATGGAGTCACAATGAGTTGGACATAACTGAAACAACTAAACAACAAGAAGAACAAAATAAGGAAGTTTAGAGCAGGGTTAGATTTAAGAAAAAGTTTAGTCAATTCCATTTTGGACATATTGAGTTTGAAATGTTGGTGGTATATAAAATAAAGGTATCTGGTACAAAGCGGGTTAAATGGGACTGAAGCTTATGAGAGAGATAAGGACTACATGTGTAGGCTTGGGAGTCATCTGCATAGAAAAGGTATTTGAATCCATGGGAAAGAATAAAATTACCAAGGGGTGGCAGGGAGAGAGAAGGGCAAAGTGTGAACATAGAAAGACAGAACAGAAGAATATGTCTTTGTCCATAATGTACCAAGGAAGATCAACTGCTCAGACAGAGGAGAAAACTTGGGTGATAAAGCTGAGGCTTTGAGGAGGTAGAGGGAAAACATTTGTAACCACTGCTATGGCAAATGAGATAGTCATTCAGAAATTGGGGGTTAGGGGGATTGCCTAGAAGATTTATCTGAGATTAGATAGCAAGAATCTGTGGTCAATCAGTTTGACAGCTTTCTCCAGCAACACTCAATAGTATTGCTCTGATTCCACTGCTCTGATTCTGGGAGTCAGAGAAAGTAATATGGCAGGGTTTACCCAGTCCTGGAAATTGGCCAAAAAAATTGCTATGGCAAAAAATCATATGTGTGAGGGATTCTAGAGTCCTAGGTACAACGTTACTGAAACGATTGACCACAGGGTCCAGATTGGATAGGAAGATAAGGGGTCTGATACATGGAGGAGATAGTATAAGAGGAAAGATACAAGAAGCAATGATTCAAAGACCAGATTCAAGGGGAGGAAAGGAATGGAAAAGATGGTCAGACAGGAAGTTCTGGTCAGAAATTACAGAATTCGACATCGTGAAGGGAAAGTAGCTCTGAGTGATGATGAAGTCCAAGATGTGGCTGTACCTGTGAATGGCTAGTGTGCAAGGAATGTAGCACTGGAGTTGAGAATAGCAATAAACCATGAGAAAAGAATGTTAGAAATATTGTAGACATCAAAGTGATCCAAAAGATGGCATAGATGATTCTGTACCAAATATGATAGCCACCAAGATAGGCTAAACAACATGCTGGTAGTAGATACACAATGGCAATTAGGATGAGGTTATGGAGAAAGAGTAATGGAACCATGACCTACAAGTGTCAAGAAAGAGTAAAGATTGTCTTAACCTCTCCTACTGGAAGAGTGGGGGGAAAGTCATCTCCACCGGAGAGGGTTATGAAAGCAATAGTGTTATTAAGGGAAAGTTAGGCTCCAGTGAAAGTGAAGACATGGATCCTATGATCCCATGATCCTTCTTCCCTAAAATGCTTGTGAGGTGGTTCTACAGATCCAAGATCTATGACCTTTAAAGATGGATAGATAGATAGACAGATAGATAACTATATTTCAACGTAATTGATTTTATTTTATGTATTTAAAAACACTATTCTCAGAAAGGGTCCATAGACTTCAGCAGATGCTAGCCAAAGAGTTCCAAGATACACAAAAAGGTTAAGAATCCTTCATCTAGAAGAATCTAGAGGCAGCATATTGTAGGATAAATAACCCTGGGGTGGGAGCCAAGAGACCTAAATGCTAGCCACCCCCCCCCCTTTTTAACCACTAACTATTTGCATGACTTCAGCCAAGTCACATTATGTTTCTGGGCCTCACTTTCTTCTTCTGTGAAATTAGGAGGTTAGACTAGCTGATGTCTATGTGGTCTCTTCCAATGCTAACATTCTGTGGCTCTATCTCACATGTCCTTTTGTCAAATTCCAAGCCAAGAGCAAACAAATTATGATATGAAAGAGCCTGTTTTAGTTCAACAACTCAGCATGTTAAAAATTAAAGACATGGTTTAGGGGTGGATTTCAAAATGACCCGTTGTCTAAAGCTTTAGCTTTTAAGGTAGAGAAAAAAACAATTACAATGGGGTAGTTCCATTGTGGCCTGACTCATTCCAGCTGTTTCCATGAAGCCTCCTCCCCACAGAATGTACTTGAAACAATTAGAAGCATCAGTTTCAATATTCATTTGGAACAACAAAGGACCTCTGTTATGCTGGAAGAAATAATATTCTACAGTAGAAATGTCCATGTGTCAAAGAAAGAGACCCAGCAAACACTGCCAGCTTCCAAAATGGAGGATTTAAAATCACTCAAGCTACAACTAGGGCTTGCCACCCCCTTGGCAGAGCTGTTAAGCAACTGCTGCTCATCCATTATGAGGGGGAATAAAGGGAGAAGCGATTTAGTTGGGGAAAGATGAAATGGCTATAAAGCCTCCAGATGGAGGATTTTATAGTTTAGAAGGCTGGGAACATACAATGCTTTAACAAACCAGAAACATTCCGCAAGTGTTAAAAACAGGCTACGAATTCGCACTTTCGTTTGAACAATTATTGTTTAAAGAACTAGTGAGAAACAAAAGCAACCTGAAACTCTGGGGAGCACCCAGAATGGAATCGATTCAGCTCTCCCCTCTATTCCTGCATTGGCATGAGTCAAGGCAGGGCAGGAATAGAAAAAGATCTCAGATGTCCTTGCAGAAAGGATAAGCAAAACTCTGCTTGGCTACATCATTCCAAGTCAATTCTTTGGTGTCTAAAGACTTATGGTTGTTTCTGCTTTTTGTTTATTTGTTTACTTTTCCATGGGGCCAGACGTTTGATTTCATTGATCTATGGAACTCCAGATAAGGAAACTCCCTCTACCAATGAAGACTGGTATCTACTCTGCAACTCAAAGTGAGAACTGAAAAGACCTTACCTAAAAAGGGCCAGAGTCTCTAATTGCGTCCCACTGCCATCTCCAGTCATCCTGGTGAATATCTGGCCACTGGACCCAGGTAGCTCCGGAAGAGAAAGTGAGACTGTGACTTTGCACAGCCCTCTCTCCCTCAAATCAAAGTCAAGTGACTTGTTAAGTCACTATAGGTCATAGTTGAAAATTGAACACAGGACCCCCTGATTCTGTGTTCACTTCTTGGATTTAAAACACAGTCTTTCCAAAATTCTCTTCATTTTAGATGTGGATACCCAGTATATAAACTATATTTATAATTTTTCCCTGAAACCTTTGGGTTCTCAAATTCTCTGAAGAGATTTGAATTTCTAAGTCCATTGTATTTAGAATACATATATATATATATATATATACATATATATATATAGTCACACCATTCTCAAGTATTCTCAAACAGGCTAATCTAATTGGAAGTTCCTTCTAATGATGTATGAGCATCCTATGTGACTCTTATCCATGTCCTCCTATAAACTCATCACCGAAGTTTCACTCAATGTGCTGGAGGTTTTCTCTCTTTCTCCTGAAACCACCAAAGTATCAGACACTCATTTCCATGAGTCAAACTGATCTCTTGAATACATTTTCCAAGTAGTTCCTTCATCACTTTCCTTCCTTTTTCCACTTTGTATCTCCTGACAGGCAAAGCCCTATGGGATTCTAATATTTTTAGGGCCTGTTCCTGAAGCCTTTCCAGCTTGGTGGTAGCAATGACCAGAACTTTCACTCCACAGTATGGCCTACAAAGCCCACAGTCCCCTCCATATTCATGACATCCTGATGATATGATAAAATAAACATTTATTAATTGCTTACTATGCACCAGGCACTGTACTAAGTCCTAAGGATGCAAATAAGAAAAAGAAAGTCCTTTCCTGCCCTCAAGGAGCTTACAGTCTAATGGAAGAAGATAATACACAAAAGAAAGCTGAAAAGGGGAGAGGGTGCCAAAGGGTGCCCACCAAGGAAGTGTGATGATGAGGAGGAGGATGGAGTCAAAATTAAGCAGAGCAACTGTTGTCAAATGAAGAGATGGCTGGGATTTGGGGTATGGGAGGAATTTTTTGCTCTGCCCTCCAGCTCTCCAATCAGAGAGGCAGAAGCATACTGATGAGGCAAACTTACCAAAACTGAAGTAATCTCCATAATGAGTTTCCTGGCAATGAATTTATCCTGGTGATGATGTGGTATTAAAGTATAATTATCAGATTATTAAAGTAAGTATGTAAATATATATGTGTGTATATACGTATGCATACTCATACATCTGACAAAACCAATAAACACATTGAAAAAATCTGACCTTATATACAATATCTCCCCATACCACTCAAGTATCTCCTTCTATCCCTCTTCCTTCCTAACACCTCCACATGTGCCCTTAATTATATTCCCTATGACCCTGCTCCATCAATTTTCCCTTCTCTGTTAGACCTCTGATCTTTCCTGCCTCACTGATCCCTTCTCCATTTAGTAACATATTCAGGTCTTCCCTAATCATAAAAAAAGACTCTATCTTATATCTCTCCTTTTTTTTGCCACAAAAACTTTTCAAAGAATAATCAGTTTTCACTGCTTTCACTTCATCCCTGCTCATTAACTCCTGGACAATATCTCCTAATCTAAAATTTCAAAGGCCATTCTCTTATCTTCCTGCAGTATTTGACCTCTCCTAAGTGAATCTCCTCCCTTGGCTATGATCTCTCCATTTCCCAAAACCTCTAATTATTCCTCTGTCTCCATAGGTGAATCTTCCTCTCCTCCAGTTCTCTAAATGGAGGCATTCTTCAGTCTTGTTCTCTTTTCTCTATAATCTCTTTTAGAGATCTTATCAACTCTTTGTCTCCACTTCCAATTACTTTCCCCATATTCCAGTGTTCTGTCTGGCCACTCCACAGTATGGCTAATTATCATTTCAAAGTCAACTTGGTAAAAAAAAATAAATTTCAATATTTGCTCCAAGGTCTGTTCCAGCTCACTTCCTGGTTCAATACAACCAACATTTTAGTCATGTGTTTAATTCAAGGAACTCTGGCAGACACTGGCAATTCAAAGGATAGCTTGAACGAAGTCTCTGCTCTTGCAAACTTACAATTTAATGGGAGAAAGACAAGTATAAAAATAACTGTGATATAAGCAACTCAGGCAATTGCAAAGGAAAGGCTCCACCAAAATACTATGAGAAATTTGAGGTCAGAATTGTTACCTTGGGAACTGAAGCCAGAGGAAGCTGATGGCATACTGGGTAAAATATTGGTCCTAGAGTCAGTAAGACCTGAGTTTAAATCCAGCCTCAGACACTTTCTACCTGTATGACCCTAGAAAAGTCACTTAACCTGTTTGTCTTAGTTTTTCAAATGTAAAAAAAGAGGGGGTAACAATAGTACCTGTCTTGCAAGATAGTTGTGAGGATCAAATGAAGTAAAAGCATTTAGCACCTTGTCTTACATAATATATTCCTATTCTCTTCCTGGCCCCTTCCCCACTACCCTCTGCAAAAAGATAATTGTGAAAGTCTTCCAGGTAGGAGGAAGGTAGCATGCCTCAAGAATGTGAGGCCCTTAGTTCACATGCTGCCCACTGCCCCTAATGGACAGAGAGAGACAGAAACAGAGAGAAAGAGACAGAAGAGACAGAGCATCATAGAATAGGAGAAAGAAGAAGAAGAAAAGAAGAAGAAGAAGAAGAAGGAAGAGGAGGAGGAGGAGGAGAAGAAGAAGGAGGAGGAGGAGGAGGAAAGGAGAAAAAGAATAACAGAGGGAGAAAGAAAGAAATAGGAGAGAATGAGAGACAGAGACAGAGACAGAGATTCAACTAACTGTAAATTCAGGCAAATCATTTAAACTTCTTCTCTAAATCACTAATGTGGCAATTTGGCCACATTTCTCTCTCTCTCTCTCTCTCTCTCTCTCTCTCTCTCTCTCTCTCTCTCTCTCTCTCCCCACCCCATATTTATCTCTATGATGTTCTCTCTCTTCTGTCTCTCTCTGTTTCTGTCTCTCTCTGTCCATCAGAGGCAGCATGTTTCCTCACTGATAATGCCTCCACTCCAAATAAATCAAGGTCAAAAGTAAATGAATGAAGCTCAAGACGACATTAGTCCAACTTTGTCCAAGTCCTGGTGTTGCATGGATGACAAAAAGAAGCAGCCAGTTATGATGACAGGTAATTCAAAGTAACCAACCCAATTTGTTAACATGTCTCTATGTCTAAACCATACTTAAAATCATATATGGGATTACACCATCCTCACGGAAGTCCAAGAGAGCCACCATGCCATCTCTTGCTTCATTGGTCCAGACCTGTGCCTGCATCAGCCTGTTGCTATGCTACTGAAAGATCCCAAAACATAGATCTAGGAGTAGAGATAGTATATGGTCCCTTTGCTTTCCCATCAATCATTGCTCTACAACCCCTCAGTATCAAGGAAATCTGGTTTTAAAAACAAATAACTGACACACAACAGAAATGGGACCTATTCTAGAAAATAAAAAGGGTAACTGAGAAGCCATCTTTACTGTTGTCCCACTGAAACACTGACATATCCTTCATCTCCATCCCTTCCAGGAATTCTATCATCTGTAAAGAATATCATTCAGTAACACTCACTTGGATGTGTAAGTTTTGTGCATGGGTTCTCTTTTTTCCTTTCCTAGAGAGAATGCCAAATTGCTACATTAGTCATTTAGAGAGGTATTTACTTCTCTATCAAGTAAATAATACGGACAGTGATACAGAAGTGGTAGCTACAGACAGATCCATACATCCATTCTAAGGATAGAGAAATTAAAATTAATTCAACCATTTTTAGAAAGGGAATTAGATGGATCTATAAAATTGTTTACCTTTCCTTTACAAATTTTCTCTGTAGATTTAAAAACACAAATAATATACTGGGGTTATTTCATTTCCACTTTTATTTACTCTGTCTAACACAGTGATTTTCACATAAGAAGGCTTAATAAATATCTGCTAAATTTATTGAATTCAGGTGGTGATATCTAATGAGCAGCTGAAAATATGAAAGTGGAGTTCTGAGATGGAGATAAAGGTTTGAAAATCATTCATGGAGTTGGTAATTGAAGTCATCAGAGTAAACAAGATCACCAAAGGAAAGAGTGCCTTTTAAAACATCATGATTTATAAATGAGCTTTGTTTTTGTTACTGGCATCATGAACCTTCCCAGTCTTGAAAACTTAGATCTATTTTTCATACAGTGAAGGTAACTATTTAGTCCAAAGACCATAAGCCTTAGAAGGCCATGATCGACATCTTCAAGCAATTGAAGAATTATGGAAAATGATATGGATTTATTCTATTTGGCTTCGGAGCTCAAAATAAAGAGTAATGGATGGAAGGTACAGAAAGGCATTTTGATGTAAGGGGAAAGTTCCTAACTATTCAAAGCTACACAAAAATAAAATGGCCTGCTTTGGGGCATAATGGTCTCCCCTTCACTAGAAGTCTCCAAGTAAAGGTTTGAAGACAGCTTATCAGGGATTTGTAAAGGAGATTATCTTTCAGTTTTGTGACCTCCAAAGTCTTTTCCAAACTAGATCCAATGATACTATCTTTTTATGACTCCTCCCTCTTCTTTACTCCAATATTTAATCTATTGTCAAGTTATACTGAGTCTATCCCAACAGTTTCTCTCAAAGCTACCAATTGAAAGAAATTATTATTAATAACCAATGATTTGGGGGAGCTCTAGACTTCTCTCCCCCTTTCTAAAGTCTTCATTTCAAAACTCAGTCTCTGAGTTTTGACTTTCTCCTCAAGCATGGTCAGACCCCACTCAATCTTACTAGGAATCTAATCTAAGATAAATTCCTGCCCATTGTGTTCCACTCAAGCAAGCTTGGGTGGAGGTAGATCCTTTGTCTAGACCAAGGCTGAGAGTGTTCTGGGAATAGAGGTAGTTTCTTTGCCCAAGAATGACATGATGTCATTCTCTCAGCCACTCATTGGAGTGAGCCAACTTCTCTTTGTAAAGTCCACCTCCCATTAATTGTTAACCAGAGTTGATTGCCACCCTCAGAAACACCCACTCCTCTAAGGACATATATATAAATTGTAAGCCCACTGTTATGAGGGGTCTTTGGCATTTCAGTGTCAATGATCCTTTTATTAATAACATGCTAGCATTATTAACAAAAATCATTAATTACCCAGAAGCTATATCTCTCAAATACCACAGTCTAAACATCACAGTTTAGTTTGAGCAAGTATCTTTGACCTCCTATAATAACCTCCTAACACAAAATTCCCTGTTTGCATCCTCACTGTCTCATCCTATATCCCACTGCCAGACAGATGGTCTTTCTAATGAATTGCTCTGTTCACAATGCCCTAATGTTCAGAAATATGCAACAACTCCCAATTAGCTGAAGGATAGAAACTTAACTCAAGGTCCCCAAGGATCTGGCTCCAACCTACCTTTCCGACTTTATCTAACATCGCTACAATTCATATACTCTATATTACAGTTGATTCAGACTGCTGGATATTCTTCTTTCTCACTTCAGTCTCCTATAGTGTCCTTGCTATTTTGACAATTTCCCCCAAAAAGTAATTTGTACTATAGGTATAATCTTCAAGCAGATTAAAAATTAGAATATAGAAAAGGGATTAGAACCCTACAAAGACGGCACAGGGTATGATTTTTCCATTATCTTATCTCTTCTAGATAAAAGAACCCCTCTGGGCCAAAAGTTAGCAGCAAGCCTACTTTATCCCCAGAACCTTTCCAATTTAAGTAATTGGCTAATACAAACAGTATTAGAAAGTGGCTTCCACTCAGTGATGTCTTCCCTTTACCCCAGCATGACAGAAGGAGAGGGGTCACAACCTTTGACTACCACATTTTTCAAAAGTTGTTACACTCTATTGTACAAGAAAGACTCTTTTTCAAACAAGTTAACAAAAAATAAAGCAAAAACAGGATTGAACTATACAAAGGGGTATCTAGATGATGATTTCTAAACATCATTTTTAAAATTGTCTCTCTCTTAAAAGAAATGATTTTAAATAACCTATTATTGGGGAGATTTAAGATTTTTCCACTTCCTAGATCCTCTTCTCTACCAGGCAAAACCAGTATCTGAAGGACATTGATTATGGATGAAGTTGCCCAAATCACCTGGGTACATGCCATTTAATCCTGGGTAGAAGACCCCACCAAACTAGAGGACATTACAAAAAAATTTAGGGTCAATTCAGGCTCATTATATTCCTCTCAAGCAGATTTGGTAAAAGGGGTAGATCCTTTGTCTAGATCGCCTGAGTTTGGGGCGGTCTGGGAGTAAGAATAATCAGAGTCATGACCCCCAAGCCATCTGTTAGGTCCATCTGTCATTATAATATTCATTCTTCTCATTGATTGTTAACCAATCAGAGTTTATTGCTACCCTCAGAAACACCCAGTCTTCCAAAAGTATATAAGTGTTAAGTGGGTTCCATAAGGGGTCTATGGCATGCAAGAGTGTCACTGACCCCTTTTATAAGTTATCCACTAGCAATGATTAATAAATTGACTAACTACCCAGAAACCATCTCTTAAATTTTATATGTCATACCTTTTTAAGCCATCTTCTCACTTTGTTGATATTCTCTGTGACTTACATATAGGCTCCCAGTACCCTCCTTTTCTCCCCACTCTGTAATCAAAAATCACTTACTCTGACAAAATTACCTGATAAACTCATTCACCAAAGATCTTCAAAGAGCCATGCATTAGATCTAAAGCCAGGAAGGACCTGAGAGATCACCTAGTCCAACCTCCTCATTTTACAGATAAGGAAACTGAGGTTCAAAGAGGATAAATGATTGCAGCCAAGGTCATCAAAGTTTTGAGTGTTAGGGGTGGGATTTGGGCCCAAGTGGATCAGACTCTGTATTCAGTGTTCTTTCTAGCACTCTCCTCTTTTCACTAGACTGTGCCTCCTCCCAAATGGTAATTTTCAAATTTACCGGCTTTCCATTCTTTGAGAAAATCTGAGTTACATTAAAAAGATTGGAGAGCAAGAGAATAACTTCCAGGACAGCTCCATGAAGCCAGAGCAGGAGAATGTATTTCTTTGTCTTAAATGAGAGCTGTACACTCATACAAATGAAGGCTATTTGAGATATCTTCTTTGGTTTGTGATATGAAGAAAAAAAACTGGATAAACAAAAGCCTCATTAGATGTGTTCAGGGAGAAATACCACTCTACAATCCATTAAACTGGGACACCTGACTGACTTAGTTTACTGCTACATTTTCAGCAGCTCAATAATTGGAATTTCATTGTTATGTGAAGGAAATGCTTTAGGTTTAGCTGAATGGTAGCCATTATGCAAATGTGGCCCTTTTCCCCTAGCCCAGCCTAATATATATAAAATTGGATATTTCCCCACCATATCTTAGAGCACTAGATTATTCCAAAATAAATACAAGCATAGCATAACTCATAGAATGAAATAAGCAAACGTTAATTGTTGATGCTAAGAATGCCAATCTTCTGCCTGTTAAAATACACTTTAGCCAAACCAATGTCAAAAGGAAAACTAATCAGAATAAAGAGCTGATTGCTACAAAAACAGAGTTTCTATATATTCTGAAATTCTATTTAGAAAAACAAAACAAAAAACGTTTGAGAGTGACCCTAGCCAGTGCTTTTTACTCTTGTCTTTTCCCATCATAGATGCCATAGGAGTCTCTCTGGGAACAGAGGGCCTATTCATTTTCAGAGGGTAGAATTATATGGAGTCTGATAAATATACTCATTTTTTTAAAAATTACTTTATTTTCCAAGCTTTTATTAGCTCTCTCATTGCCCCCCCATTATTAAAAAAATCAACAAATGTGCATAATTCAACAAAGCAAATTCTTTCATTGGCCATATCCAAAAATGTCTATCTCATTCTGCATTTTCAATCCATCTTCTCTCTGGCAGAAGTTAAGTGATGTATTTTATCTTCACTTCTCTAGACTTAAGGCTTATCATTGCATTGATCAGAATTCTGAAGTCCTTCAAAGTCTTTTTTTCCTTTATACTTAGGTTGTCATCATAGAAATTCTTCCCCTAGTTCTGTTCACTTCACTCTATATCAGTACAAAGACTCTTCCCAGTTTCCTCTGACTACACATTTTGTCATTTCTTATAGCATTATAATATTCCATTATATTCATACATCATAAGCTGGTTAGTCATTTACCAAGAGGTGGACATTCCCTTAGTTTCTAACTCTCAGCTAAACAAAAATTTAATAAATAAGTTTAATAGACTTTCAATAAATAAAGTTTCTGAGTGTTTTAGTTTAGTGGTATGCTGTGACAAATGAAAATCTCAAGAGAGTTTCTGGATAATTTATAATAAATTTGTTAATTAAGCTAGCTAATAATCAATGAATTGATGATCATAGATTGCTCTCGATAACTACACGACCATGGAGATCCCTGAATGCTTAAAGACATTTAGAAAAGGGGGTACCCCTGAGAGGTAAAAATCGACACTGATTGGTAAATACTTAATGATGGGATAGACTTTCAAATGAGAAGGTAGACTGAAAACCTTCAGCTCCTCTTGCTGAGAACATGGATTTATCATGAGATGCAGCCACCTCTAGCACTCTGGACAAAGGAATCCATCTGTATCCAGACCACTCTGGTTGGTTTTCTCCTTCATAAGCTGGTTTCTTCTGGACTCTAATAAAGGGATACATTGACATGGGTCCAATGCTTTAGGGCTAGGATACACTTAAATAAGATCCTATTTACACTATAAACAAAAGTAAGGTCCCCTAGTTGGGTGGATTCTGCCCAAGATCACAGAGCATGTACCCAAGATTAGGCCAATCTCATCTGTCAGCCTTGTTCTTCTGAGACTGGCTGAATGACATACAAAAACTGGTCCCTGGATGAGGAAATAGAGAAGAAAAATCTTCCTCCTAATTTAACAATTGGTTATTAATATAATAGAAAAATAATCACTTCTCTCAATACTTCAGCTCTCTCTAAAGAATTCAGTCATTGTCATTTACCAAATCCTTTGGAGACTTGAACATGTAGGCCTAACCCTGAATCTTCCAGTTAAACCCATTATGCATATTAGTATTTCTTATATCTTGTGATTTATATACACTCGTGAGGTCACTGGAATTATTCTAGGATCTCTTTGTTCCAAATGGTAAAGTCTAATGTCTATCTGTAGTTCTTCATTCTCACATAGAAGTTGTTGTTCAGTCATTTCAGTCATATCAAACTCTGTGACCCATTTAAGGTGTTCTTGGCAAAGATACTGGAGTGGTTTGCCATTTCCTTCACAAACTCATTTTACAGAGAGGAAAATAAGACAAAGAAGCTGAAGTGATTTGCCCAGGGTCACACAGCTAATAAGTATCTGAGGCTGGATTTGAACTCAGATCTTCCTGACTCAGGTCCAGCACTCCATCCACTGTGCCACCTAGCTGCCCTCAATGTGGAAATACTAGGGTTTTAAAAGTCTATGCTAGTAAAGGGCAAACTCTGGAAGGTCCTACTAAACTGAAGGCATTTTGCCCATAAACCCAGCAATAGGATGTCTGTCTACTGTGTAAGGACCATCTTAACTAAACTAAAAGAAGCTCATCCCCCAAAATTTGCTACTAATTGATTCATTTTTTTTTCTGGCCACAGTAACACATGATAAGGTAGAGAAGTGGGCAAAGTGGAAGTAAATGGAGTACCAATACCAAAGAAATCCTATGGCCTTAAAGTGTTAGACTTTAATAACTAAATCAAGGCTAATCTATTCACGCAAGCAAATTCCAAGGTTCGGCACAAGTGGTCATCCTATCTCTTTATCTGAAGGCTGCCAGTGAGGGGGAGCTCACCACTTTCTGAGGTAGAATCTATTCTATTTTACGGTTTGCTCTAGTTATTAGGAACTTTATTATCTAAATCAGTCTTTTTGAAGCTTCCATTCATTCCTCCTGGTTCTGCCTTCTGGGGGCCAAAGAGTAGTCCAATCTACCTCCATATGACAACCCTTCAAATACCTGAAGACAGTTTATCATGTCTTCCTTGAGCCTTCCTTTCTCTAGGCTAAACAATCACAAATAAATAGATGGATAGGTAGATAGACAGACAGACAGACAGACAGACAGACGGATGGATGGATGGATGGATGGATGGATGGATGGATGGATGGATGGATGGATAAATGAATGAATTGGTAAAAAGATAAATGAAGTCAGACTTGCGTTTCATACAAACAACTCTGCAATTTAAAAAAAAAATAAAATAAAATAGGAAAAGTAATGCCATTCTGCTTTGCCCTGCTCCCTGCTCAGTCATCTCTTTGTTTTGATGGATGTCTGTAGCTTTTTCTCTTCACCTCTGAAAGCAGGTGAAGGGAGGTCATAGCTCCCACGGAAGAAAAGAAGAAAATGGAAAAGACCATTGCGTTCGGAACAAACACCAGCAGGGAGCAATCGGATTGTTGCTCAGATGAAGCTTCCCATAGTACCCACTGTTTGTTTTAACTTGTTTCAAACTTGTCAAGCAAAGCATTTCCTTAAGCAGCTCCTGGTTTCCTACCTTTCAAAATGTTATTTCAATAAATGTAATTATGAATTGTAGAAAAGCACCGAAGTCCTCCAGCAACAGAGTGAACAACAGAATCAGCTCAAGGTCCTTATTCATTCTGATCCCTTTATTTACTAGTGAAAAGCAAGAGGTCTTCTATCCTTGGGAGTACTTGTTTTATTCTGGCACTAAAGTCAGAAAGACAGACAGAGAGCAGGCAAAGTACTCACGCTTCCGACGCATGGGTGGCTGGGAAATGTTTAACAACCAGCTCTCAAAAAGAAGTTACTCTTAAGACACTTTTAGGTTTAATCCACATCATTAATATTTTTCTTCGTCACTTCCTTAAGTGTAGACAATCAAAAACAACAACAGATCAAGCCCTGATTGTAGCACTTGCTGACTCTAAGGGGCAAATGTTCACATTGAAAATTTAACTGTTGACTCTCAGGAGCCTCCAAGTTGACTCCCTCAGGTCTCGATTCTCTGGGATGGGGCTAAAATATCTGCCCAGATGGAAAGTACTATAGATGCTACTTTAAGCAGCAGCAAATTCCAAGGTCTTTTTGGTTCTTCTGCAAATATGGGGAGGACCAGTTCTTCTCCTCTGACTGCTTTAGTATATAGGTTCTCCCTACTTTGGCAATGTTTGGCACATAGGTGGGGATCAGTGGATAGAGTACTGACCAAGAAATCAGGAAGACTTGAGTTCAAATCCTGCCTCATACATTTACTAGCCGTATGATCCTGAGTGAATCATTTAACCTGTTTGCCTCAATTTCCTCATCTTAAAATGAGCTGGAGAAGGACATAGCTAACCACTCCAGTATCTTTGCCAAGAAAACCCCAAACGGGGTCACAGAAAGTCGGACTCTACTGAAAAACAAGGCACTTAAATAATTATCGATTGATTCATCCAACAGTCTAGAGTAGAGGCTCTTAACTCTTTCTTTGCCGTGGATGACTTTGGAAGTCTGGTGAGATCCATGGACTTCTAATCAAAATGACTTTTTTTAACACATAAATAAAATACATAGAAAGAAGACAATTATATTCAAAAGCAGCCATAAAAATATTTTTTTTAAAACAAGTTCACAATCCCCAGGATAAGAATTCCTGGTCTAGGGTGTGGACAGGAAACCTTACCTTTTTGGGTTTGTTTTAGTCCCAAGCCATTTAAAACTCTAATCTCCTTCCAAATTTGAGTACACGTTCACATTATAGGTCAGAGTATCTTTAACTGAATGAGAAAAAAAAATTTAAATAGTGGAGCTGCTGATTGGTAGGCTGTAAGTTCTTCGAAGGCAGGGACAGTTATTTACCTTTTTCTGTATCCTCAGCTCTTAGCACTGTGTCTGGCACATGGAAGGAACTTAACAAATGCTTATTGACTTGACTTGGACCCTTTCTTCTAGGGGTTTTCCCTATCCCATTATAGTCTGCTTAAGGTAGAAGCATGGTGATGTGTATCTGAGGAAGGAACACCTACAGTGAGGAAATCTAATATCCCTAAAGGCACCAGGGAAAAGTTTTCTATTGTGGATGATTCAGCAGGATAATCTCCAAAAGGATCCTTCTGGAATCTCTAAAATCACCTAGTCCCTAGGTTCCTAGTTCATAGGACTGGGCAATCAATCCATCTGAGGCTTGGGCACTTCCAGCATGTTTCCTGCAAAGTAAGCAACTTCCTTTGTTGAAGAAGAGCATGGTCAAGAAGGGATTACACTGGATCAATATTTCTATCCAAAAAAAAAAAAAAGAGCTTTCTCTTCATTGGTGCTTTGCCCTTTGCAAATTTGTCTTAGGACAAGCACTTTGATAACATTGCAATACCACATTCCTCTTGACTCGCCCCCTTTGAAACTGAAAGACAAACATGTCATTTAAAGGGTAGTTCCCAACATCTGCTTTGGCTACCAAGTAACTCCTCCCACCACAGTACTGTGAGAGGAGGGACCCAAGGAAGTATCTGCCTTAACCTTTCAGCAAGGAGGCCAAAAGATGGTACTATTAAAATGTGTGTGAATCAGCCCACAGGGGAGACAGCTCATTTCAATCTGCCCACAGGCTTCATAGTCTCAACAGACATGGTCCCATGGCCACCTTTGGAAGTTTTTCTTACATTCCTGCTCAAAACCAGAAGAAATGTATCCTGGCAACTTTAGCAATCTGGCTCCCAACATAGAGCAATGATGCTGCCTGAGGGAGCACAAAACTACTTCCTCACTTAGTTGGATAGGTGGAGGGAATAATTAGAATAGCAGACATTTATATGTGTGAGTGTGGGTGTATATGTGTATGTATGTATGTATATGTACACATACATGTATATATATACATACATGTATAATTTCAAGATTTGCAAGGCATTTTTTTACATATGATCTCATTTGACCCTCACAACACTCTGTATGGCTCATGTTATTATAATTCTTATTTTTACAAATGGGGAAACTGAGAGGTTGGGATGCCCATGGTCGCATAGCTAGAAAGTATATGAGACAGGATTTGAACTCAGGTCTCTTTGATACCAGATCCAGAGCTATTCACTGTGCCATGGATAGAGTGTTGGAGTTGGAGTCAGGAAGATCTGAGTTCAAATCTTGTCAATACACTTAGTAGCTGTTTGATCCTGGGCAAGTCACTTAACCATTTTCAGCCTCAGTTTTTTTATCTGCAGAATAAGAATAATAATAGTACCTACCTCCCAGGATCATTATGAGGATCAAAGGAGACTATGTAAGTAAAGTGTTTTGCCTACTTTAAAGCTCTGTATCAATGCTAGCTCCTCATTGTTGTTTGTTGTTGCTATTGTTGCAATTGCTGTTATAAGCAAAACACTGTTAGGTGATGGGATCTGAAGACAAGAAGTAAATGGTTCTTGCCCTCAAAGTGCTTACATTCCACTGAGAAATTTCATAGTTCAACAAATAAGCAAACACAAAGTATTTTCAATACATTATTTATATATAATATATAATACAACAGTATAAAGCAGTATATTAATATATAATATATTTAAATATATCATATATAATATTATATCATATAATATAATGTTAATAATATAATATATAATATGTAATAAAATATATAATATATAATAATATAAAACAAAATAAAGCAATGATTTGTGATATAAATACAAAGTATATGTAAAATCGTACAAAGTCATTTTAAGAGGGAAAGTCGAGGGAGAATCAGAAAAGTCCTCATTTAAGAGGTGGCAGTTGAACTGTGCTTCGAAAGAAGGTAGAGATTTTAGGAGGCAGAGGTCAACAGGGAGTGAGCTTCAGATAGAGGGAGCTTGTGCAAAGGTCTAGTAGTGGTGGGAGATGGAAAGCCATTTATACCATACTGACAGTGTGTAAACAGCAGTACTCTGGAAGAAGACTTGAAAGTTAAGTGAGAATCACATCATGAAGAGCTTTAAATACCGCACTGATGATGCTGTATTTTTTCCTAAAGGTAAGGGGGACCAATTGATAATTTTTGAGTGGGGGATGAAATGGTCAGATCTGCATTTTAAGGATATTGATTTGGTATCTATGCTGAAAATGGATTCGAGAGAAAAAGGAGGAAAGAAGACTATTTAGGAGCCTATTCTCCAGGCAAGAGATGAAAATCATCTGAATTTAGAGGTTGTGTAGGCAGAGAATGGGATGGGTATGAGAAATGTTGGAGGCAGAATCGACAAGACTTGTTGACTAATTGAAAATGGGAAATGAAGAGAGGGAAGAATGGAAAAAGGTTCCAAGGCTGCAACCTTGGAAAGATTGTAGAGACGTCAACAGAAATAGGGACGTTTAGAAAAAAGCATAGATGTATTTGGAGGAAGATAGAGAGTTTTGGACGTAATGAGTTCCAGATGCCTAAGGTATAATCTCTCATCAGCTCATTCTTGTACTATTACAGTAATGTGCTGGTTGGTCTCCCAGCCTCAAGTCTTTCATATTCCAGTCCACCTTTCACTAAGCTGTCAACTAAATCTTCCTAAAACACGGATCTGAATGTGTTATACTCCCCTTGCCCTGAGTCAATAAACTCTAGTGACTCCCTATTACCTCTAGGATCAGACATAAAAATGTTCTTTGTGGGGTTAAATCTTGCCTTTCAAGTCTTCTTTCTTTACATTTTACTCCATTCCACTTACTTTACAATCCAAAAACTGATTTTTTGTCCCTTGAACATGACATTGTGTCTGCTGACTCCTTATCTTTTCATTGGCTGCCCCCCATTCCTGGAATGCTCTTCCTCTTCACCTCTACCTCTTGCCTTCCCTGGATTCTTCCAAGATTCAACTTAAATCCCACCTTCTGCAAGAGGCCTTTTTTATATGTTCATCATTCTTTACAGGTAGCCTTTGCCATCAGAATGTGAGCTCTTTGAGAGCAAGGAATGTACTTTTACTTTCCTTCCCCACCCCATCTTTTTAAATTTTATTTTTAGTTTATGGAATAATGCAAGCATTTCCATAACATAATACAAAAGATGATTACACATCAAACCATAAATTGATTTTGTACAAATTGCTATTCCTTTTAAATATATAATAAAGTTATCATGTAAATTTCTTTTTCTTTTTTTCTTCCTTCCCTCCTACCCTACAAATAGCTACCATTAGACACAAATACATATGTATATACACAAACACACACATATGTAAAATCATTCTACTCATAATTCTATTTATCAGTTCTTTTTCTGATGCAGATAGGGTTTTCATACATCCTTTGCACTGAATTTGGATATTTATAATAGTCAAAATGGCTTATTTGTTCAAAGTTGTTCTTAAAACAATATTGCTGTTACTGTATACAACATTCTCTTGGTTCTGCTCATTTTGCTCTTCATTATTTCATGCAAGTCTATTCATGTTTTTCTAAGATCATTGAGCTAATCCTTTCTTTATAACACTGTATCCCATTACAATCATATACCACAACTTGTTCAGTCATTCCTCAACTGACAGACATCCCTACAACTTTCAGTTCTTTGCCACCACAAAGAGAGCTGCTATAAATATTTTGGAACATATAGGTTCTTTTCATTTTTCCCTAATCATCTTTAGAAGTAGACTTAGAAGTGGTATTACTAGGTCAAAAGGGTATAGGCAGTTTAATAACTCTTTGGGCATATTTCCAGATTGCTCTCCAAAATGGTTGGATCAGTTCACCATTCTACCAACAATAGATCAGTGTCCCAAATTGTATTTTTCATTGTATCCCCAGCACTTAACTAGTAGCTGGCCAAAAGGAAGCTCTTAATAAGTGTTTACTGACTTGCCTTGTTGACTGACTGACTAATTATGTCAATACAGGCAGAAATGTCCTGCAGGCTGTTGGTAACACAGGATTGAGATTCAGATGAGAGAGAAAGGAATGGACGTGTAGGCCTGAAAGTCATCTCTACAGAGATGATAATGGAGCACACCTGGAGAAGATGACATTGCCAAGGTGAAATGGTGAAAGAAAAAAAAAGCCTAAATGTGCTTTGGGGGATACCCAACATCTAGGAGGTGGGTGAATGAATATGATCCAGTATGAAAGACAAAGAAAGAGCAGTCAGACTGGGAAAAGACAGCACAGTATTCTGGGGGCCAAGGGAGGAGAGAGGGTCCAGAAGAAAAGATGAGGAATGACAAAAGGCCATTAGATTTACCAGTAACGATATTATTGAATTGGTAATCTCGGTGTTTCAGTTTCAAGTTGGAAATCAGAACATAAGGGATTCAGAAGTGAAAGCAGCAGAGGAGAGAAAAGTAAGTAAATAGAGATAATTAGTATAAAGAATCTTTTCTTAGAGTTCAGCCATGAATGGGAGAAGCAGCAATAGCTTGAAGGATTGGCAGGAAGCAGTGAAGATTTTATGAGATTAGAGAAGACAAAAGCTTGTTTATAAGCAATGAGGAAGGGACCAATGGATAAGGAGAGAAATTAAAAAACAAAATAAAGGAAATGATTATGGGATTTTGTTTTATATATTATTTTATCCCTCATAACCCCTGGCATACTGTTTTCCTACAATGGGCACTCAACAAATATTTCTAATATTGAAGAATATGTGAAGGAATTCATACACAAATTAATTTTAAAAGAATTTATTGTTTCTACTATGTGCCAAGCATATAATATGTGTAAGGCTCTGAGGATATAAATATAAAATGAGACAGTCCTTGTCTTCAAGGACCCTACTTTCTAATAGGACAATTCAACAAACATAGGATAGTTTGGGGCAAAGAAGGGAGCTTTGTTCTGGGAAGTCATAGGGATGGCAAATAGAGCCATATATAAGTGGATCGCCACATACTTCCAAGTGCATCAACGGTAGCACTGATTTCATTATTGTTCCCAGAGCAGTAGGATGGGAGATTGGGTACAGGGGAAAGGAGAGACTCCAGAGAGACTTTAGGGGTCAGCAGATTAAAGGGCAATATATTAGGCCCTAGTTTGCTGATGGTGAGTCAATGGTAGCTGAAGCATGATCTGTGGCTAGCTAGATACTATGAATGAAAATGTCTGTCTCATGACACCTATTCCAAGCCAACACACACACACACATACACACACAAAGACAGCTCAGATTCTGTCATAGTAACAAACTGTGTGCCTACAATACATATAACATGTTGTTTTATATATATAGACAGGGCTTAAGAAATGGGTGGATTTTATGCCTAATCCACTGTTCATGCCTAACTCACCGACTCCATGTTTAATATAAGGCAAGTCCTTTCCCTGTCTCTCATTTCCTCCTACATTAATAGTCAATTTCTTTGTCCCAGGTCTTGGCTATATCATTCCTAGGCTCTTATAATCTCTCTCTTGGCTCCAATTTTCTCAGCTACAAAAGGAAAAAGTTGGAATACACATTATAAATACTGCACTCTGTGTTCTATATTCCTCCCTACCCGGTTCTGTTCCCTAAATATTATACGCACTACACTTAAATCCATTTTTCAGGCCTGCCACTTTGTACTTGTATTCCATTATCCATTATTTCTCAGTCCAGATGTTTCCCATTGTCCTCTTGATCACACAAATTTGGATCTCTTACCTTCAACAGCTAACCCCACCCCACCTGCCTGCCTGCTCTTGATTTCTGCTGTATCTGTGTTCTGCAAACTCCTTCCCCCCCCCCCATGCTGGCTTCTTTACACATCTCGAAAACTTAAATAATTCAACGAATTCGGTCCAGGTCACACTTAGAAGATTCCTTGCCAGTGCTAGTCTGGCAGAGGGCTCACTGCCTTTTTTTAAAGTCCTTTGAACATGTTTGCCTCTCTGCCAGCCCCAGGAGATTTCTCCTCAATCACATTATTGAACTTGGCAATCAGACTTGAGAAAGGGAGGCCATTCCAGATGCATTGTCTCCACCACTGTATATGGTACAAGTGCCATCATGCTCCACAGACAGCAGTCTTCTAGTCAAAACAGGGGCTGTCTCCTGGTTTGCCCCCACTCCCCCTATTAATAGCATTCTTTGTTGTTTTCATATCTTACCCTTCAAGAGAGAGAGCTACAGAGGAGAGGAGGACAGTTGTACCGCTCTGAGTCAAGAATGGCTCTTTTCTGTTCATAACATCAAGTAGCCAACATGGATTGTGTTACCCATCATGCCTCATTGTTTCCAATGTGACAAATACAGAAGTAAATTAAAATGTCCTTCTGGGATTCAGTGTCCTACAAGGAGTCATAGAAAACAACAACAAAAATGTCTCCTGGCACCACCTGCACTAGTTAGCACACACCCACCTGTTGCTTTATACAAAAATTTGTGGTAGGATCTATGATTTAATTGTTGAATCCTCTCTCTGGCATCAATCACAAAGCGCTTCCTTCATACCTTGGTGGGATATGCTTCCTGAGTTGTTGTGGTTCTCCCTTCTCTCCTCTACATTATCGAGGGTCTCTCTTCTTTGAGAAGCATGATTTTGAAGTCTTCATGAAACCTTTTTTCAATCCCCTATCTTCTATTGCCCTCCCTCCCTCCAAAATGATCTTGGATTTAGCTACTCTATACATAGTTATATTTATTTGTTTTATGTTTGTGCTGTGGTATCTCTTCCATTAGAATTGTATGTATATCCCTAGCACCTAGAACAGAGCCTCATATACAGAGGAGGAACTCTGAGGAATGTGTGTAGATGGGTCGATTGGCTTAAAAAACTAATCATGTAGTGAAAAGTTGATAAAAGATACCTAACTTTGTTTTTCCATTTTTTTCTTTTTGGCTTACTTATTCTTTGAATCATCTTTACCCATCAGTTTTAGAAAGTAGAAAAACAGCGTTTAAAATCTTAAAATGTTAAGGACCCCTAGGAAGAAGTATTCAAAACAGAGCTAATTTCAAATACAAGCATACCTCATTTTATTGTTCTTTGCTTTATTGCACTTCACAGATAATTGTGTTTTTAACAAATTGAAGGTTTGTGGCAAACAAGTATATTGGTGCCATTTTTCTAACAGTGTGTGCACATATCATGTCTCTATGTCACATTTTGGTAATTCTCGCAACATTTTAAACTTTTTCATTATTATTACATCTGTTATCATGATCTGTGATCTTAGATGTAACTATTGTAATTGGTTTGGGATGCCACGAATTTGAGGCGCTGCCCATATAAGACAATGAAATTAATTGATAAATGTTGTATGTGTTCTGATGGCTCTACCAACCAGCAGTTACCCCATCTCTCTCCATTTCCTTGGGCCTCCCTATTCCTTGAGACACAGCAACAACAAAATTAGGATAGTTAATAATCCTATAATGGCCTTTAAGTGTTCAAGTGAAAGGGAAAGTCAATCAATGGGCAAACTTCATTGTTGTCTTATTTTAAGAAAGTGCCACAGCCATCCTAACTTTCAACAACCACCATCCTGATCAGTCAGCGTTCACCAACACATAGGCAAGACCCTCCACCAGCAAAAATATTACAATTCACTGAAGGCTCAGATGATCATTAGATTTTTTTTTAGCAATAAAGTCCTTTTTAATTAAAATATGTACAGTTTTTTTAGACATAACACTATTGCATGCTTATTAGACTACATTACAATGTAAACAACTTTTAGATGCACTGGGAAACCAAAAAATTCATGTCACTTTGCTTTATTACAATATTCACTTTATTGTGGTGGTTTGGAACTGAAACTGCAATATCTCCAAGGTATGCTCCAAGCTTCATCAGTGACTGCAGAGTTAAGATTGTAG
Source organism: Phalanger gymnotis (assembly GCA_028646595.1). NCBI lineage: Eukaryota > Metazoa > Chordata > Mammalia > Diprotodontia > Phalangeridae > Phalanger > Phalanger gymnotis. The sequence goes on along the minus strand of CM053623.1, from coordinate 296,344,261 downwards.
TGTGGCTGCGTATGTGGGTGCGTATGGCACAAAACTTTGTTGAATTCAAGAAGAATCTAAAGAGACCTCAAAAAGAGCTGGGCATTTTTCTCCTGAAGAAGACTGAGGGGCATGATAGTTGTCTTCAAATAAAGTGTTTTGCAAACCCTAAAGTGCTATATAAATGTTAAGCATTATTATTGTTGCTGTTATCATTATCATTATTATTGTTTAGGAATTTAAAGGTGTCAAGTAGGGGAGAGATTGGATTTGTTCTATTTGACTTCAGAACTATGGAGCAATGGGGAATATGTTTTATCAATGGGAATGCTATTAAAGGAGAGATATGAACATCTTCTTTGCCACTGCACTTAAGGACCATGGGATCTATCCATTTGACCTCCCCTATGTATTTTCTCCTCCATTAGACATATGTGCTCTTTGAGAGCCAGAAAGGTCTTATTTTTCTATTTGTATCCCTAGCACTTAACACAGTGCAATGCACATTGGAAGTTCTTGATAAATGCTTCATTCATTCATTCAGTGAGTGGATGTTGCAAAGAGATAGATTTAGGCTCTTTTTTAGGAAAAGCTTCCCAGCCATTAGATATATCCAAAAGCATCCTAGGTTTTGGAGATCTTCGATCAGAGTTTGGTTGACCACTTATCAGGTATGTTGTAGTGGGATTCTTTTTGTGCATAAGTTGGACCATGTGACTACTGGGGTCACTTCCAAATCTCAAATCCTGTGACTTTATTACTTTAAAGCAACCTGGTTTGGGACTGGATTCAAATATGTGACTATGAACAAGCATTGAAGAGCCACTTCTCACTGATTGGACAAGTGGAAATAGTGCTGAAGTAAGGAAACAAATATAACAAACACACCTAATAAACCTAAGGATAATTTATTAGTATCATCATCAGTTTGTGAGATCCATTCGAATACTCATGTTCCTGACTGTCTTGGAGGGTAGCCCCTCGAAGAGAGTGCTCATGGGTGGTAGAACACGATTCTCTCCAATTTCTGTTATATTGGACACCTGCATATTAGCCAGGCAACAGGCTTCTGCCCAAACGTAGCTGCAGTTTGCAGTCTTGATTCCTTCTCATTCTCACTCTTTGAATGGTTTCTGATGCAAAACTTTGAAGCTATATTTGGAATTTATACAGAGAAAGCTTTGCCTCCAAAGGACTGTAAGCTGAGTACTGGAAGAAAATTGTTAATATAATGACAGAAAATTGTTGACACCAAGTGTTACCTGCCACTACCTTAATGAGCCTAGTAATGTCTTAGAGTTGAGAAATCCATTGTGCTCTGCACTCGTGGAACATCCCCCAAGGTAGCAGGTTTGTTACCTTGTTATCTCAATTAAAGGTGCTTTATCACCCTACTCATGGCTTTGATTTATTTTGGACTTGACAGTACCATTTGTATCTATTAATCTTCTGGATGCCCCCAGGTTAGCCCAGAGGAAAGAATAGCTGACCCATGTTAAGTAACAGAAACCAACTAACTTCCCCAAAGTAAGTCAGCAGCTGAAGAGAAAATATAGTACCTCCTTCCTCCCCTACTCCCTTCAACTTGACTACAAACTTGAAAAAACTCTGCTGAGAAGTTTTGTTCAAGGCTGACTTCAAAGAAGACGGGAGAGTTGAGCTGAACTTTGAAAAAGGTAGGATTTAATTAAACAAGAAGTAGGGAAGGCATTCCAGAGAGTGGAACTATGTAAAGGAGTAAGAACTCTTATTTTGAATGAGCATGGCAAGCTAGCAAGACCAAAGTAGACCAAGTTAACAGGTAAAGAAATTCTGCATAGAGTAGGAGTGGTAGGCAAAGTGGGAAAGGTTGGTTGGGTCTCAGTTGCATAGGCTCTTTCTGGAATGGCATTATTAGGATTTTTTTTTGACAGAGCAATATAGCTATTTTTATTACTTAATTCTTCTATTCATTATCTTTGTGTGCACATATCAACCTGAACATGGAAATATCAAGGGTTTAAAGTAGTTTTTAAACCATTTTTTAAATTGTTACAACCATAATCTTAAAATCATATACCATATCCTAAGTCAGCACTCCTGTTTTCCCATTGCTGGTCTGTCCAAATGATCATTTCTGTTTCAACTCTTGCCTATTCTCCTGATTCTACTATGCAAACCATTCTCATTCTTCATCACTCATAAGGCCCTTAATCAAGATTTCTTGATTTATTTTTCATTTAATTATATGGCATGCTACCTTTTTCTTAAATGAACAATGCTCCTTAAGCATTTCTTCCTCTCTGGATTCTCTAATTGTTCTCATTGAAGCTTCTCATATTGTTAATGCATTTTTCCTTCTTAGTATAGACTTAAAGGTATATAAAAGCAGACATTCAAGATCTATGATTTGTAGAAGAGAGTGGTGTTTTGTGGATTAAGTCTATGGCTGTATGACTATTAGGTCTATGACTAACCTCGCATGCTCTTGCTCTTCCTGGATTTTTAAGATCTTTTAGGTTTTTAAATTCTGTTCCAAGATTTTCTAGGTAGAACAACATCTGCAAGGCCTTTCTTGCAATGCTTCTGCAATATTCGTAGTTTCCCTCCTTGTTGGTTAATTGTTAGTCTTAAGTATCTGATTATCTGTTTTATCCTAACATAGTATGTATCAAGGTTTTTACTGCACTGATTTGTTTAATATTCTATGTTGGACTAGGAAACACTATGGAGAGGAGACTGAGACAGCAATAACAATTTGAACTAAGGCTGGGTCATTCACAGAAAAGAAGGGTTCTAAGTAAAGAGGAATCCGAAAGCATTAATGGAAAATTAGAATCACCAAAGGCAAAGACATCGAAATACAATGGAACAAAATTCAAAGTTCTCACAAGCTAGCTAAATGTGTATACATTGTTGTTGTTGTTGTTGTTTGTCCTTCATTCTCTAAGAGGACTTGCAAGTGAATTGGATTTAAGCAACATAGAGCTGTGCAAGGTCACCAGCCTCACTTTCTCCTCAGGACAACTGGAGATGGCCCCCAAATGTGTATTCATAGTGTACAATCCAAGGAGCTGTCCTCCTTATAGGGTCCCTTCCTCTTGCCCCTAGCCTCAAGGCTATACCACTATTTAATCCCCAAAGCTGACAGGTATCAAGGACAAGTGATCAACTAAAGAAGCAAGACAGGATCCTTACATGATTAGGATCTTCAAATGCAACCAGTAGGCAGGATGGCATAGTGGAGAGATAGCCTCAAAGCCTGGAACACCTGAATTTAAATACAACCTGAGATAACTTACTAGCTGTGTGATCCTGGGCAAATCATTTAACCCTGGTTGCCCCAGTTCTTCATCTGTAAAATGAGCTGAAGAAAAAAAAAACAGCAAATCATTTCAGTATCTCTTAATGCATTTTAATGGAAAAAAAATCCAATGGCATCACGAAGAGTCAGACATGACTGAAACTTATTATCATTATTATTACTTAACCTTTCAATGGTCAAGGCAACTCTTTAAGACTATAAGTTGTAGAGAACATGGTGATAAACATTGGTAGAGGAAGTCTGCTCACTAGGAGTTCCCTGCACTATTGACGTAACAGAGGATGGTTCAAGACCATCAGAGGATGGTGTTGAACATTTGTCACAGTAGTCTAGTCCCTATACCATTCTGTAGAAAATAAAAAACCATTAGAAATTCTAACAATGCCCAAAAGTGGGCAGGAGAGAAAAACTGGAATCTGTGATAACAAGATTCAAAAAAGAAACAAAAAAAGAGAATAATAAATCCAGAATGCAAATATACAGAAGTGAAGGATGATCTAGAAGAAAAGAAGCAAAAAATAATAACATTAAGAGAAAATATGCTCACTATGCAAAATATGCTGATCTTAAAGACAAAATGTGTAGAGATAATCTAAGGATCATAGATCTCTCAGAAAATACAACAGAATAAAAAGCTTTGTTATTCTTTGTCCTTCATCTTCAAAAAGGACCAATGACATCATGGGGTGATATTTTGACTCTTGAATAATAAAAAGCTTTATAACCATAATGAAAGAAATAAGAAAAAGAGAACTGCCCAGAATTTCTGAACATGGAAAATGAAATTCTAGTTGAAAGAATTTACAGATCATCCCTAGAAAAAAAAAAACCCAGACCTACAAACTCCAAGACACATAGTGATTAAATTTAACAATTCAATTCAGAAATAACAAGTTCTATAAGCTATCAACAGAAAGATTTCTAAACACAACAGAAAAGAAATCTGAATAACACAAGGCTATTCTAGTTAGAAAACTCTGGGAAATGGGGGGAAATATGTTCTGAAAAGCAATGGACCTCAGAATGTAGCCCAAGGTGGCCTAATCTGCAAATCTGAGATTAGCCCTGGGAGGTCCAACCAAGGGGCAGTTTTCTCTGCAATGTATAGGAATTGACTTAGTTTTGGGAGTGAGACACAATGAAAAGAGGGAATCCTAAAAGCAAGCTCTACAAGAAAGTGGTAGAAATTGCAAGAAGAGAGGAGTCTAGAATGGAGAACTTATAATAACTTATGATTATATGAGGAATATAGAGACCAGAGAGAGACAAGATAATTATGCAGGCCAAGAACCAGAGAATGAGAATCTAAGTAGAAACAAAGAAAAGGCAGCTAATGAAAAATGTTTTTAAAAAAAACTCAGAAGAGAAGCAAAAGGTTGTCTTTTGTCTTTTTTGTGTCCTCATTGCTTAACACAACATCTGACAAAATAGGTGTTTGATAAATGCTTACAAATTGACTGACTGAAGCCTTTCCTGCTCCCCAAAACTGGTAGTGCCACCCCACCCCACAAAAGATAATTCCTTTTTTTCCTATTTTGTACTATATACCTATTATTGTACATGTCTACTCCCAACAGATTATAAGCATCTTGAGGGCAGGATCTGTTTTATTATTGTCTTTCTATCCCAGAACCCAGAATCATTTCTGGTATGTGGGGGGGGGAGGGGCAGTACTTAATAAGTGCTTGTCAGCTGATTAATAGGAGAAATATAAACTAAGTGCCATGGGGAAATCTAAGAAATTGAAAATTAATTCTAGCTGAGGAGGTTTCAGGAAAAGGTAGTGTTTGAGCTACAGCTTGAAGGATGAGAAGGATGGGTAAAGATGATTGGTAGGGGATAGTTAGGACATACATGGAGAAGCAGAATAGGGCAATACTAATTCAACAAATGGTGAGCAGGTCAATTTAGGTGACACAAGGAGGTAGCATTAACTAGGGGCATCAAGAAAGACTTCATGTAAAAGAAGCAACATTTGAGAAGATGGTGGCTGGAAAACAGGGATTTACTTGAGCTCCCATGCAGGTCCCTCCAAACACCTATACAAAATGGCTCTGAACAAATTCTAGAACTGCAGAACCCATGAAATAGCAGAGGGAAGCAAAGCTCCAGCCCAGGACAGCCTGGATGGTTGCGGGTAAGGTCTATCACAGGAAACTGGGAGCAGAGTGGAGCGGAACCCAGCATGAGCTGTGCCCGGACTAACAAGACCAGGAGTCAGGTGGAATAGGCCCTAGTGCTCTGAATCAGTGAGCTGCAGCAGTTACCAGACTTCTCAACCCACAAACACCAAAGACAACAGAGAAGGTTAGTGGGAAAAGCTGCTGGGACAGACTGAAAGGAGTTTGAGGTTCAGCCACTGCAGGGGCAGTGGAGGTCATGCAGCTCTGAGGCTGTTTACAGAGCTACTGCTGCAGTTGCTTCCAGCCTCAGGCCCACCTGGTGGGAGGAATTAAGTGGTGGATCTGAACAAGAGTGCAGAGCCAGCTTAGATCTGAGTCTAATCTGGGTTGGGAGAGGAGTAGCACTGGTGTGGCAGAGCTTGCTGTGTAGAAATAGCTCTAGAAACAACAGCACCTCCTCTCAAGCTTAGAACAAAGTACTCTATACTATACAAGCAGTCATAGCCCAACGAAAAACTCAAGGGTCAAGTGAGTTGGCTGGAAACAGGGCCAGGCAGTGAAAACAGACTCAGATTCAGACTCAGACTTTGGAAGCTTTCTTTGGTGACAAAGAAGACCAAAACATACAGCCAGAAGAAGTCAACAAAGTAAAAAAGCCTACATCAGAAGCCTCCAAGAAAAACATGAACTGGTCTCAGGTCATGGAAGAGATCAAAAAAAAAAAGGATTTGGGAAAGCAAGTTAGAGAAGTAGAGGAAAAATTGGGAAGAGAAATGATAGTGATGCAAGAAAACCATAAAAACAAGTCAATGACTTGCTAAAGGAGACCCAAAAAAATACTGAAGAAAATAACACCTTAAAAAATAGACTAGTTCAAATGTCAAAAGAGCTCCAAAAAGCCAATGAGGAGAAGAATGCATGAAAGGCAGAATTACCCAAATGGAAAAGGAGGTCCAAAAGACGACTGAAGAAAATACTACCTTGCGGAGCCAAGATGGCGACTGGAAAGCAGTAACTGGCGTGAGCTCCCCTCCAAGTCCCTCCAAAAACCTATGAAAAAATGGCTCTGAACCAATTTTAGAACTACAGAACCCACAAAGGGGCAGAGGGAAGCAGGACTCCAGCCCAGGTCTGCCTGGATGGTCTCGGGGTAAGGTCTGTCCCGAACAGAACTCCCAGCCC
>CM053623.1:296292665-296328750 GCA_028646595.1 Phalanger gymnotis | reverse complement strand
AAGAAAGAAAGAAAGAAAGAAAGAAAGAAAGAAAGAAAGAAAGAAAGAAAGAAAGAAAGAAAGAAAGAAAGAAAGAAAGAAAGAAAGAAAGAAAGAAAGAAAGAAAGAAAGAAAGAAAGAAAGAAAGAAAGAAAGAAAGAAAGGAAGAAAGAAAGAAAGGAAACAACGACCAATCCCTCTTCTCAAAGAACTCCCAGTCTAATAGAGAAGACAACATGAAAACTATGATCAAACTAGATATGTAGAGGATAAATTAGGTATCATCCTAGAAGGAAGAAATTAAGATAAAGGAAGACTGGGAAAGACTTCTTGTAGAAAGTTAGACTTTAGTTGAGACTTGAAGGAAGCCACGTAAGGAAAACACAATAATCAGAGCTCTATAAAATGGAAATGGGCCACCTCAGAAGAATGTGGATTTGACCCTTACTAAAGAGTCTTCAATAACATGCAGAGTGACCATTGGTGGATATGCTGAGTGTTAGGACTCATCACATGTTTTGTGCCATGACCTCCTTTCCCAGGCTGGTGAAGCCTGTGGATCCCTTCTCAGAATCATGTTCTTAAAAGTATAAAATGCATAGGACTTCCAAGGAAAAATCAATTATATTGAAATATAATTTTTAGGAAGAACAACCACGAAGCAATCCAAACTAAATGTTGCAACATTACAAAGAACAATCCTGACCACAAAGAATGGTTATGAAAAGACACTCCCACCTCACACTTTTGAGTGGCTTGTGTGTGTGGCACACTGCATTTTTTTATTGATATCCAGCACTTAGCACAGTGTCTGACACATACTTGGTGCCTGTTTCTTATTAATTATTGATTAGTTTTCCTGAATTTCTTTTCTGTCTCTTTATTTTTCTCCGGAAATCATTATTTGTTATATGAGATGACTCTCAATGAGGGGAGAAGCAGAGAGACACTAGAAAAAAAAATCTGACACTGTAAAAAGCAAAAGATAGCAATAAAATTATATGTTTCAGATAGTTATCAGAATATTGAGGCAGCTAGAGGGCTCAGTGGATTAAGTGCCAAGCCTGGAGTCAGGAGGACCTGAGTTCACCTCTGGCCTCAGACACTTACTGTACGGCTTTGGGCAAGTCACTTAACATTGTTTGCCTCAGTTTCCTCATCTGTAAAATGAGCTGGAGAATGAAATAGCAAACCACTCCAATATCTTTGCCAAGAACACCCCAAATGGGTCACAAAGAGTCAGATGCATCTGGAAACAACAATCAAAATATTTTTAAAAGAAAAAAATTCAGAATTAAAATTAAGATCCTTTGCATTGGAAGAGGATCTTGTTCAGGTATATGTTAGAATAAATGGTCTTTGAGTTCCTTTCATCTTTGAAATTCTGTGCTCTACACCACTAATAAAGAAGATAATGAAATTGAAGGGCAGAGATTTTAAGTAACCTTCTTAGATTTCAAAATCAGATTATCTGGCTCTTAGAAAATAGCCTTTTCTGAATACTATACTCGTCCTCCTCAATCTTTCTGCTGCCTCTTGCTCTGTTGATCACTCTCTACTCCTTGATACTCTCTTTGTCTTTTTGGGACACCATTGTCTCCTGGTTCTCCTACCTATCAAAGAAATGTTCCTCAGATTCCTCTGTTGGATTCTCATCCAGGTCATACCCTCCAAAGGTAGGTGTCTCCCAAGGCTCTATCCTCAGCCTGCTTATTTTCTCCCATTAAACTACTTCGCGCGGTGATCTCGTCACTTCTCATGGACTTAGTTGTAAAAATTCAATTGATTATTTAATTATTAATGGTGATTATTCTCAAATCTACCTGTCTGACTTTAACCTCTCTGCTGACCTCCAGTCTCACCTGTCCAACATTTTTCTAGACATTTCAAACTGGATGCCCAATAGACATCTTAAACCAAGCACATCCAAAACTAAACTCATTACTCCCCCCCACACACATTCTTCCCCTACCCCTCCAAACTTCCCTATCACTGTCAAGGGTACCACTATCCTCCCAATCACCCAGGTTCACAATCAACATCATCCTCAACTGCTCACTATCTCTCACCACCTGTTGACAAAACCCATCAATCTTGCCCTCCACAGTCTCTTTAATACACCCCTTCCTCTCCTGTGATAGTGCCACCACCCTGATGCTAGGCCCTCATCACCTCAAGTCTGGATTATCACAACAGCCTGATGGTGGGTCTGCCTGACTCAAGTCTCTCCTTACTACAGTCAGTCCTCCACTCAGTGCCAAAGTCGTTTTCCTAATGCACAGATCCAACTGTGTCACCCACACACATGCCTACTTCAGTGCCTCCTGATAGCCTCCAGAATCAAATCCAGAAGCCTCTATTTAGCATTCAAAACCCATCATAACCTGCCACCACCTCCCCACTACCTTTCTCATTTTCATACATCTTATTTTCCACACCCACCAAACTCCCCCCCACACACACACTCCTTCACACACCCTCTCTCTCTCTCTCTCTCTCTCTTTCTCTCTCTCTTTCATACAATGATATTGGATGTTTCATGAACAGCCTTAATATCCTTTGCTGTTCCACAAAGAAGGTGCTCCATCTCTTTGACCCAGAAATTTTCTCTGTCTTTCTCCCATGCCTGGAATGCTCTGCTCTTGGCTGAGATGGCTTCTGTCAAATCCTAACTAGTGAGAAATTACAATAAATTTTTGTATCCTGAGTTTGTTCTTTCTGAGAAATTTCTCTATTTTCTCTATTTGGAATGAAATGTAGGGAGGCCTCCCCTGTATCCTCCTGCTGAGTACTGAGCCTTATACATCATGGAGAATATGGAGGCCATTGGCTGAGAACTCCATCTTCTCCTTTCCTCCTCATCTCACTTCACTCAGATGCCTTCTTTCACTGCTTCCTCCTTCACAACCCTGTCTCAGGTGAAGAAAGGGCCTTGACACAGTAAATCCTTCCTTTTCTATGCATGCTTGATCCCATTCCAGGGTTTCTTCTCCAGCAGACTGCTCCCTCTATAACCCTACTCTCTCATTTATCTGCAGTCTCTCCCTGTCTACTGGCTTCTTCCGTCATGCCTACAAACACGCTCATATTTCCCCAATCTGAAAACAACCACCACAACAACAACCACCACCTTGATCTGGCCATCCCTGCCAGATATCATCCTTTATCTCTCTTCTCTTTCATGTTTAAACTCCTTATAAAAGTTGTCTACGATTGGTACCTACACTTCCTTTCCTCTCATTCTCTTCTTTGCATTGCTTCTGACCTCATCATTCAATTGAAAATACTCTCACCAAAATTACTTAATTACCAAATCTAATGGCCTTTTTTAATCTTCATCCTTCCTAGTCTCTCTATACCTTTGACACTGTCAGTCACCTTTCTCCTGGATAGTCTCTCCTTTCTAGTGCTATATCTTCTCCTATTTGTCTGATTGCTTCTACTTTGCTAGATTCTTACTTAGACCACACTAATCATAGGCAACCCCAATAAGTCTGTCCTTGGTCAACTTTTATCCTCTTTTATTGTCTTGCTAGGTGATCTCATCCATTTTCAGGGGTCCAGTTACTATCCCTATGAAGATGATTCTCAGACTTAAATATCCAGCCATAATGTCTCTCCTGATCACCAATCTTGCGTCACCATGTACCTATTAGACACCTTAAACTAGGTGTCCCGTAGATATCTTAAACTCAACATGTTCAAAACTAAACTCACTATCTTTCCTTTTAAACTCTCCCCTCTTCCAAATTTCCCTATTACTATTAGAGCTACCATCATCTTCCCACCTTCCCGGGTTCAAAACCTTGGTGACAGCCTAGAATCTTCATTCTCTCTCACACCCCAAATCCAAACTGTTGCCCAGTCCTGGCAATTTGACCTTTGTAACTTCTCTCAAGTACTTCCCCTTCTCTATTCTGACACTACCGCCACCCTGGTTCAGGTCGTCATCACCTCAAGCCAAGACTATTACAACACGTTGCCGATTGATCTTCCAGACTCAAGTCTATCTCCACTCTAATTCATCCTCAAATGAAAAATGATTTTCCTAAAAATGTAGATCTGCCCATGTCACTCCTGTATTCAATAAATTCCATGTTACCTCTAGGATCAAATATAAAGTGCTTGTAAAGCCGATGTATAACTCGGCCCAATCTTCTTAACATCTCACACTTTTTTCTATACGCTCTACAATCCAGCAACACTGGTGCCTTTGCTCAAACAATACAGGCTATCTCTCAACAGCTTTTTCATCAGCTAACACCCATGCATGGAATGCTCTCCCTCCTTGATGGCTTCCTTAAAGACTCAGTCCAAATCCCACCTTTTATAAGAAGTGGATCCCACTGGTCATACCTTCCCTTTGAAATTGTCTTCCATTTGTACTATATACTTGTTTGTACAAAACTATTTGTGGGTTGGCTCCTCCACTAGAATGTGAGCTCCTTGAGGGCAGGGAATATGTTTTTTGCCATTTCATTTTTGTTTTTGTATGTCAATTACTTAACATAGTGCCTGGCTCATAGTAACCGTTTAATGAATGCTTATTGACTGCCTGAGTAGAAGTCAAGAATCCCTAAGGCACACATAGATAATCCCCCAAATCTCTAAGGTACAGATAAATAATCCTCAAAATTTTAGATAGTGTTTATATGCCCTAAACAATTATTGATGGGAAATATTAACTAGTTTTCTAGGAGAAGTTTCAAAAGCAATTTGAGTCCTTTGGAATAAAAGTGCTAAATGAATCTATAAATAAGTAAACTGAACTTGAAGCTTTGAGGGCAAACTCATGCAGCAAAGGCTTGACAGAGAGAGGGTAAAAGCAATATGCAGGGAGATAATGTTTAAACCAAGATAAGTAGGGGAACAGAATCCAGAGCAGTCAGAATATTATTAGCAAAATATTTCTTTGACAGGAGCTTGCCAATTGGTATGGGATACATAGGGAACAATAGAGAGAAGAAAAAGGGAAAAGAATCCCAGTGCCATGGAAAACAAGAGATGAGAAGCTGAAACATGACCACTGGAACACAAAGAATATTGCCTTTAACATCTTCTAATAGCATCTCAGTCCCTGCAGAGCAGAACCCTGTCACTGGAGGGGTCCAACATGAGTTGAAAAAATAAAAATAAAAACTACACATATCCTTTTAGAGATGATCCCAAGTTACATTTAAAAATAAAATCACCCCCAACAGTGCTGTTGAGAATAAGACATTCGAAAGCCAAGAAAGGACAAAATTGAGGTGGCCAATTATCCCTAAATTTCTCCTGAGGTATTTGACATAGTCATCTGTTACATTTCTTTTTTATAGACATGAAAAGCAGTGTGTAAGTGTTTGATGGTTTGCAACATACAAGAGGAATAGAACTTGGCTTGTTTGGCAAGGAAAGATAGAACCATTTTCCTCATCATTAATTATTTGTTATGCGTTCTAGCCTGCTCATACATATCATGTGCTTCTCTCTCTACTTCTAGGTGATGCTCATTTTAATTTTGGGGAGATCACATGTAACAACAACAACAACACTTGTGTAGTGTTTATTACACTAGCTGATGTCTAGAAAACTTTCCTAACAAAGATGTCCAAAAGTGCTATGGTCTGCCTTGAGAAGTGATGTGTTCTTCTTCCTTACAGAATTTCAGGGACAGGCTGCATGATCACCTGTTGGGTACACTAGAGGTATGGAGGGGATTTCTTTCATGTGTAAGTTGGACTGGAGGACAACCGAGGTCTCTTTCAACTTCCAAATTTCTGCAAAGGTCTTATCAAAATCCAAGAAAACAATCAATGAATAAGCATTTATTAAGTCCCAATTATATTCCAGAAACTGCGCTTGGCACTGAGGATACAAAGACAAAAATGAAATAATCGCTGTTTTCAAGAACTTTGCAAACTTCTGGATTCATTCAAGAGTGACTCCAGTCAAGTCTTGGATGCTTGACTATTCTAGAGCCATACTTAATAAAGAAGCATAGACTGAGAGCTAGGCAGGACCTCAAAGGCCATCTAGTGCAAGCCTATTGTTGTATGGATGAGAAACTGAGCCCCAGAGAGGATAGTTGACTTGTAAGACAGTGAGATAGTAAGTGTCACATGGGATTGGAATTCAGGTCCTCTGACTCCAATGTCCATTCTGCTGTCCCATCCTTCTCTCACACTTTTTCTTTCACTTTTAAAAAGTTAAGTAAGGATAGTAATCTTCTTAGAGATGTATTGTTCTACAGCAATTTACATTGGTAAATTTTTAGTGTACATATTATTTTTGGTATATGTACTTTCATTTAGTCTTTGAGTCAAGGCATTTTCTTTTTGTTGTTAGCAACACAACTTGGCTGGCTGCCATTCTAAAACGATCCTGCTCTAACTCTGCCCTTTCTCTGTAACTTGACCTAGTTACCTCTATGGGTAAGAGAAAGGAGTCTTTAAATTACCACGGGTTGGGTACTGCCCTTAGCCAGACATGGAAAGCTTCTAGCTCTCTGGGTGCTGAACTGTGGATAAATCAATTGTTTGGTACAGAGGACAGAGTTGATGACTGTAGGAGAGATCAAGGGAAGTAGACCCCTTCAAAGTCAAGCTGAAAGGGAACAATTGTATCATCCACTCATCAGAGCTCCCCTTGGGCTTCTGTATCCTATGACTGGCTTTCTGTGCAATTGTGGACATTTTGCAATAAAGTGACTTAGTTTATCCATCAGTGGGAGAGGGGATAATGTTAGTTAAGTTATACCTAAATGCACCAATGGATCTATGACTTCACAGATGCCCCCTCCAATGTCACAGATTCCAAGTACATTCTTGCCTACTCATTCTGCAGAACTTTTACCCATGTCCTTGCCCAGGTTCAGCATGTGGGATCTTCCTAACATGGTGGGGGCCTTCATCACTTTCTTTTGACATTAGGAAGCCAACATTAGGAGCACATTAATGCCCAACAGTTATCACTAGCTCTTGACAAGTGACCAGTCAATCTTCTTTTTCAATCATGCTTTTCTCTGATGACATCTTTTCGTCCAATTCTTCCTTGTCATTAATTATTCATTATGTGTTCTTCTAGCCTGCTCACACACATCTTGCTTTTCTACCCCTGAATGACACTTATTTTAATTCTTTAGAAACCACATATAATAATAATAATAATAATAATAATAATAATATCAAACTTTATATAGCACTTATTCTGTGCCAGAACTGTGCTAAGAACTATACGCTTATTACCTCATTTGATCCTCACTGAGGATATGAGAGGCAAGTGCTATTATTACCTCCATTTTACAGATGAGGAAACTGAGGCAAACAGCAATTAAATGACTAGCCTGAGCTTACAAATCTAGCAGCTATCTGAGGCCAAATTTGAACTCAAGTTTTCCTGACTCCAAGCCCAGCACTCTATCCACTGAGCCATATTTTAGACAGCTTTTTTAAAAAAAATGTGTGTAGTGGAGGTACCACATGACACTTATCAGATTGGCTAACATGACAAAACAAGAAAATGATAAATGTTGGAGCAGGTGTGGGAAAATTGAAACACTAATGCATTGTTTGGTGGAGTTGTGAACTGATTCAACCATTCTAGAGAGCAATTTGGAACTATACTTAAAGGACTATAAAATTTTACATACCTTTTGACCCAGCAATACCTCTACTAGGTCTGTATCCCAAAGAGATCATAAAAAATGGAAAAAGACCCACATGTACAAAAATATTTATAGCAGCTCTTTTTTGTGGTAGCAAAGAATTGGAAATTGAGGGGGTGCCTATAAATTGGGGAATAACTGAACAAGTTGTGGTATATGAATGTAACAGAATACAATTGTGCTATGAGAAATGATGAGCAGGTGTATTTCAGAAAAACCTGGAAAGACTTACATGACCTGATGCTGAGTGAAATGAGCAGAACCAAGAAAACATTATGCACAATAACAGCAACATTGTACAATGACTGACTTTGAGAGACAGCTCTTTTCAGCAATGCAGGGATCTAAGACAACTCCAAAAGACTCATGATGGAAAACGCTACCCACATCCAGAGAAAGAACTTTGAAGTCTGAATGCAGATCGAGACATGCTATTTTCACTTTTGTTGGTTTTTTTCTTGTTTTTAATTCTCATGGTTTTTCCCTTTTGTTCTAATTCTCCTTTCACAACATGACTAATGTGGAAATATGTTTAATATGATTGTACACGTATAGCCTGTATAAAATCTCATACCATCTGGGAGAGGGGGAGGGGAAAGGAGGTAAATTTAGAACTCAAAACTTTATGAAAATAAATGTTAAAAACTAATCATTTATTTATTTATTTATTTATTTATTAGAAAATAAAATGTATATAGTAGGTCTTCAATGATTATTTGTTGGTTAAATGAAGAAATGGATATACCCGGGTCAGAGGACTAAGTGTTATTTTCATAAACATCATGCTGATAGCTTATATATTTAAAAACATGATTCTGAGAAGGGGGCCATGGTTAGACTGCCAAAAGGAATGATGACACAAAAATTAAAAACCTTAGGTGAAGTAAGGGGAGTAGTTATGCCAAAAGTCAACTCTAAAAAGCTAGCACAGGGACCAGCTTAGAAGTATGTGAAGTCCTCCCGTTCCCACCTGCCACCACCTCTACCTGTGTCCCAACTCCACAGGAGTCTACTGGCTGACAACAACAGAAGCAGAAGCCAGAAGTCTGAAGCCAATCCTGAGTTTCATAGCAATAAGTGGTACAAGAGGTACAGTGCTAGACCATGAGTCAGGTTAAAATCTGGCTTCAGTGCACTTAGCAGCATTGTGACGTGGAGCTAGTAGCATAACTCTTCTGAGGGGAATAATAGTGTACCTACTTCACAGAGTCATTCTAAAGATCGAATGAGATAATGTTATTTCCATCAGCCTCCTAATAAACCTACCTTCCTTTCACTATGGGCATCTAGGTGGCCTAGTGGATTGAGCACTAGGCTCAGAATCAGGAAGACTTATCTTCATAAGCTCAAATCCAGCCTCAGACACCTATTACCTGTGTGACCTTTGGCAAGTCACTTAGCCCTGTTTGAGTCAATTTCCTCATCTGTAAAATGAGCTGGAGAAGGAAATGGCAAATCACTCCAGTATCTTTTCCAAGAAAACCTGAAATGGGTTCATAAAGAATCGGACACAACTGAAACGACTGAACATTGAACGCTTCACCATCCCATCCCCACCACTGAGAGTTAGGTACTTCCTAGGATATAGAACCTGTAGGATACTCCTCTGGTATATGTCCTTAAAGCAGGAATTCTTAAACACTAACATTTAGAAAGTTCTTTGGTAGGCAACAACTGCAGAAGAGGAATTATACCTAAGGAGGTGTGATACATGCTAGGTTTATATACTGTCACAGTTCTACAACCAAAAGAAAATATTTATCATCATCATCACCATGTTCTCTCTCTCTCTCTCTCTCTCTCTCTCTCTCTCTCTCTCTCTCTCTCTTTCTCCCCCTCCTTCTCCTCCTCCCTCCCTCCCTCTTTGCTCTTTGTCTCCCTCTGTCTCAATGTCTGTCTCTTTCTCTCTCTGTCTCTCTGTCACTCTCTATCAATCTCTCTCCCCCCTCACCTCTGTCTCTCTGTGTCTCTTTCTATCTGTCTCTCTCTCACAGACACACACACACACACGCACGCACACACACACGCACACACGCACACACACACACACACATCATAGTCCCCCCTAACCCAGGGTTTCCTAACGTGTGTGTGTGTGTGTGTGTGCATGTGCGCGCATCACGGACCCCTTTGGCAATCTGGTGGCACTTGTGGATGCCTCCTCAGAATGATGTCTCTAAATCCATAAAATAGAAGACACAGGGTTACAAAGAAAAGTAATTATATCCAAATAGAGTTATCAAAATCTGTATTGTTTAAGTTCATAGACCTCAATTTCAAAGCCCTTGTCCTGGGGCACTTGGGTGAATGAGTCATTCTTGAGTCCAGGCTACAATGAAAAAAATTTTTAAATCTCCTAAAAAGAGACAGCTCATTTGTACAGAATAGCCTTCACTCTCCCTGTCTCTTATTAATAGAGACGGCTCCTGGTCTGACACTGCTCTTGTCTGCTCTCTCTCTCTCTTTCTCTCTCTCTCTCTCACACACACACACACACACATGCACACACACACACACATGCACACATACACACACACACACACACACACACACACACACACACACACACACTGCAAGTCAGATATCAGAACATACACACTTCCAGAAACACTATATTTGAAAGCAGAATCTCATACAAGCTACACTGTCCTTGTTGGACTAAAACCCAGTGGCTATATCTACTCCTTTAGAATTACATGGAAGGTTAAAATAGAGATAACTCCATCTATAACACTAAAGTCTACTAATAATCGGATTTAGAAAACCAGTTCTGACTTGGATGGCCGAACTGTCACTCTGTTACCATCACCTTTACTATGTGGGTGTATTTGTGTGTCTATTAAAGATGAGGTCTAGATATAAAAAGTCAATAAGCCAACAAATCAACAAGCGTTTATTACTTCCCTATAATGTGCCTAACAATGTGCCAAGTTCTGGGAAAACAAAGAAGGTTAAAAAAAATTCCTATATTCAAAAAATACCAGTTTAATGGGACACATAACATGTACATTAAAAATATATCCAGAATAAATTGGATATAACTCACAAAGGGAATTAAGGGAAATACAGAGAGTCTCTTTTCAGAAAGTGAAGCTTTATCTGAGACCTGAAGGAAGCCAAGGAAGGTAAGAGACAGAAATGTGGGAAAGAGTTCCAAGCATGGGAGACAGCCAGTGAAAATAGTCAGGAAATGGAATATGTTGTTCAAGGAACAGCAAGGAAGCCAGTGATATTGGGCTTCAAAGGACAGTGGAAGGAGAATGTTTAAGAAGAATGGAAGAGAAGGACGGGTTATGAAGTCCTTTGAGTGTCAAACAAAGGAGTTTATATTTAATCTTGGAGGTAATGGGGAGCCAATTATTAAACTGGGGGGTGGGGAGGGTGATATGGTCAGACCTGTGTTTTTGGAAGATCAATTTGATGTCTTAGTGGTGGATGGATTGGCATGGGGAGAAACCTGAGGCCAGGAGACCAACCAAGGTACTAGTATACCAGCCTAGGTGTGCCTAGGTGTGAGGTGACGAGGGCCTACACCAATGAGGTAGCAGTGACAGAAGAGAAAAGAGATGTAAAAAGGTAGAAAAGGACAGGTAACAGCAATTGATTGACCATAGGAGACGAGAGTGAGAAGTAAGAGATGAAACCTAGGTTGATAGCCCAGGTGACTGGGATGATGATGGAATCCTCTTCAATAGTAAGAAAGTTAAAAAGTGGTGAGGATTTGGGGGGAAGAGAAGATAATGAGTTCTGTTTTAAACATGTTGCACTTAAAATTGGCATAAGACATCCAGTTTAAAATGTACAGTAGGCTGTTGGAGATGCAGGATTAGAAATCAGTAGGGAGGTTTTTGTTGTTGTTATTCAGTCATTTCAATCATGTCTGATTCTTTGTGGCCCCATCTGGGGTTTTCTTGGCAAAGACACCTATTTCCTTCTCCAGCTCATTTTTACAGATAAGGAAACTGAAGCAAAGAGGGTTAAGTGACTTGCCGAAGGTCACACAGCTGGGAAGTGTCTGAGGCTGGATTTGAACTCAGGTCTTCCTGATTGTAGGCCTGGCACTCTATCCACTGTATCACCTAGCTAGAGAAGTTAGAGCTGGTTAAATTAATCTGAGAGTCTTCTGCATAGAGATTACAATTGAATGCATGAGAGCTAATTAGATCACCAAGTAAAATAGTATAGAGGAAGAAGAGAAGAGGATATAGAGTACAGTTGGGGACACCTACAGTTAACAGGTGTGACCTGGCTAAAGACCCAGAAAAAGAGCCTGAAAAGGAAGTCAGACAAGTAGGAGCAGAACCAGGTAAAATGGGCATCAGGAAAACCCAGAAAGAAAAGAGTAGTTGAGAGAAGTGGGTGATCAACAGTGTCAAAAGATGCAGAGAGGACATGAAGGATGAGGCTTGAGAAAAGGCCATTAGACATGACAATTAAGTGAACATTGGTGACTTTGAAGGGAGTTGTTTTGGTTGAATGGTGAGATCAGAAGTCGGATTATAGAGAGTTTAGATTTTAGTAAGAAAAAAAGTAGATTTGGCTTTCTCAAGGAGTTTAGACACATACGAAAAAGGAAAAGAGATATAGGATGATAACTGTCAGAGATGGATGAATCAAGCGACAGCTTCTAATGGATGGAGGAGACATGAGCATGTTTGTAGACAGCAAGCAAGCAGAGAGATTGAAAATTATGAAGAGGATAGGAATGACAGAGGGGACAATCTGCTGGAAAAGATTGGAGACGATGGGAGCAAAGGTGCCCACAGAGAGGTTTACCTTGGCAAAGAGAAAGGTTACCTCTTTTTGAGAGACTGGAGTGAAGGAGAAGTAAGTGTCAGAAGTGATATAAGATAAAGAGTAGGCAAGAGGGAGCTTTCAGAGGGAGAATAGGTGAAAGGTCTTAATTTTGTCAGTGAAATATAAACTAGTTTCTCAGCTGAGAGGGCGAGATGTGAAGGAGCAATGGGTAGATTGAAGAGCAGGAAAAGATTTAGAAGAGACAATGTGGTGAGGGGGATAATGAGTTAATTAGTGAGTTGTAAAAGGATTGCCTTGCTGTAGTGAGGGCCTAGTTGAGATTGTAAAACATAAATTTGTAATGGACTCAGTCGACATGGTTTTGTGATGTTTTCCAACTTTGTAGTAGTTGTATAGGAGCAAAACCAGAAGGTAATGGGAGTAATTCAGAGCTGAAATTTGGTAGGGAAAGATCTTCCATAGGATAAGAAGTCAAGAGACTAGAGAGGAGAGATAAGTATAGAGGTGAGCTGCTTCACCAGGGGCTCAAAATGGGAAAGGAAGAAGAGTGTATCTAATGCAGGGATGATGGCCTGAGAGATCAAAGAACTGACTGTTGGTCAGATTGGATATCACCGAGTAGATGAAGAATATGTTTTGAAGTTTCAGGGAAGAGGGAGAGGTGGAATAAAAATAGATTGTGATCTGAACATGGAATTTCAGAATTACAAGCATAGAAGTGAGTGAATGGTATGACTATTTGGGTGATAAATATGGATCACATAAACTTCAAAAGAAGAGAGGTCCTGAGTAATGGTGATAGTGGGAGAGCCCAGAATGCACGATAGCAAGCAAGGAATATTCAAACTCCCTCACCACGACCAGTAAGTTAGGGTATGAATGAAAGTGCCACCAGTGTTGGAAATAGTGGACAGGGTAGGGGTGCCATCTGGAGAGAGACAGGTCTCAGGGAGTGCAAGATGAAAAGATCATTAAAGGAACAGGAGTAAGATAGGGATATATTTGATATTTGCAGTATATCAGTAGTGTGCGTCAGCATACATTTTCATTCATGTCCACGCACACATTTTGTTTTAAAACTCTTATTCTGTCAGCCAGACCCAAGAAGTTCATTCCCTATAAATCAGAAGTCAGTATCATATACCCCACAAAAGCCAGTGTGTTGATAAAGATAAGTATTTCATATTTTGTGAAAATACTTTTGTGGTATTTTTAGCCTTCAACAGCTACACTCTCCTTTGATAGTTGCCTCTGACCTTCCCTCCACCAAAAAAAATGCAGAAGATCTGAGAAAACATAAAACCCAAAGGAGAACAAGCATTTGGCTCATGCACCAAGTAAACAGATTTTTCATGTTCATAATTTTTCAGAGAAATAACCTGGAATGGGAGGAGTGAATGGAAATGAGAACATGTATCAAGACGTTTATTTATCTCCCAAACTGGCCATGTGTTCTGCATTAGGAATGTGTACTGTCCCTATGCAATTGTATTGTCTCTGATTAAAAACACCAGGAAAACATAACACAGTAGTTTAGGAAGCTGTTTCAGCTGGGTCTCTTCCCGCCGCCCTCCCCCCCCACCTCCGTTCTCTAAAAGCACGCTAACCTTCTACATCATTAAACATGTTTATAGGATTTGGGAAGCCCTGCTGGGTAATAGGAGAGGTGGGAGATGGGAGACAGTGCAGCTGCTGGAAAAATTACTGTCCTCCGTGCTTTTTGGTGAGATTGGAGAGATTCGGTGAGAAATTAGAGAAAGATATATGTTTCAAGGAGGCTTTTCTTAAATGTTTTCCAATGGAAGCCAAGTTTGACATTTTCCTAAGTCACGCCTTCTCTGAATTCATCGTTCATACTGTGTTATTCCTTAATCCGACAGTGGTGTTGAAACCCAAGCGGATCAGGTTAACCTGTCAGCTGGTTGGCAGGGCCCTGTTAATGACAGCTGCAAGCCGGTACTTTAGCTATGTCCCAACTCGATAGTTGCCATAGCAAAAGGTTGGTCTTTCTACTAAGGGGTGTCTCCCTCAAACCCCACTCCATGGAAAAATCGCCATGGAAAAGATAACAACATTGAAATACAATAACAGGAGTTACTGCATTACTCTTTCCTTGTTGGTGGGCACCTTTGAGGCAAGAGCTCTCAAAGTAGGCCGTCCTGACCCCTTGCAATGTTTTCTTCCCTATCTGGTTTTCCAGACCCTGGAACTTGGACAACCACAGAGCAGAGACAGCATGGGAAAAAAAAAAAAAAAACCTGGGCTGAGAGAGTCAGAATAGCTGGAGAGATTCCATTTTCAGGTCAATGGCTCCCTAGCCTCATGATTGGGATGGGTCACAATCTCCCTCTACATTGTGAAATTAGGGTGTCAGACTAGAAGACCTCTAAAAGGCCTCTACCTATGAGCCTATTCAGTTCATCCTTCAAAGCTAAGGTGGGTTTAGCTTAAGGAGTACTTTTCTTAATCATGATAAAAATCTGATTTCCTTAACACATGCTAATGTGCTGAAAAATGATCCATACAATCTGTTCTAAAGGAGCAGAAGCAAATCCTATGGGAAAGATAACTGTATTGAAAGCTATATTGAACTCTTCATGTTTTTGTTTGTAAATTTGCACTGTTCCCAACATCGTTAGTCTAGCAAACCTGCCTACAGTTAGCTAAAGAACGGAGTGGATAGGGCACTAGGCCTAGAGTAAGGATGACCTGAGTTCAAATCCAGTCTCAAATACTTACTAGTTGTGTGACCCTGGGCAAGTCACTTAATCTCAGTTTCCTCAGCTATAAACTGTAGATAATTATAGCACCTCCATCCCAAGGTAGTTGTGAGAATCAGCTGAACAAAAGCTTCCTGACTTCTCTGAAGGGTAGGGAAGCAGCAACTTTAGGCTTTTCATTATAAAAACTTTCACTTTAAAAGAAAACATACCCAAAATGGGATGAAGGTCATATTTTCTTATACTTAGCAAAGTACACACAACACAGGTTGAAACAAATGCAAACTTACCAAAGGAAAGATGGCCCTGTGAATTATTCTGTTATCTCTAGTAGGTACACATGTGAGTGTATATAGAATGTAAGTTTCTTGAGGCTGGGCACCATTTTTCATTCTTGTCTTAGTATTTCCAGTGCCTAGCCTAGTGACTGGAACACAGGAGGGGTTTAACCAAAGTTTATCAAATTGAATTAAATGTAAACAATTCCTTCAATCTAATTTGGTCTTATCTATCATATGCATAAAAGAAGACTCACCTAGGGAAAACCGTAGCCATAAGGGACTTAAGTGACTAAGAATTGTTCAGTATATATAAGGGGCTCACCCTGGAAAAATATTCAGCAGCAGTGGAAAAAGAACACAGAAAATCTGAGTTCAAATCTTGCCTCTGTGGGAACTTGAGCACCTCACTAAACTTCCCAAGACTCAGTTTCCTCATCTGTAATTTTAGAATATTGAGACTATCTGGCCACTAAGGTCCTTTCCAGCTCTAGACTGATGATCATATGAGCGTAAAAGCTGGACGAGCTGAGACAAAAGGAACTACTGCAGATTTAAATTAACGGCAGCTAGGTGGCACCAGAGGGCAGGGTCTGGAGTCAAGAAGACTCTTCTTCATGAGTTCTAATCTGACCTTAGACACTCCCTGTGTAAACCTGGGCAAGTCATTTAACCCTGTGTGCCTCCATTTCCTCATCTGTAAAATAAACCAAAGAAGAAAATGGCACACCACTCTAGTATCTTTGCCAAGAAAACCCCAAATGGGGTCACGAAGAGGCAGACACAACTGAACAGCAAAAAATAAACTCACTGCTGGGATGAAGGGAGCCATTCAGGATCAGTGTTCCCAGACCCATAAATTCACAGACTCAAACTGTTAGACTCCGAGGAACCTTAGAAATTAAGTAGTTTAATTCCCTCGTTTTACAAAGGAAGAAACTAAAACCCACAGAAGTTATTACTTGCTCAGGGTCAACCAAATAGCTAATATCAGGGCTCAAAAGCCATTAAGACTCTACAACAGCCCAAGATAAATGTTTCAACATCTGACAGTTCAATGGTATGACATTGCAATTGTCTCCCTTACATCATTTCACGGGGATTGGAGGAAAGGAAGTGGGGGAAGGAAAGCTTTTTGGCTAAGGAACACTCCCAAACAGGGATTCTTAATTGTGTATGTGTGTATGTGATAGGCCCCTTTGGCAGCATAGTGAAGCCTATGAACTCCTTTACAGAATGATTTTAAATAAAAATATAAAATAGAGACAGATTCAATTCAATAAACATTTATTAGGTAACTATATGTGCCAGGCACTGCGCTAAATGGTAGGGGTGCAAATTAGAAAGACAATGTTTGCCTTCGAGGAACTTACAATCTAACAGGGAAAGATTACACATAAAGGAAGCTGAAAAGGGCAGATGGGAAGCCAGCAGTACCTGCCTATGGTATGGCATTCAAAGGAGTTGGAGAAAAGCATTGCTGCTAAGGGAGATTACTTGGAATATATTAAACATTCAGAACCTTCTTTATTTTATTTTTAATTTATGGAATAAAACAAGAATTTCCATAACATAGCATAATAAAAAAGATAATTGTATACGAAACTGGCAAATCTCTTATATACAACTTGCTATTACTTTTAAATATACATAGTTATTTTATAAATTTCTTTTGTTTTCTTTTTTCTGCCCACTCCAACTCTAGAGATGGCAACCATTAGACACAAATATGTCTATATATGCAAAATTATTCTACGCATGCTCCTATTTATAAGTTTTTTTCTCTGAATGCAGATAGCGTCTTCCCTCATGTGTCCTTTATAGTTAATTTGGGTATTTATATAGTCAAAATGACTTATTCATTCAAAGTTGTTCTTAAAACAATCTTGCTGTTACTGTATACAACATATTCTTGGTTCTGCATTTCGCTCTTCGTTGTTTCATGCAGGTCTATCCATGTTTTTCTAAGATCATCAAGTTCATCATTACTTTAAAGGAAAGCTTTGGGAAGACTTCAGCCCTCCAATCAGAAGGCAGAGGCTTCTGAGGGAGCTGAGAAGGTATTGTGTATCAAAAGCTGAGTCAATTAGCATGATGGTGAAATTTCAGGTCATCCCCTTATCCTGGAACAATGCATGATGTTTTGTGGAATTGAAACCCAGCCAAATTACTGATGGAGAAATGTTCTGGAAAGTTCCAGAAGTTCAAAGCTTTCTATAAAGGAAGACTTTGGGAGCAGTTTTCTACTAGAATACCTAGATTACAAAGGAAACCAGTTATATTGAAATAAAGATGTAAATTTTTCCCATCCAAGTTCACAGACCCCAGGAGGACCCCAGGTTGACAGAACCCTTTCTCTAAAAAGAGACTGCAAATTCAACTTAAAACCCCTCAGCAAAAGGACCTTTAATCAGTATTCTTAACCAGAAACAATGAAATAGGTGTCCTAAAGATTCATTTTATAAAGAAAAAAAAACATTATTCTCATGGGAAGAAGGATATACTATACAAGAGAGTACCTGATAAGCTGCCTCGACACCATCAAAATATCTAGTTACTTTAGGGGTTTGGTGTCCCATAGGTCAAACATCCTGATCATTGACTAAATTTCCTAGTGTCATTGATTAAACATATCAGATATCATGTGGATACAGAGAAGCCCTGAATTCAAATCTACCCTCAGATACTTCCTAGCAGTGTGATCATGAGAAAGCCACCTTGTCTCCATTTCCTCATCTATAAAATGGTGATGATAATAGTACCTTCTTCCTGAGGTTGTTTTAAGGATAAAATGAGATAATATGCATAAAGTGCTTTGCAAACCTTAAAGCACTATATAAATACTAGGTATTGTTATTATTATTATACTATTATCACACCACAAGAAAAACAACAATAAAAGAACTCATTTTTCTCTGGGAACTTGGCTATTTCTGATCATTTTAGAGCTCTTTTTCTCAAGACACTGTTATTCCCAAATGAGCAGGTTCATCAAGTTAATCGCTTATAATGACAACTAGGTTTCTGCTCTCTCTTCAGATCAGACTTCAAGGTTAACTAACCCTATGTTTTTTTTTTTATTTCACATTCTATATAATGCACCAGATACTGGAGTATAGTTGCTAGGTCTTAGGAAATCCTAACTGTTTTTCTACCATATTTAAATTGGTTTTTTTTCATTGTTGCTTCCAATATTTTCTATTTAACCTGGGAATTATGAAACTTGGCTATAGCATTCCTGTAAGTTTTCTTCCTGGGATCTCTTTCAGGTGGTAAATGGTAGATTTTTTTTCTAGTTCTATTTTACCTTCTTGTTCTAGAACTTCAGGGTAATTTTCTTTAATTTCTTATAATATTGTACCCAGATTCTTTTTTTGATCATAACTTTAAGGTAGTTCGAAAATTCTTATATTGTCTCTCTTCGATCTGTTCTTGTCCAGCATAGTAGGAACCATCCAGCATAAAGTTTTTGTAAAAAAAGCTTTTGTGTATGGGCCAGGGCAGACTCTATGTCTGATGTCCACATGCTAAGAGGCCCATGACCAGGGTAGTTTCAGATCAATGAATTTTTTGGTCACAGCAACTTCCCAAAACTATCTCCCAAGTCATAGATATGTCAAAATCTGTGTTGATAGGAGGGAGTGCCAATGCCACCCTTCGATATATCTAGGGATCTTTAAGCAGCTGACACATAATCTTGACAGCGCATCTAAGTGTCCTTCAGTTTTTACCTAGATGTATTTTTTTCTAAGGTATTGCCTTAGGTATGGCCAGCCTACACTTTCCCATGGATTCTCCTTAACCATACCTCACAGATCAAAATGGTATTACATACACACACACACACACGCAACCTCTATTTATCTCACATATATTTTGAATGTACTTTTTTTCCCTAGTAGAATGTAAGTTCCTTGAGGGTAGGGACTATTCCATTCTGGGTTTTGTATTTCCAGTGCCTAATCTTTGACCTCTTCTTTTCTCCCAAACCCATGATTTCATCAGTATAGAATATTTCCAGTAAGGAATTCCCTCTACCAATGCAGTAACAGCCTTTGAGGTTCACTAGAACACTCAGAGGTTCAGTGACTTCCCCAGGGTCACCTCATCAATGTATGTCAGATGCAGTATTTGAACCTAGCTCCTCTTGAATCTGAAGCCAACCATGCCATATTGGCATGTAGCAGGAGCTTAATAAATCCTTATTGATTGATTGATCTAGCTTCCTCTCTCCTCTCTCCTCTTCCTTTCCTTTTGCAGCATGTTTATTACTAAGATTGGTCCATAAATTTGTGTCAAATAACCAACCCGGAATCAAAGTTATTGAGGGCAACTTGGAATTTGTCCTCTGATTATGTATAGGTAGGAAAATCTCTGAATTATTTCAATGAGAGTATTGACTTGTAAGGCTAAGACAAAGCAATCTCTGTTCAGTAAGGCACTGGGGCAATCCAGAAGATTCCCTCAGCTTTGCTTCTGCAAATCTATTACAATTCCTGGAATGCCCTATCCTACTCTAAATTCTACTTACCTTGCATGATCACTCTGGCCAAAACTGACTTCTCTCTCATAGGATGAGAACTGGGAGGGACTTTTAAATACATCTGGTCCAGGAGTTCTTAAACTTTTTTTTGTTTCATGAGCCTGTATCAACAATCTGGCTAGCAGCTGCTGTGGGGGTGTAAAACCAACAACAACCAGCACACAGAATGCTTCAAAAGCCCAGGTCCTTTAGATCTGCTTTACTAAGGAAAACAACATTAAGGGGTTAACAATCTTACTTTAATCCAGCATACAAATATCATTTACTTAGTTCAGGGAAAAAAAAAACCAGCACCCTGAATTACAGACCAAATACAATTTGTAGTTATCAACATCTGAGTGTTCAGCTGGGGAGCTTATTACAATGGCTGGCCCAGGATCATGCACCACTCCTGCTGTGGCTCAGAGCTCCAAGAGAGAACACCAACAACTGCGCTTACATATCCTGTTCAGGGCCTGGGGCCCTGACTTCACCCAGGCTGGGTGTGGAAAAGTTCCCCACTCTCAGTATCACATCAGATACAAATCAATGATTCCCAATTGTCTCAGTGCTGAGAAATATAAAAACATCCCACTTTATCTGCCCCATTCAAACAAAGGCCAGAATCATTAAAGGTCAACAGCAAAAAGTCCCATCTTAATTACTATTACAGAGCCCCAGTGAGAGTCTGGCGAAAGAATTTTTCAGACTTCTTAAATAACTAAAGGAAATACTATTTTTCCCCATCCAAGTTCACAAGATTCTTGAAATCTATCAACAGAACCCTTGGAGGTCTGTGGATCCCAGGTTAAGAACCTCTGATCTAGTCTTGATCTAGTGGAGGAAACTGAGACCCAGAGGGGATAAATGACCTGTTTTAGGATTAGGATTTAAATTAAGCTCCCCTAATCCAATATCCAGTTCTCTTTCCACTGGACCTCCAGTGATCTTGCACACCTCATTCATGCCTCTTCTGTCAACCTGTCAACTCTGTTTTGTATTACTATGTTGGTCAACACATCATCTCCCTTACTAGCATGTAAATTCGTTGAGGTTAGGCACTGTCTTATCTATCATTTTATTACCCCCAGACTAACACAGGTCTAAGAATGTGGATAGAGCACTTGACTTAAAGTCAGAAAGAGTTCAAATCTGGGCTCAGACATTACTAACTGTGAGACTGATGAGGGAATCAACCTGTTTGACTCAGTTTCCTCATCTGGCAAATGAGCTGGAGAAAGAAATGGCAAATTACTCCAGGATCTTTGCCAAGAAAACCCCAAAATGGGGTCATAAAGAGTTATAAAGTTGTTTGCCTGGTATCTTCCCCAGTAGACCATAAGCTCCTTGAGGACAGGGACTATTTTTGGTTGCTCAGTGGTACATTGGATAAACTGCCAGGTCTGGAGTCAAAAAGACTCAACTTTCTGAGCTCAAATCTGACTTAAGATACTTACTAACTGTATGACCCTGGGCAAGTCACTTTAGCTTATTTGCCTCAGTTTCCTCATCTGGAAAATAAGCTGAAGGAGGAAATGGCAAACCACTCTGGTACCTTTGCCAAGAAAGCCACAAAAGGGGTCATGAAGAGTTGAACACAACTGAAAAACAATGATAGCACAGCTCTATACACAAGCATGTAGATGTTGAAGAAATGTTCACTGAATGAAAAAACACATGAGTTTAAAAAGGCTACGTTCAATCAAGCATGGTGAATGTAATTGTAGCCCTCTTTGGAACATGCACTTTAGAAACTGAATGAGGAGGAGACAGGAAAAAACACTGCGGGGTCTAAAAAAAAATCAGGCAAGTGCCTCTGAAGGCTAGACTTATTATGCAGATGGATGGTGAGCAACGGAATCATTAAAACAAGCACATAGCAGCATGCATAGCAACATTTTGACAGCTTGTTTGTATCTCAAAGAGAGCAGTAAATAATATAAATCGAAGGAAACAAGGCTCAGTGTTGGGCTGAGTCTGCAAACACCCTTCCCATCCTTCACCTCTTAACTGTACGTGCTTATGCTTATTTCACATCAGCAAACCTAAGGATCTGGAATTTTTCTATTAGAAGTGCCCACATGCTCCTGCCCCTGACAGTACCTCAAGCTGGCCTTATACTGAAACAGAAATATTTGTGATAAATTTCATCATCTACCCAGGAAGGCCCTGCCCCAAATTACCATATGACAGCCCAGATATCTGGTCAGCACTCAACTAGGAGCAGGTAAACAATGTACATTGTCATACATCACTTAATTTTGCTTTTGAGGTTTTACTGATGTTATTCCCTGCTCTATGTAGGCAACCAGGTGGTGCAATGGCTAGTGGACTAGGTCTGGAGACAGACAATTGCTATCTGAGGTAGGATTGGAATGTCGATCTTTTTGTCTAGCTGTGTGATTTTGGGCAAGGCACTCACTGTCTCAGCCAAAGTTTCCTTAATTGTGAAATGATAATAATAATAATAATGACAATTATTATTATTATTACATAATACCTAACTCCCAGGGTTGTTGTGAGGATAAAATGAGGTAATATTTCTAAAGCCTTGTGTGACTAACAGGTGCGGGGAACTTGCAGCCTTGAGGCTATGAAGAACTATGAAGTTTGTATTCAGTCAAAGGGACACATTTGAGGACCTAGAGAGCCACATGTGACCTCAAAGCGACAGGTTCCCCACCCCTGGCTAGCACATAGTAGTACTTATTAAATGCTCTCTCCCTTTTCTTTCCTTCCTATGCAAGTCTTTTGATAATTGCAATGTTTCTCTTTACTCATATTCTCAACATTTTAGTGGGACTAATGCATAGAAAGTTCCTGTAGGACTCAGGAGTCCATAAAAAATAGAACACTCACCGAGCACACAGCGAGGGTACTTCTGAAGGCAATAGGCTGGTGGGACTGGCAGTATAGAATTGTGTTCTTGTTGTTCCATGAAATCTACAGGCCATCAGGGGCTGAAAGGAAAAGACATCTTAATTACCTCCTCCACCTCCTAAAAAAGGAAAGTTTGAAAAACAAGCTTAGAGAAGAGAGGAAAGAAAAAGAAGAAGAAAAAAAACCACCACTGCCTAGAATAGAATGCTGTATTCTAATAGGTGATATAGTCTCTTCGTCTGATAGAGTAAGGAGAAGGGAAGAGTTTAGAATGGGAAAAATCAGCTTCCCATCTCTTCATTAACCAAATTCTCAGCATACTCTATATTGCTCGAAGTGTTTAATTTCCACATCATTAGACCCTTCTGTGTTCATGTTCATGTAAATATAAAAATGGGTTACAAAGCCAATGGGGAGAGAGTGACAAATTATCCATGTATTATCTTTCTCTATCTCTCTCTCTCTCTCCCCCTCCTCCCTCCCTCTCCCTCTCCCTCTCTCTCTCCTACAAATAATCAAGATATGAAGGTAGAAACAAATCTGCCAATGGATTGGAAGTGAGGGAGAATGTAGTCAAAAAATGACATGAGGATTTTGAATCTATGTAATGAGAACTATGTCGGTGACCTTAACAAAAGGGAATTTTGGAAGTGGGTGGGTGGGGTAGGTTGGGGATAGAGAATTGAAGGGAAAGATAATATAATGAGATACTTTATGAAGATCACGACCCACCTATAGGCCTGCTCATCCTGTGTAACTTTCTCCACCACACAGAATGGGACAAAATAAGAATAAAATATGACAAAAAACGTGTAGGGGGGGATGTCATGAAGATACTTGCTTCAATCACGAAGGACCTAGAGGATAGTGGATAGGCGTACCAGGAGTTAAGAGCAGGAATTTTCTGAGCAGCATCAGCATATTTGGGGCTATTGGTGCCAAAGTTATAACTATCCTGAAGTTCCAGTGACTGACTTAGAAGTAAGAAGATTGGGAGCTTTCACAGCAGAGGGAGGAGCAGAGTAGGGGACTGTTGGGTTATACTAGAGACAAATTCCATGTTTGTCTATCACTGAGAAAATGCAGTGCAAACCATATTTCTACTCTTCATTTGGCTGGTCACACTCAATGCTTTCCTGCATCATCACTCAATGCCAGCCTTTTTTCAATCCCACTGAAGCACCCCACCCAGCTCTACTTTCTTTAGTCATTATTCCATGTTCATCTCTTTTCTTTACCTCCCTATACCAACCATTAGTACTCATCTGTCTGTGTTCTAGACTTTCTGGGCTTCAACTAGATAATCTGAAAACCTAATCTGAACAAATGTCTTAATGTCTTCAAAGATAACATGAACATCTTAACAAGGCCTTACTGCTGACAATTCGTGAGTCTAAAGAGTGACTCTACCAATGAGAATATTAAGAATCATGGCCAGTCATTTGGGGATGTATTTGGAAGCAAAAGGTGAGGAGGGAGATTGGGAGTGAGTTTAACTTTTCAGGAGCCTTCAGAGCTCTCAGTGACATGGGCACCACTCACTCTTCCTGTTCATAGTTTCTAGTTGATGAAAGATTAGTAGGGTTGTTGTTCTAACCCAGAGCCATGAACTTCCAGGCAGTCTGATGAATTCTAGGAACCTCGGGTTTAGCTCATACTGCTTAATACTTAATACTTAGCTTAATACTGCTTGCTGCTACCTAGCATTTTCAAACCCAACAGAAATCTAAATCAAAATGAGCATTATAGTCAAAGCTAAATAATTCCAACCATGGAATATATCTTAGAAATAGCTGAAACAAGGAAAGCCCTAGAGCCAAGTTGAGCCTCCTACTCCTAAATGAAGAAAACATCCTTCTTACCTCGATCTTCTTATCCCCATCCCCTTACCCTTTATTCCCTTATCCCCATTCTATAGCGTGAAATTTAGTATGAAACTGAAGCCCTAAAAATGCAACAAGTCCTCATTCGGACTTAGAAGAATGGGTCAGAATTGATCTTCTGAGAGGTAGAGAAAGTCTGTACTCTGAGCAATGAGATGAAACATATACATATATATATATATATATATATATATATAAAACATTTTGTAAACCTTAAAGCTCTCCACTATCACTTCATTGTTACTATGAAGTATTTAAAAGATCTTTGTTCCCAAAATATCTCCTACTTTTTTCTGGACTTTGTGTCATTGCCTAAAATACTATCAATTTCAGATTAATCTGGCTAATCAGAATCTTTTGAAATGAAAACAATTCTCAAATGCTATCATGCCCTAATATGAAATACCTTCTAAGATGGTCAATAAACATTTATTAAGCTCTTACTGTATACAAGGCCCTGTGTGTTATACTGGGGGTACACATACAAGCAAAAAGAAAAACAGCCCCTGCCCTTACAGGGGCTTACATTCCAATTGGGGAAGATCACGTAAAAGGATACTGAAGAGAGAGGTTTGGTGTGGAGGAGGTATCTGTACAAGGAAAGGCATGGTGGCCAAGTCCAGAGAATTATGGATAGCTGGTCTAGGGCCCTTCTTCAAAATAGTGGTTCCAGGAAGAGCTCACCAGTAGAAAAAGGAACTTGTAGAAGTAGAGTCCAGAGGCAGCTGAGGCACAGAGGCCGAGTCTAGAGAAGAAAGAAAGATCTGTCACCAATGGGATTCTTCCTTCCTGATATAACTAAATGAAAGTGATAGATTAGGAGCCCTGACTGAATGTGGGTTTTGTCTGTTTTGTTTTTCAGGCTTTAAGTTAAAAGGCAATTTTGGAATATGGCACACTAAGATTGGCAGAGTGGGAAGCTTTAGCCAGGTGAATGCATCGTGTCCCTGGGTAACAGAGGGAA
This sequence comes from Phalanger gymnotis, assembly GCA_028646595.1. Lineage (NCBI taxonomy): Eukaryota > Metazoa > Chordata > Mammalia > Diprotodontia > Phalangeridae > Phalanger > Phalanger gymnotis. The sequence goes on along the minus strand of CM053623.1, from coordinate 296,303,121 downwards.
AGAAGTCTAGAGGAGATAGGGAAAGGGCAGCCCATCAGTGCACTTCAGGATTCCAAGGCAGAGAGTTAGAGCATCCTGCTCACTTAATGTAACTACTAGGTCTACTGATAATATAAACACTGACCTGTTCGACAAAGGCTATTGAGGATCTGCATGCTCTGTAGGTCTCATATTGATTCTGGCCCTAAGAAATGAAATGGCCTAGAAAATAGCCTCAGGCAACCACCCCTGCCTGTATAGTCTGGGCTCATTCTGAATGGCCCTGAAGGTTAGAGTCTGTGGGCTTTTATAGTGATGAAGACTAAGGGAGCTAGAGCTTTTTACAAATGCATCAGTGGGGGTGAGCAGCCTCCAAACCTATCTGAATATATGAATTTTGAGTAGGCCAGATGAGGATAAGCAGAAGGACTAGTAGAATTCCTTTGGTTCCAGAAGGGGTAAGAGAAAGAAATAAACATATAGATACACATATATATTATCTATAATATATAGCATATTAATAAGCATTTATATGTACCAAAGACTATGCTAAATGCTTTACACATATTATCTCATTAGTCTACACTTAGTAATATGTCAGTCATTCTAACAATCTAACTCCTCTCTCTAAAGGGAGAAGGGCCAATCTTGCCATTGAGTCATAGAATTTCAATGCTAGAAGAGATCTCAGTGACAATCTATTCCAAATTACCCAAAGGGGAACTCCCCTTACCCACCCCCCACACTGTAACATCTCCACCTAATGGCCATCCAGCTTCTGCTCAAAGATCTCCAATGACAGTGAACCCTAGCGCTGCCCATTACACTTTAGGTCAGCTCTAACTGTTAGGGGGGAAAAATTTCCCTGATATTGAGCCTAAATTTGCCTTTCTACAACTCTCACCCATTACTTCTGGTTCTTCCCTCTGGGTCAGACAGGAAAAGACTCTAACCCATCTTCTGCATGCCTGAACCTCAAGGCTTTGTTCCTCTTGAAGCATCACACAAAGAACTAGACCCCATTAGGCAAAGAGCACAGTAAGGGCAGTTGAAGATACAGGCTCTAGTGCTGAGATAAGGCAGAGATTAAGACAGTCAGATGCCTAAGACACAACACTCTGGGGGACCCCAAAAGGGAGGCTTTTCAATAATACTATTTTTATATAAATGCACATATATTTATTTAGTGCCCAAAAATTCTATTCTCCATGGCATATGAATATAAGTACCGATTTTGTTGAAAGTCAAGTCTTAGACATTAATCATTCAATCAATGAACAATTATTAAGTGCCAACTATATACCAGGAACACTTCTAGATGCTAAATCTACAAAGATGAAAGGGAAACAGTTCTCTTGCCCTCAAAGTATTCTATGAGGAAGTGAAATTTCCATAAATAAGTAGATACAAGGCAAATACGATCATCCCTTTTGTCTCAAATCTTCCATTTCTCCCCAGCTATTGGCTCCATCTCTGTTGCCTAAGAACATGTTCAACTATTCTCCATTCTAAAATAAAATAGCCCTCACTAGATTCCACCATCCCCTCTTATCTCTCCTCTTTCACAGACAAATTCCTAGAGAAAGTTGTCTGGGTTCAGCTGTCTCCACTCCCTCTCCTCTCACTCACTTCTTAGTCCTTGGCAATCTGACTTCCATAGTAATGGAAATAAAGCTGGCTGAAGTGTGAGAGGGCCTGGATTCCAATCACCAAGCTAATATTTGCTGCCATGTGATTCTAGGTAAGCTCCTGATTCTGAACCTCAGTGGTACTTTTCTATAAAATGAAGGGATTAGATGAGGTGATCTGTAGTCCCTACAAGCTCTAGGTCTATGGTCCTCAACTGAAGCAATTTATCAGTGGTTCCTTATGGCCTTTTTCTTAATTCTCATCTTTCTTGGCTTCTATACAGCATTTGACACTGTTGACACCATTCTCCTGGGTACTCTCCCATCTCTGGATATTGCTCTATCTCCTCCTAAAACCTGTCTGATCATTTCTTCTCAATCTTCTTTACTCATTTATCAAGTATATCATGCTACCTAACTGTGGGCATATTCCAAGGCTTTATCCTGGGTGAGTCCCATGGGTTTAATTACAATCTCTATGCAGATATATACATATGTATAAATATACATATGTATATATGTGTACAAATGTCGCTTGTATGTATACATAAAAGAGGGGTGTATTTTTTAAAGATCAGATATCCAGCCCTTCTCTCTCTCTCTCTCTCTCTCTCTCTCTCTCTCTCTCTCTCTCCAGTCTCTCATCTTCAACTGTCTCTTGAATATTTCAAACTATATGTACTATAGCCATCTCAAATTCAGCATGTCCAAAACAGAACTCATTCTCTCTCCCAAAAATTCTACTCCACTTCCAGACTTCTCTTTTTCAGTTAAAGGATACCAGTATCCTTCCAGCTACCAAAGTTCACAATCTTAGTGGACTCCCTACTCTCCTTCACCCTACATATTCAATCAATCCTTAATCTTACTTCCACCTCCACGACATCTCTGTCACTCATCTGCTTCTCCCCACTTACATTCAGGAAAGGAAGGAAGGAAGGAAGGAAGGAAGGAAGGAAGGAAGGAAGGAAGGAAGGAAGGAAGGAAGGAAGGAAGGAAAGAAAGAAGGAAGGAGGGAGGGAGACAGACAAAGAAGGGAGGGAGGGAGAAAGGAAGGAATTCACTTATTTATGTTCTAATGAGGGAAAATAATACAGGAGAGCTAGAAAACTGGGGTGGAAAGAGGTGGAGGGCAGGCTGGGACACACATGAAGTGTAATGGCTATAATTGTCTAAGGAGAGAAATGCTTCACAGGACTGGAATTAAATAAGATACAACCAAAGCTGACCTACGAAAGCTTAGGGATTTTCCAGGGATAGACTCCAATTTTCTGATGAGAAGGGAGTGGTAGAGGCAATGGGCTAAATGGAAACTACAGTCTGGAGCCAGGTTGAGACGGGTTTGAAATGATCCTAGGGATAATAGAGAGTCACCAAAATTTCTTGAGCAGAGGAGTGATATGATCAGACTTATACTTTAGGAATAACATTCTGGCAACAGCATGGAGAATAGACTGTAGGAGATTGTTCCAATGGAAGCCTCTCAAAGCCACCGGTGGACAGTAACACATGTAAGGCACAATTTTCAAATTTTTCCCTGATAACCAAATGTCTTAGCCTCACTTGCCTTAAGGCCCCAAAGATGTTTTGGGTGCTTCCATATTTCATTCTCAGGTGACTGAGGAAGGATATAGTAATGGGACGTTGAGCTGTCAGTCATCTAGACCTTTGCTGGTGCATGACCCTTTCCAATCAGCCCCAGGATGTGAACATAAAGGAATTTTCCTTCATTTTCGGCCCGTTTTCAGATCTTGGAAGCTTTTCTCCCATTATCTTAGTGCTTTGGCCTCTTTCCAGGTTAGACGACCAAAAAGAAAGCAAAAAACATCAAACCACTCCAGTACTCATTCTTCTTGGTTGTAAACTCCTCTGGCCTGCTGTGAGATGGCTCCTATTTGACAGGATGCAAGCAAGATTAAAAGAGATGTAATTATTTTCCTTCTCAGATTCAGGAACTCAGTTCATACACTGTGATTAGAAGCCGGAACATGCTGGCATTGGCGGGGCCTTAAACAGGACTGCCTCCAGTCAGCCTTTGAAGTCCTTCCAAATGAGAGCTTCCATCTCCTTTCACACAAGCTGCCTGCCACTGCCCTCCTCTCCCACCATGGCTCAGAAATGCACTTTTGTTTGATGGGGTCTCATCTGCAGGGCCTTTTAGTTCCTAAATTGGAAAGTTAGTTCAACCCTCAAAGCTGGTTGTTGCTTGGCTCCAGCAGTGTCACTGCTGGAGGAATGGGGTTGGGGGTAAGGAAGAAAACTGGGCCCCCCTACCTCCCTCTGATAGCTGCCACCACCTCCCCCAGCCCCTTCTAGGCCATTTTCACCAATTAACTCTCAAAGATCCTCACTGACAACAATTTACAGATGGCAATCCCATCAAAATGAGCCCCAGCTGTGGGTCAGGAGAAACTGACTAGAAACTGGTACCATTAAATAGACTGGACCTGAGAGCTCAGTGGAGTAGTTCAAGGATATCTTGATTCTGGGAAACAGATTTTGACTCACATCAGTTATTTCCCATTTCTCTCCCTTTTCAATTTCACTGGGCTTCATCCTAAGCACTGGTTTCATCTTTCTCCATCATTTGTATCCCAGCCTGCTTGGCCTTGCCTTGAAGACTGGGCACAGGATCAAATGGAGAGAATTAATTCCCTTCCCCCAGGAGGCAGTGTGGTACGATGAGAAAAGCAATGGGCTTTGAAGTCGTAGGACATCGGTCCAAATGCAAGCCCCTCTGATGTTTATTAACTGTGTGACTGACTTCTGAGCCTTTGTTTTCTGCTCTGTAAAATGAGAGGGTTAGATTAGCTGAACTCTGCGGTTCCTTGTCGCTCCAAATATATAGCCCTGCAATCCATCTGCCTTGATCTGCTAAATGGATACAGAACTTACCATTGAAATGGGTAGTATCTGTTACAAAGAATATAACTAGGCATTTCAAAAATGGCAGGTACTTTCCAAAAGTATGGCTAGAGCGGGCAGAAAGTCTCCAGATTTCTTTCTTTTAAGTAGTCAGGCAAAGCGTTGTACTCTCTGGGCTTTCTAAAATGATCTAATAATAATAAAAAGTAAAATGACCATATTGAATTGAATGGGGCCGTTGGAAAGGAGATCTCTGTTCAGCACATACAGTGGTCGGAACCTAATCTTCCTCCACTACCTAAAGCCAGCACAGTTACCAGGCCTCCAGGCATGGATCTTCTCCAAGAAAAAAAGTGATAATTTAAGGCATGCAGAAGAACTCAGGGAGAGGATAGAATCAGAAGAATGAAAAAGGCTATTTCATATATTGATCTGTTAAACAGGGAATGCAATATAGAGGTACTCATATATTTGGCCTTCCAAGAAAGTAGATCATACAGATTCAGACACCATCAGATTGCTCAGCTGACACAACCTTTCAAATGTGGAAAAGGCTATGGTGTCTTGCTTCCAGGAGAATTATGGAGACAGAATGGAAGTGCACTGGAGCTTGTGTAGACATTTTATAATGGGTTCCAGTTCCCAAGCATGTGTGAGAGAGGAGACTGTGAAGGCATTAAAAAAGGCTTGTCAGAGTTAACTATTTCCTCTTTGTCTTTTTTTTACTTCATTCAGTAACTCCTTTGACCATGACATCTAATGAGATACTATATCGTAGTGGGAGGGAAGACTTAACACCTTTGTCACCTCTGAAGCCACGTGACCCTGAGGAACAGGCTTCAGTCCTTGATTTTTCATTTTTTCTTTCGCATTCTAGGAAAAGGGAGTGAAATCTCCTACCCTAAGCAAGTTCAAAAGGTCATCCATCATAAAAGCACCCTGGGATCCTAGCATTGCAGAAACAGGTGTCACATCTGGCCAGTGTCAATGCCCCAAGCACAGCAAAGGATGACTTTGAACTAGGCCAGCAGATAATCACATGTCATGCCACATCTGGATACATGCTTGGTGGGACCAATGCTATGTAGGAAGTGAAATGATCCCCTTTGAACAATGGAGGGTGATATAGTAGTCTTTCTTTGAATAAATGAGTCAAAGTATACTTGCTGCACAAATAAAAATGATAATTATTAACAATATTATAAATAACTATATAATTATTAATAATGTAATTGGTACTGATATATTATAACCTGTTATTTATTGTATTGCTTGTATAAAATATAAAATAATATATTATTTATATTATATCAATATAAAATATTGACTTCCAAAGCAATTGCCTCACAACATTAACTTTTGATAGATGACACAAGTGATCCTTAAATCCAAGATAACTTAAGATCGCACAGGTAGTAAGTGGGACTCAAACCCGGGTCAGAGGACTTTTGACAAAATGATAAAAGAAAAGGTTTTGCCTAAATCTATCTGTCTCCATTATAATGTCAAAAATAGTAAGGAATGTGTCATGTGAACTTATGGAACAGTTCAAAATAGAGTATATTCCCCAAGGTAATCATCACAAACATGAAACAAAAAGGGCTTCACTAGCAACTCCCCACCCTGACTTTGGCTCCTAGGCTGAAGTTTCTATGGGGCAGAAATTACAGCAGCTGTGGAATCCAGAGAAGTCTGGAAGGAACAGCAGGTGGGATGGACAGTCACCAAGATGCCTTGCCAGCCACTCAGGTGTCTGGCACTGCCATCAGCCTCCTGTGCTGAGGATTCCATGTGACAGGGTCTCCAGCAGCTAAAATGTCCAGAGAAAAAGTAACAGTAACAGTAGTTAGAGAAGAGAAACACGGGGGTCTTCCCCAGTCATTCCTAAGAGAGTCTCCTTCTTGGAAGCTTTTCAATCTGAGTCCTCTGTTGCTAATAGAATGAAAATGAGAGTTAAAATTCCCATTGGGAGTGGGGGGACGGGACTTCCAGATAATACAGAAATACAATAGGGTAAGAGAATCCAAGGACAAAACTCCAGAAGAACAAAATTTTCTATACTCACTATAATTGGGACCAAAGAAATTGGATACAAGCAAGCCAAGAGTGACTGGAATAAAAATAAGTAAAGAAAGAGATAAGGAGTGGAATAGACACATTAGAAAAAAAAAATCTTGGAAACCTTAGAAAAACAGTAAACACCCTGGGGGAGAAAAGGAATAGAGGTAATAGAACTCCGAAAGTCAAAGGTTCCACAAGAAATATTTGAGCAAGAACAAAAGAAGAAAAATTGGAAAAGCATGTAAGAGATATTTATGATGTTAAAAAATTCCTAGAGAATAGGGTGAGGAGAAATTATTTAAGAATCAGACTCCGTAAAACATCATAAAGCAAAAAGCTCTGGATATCATATTTCAAGAAATCTTTTTAAAAAATTGCTCAGAAGTATGGGGGGTGTGAATAAAGATACATAGAAATAACAGGTTGCCACTAAAAAGAAAATTTTATTTATAATACACCTAGAAAAGTGATCACCAAACTCCACTGTTCCTATATCAAAGAAAAAAATATTCAAGTAGATAAGAAGAGATATCTCACATACCAAGAAATTCTATTTAGAATCATGGAGGGCTATGCATTGAATTTGAGAAAGGAAATAAAATGTTGGCATACAATGTATTGAAAGGAAAAGGAAATTGGCTTGTACCCAAGAATAATATATCTTGCAATGTTGAGCATAATATTAAATGGAGATGGGGAGGATAGGGCACGGACCTTTAACAGAATCCATGACTTCCACATACCCAGTCAGGAAAATCAAAGTTAGTCCCAGTCTTGGAAAGGCAAACATAGAGGACAAAAGCAATTTAAGAAAGGTAAACAAGCTTAAAGGATTCAAAAGGATTAACACAAGAAGGGGAAATAAACCTTTATGTGGTACCTGCTCTGTACCAGATATGATGCTGACTGCTCTCACAAATATCAGTTCATTTAATCTTCACAACAACCCTGTGAGGCAGGTGCTAAGATGATCCTCATTGTATAGCTGAGAAAACTCAAGCAAACAGAGGCTCAGAGTTACATAGGTTAGTTATAAGTCCTTCCAACTGGATTTGAACTCAGGTCTTCCTAACTTCCTAACTTCAAGCTCCATCCACTATGCCACCAGCTGCCTAACAGATAACCCACTACTTACATCTTGACAAGGGGGAGAAGAGTCTCATCATCTCTAAGAGTCAATGAGACATTATGAAGTGTTAATTAACAGAGTTCAGGTTTTAACAAGACCCTCAAAATACTCAAGGGAAAGAGAATGAAATAGAAGAGACTTACGTTTTTTATATGTATGTTGAGGGGTGGGGAGAGAGGGGATATAAGCAACAGAAAGAAATGATTCAAACATACAGTAAAGTTAGGGAAAGGAAGAGTGGAAATCTCATTAATTTCACCCTTATTCTAATCAGCCAGAAGGAGGTTTTTTGTTTGTTTGTTTTCAGACTATAGAATACTGTAAAGTAAGTAGAGAACTAAGCTAGGACAGAGAAGGTAAATAGAGGATTGGGAAAGGGGATGGACGGGTCAGAGAGATTACCCTAAACAGAACAAACTACAACTAAGGTATACTAATCACAAGGGGAAAGGGGGGAGGGGAGGAATGAGAAGAACTAATGATTTGGTTTTTAGCCAGCAGAAAAGAAAGAAAATAGAGCAGACTGGGATCTGATTATTCTCAGCAATATAACTGCTAGTACCTAGCAATGATTTCATTCCTTTTTCCCTATCTTTTTTTCTTCTAAAGAAGGAAAGGTAGAGAAGGGGGAAAAAATAACAGAAGTTGATGGAGAATGCCAAATGTAGTAATCATCAGTGCGTAATGAGGGTCTGGCGCATACACAGAGTACCTTGGATAGCATCTCATCTCTCCATGTGGAGAAGCTCAGAAGCCTGCTTCTGAGAGAGAGGTATAAAGGAAGATCTTGGAAATACAGTGGAGTATGCATCAATATTGTGTATGAAATAGGAAAGGAAGTGGGAGATTCTTTGATTAATTGCAGAGGCATTCCAACAACCTTAGCTAGCTTCCACCATCCTTTTTTGGCCTTATTATATTCCTCTGTACTCTTGAAGAATCCTATTGATTTTTTTCATTTATGATATTTGATAAGAACCAATGATGTAGGCAGAGAGACCTTGGGACCTTCTCTTCTCTGAAACCATGTGGTCTGATAGAAGAGCCTTGATCTTTGGCCTCTGTTTTTTTTCTTTTCCATCTTCAGCACAAGGGATTAATTTGGAGGTCAGGAGAGTAAGCTACAAGAATCCAGGAGTCAGAATCCAGACTGGATTTTACAACAAGAACAACACTGATGTGCTCAAGAGCAATGAGTGAACATTAGGAGTGGTCTTCAGGTCCCAGATGAGGGTACCAAAGAAAAGAATCCGTCTGGCAGTCATGCTGCTTCTGCATTGGGATATGAATTTTGTGCTATTAGGGAACTCAGTTAAGAACGAGCCTACTTCTTCAAGAGACCAAGGCTGTGTGTGTAGGGAAGAGTACTCCTCCAAGGTAATGGAGTAAATGTCTTCATATTTTTTTCTTGCTCTATTTTAGGAGTAAATGCCCCTTTGTAAAAGCTAATTGATGTTAAGTGGTTAAATAAACCTGGAGTATTACTTATTGGAACCTAACTTTGAGAGATACACTTTGTAGAAGCTCAAGTAAGTGGCAATAGAAGAACAACACCCTGATACCCTAGGAAGGACAGATGTAGCTGTCTGGCACTGAGAGTGATTCGGAATGTGCTTGCTTCATCCATAAATGTGAATGGTATGAATTGACTTATAAAATGATAAATGGTGGCAGACTCAATTAGAAAGCAAAACCCCCAAATTTATTGTTTATAAGAAACACATATCAAACAAGAGACAAGCAAAGGAATTTTTGTACCACTTTGAGGTAGGGGGAGGGGAGTTTAGAGTCAAAGGAACACACTGCCAGGAGCAGGAGTCCTAGTACATGGAGCAGTTTGCCTTATATTGTATCTCTACCAAAGATGCTATCATTTTAAGCCCAGTGCATGCTAGCTACACTTCATCTTGTCAGGGACCCTGGAATGAGGTCCTTGATAAGTAGTGTCCTTCAAGGGTTCATGTTATTGTACAATTTAATCATACACTCCATTTCTTCTTCCAGACAATCTTAGCAAGGCTCTAAGAAAAAAATAAAGTCCACAGTAAAAGTAATTTTCTTGAGGTCTGCCCTAATACCTTAGGGTCTCTCTGTCTCTCTGTCTCTCTGTCTCTCTGTCTCTCTGTCTGTCTCTCTGTCTCTCTGTCTGTATGTATGTACATGTATATATAGATATATGTAGATACAGATAATCAGAGCAAGATTGTTCTCACAAAAGTTTTATTTATCACTGTACTAACTCATTTCTCTGGGTGAGCTTTAATGATAAAGTTATTTTGTATGGAATAGGTAAAAATTCTTCTTTTACAAACCCACTCCATACCAAAAGTTGGTTGACTTTTTATGTGTTTTTTGGTTTGTTGTATTTTTACCCTGACATCAGAGGCAGCTGGTAGCCTAACAGATAGAGCAAGACAGAGCAGTAGTTTACCCTGGTGTCAAGACCTCAGTTCAAATCTAGCCTCAGATATGTAATAGCTGTGTGACACTGGGCAAGTCACTTAACCTGTTTCTTCAACTGCAAAATGGGAATAATAACAGCATCTCCCTCTCAGGATTGTTGTGGGAATTAAAGGAGACTAAAAAGCACTTAGCGTAATGTCCGACAGATAGTAGGCACTTTATAAATAGACTGGTGCGGGGGGGTGGAGCGAAGATGGCGACTGGAAAGCAGTAACTGGCGTGAGCTCCCCACCAAGTCCCTCCAAAAACCTATGAAAAAATGGCTCTGAACCAATTCTAGAACTACAGAACCCACAAAGGGCCAGAGGGAAGCAGGACTCCAGCCCAGGTC
>CM053623.1:296272926-296292165 GCA_028646595.1 Phalanger gymnotis | reverse complement strand
GAGCTAGGATTAAAACCAAGAATCACCTACCCAGCAAAACTGAGTATCATGCTCCAAGGCCAAATATGGATTTTCAATAAAATAGAGGACTTTCAAGCTTTCTCAGTGAAAAGACCAGAGCTGAATAGAAAATTTGACTTTCAATGGTATTATCCCACAGGATTGTTGTGAGGGGTAGACACTATACAGCTGCATAAATCTGAGCTAAAGAATAAATAGAATCTATAAACACAATGTTGCTCTGAAGCCAACTTAACCTGGCTTCTTGAGTTGCCCTATTTTCCAGAAACACTGGACCTGGCAGATGCAGGAAGCCCTAAAGGAGTCAAGGATAAAGGCTTATACCACCCCTGAGCTGCTACAATTTATTGTTTGCATTGCTAGCTGGATTTCCAGTGGTGTGTCCTTGAGAGTCAAACCAGCCACAAGATAGGTGCCAGTCATCCATACATGTTCTGTCTGTATCTGCACAATCTATTCCCCATGCCAAGAATGCTATCCCACTCTCCTTCTGTCTCCATTCAAAGCTCAGCTCAAACACCACCTCCTACATGAGGTCTTTCTCGATACTCTGAGCTGCTAGTGCCTTCCCCACTCCCAAAATTAACTTAAATTTATCTTGTATATATTTTGTATAATGTACATATTATGTATGCATTATGCATTGTGTGTATATTTCATGTTATGTGTGTATGTTGTATGTGTGTCTTTTGTAGTATGCATGTAGTATTACGTGTCATATATGTAGTGTTTATTATTATGTACATGTTGCTTTTTGAGGACAGCAACTGGTTTGTCTTTATGTTTGTTTTTCTAGTGTCTAGCACAATGCTTACCAGGTTGTAGTTGTGGTTTGTCCTTCATTCTTGAAGAGGACCATGACATCAGAAAGATGATGCCATGACTCGGAAGCTCATGAAACGATGGGAAAAGTTTGGAGTCACCCCCAAATCTGCCACTTACTACCTCTGTGACCTTGGGCAAAATGCCTAACCTATCTGGACCTCTACTTCCTCACCTGTAAAATGAAAGGGTTGGACTAGATACCTTCTGAGGTACCTTCCAGCTATAGCTCTAAGATCACACAAATTGTACACACAGCCTCTGGTTTATTTTCCCCATGACTCTTCACAAAGGGCCAAATTCTCCACATCTTTTGACAATTCTAGTGTATTTTTTTTACTTTTACCTTAGCCCTCTTTTCCCTTATATCCCCCTATATCATAAAAACTCACATTTCTGTAATAGTTTATAGCTGACAAGATGCTTTACACAGCCCACACAGGTAGGACAGTAAAGGGCTCTTCCCAATTTAGAGCTGCCCAGTGAAATCTGAAGGGGGACTGTTCTCCCCATTGGTGGCAAACACCCAGAGCCACGTGTTCTGAGAGAGAACAAAATGGCCCCACAAGCTGCTGGTTCCAGTTGTTTCCCCATAAACAGCACTTGTTGACAAGAAACCTGAGCCCAGGGCCAGAGAAGTCTTCTAATGAAAGACAGGGACCTGGATACATACAGGGAGTTTTTGTGGCCCTTTCTTAGATGTCAGCAGAATAACACGATACAGCCTTGGGATTCCAGCAGCTCACCAGGGGCCAAAGAAAGGATGAGACTGATGGGCCAAAAGCAAGGAGAGGAAGAGGAAGAAGGCAAAGAGAGGTGACCCAGAATGCAGAGAAAAATGTCATTCTGGTATAAGGCTAGCCAAATAGAACTATTTTAGAGCATGAGGAGGATCTCTATTACAATTAACTTTCACAGACCTTGTGGGAGGGCTGGGGGGAAGAAGGGGGCATATATACCCAGAAGAAAAAAACATAATAAACCATATGCCTTAGTAAAATTGTCGCTGTCTGGAAAATCAAAGGACCTGGGTTTGAATCTTTCTTCTTTTTCTTATTATTTATGTGACCTTAGGCAAGTTACTTAAACCCACGCACAACCTTTCCCTTGGGGATGTGCTGGTGCCAATTCAAACCGACTGGAGCAGATTGTTAAATTTTCCACATGAGCATTCGCCCCTTGGAAAATAGCAAATACTATAAGTCAAGGCTTTACTTGCTTTATTGATTGTCTAGACTTAAAAAAGCAATTGAGAAAATGTTACTAATGCAGATTAAATTTAAAAGTGTGTCCTGAGTACACTTTCTGAGAGAGCCAGTTGTTAAACATTTATGAGTGACCCCCAGCCTCAGTTTCCTCATTTGTAAAATGAGTAGGTTGGACCAGACAGCCTTCTCAGATCCTTTCCAGCTCTAAATCTATGATCCTCAGCCCGGCAGAGCCTCATGGTCTGGGGTGACAAATTAAGATCCTTTGGGATAAATAGAATGAATTTTGGGGGCAGGGGAGGTTGCAGAGAAGGGTCTTTTTTCCCCTAAGATCCATTCAGTACCCCTTCTACTGTACTTAGATAATTCTCTTTCTTAAGTAAACAATGTCTTTGTAGCGTTTTGGAGCACCAAGCTGAATGATAATGATAACAATATTAACTGCCTTAAGACTACAAAGTTATAAGGATAGATTACACTAACCATCTCTCAAGAGTCTAGTATTTTACACCCAGAGCATAACGTTTTACAGAACAGTAAATGATTGTTGTTATTATAATTATAAATTATAAACAATAAATGAACGAACAAGACAGAGGAGGAGTCCAGCCACCTCTGTTCACAGGCCACAGGAAGAGACTGCCTTCTTTTTCTAATTAGCTTGATTCATAATGCCTCTGAACTCTGGATCAGAATCTTGTAAGCCTGCTGGGTTTTAAGGCTAGGGCTGGGGGTGGCCCCAAAGGGCCCACAGGCTGAAATTCTGGATTTTTTCTAGCAGTGACCAGTGATTGCAGCAGCTCTGGAGCCCTCAAGTTTCACCAAAGCTAATCCTTCAAAATTAAGCCTCTTCCTTCAACTAAGCCGAGGTCACTCTGCTCTCAAGAGCAGGCATGCTTGGCCCTGTTCAATGCTCAGAAACATGAGAGCCTGCTGTTGCAGCTCTTGCTGATGGGGGTCAGCCACACTGTGGCCCTTCACTGGGAGAAGATCCGTAACTCCCAGGGGCAGAGCTATGTACGATGCAACCCTCCCAGGGGCTCGCCTGCCATCTGGACCCAATGTCAATTTGCTCAAGAGGCACATTACACTAACAAGTTGACTTTCAAGCAGCAAAGGAAACACTTTAATCGGAAATGTATTTTCTCCTCTTGGATCCTTCCCAGCCCTGTTGTGAAAACTTAGCTTCATGAGCCTCAGCAGATTGCTTCCCCCACCCCACCTCCAACGAAATACCTTGACTGCACTCTAATTAGTTAATTAAACCACAAGTCCAAACCTTAAGTTAATTTCATAGGTATACTGCCGAGGCTGAGATTCAATTTCATGTAATGAAAGTAATAAAATCAAAGCATAGACCCAAATTTCAAAATAAATAAATGAATGGGTGGGTAGGTAGATGAATACATGAGTGAGTAAATAAATGAAAGGTTTAATTTCAAACTCCGAAAGAGTATATGTTGAGTTTGAGATCTGTTGAGGTGTCTAGGTTGTGCAGTGGTTAGAGATCCAGACCTGGTTCAAATCCAGCCTCAGTTACTTCCTAGCTAGGTAACCCTGGGCAAGTCATAATCTCTCAGTCTTAATTTTCTCATCTATCTATCTATCTAAGGATAATAGTATCATATATCTCCCAGGGTCATTTTGAAGATATGATGAGATACAACCACAAAATGCCTTATAAATGCTAGCTATTATCATTTGGGGTTTTTTCCTTTTTATTTTTTTTACATTAATATATATTTATAGAATAAAACAAGCATTTCCATAACATAGTATAATTAAAAAGAATGATCGTACATGAAACTGCAAATGTACGAAGCAAAACTTGCTATTCTTTTCCAATATACAAAAAATTACCATGTAAATTTCTTTTTTTTCTTTTATTTTCCCTCTCCCCCACCCCACCCTGCCCCTGGAGATGGCTACCATTGTTAAGGGGTCCCCTGAACCTGTCTTTGATTTGCCATATTTTCCAGAGACACTGGACCCAGAACATGCAGGAGGCCCTCTGAATGTGTCGAGAATAAAGACACCCCCCCCAGACGACATAATATGTTGATTGCATCCCAAACTGGACTCCCTGTGTGGCCTTGGGAGGCAAGACAGACACCAGTCAGTCTGTGCCAGTCTGGGATAGTGCTTGTGCAGCTGGGGGCCTTTGCAGATAAGCAGACCCTCCTATCTTCACAGTCTAGGTCTAGCTGTTCCCAAGGAAAAAGAAGGCAACTTTTTGCCATCACCTTGCTCCTCCCTGTGGGGAGTGGTCTTGTCTTTTTTCCCCACCTTTGCTGCACTGGTCCATGTCCCTTGTCACACCCCTTCCTGCTCTCCCCTTCTCCCTTTGTCCTACTATTATAAAAATGTAAACTTCTGTAAAGACTGGGAAGGCTTCGGGTTCCACATACATGTTGATTTCTCTTGTAATAAACCTGGTTTTTACATGAGTCTCACGACGTGATTGCCTGTTGACACCATTAAACACAAAGAGGGATATGTGTGTATTCATATATATGTAAAATTATTCTACACATACTTCTAGTTATCAGTTCTTTCTCTGGATGCAGATAGCTTCTTTCTTCATATGTCCTTTATAGTTAATTTGGGTAGCTTATATCATTTGGTAAGGGATAAGAACTAAATGAATAAGGAAAGACCCCCAACCGTTAACATTAGGAAAATTCTGAAGTTATGATTTATCATTTCAGAGAAAATAAATCTAATTTTTAGGCTGAAAATAGAGGTTTATTCGTTTCTGATAACTTTCTACTGTCCATGTTTTTCCCCCTGCTTTTTCTTTTTCCCCCGAATGGATGGCCCAATCATTCAATCATAGTTATACAGAATGCCAAATGTATTTCCTCATGAAGTTTTTTTTTATTTGCTATCATTGATGGCTTTCTCCCCTAAGGTGAGCAAATTTGTAAGCTGGGATTTGTTTGAGGACATCAAAAAAATACCCATTTCCCTGGGCTGCCTAGTTTCTTGTTTTTAAAAGAAGTTTACACAGAAGAACCATGGTCCCTAAGACAGCCCACAACTACCTTCTTAGCAACAATGCTTCCTAGGAAGGAAAATTTGATCAGGTCAATGGCATAGTTCAACCAAAAATGATCAATATCCAGAGCTGGCCTGTCTCCTATTGGCACATACTGGATGGAGTAGTTGTATCCAGACACTAACAAGATAGATACTGCTCTACGAGCAATCCCACTATGTTTTTTCTCTTCCTTGAAGAATGCTCTCATTTGAAAAGAAAAAAAAAATCAATTATATCTAAGAATGCTAAATTCTCATTTCAAAACTTTTTATGATTTTTTGTCACATCAAAGTTATCCAAGTTGCTAACTTCAGTAAAGAAGCCTCTTGATAAAGGTGAAAGAGGAGAGTGTAAAAGCCGGTTTGAAGCTTAACATCAAAAAAATCTAAGGTCTTGGCAACTGGTCCTGTCATGTCCTGGCAAACAGAGGGAGAAGAAATTGAAACAGTGTCAGCCTTTATACTCTTGGGATCAAAGATCACTGCAAATGGTGACTGCAACTATGGAATTAAAAGATGCTTGCTCCTTGGAGAGAAAGCTATGACAAATCTGGACAGCATACTAAAAAGCAGAGACATCGCCTTTCTGACAAAGGTCCATATAGTCAAAGGTATGGTTTTTATTATAGAGATGTATAGCTGTGAGAGAGAGATTATAGGGAAACCAGAATGCCACAGAATCAACACTTTCAAATTGTGATCCTGGAGAAAACTTTTGAGAATCCCTTGGACAGTGAGGAGGTCAAATCAGTCAATAAGTAAAGAAATTAATTCAGGCTATTCACTGGAAGGTCAAATACTGAAACTGAAGTTTAAATATTTTGGCCATGTAAGGAGAAGATGGGACTCTTTGGAAAAGATTCTGATGTTGGGAAAGATTGAAGACAAAAGGAAAAGTGGACAGCAGAGAATTATATGAATAGATAGTATCATGGAAATAATGAACATGAACTTGGACAGACTTTGGGAGATAGTGGAGGATAGAAGGGCCTGACATGCTATGGTCCATGGAGTCATTAAGATTAGGACATGACCCAACAACAGCAGGTGAGCTGACCAGAGGTGAGTTTTAATTCAGATGTATTTATAGTCACTGATAACTCTACTTAAACACTTGTTTTATTGCCATCTAAACCATCTCTAATGTCAGTGAGCATGAGGTCCACTTACTTGGTATATCTCACCTCACTGTAGTCTACAGGTCAGGAGGAAAACACTTTGCAATCAAAACACTTAACCACTATGTCCACTCCCATAGAAATTTTTAAAAGAACAATTTTTTTCTGGCTGACACTATTCATCCCCCTGTGAGGAATTTTTTCTATTCCTGGCATAAAGAATGTGTTAGGGAAAGGATTTGAACAGGGGGCAAAAAACTGACATTTTCCAAAAACCTTTTAAGTCATGCCTTCATGGTATATACTAAAAGAGAAATGGAAGAACATGAGACACAACCATTTTTCAATTTAAGTAAAAACACTTTCCACAGCCACATCTATATGATTTTTGGATTATTAAGAATTCCCATCACTCAGGATTACCCACTTTATTGTTGCTTTTCACTTGTGTGGAAAAGCAAGAGATGACTATTTTGAGTCTTTGACCATGTTTACACAAAACAAATGATGTGGGTGACTTATTTGAATGCAGTTTGGTGTTTTTGGTTTTTTTAAATGAAAACTTATTTTAAAAAATGTTTTTCAAATAGAGTTATATGTCAGCCAGTTCTGATCTTGAAATTTTTCAGTGTAGCACATTGGAATAAAATCTATTTGTATGACAACACCTAATCTCTGCTCTCATCCCTCTATTTCCCAGCTACCCAGGGATCTGGTATATTTTTACTTCTAAAATTTGTTGGAAATCTACTTAAAAAGTCATTGTACTGAACAAGCTTGGCTCTAGAAATAAGGATGACAAATGAACTTCCTACCTTTCTTTTATAAAAGGACCACAGATGAGAAAATTGTACATATTATCAGATATGATTGCTATGATGTTAATTTAGCTGAACTACTTTACTTTCGTGTGTGTGTGTGCGCGCGTGTGTGTATGTGCTTTGCTACAAGTGGTGGCTTATTAGATAGGCTTGTCTTTCCTTCTCTGCCTCTGTTTTTCTTTTGTTTGTTTTCCTGAGCTGGCCCAGTCATTCAACGTGACTCTTGTTCAGTTGTTTCAGTTGTATCTGACTCTTTGTGACCCTATTTGGGGTTTTCTTGGCAAAGATACTGGAGTAGTTTGCCATTTCCTTCTCCAGCCCATTTTACAGATGAGGAAACTGAGGCAAATGGGGTTAAGCGATTTGCCCAGGTCACACAGCTAGTAAATGTCTGAGCCCAGATTTGAACTCAGGAAGATGAGTCTTCCGGACTTCAGCCCTGTACTCCATCTGATGCACCACCTTGCTACTCCTCAATGTGGCTACACAGAACAAACGTATTCATACATATGTATGTATGTGTGTATTATGTTTGCATAGATGTATATAGGTATATTTTGTACAGACCTGTGATTATATCAGTTTAGGGATCTCTGGGCATAGAAATTCCCTCTATCAATACAGATCAATAATTTACAGTCTTAAAATTTCCTGTAGGACACAGAAAAGTGACTTTTTGTCTCTTAGTATTAATTTAATCTAATTAAATCTATCTACTATCTACCTAATTACTCCCTATCTATTTATTTACTATCTAGTGTGGATTTATAATCTATCTCATTTACTATCTACTATTTATCTATATACTATCCATAGTAACCGCCTATAGGCAGTAAGGTGGAGCCTGGAGTTGGGAAGACCTGAGTTCAAATGTGACATCTGATATGTACTAGCTATGTGACCCTTGGACATATAATATCACTTAATGTCTATCTGCCTCAGTGTCCTCCACTGCAAAATAGTCGTAATAATAAAAGCACCTACCTCTTAGGGTCGTTGCGAGGATCAAATGAGATAATATTTGTAGAGCATTTAGCATGTGTGTGGCACATAGTAGGTGCTTAACAAATGTTTGTCTCTTTCCTTTCCTTCCTAGCTATCTAGGTTTGATGTCTGAAAAACCTTCCTAAGTATTACAGTTATCCACAAGTTGACTGGGCTACCTGAGGAGGTGGGCTTTGACTTCAAACTGACTGCAAGTGTGTCAGGTGTGCTACAGCAAGAAGCCCCTTTGGGTTTGGATGAGGTGGCTGTGGAGAATTCTTCTAACTTGTGTCTGGGATTCTCGGATTGTCTATGTATGTGTAAGGATGGGAGGTAATTGAGGCAATGAGTCAATCAAGTGATAACAGCTCTATTAAATGAATGAATGATTCAATCAAGGGCACTAGACCAGGTGTGACCAACCTAGTTAATCAATTTGGAAGGAGAGAAAACCATTGGATGAAGTAAAGTGGCTGCAGAAAGGGTATATTAGTATTGATTGAGGGGAGACAGTCATGCCCCATGGGTATATTTTTAAATAAAATAGCAAGTCAGTCTGGAACACAAGCATTCCATTGTCTTGCCAGTGAGTGGTGGAAACAGCTAAGTCCTTGAGAGGGAAGCACTGGGTGTAGATGAATGGATGAGAAGAGAGGAACAATTCTTTGGCTAAGCCCCACCCGAGGAGGACCATGTAAACTTCGAAAGTCAGAAGATTTGGACTTCTCATTGGAGACCTAACAGCCAATGTATTCATATGTATGTATATGTGTAAGTATAATGTTTGTATGGATGTATATAGGTATATTTTGTCCAGACCTGTGCCTATGCCTGTTTAGGGAACTGATGGTATAGGAACTCCCCCTACCAATACAGATCAACCACTTCCAGTCTTAGAGAACTTCCTTGGGGATGTAGAGAGGTTGCGACTCTGTCAACACCATATGTAAGGGCAACTTCATGAGGGCCAAAGAAAGCGAGAAAATGACTTCCGGCAGCCAAGAGTTATGACCTTTGCCATGGCTTTTCTAAGTTTCAGACCACTTTCTCCTAGACTCTGTCTATACTTATGGGAGTGTATAGCCCCAATTTGGGCAGATGTTTTGTATAACAGTTTACACTACCTTAACAAACTGTTGTTGTTCAGTCCTCTCTGACTCTTTGTGACCCTATGGGCCATAATGTCCATGGGGTTTTCTTGGCAAAGATATTGGAGTAATTTGCCATTTCCTTCTTCAGTGGATTAAGACAAATAGGTTAAACGACCTTTCAGGGTCACACAGCTACTAAGTCACTGAGGCTAGATTTGAACTCAGGTCCTCCTGACTCCAGGCCCAATACTCTATCCACTAAGCCACCTAGGCTTAATATACATATATTATATATATATATATATATATATATATATATATATATATATATATATATACGTATGTGTATGTGTATATATATACATATATAAATATATACATATATAAAAGCCTGGTTAATTGATATCACCTGAAAATCAATGGGAGAAAACACACGGAGCGGGGTGGGGGCTCACGGGGTGAGGGGGTGGGGAAGGGCTCCTGTGCTCATGAGCAACAATATTAGAAAACTATTCCCAAGGACTCAGAGTCTCTTAGAACCCTCAGGGTACAAATAGCTAGCTGCTTTCTGGGGACTCAACCTGCCAGTACACATCATGGTGTCGGGAGAGTAACCCTAGAACCACAGAGCCAATGGAAGTGCAACTGGTGAACTGTTGCCAGTTTTCATGGAACCATCAAAAGAATTTTTTCTTTCTAATGAAGAAGTCATTTCTTAAAAACAAACCCCCCCAAAATCTGATTTTTTTTTGTTTTTGAAATTTTGTTTCGTTCTCTCACCCTAGGCTGACTTTCCACATTTCTTCTCTTTTCATCTCTCAAGCTACCTGTGCCTGATGGAGAGGTTGCCTGGTCCCCTGTACTCAGATGCTATGCATCTCTCTCCCAACTTAGAAATCTGGTGTGTAGATGTTTGGCAGTGATGAAACAATGGGCCATCACTTAGAAATGATGCACAGTCACTAGAGACACCGTTAGGCTCCAGCTTTCTGAACCCAAACAAATAAAGCCATGGTAGCAGTCCCTAAACATTCATGTTTGGCAGCATAGACAGAGGGAAGGAACAGACCTCTTAACATACTATTCAGCAGGTGGCCCCAATTCCACTCCAGACACAATTCTTCTCAGATCCCAAAATATCTCCCAGGCACTTGTCAAAAGTTTCATCAATGACAACTTGGAGAAACATAATTCTCAGTAAACAACTCATTTCTAGAAAATAAAGTTTAAAAAAAGTCACCTAGAAATAAATCACATCCTATGTAATGTTCCAGAAAGGGAAAATTGAGATAATGTTGATGACATAGTGGTAGACCCAGAGCTTAATCTATAGAAAGTGATTAGTACCTTTTCTTCACATGTGAACACCAAACTGGGATAATGAGGATTATTTTGGTTATTCAATAATGTTATTTAAAGCTACGTAAAGCTTTCAGGTCTTCAACAAAGGCCGACTGACTTAGCAATTAGTCTCTCTCATTGGAATGTACACTCCTTGAAATCAACGACTGTTTCTTTGTTTTTTTTCCTGTCTATCCCCAATGCTTAGCACAGTGCCTGGAATATGGTAAGCACTTAATAAATGCTTGTTGACTGACAAAAAAAAACTCATTTCTAGAAAATCAAATCTCCCCTTCGGTTGTGGCTATGTAATTTTAAAAAGATAAAGCAAGAGGAAGAGGGAGACGAAGCAGAAGAGGGAAAGAGATGAAGCTGCCTATAATGCTGGACTCTGTTTCAGTTTTAAAATATATTAGTTTAAATGAAATGTGTCAGAATCTTGTAAAAGTGAATGTTAAAGACTATCTTTACATGTAATTTGAAAAAGCAAAATATTATTATGTGGGAGGGGAGATGAAATGTGTCTTTTCAAGGCTTCTCAACATCACAACAGTTCAAGAGACTGAAACATGAATGCATGAAGCTGCTGAGTCACACCTGACTCTTCATGACCCCATTTGAGATTTTCTTGGCAGACTTATAAAGTAGCTTTCAATTTCTTCTCCAGCTCATTTTACATATAAGGAAACTGAGGCAAAGAGGGTTAAGTGACTTGCCCAGGGTCACAGAGCTAATAAGATTCTGAGGCCAGATTTGAACTCAAGAAAATGAGGGTTCCCGATTCTAGACCCAGCCTTCTATCCACTTTGCCACCTAGCTTTTCTCTCCCCACCCCCAACACACACACACATACACACACACACACACACACACACACACACACACACACACACACATGCATACATGCATAAAATAAACCAGACAGAAGCTATAGAATGCAGCATTGCCACTGGTCTTTGTAAAGCAAGCCTATAAGAAAGTCTTGACTAAGTATTGACATTTCTGTTCCAGCTAAGCATCCTAGGGTCATAGATTAAGGGCTAGAAGGAAACTTAAAGATCATCCACTTTAGCTGTTCCATTTTATGGGTGAGGGAACTGAGACAACTCAGAGCTTGGAAATGACATCCCTAGTGTCTCACAAGAGACCATAGGAAGTAAGAAGTATAGCACATCAGAATTGGAAGAGGCATTAGAGATTGCCTAGGATAAACCTCTCATTTCACAGATAGGGAAACTGAGATAAATTGACCTATCCCAGCTTGTGAATCAAGAAAGTGTCAGGACCAGGACTCCAATCTAGGACATCTGATGGCTCAGCCAGGATTCTTCTAACTACATCTTAGGCACAAACCTTATCTTAAAGTGACCAACCACTTTCCTAGCCCCCAGGACTCTGTCTTCCATAGAACCATATATTTAAAACCGGTAATTGTGCCATTCAAAGTTCAAAATGTTTCCAGAATTGTGATTTTTGCCCTAAGTCTAAACCAAAATTCCCATCCCCAACTGCTCCCTTAATATGTGTTGTCTCCAGCATCCCACCATCTACAATATAATGTGATTTCTTTAACATCAAGGACTGTCTTTTGTTTTGAATTTTTTATCCTCAGTGTTTCAGTGGTGGACAAATTACTTCAGACAAGCAATAACATTGCTATGGTACCATTTTGTCACAGCAATGATCATGCATATATCTGTCTAATGACAATGGACGGCCTCCACATCTGACTGCATGAAGCGGCACTGAATTATTTTCTTTGCCTTCAGTGAGCTCACTGTCATCTTAGAGCTGGATTTCTCAAGTATTCCGTTGCTTTCCTTATTGTAATTTGTAACTTTGTATTTTTAATTTTCTCAAAACATGCAAAAGCTGTAGTTCTTTAAGGAACACCTTTCAATGACTATTAGAGATATATCAGCAGCTATTGGTCTAGAGAAGTTAAGTGTTTCAAAGAACATTCAATCCCACAATGAAACAGAATCAGACCCAGCAAAAATGCAAAGAAAATTGTGGTCAAAAATGAAAAGTAAAACTAAGGATGGAGAAAACATTGCTACAAAACTGGGAGGTTAGTCCTCAGAAGCTAAACAAAGACATTCAGAGAGACCTGGCAGTAGGAAGCATTGTTACTAATCACTCTATAGTGCAGCAGAGACTAACTTCTTGAAGTTGGCAGAACAATGAAAAAAGATGCTACCTTTTGCAACAAAAAAAAATTGTCACGGGCAAGACAATATGAAGACTGAAGTACTGAATATTAGAAAAAATGAAATTTTTACTGATGAAACTCATTTTTTCATTCAATGATATGCTAGAACTATTATCAGAAGGATAAATGGCCCTATGTGATCTTGACATCATCATCAGAAGCATCCACCCCACTTTTTTTTATTTCCTAGAAGTCTTGCCCCCATTAAGAGAACGATAAGCCATGCTAAATATTTTGCTATACTGAGAGCAAAATTTTTCCAGAATTATAGAAATCCACTAACGGAGATGAGATACTACAAGATGACCTTGTACCATGCTTCACCTCATGAAACATTAAGATATTTATCCACAAGATGGAGATGTTTCAATGGCTTAGGAACTCACCTGATTGAAAACACATTGAAAACTTAGAGACCACCCAAAGATCCCAACTATTGGGACAAGTGCTCACTTTTCTATAAAAACTGTTGGGAAAAGTGGAAAGTAGTTTGGCAGAAACTAGGTGTAGATAAACGTCTCACACTATAGACCAAGACATGCTCTATATGGATATATGCCTTAAACATGAAGGGTAACATCACAAATAAATTAGAGGAGTAAGGAAGAAATTAGCTCACAGATCCATGAATAGGCAGGGAAGGAAAAAGTATTTATTAAATGTCTACTATGTGCCAGACATTGTGCTAAGCACTTTACAAATAATGGCCAAACAAGAAATAGGATCACAGGAGGCAAAATTAACAATTTTGACTATATAAAATTTTAAAATTTTCGTGCAAATTAAACTATAGCTATAATTAGAAGAGAAACAGATAAATGGGGGGGGCAGGAATTTTGTAGCAAAATAAAATTCTTATTTCTAAGGTATATGGGGAACTGAGCCAAATTCGTAAGAATATGAATCATTCCGCAATTGAAAATCATCAAAGGATATGAATAGGCATTTTTCAGACAAAAAAAATCCAAGCTATATCAATAGTCATATGCACTTACTAATTAATAAATTACTAATAATTTGAGGAATGCACACTAAAATAATTCTGAAGCTTTACTTCACACCCATTGAAATGGCAAAGTTAATTTAAAAAAAAGAAAAATGACAAATTTGGGGGAGATTATTAGAAAATACACTAATGCACTCTTGGTAGAACTCTGAACTGGTCTACAATTCTGGAAAGCAATTTAAAATCATGCCCAAAAGGTGTTAAACTGTGCATACACTGACTCAGCATTATCACTACTAGATCTTTCAACACAAAGAGATCAAGTAAAGAGGCAAGGGAACCAAACAAACATTTGTAGCAGCTCTTTTTGTGATGCTAAAGAACTGAAAACCAAAAGAGAAGACATCAACTGGTGAATGGCTGAACAAGTTATAGTATATAAAGGTGAGAGAATACTATTATGCTATAAGAAATTATGAAGGGAATGGTTTCAGAGAAACTTGGGAAGGCTTATATGAACTGATGCGTAGAGAACCAGGAGAACAATTTATATTATGACATTAATCTTTAAGGACAAATAACTTGAAAGACTTAGGAATTCTGATCAATGCAGTTCCAAAATACTCATGATGAAATATACTATCCACTTCTTGACATGAGTGCAACATGAAACACGAGTGTATATTTATTATATATACACATACAATTACAAATAAATAAATAGGCATATGTGTGTGTTTGGACACAGCCAATGGGAAAATCTGCTTTGCTTCACTAGACATATTTGTAACAGGGGTTTTGTTTTTCTTTCTTTCTCAGTGGTAGTGGGAAAATAAGTGGGAGGGAAAGATGGCAGATTTTCATTGATTAAAAAATTAATTAAATAAAAAGAAAGGCTAAAATCCCAGCTAGATTTTAAAAAATGGACCATTTGTCAAGGGTACATTTGATATCCTATATGGTTTCATGATGGAAGATTAAAGAATATGTGTTGAAGTCTTGTAAACTCGATCTCAATTGTATAAAATGAGAATTTTTTGAAGAAAGTAGACAAATTATATTTGTTGGGTTTTTTCAATGTAAAATATTATAAGACTTCTTGTATAAGCCAATACATTTAATTATTTCATTTTGTCCCATAAAATTCACTTGCCTCTTTAGCACAGTGCTTAGCATATAAAAAGTGCTTAATTTTTTTTTCATTCATTCTTTCCTGTCTCTTAAGCTTGGAAGCAGGAAATTCATTCAAGAATTTCACAAGTACTTAATAACACTATCCCTGGTACTGAGTACATATAAAACACAGTTTTTGTCCTCGAAGAGCATGCCAGTTTGTGTTGGAGACAAAACGAGACCACAGTTAAAAGTAACATAAGAATATTTAAGTTACAGGAGATTTCTGGAGTTACTGTAAATTGTGGATGACATCACATCTAGTGGCCCCCCCAATAGAGGCTCTCATAGAATTCTGAAAAGTTTACTGCTTCATAAACGTTGAATGAATGAAGTAGTTTCCCACAATTCTCATACACATCTTGCTTTGTCTATTTTTTTTAATTTTGGAGGCAATAGGGATTAAGTGATTTCCTTGCTCTGTCCATTTTTTAAAATTCCTTTGACATTTCCGGGTTGTACTGATGTCTTAAGCTTTGGGGCTTTGTAATGTAGGTGTGGATATAACATTTTCTTGTAGAACTTAGGAAAGCTCCTTGAGGCCAGATGTTACTCACTTTTACCTTTGTATCTTTAATATTTAATGCAATGCCTGGTACATAGTAGGTGCTAAATGATTGGTGAATTAAGACTACTTTGGAACTCTACAAAATGAATACACTCCACAAAGAAAAAGAGCTGAAATTAATGTCTTCATCCTGGTCTCCCTCTCTTCACCTCAGCGTAAATGATACCTCCTGGAAGGACAAAGGTATTATGTCAGCTGACTTAGTTTAATTTACCTAAACTAAGGGAAAATTCAACTTTTGCCTGAATTGGCATTTTAAAAATTGGTGTTTATATATATAAACATAATATATTGTACGTATAAATATGTAGTATTTATAAATGTAATATATTGTATGTATAAATATATATAGTATGTTTAATATATACAAACATATACTTGTGTGTGTGCATTTTAAAGGAACAGTGAGGCAGTAACTTTCCATTTAAAAACAAAACACCTTTCCAAAAGGCTCCAATAAACCGAAGTTGTTTTGCACTGTGTAGCAAAGAACTATTTATTGCTTTATGAAAAAATTATAACTATGTTCCTCTCAAGCAACTGGATATAAAGTATCCATTGTAATTCTTACTTCACTTAAACATAAATTAGGTTTGTAGTGTTGTCCTGGGGCATATGACATGCTCGTTTATTTCTGTGTTTGAGATTTAGGAGGTAATACAATACTCAAACAGTCTGGAAAGGGAGAAGAGGTAAGCAAAACCATGAAATCGTGTGCTTCCTAGATTGTCGTTCCATCAGGAATCAGAGCTAGCCTAGGATATCTGAACATTCCTCTCCCAAGGAATATAGTGATCCTCTACCACCAGTATCACCAGGATAGCCACAAATGGGAATACAATAGGAAAAGTGGGAAGAACATCTTCTGGGTTATATTCACCCTTATCTCTCAGATTAGGCACACCCTTTACAAATGATAAGACCACTTGTAAACGAGTCCCAAACAATTCCACCCTCATTTTAGATAAGAAACACATTACATTCTCATCTGGGGGAAGAGGAAGGTGGTAGACCTAACCCCCAGACAGAGACAGAAAGAAGGGCAGAGAGAGAGACAGAGAGAGAGAGAGATTCAGAGCACAGGGTTAGGTATGAACTCTGTTACTTCATTGGTAAAAGGGACTTCCAAGGTGAGAAAATTTCCTCTCCCAATTCAGGTTTGCACTTTCTCTGTAACTCAGAGAGATGTCTAGGATCATATAGTCAGTGTGTGTTGAAAGCAGAATTTGAACCCTGAAGCTGGTGTAGAAGCAAGTTCTCTCTCCACTGTGCCATACTCAGGTAACAAATAGCTATTTATCCTCTATACATACACACACATAAAAGCTAAGGTTCACAAGTGCACACTGACAAGACTTAAGCAAGTAGTAAGTTATGGCAACTGTAATACTCCCCAAAGAGATTTGATGCTTAAGAAATCACCACGTGAAATAGTCTGTTTCAGCATTTCACCTTCACCTCAGCTCTGCACTGTTTAAACAACTCCTTCCAGGTCTCTCTTTCCTGGAAATCCAGAAAAGGGGTTGTTCTCTTGCTCCTACCAGTGCTCAGCATCTCCAACATGTGCTGTAATAGTTGGTGGTGGTCACTCCAAAAGTTCAACCAGTACCAACTGAAGACCCCATCTGTCAGACTCACAACATTGTCTCCAAGACTGGAAATTCAACCTCAGAATCAATAGTCAGGAAAGAAGCACAAAGCAGCTAGGGCTTTAATATCCAGTTTCAAGCTCACATAGGCAAATACATGTGCTTATTGCCCTGTGTGCTCAGTTAACTATACCTGAGTCATGGGAAATACAGACAGTGAAAGCTATCTGCCAAATATTCAAGAGAAAAGGAGAGAGAGATAGAGAGGGAGGGGGGAGAGAGAGAGAGTGTGAGAGAGAGAGAGAGAGAGAGAGAGAGAGAGAGAGAGAGAGAGAGAGAGAGAACAGAGAACAAGAAGTATAAGGGAAAGTCAGTTACTTTAAAGTACAATGGGTGGGCCATTCTTCCTAATTAGTAGTCTGGTCTCTCCATACAAACTCCTGTTGCCACCATCGCTAATCAACAAAATAAAACACAATAAGAGGGTTGCTTTATCATCCCAAACTTCCATGCTAACCCACATATGTATGGCCAGAGAAACTAGCTCAGCTTAGCAAGTGCTTGATGAGGAGGGCCCATCTCCACACATGCACCATGAGGAGTACTGCAATCCAACCTTCACCACACTTGGTGGCATCTCCAGTTATAATGACTTCATAGTAAATGAAGAAGGAGAAGACGAACATGGACAAAAAGGGGTCTAAATGAGATCAAGTAGAAATCAAGTTAAAAAATGGAGTAAGGTGAGAGCAAAAAGAGGGGACAAGCTTTTTTTTATCTTGAAAATTATTTCACATATTTATGTAAATCAAAACTGGAAGTTACTGGTATAGTACTAATTGGAGTAACTACTAAATAATTGTTCTTAAGGTCATGTTGCCCTAGCACAAGTGTCCTTAATAAAGAACAACTTTCCAGAGATGGTCTTTTAAAACAAAATGTTATTAGCATTACCTTGCAATCATCAGCAAGATAATTAGTTAGAACTCACAGAGTATTTCCAAAACAGATTAACTGATATTTTCTCTATTCCAAAAGCCTCTTATAACAAGGCCATAAAGCCTCTTATAACAAGGCCACCAAAGAGAAGCTACTGAGTTTGCGGGTCAAACTTGATTCGTGTCAACTTTTAATGTCTTTTTGGCATTCAAAAAATGAGAATATTAATATAATCCGTTAATCTAAAGTCCAAGATATTTTGATTATCATACCTATCATCTCTAGCTCTTTCTTTTCTTTCATTTTTTTGAGAGAAGAAAGAGGAGGAACAGACCTATGTAAACTGTCATTTGTTTTGCAATGTATAGTTTTTGTTTTTAACATTCTTTTTTAATAAGATTTTGAGCTCCAAATTTTTCTCCCTCCTGCCTTCCCTTCCCCTGACAGTAAGCAATCTGATATATGTTACATATGTGCAATCATGTAAAATATATTTCCAAATTAGTCATACTGTGAAAGAAGAAAAGAACAAAAGAAAAAAATTAAGTGAAAATAGTTTGCTTCCATCTGCATGCAATGCAGTCTTACAGAGTTTCTCAGGACACTAGGAGGTTCAAGACAATGAAGTGTTGTGGGAAGAATCCAGATAAAAAGTCAAGATACCTGATTTCTGAGAGTGTCTCTAAAGCTATCTCACTATAAGACCTTGGGCCAATCAGTTAGACTCCAGAAAGTTTCAAAATTTGAGAAATAACCAAATCGATAAAGAAATTTCAAGTAGTTGTTTGCCTAGGAGATTCCTTCTGAAGGAGCAGAATTTCCTGAAATTCAAGGATCTCAGTATAGGTGGTAGAGACTTCTGATTTATTTATATCAATACCCTTTCTTTGCCTTCCAATACAACCTAGCCTTTTCTCATTATTTAAGTGAAGTCACAGAATTTTAGAGCTGGCAGGGACCTTAGAGATTATTTCTTATGCAGTCTCTCATTTTTAGATGACCCATATCTTCAGATGTCATTTTTTCATATTTTATTATTTAATATTTTTAGTTTTCAACATTGATTTCCACAAGATTTGGAATTACAAATTTTCTCCCCATTTCTACCCTCCCCCCACTCCAAGATGGCATATATCCTGGTTGCCCTGTTCCCCAGTCAGCCCTCCCTTCTGTCACCCCCTCCCCCCCATTCCCTTTTCCCTTACTTTCTTGTAGGGCAAGATAAATTTCTATGCCCCATTGCCTGTATATCTTATTTCCTAGTTGCATGAAAAAGCTTTTTTTTTTGAACATCTGCTTTTAAAACTTTGAGTTCCAAATTCTCTCCCCTCTTCCCTCCCCACCCACCCTCCCTAAGAAGGCAAGCA
>CM053623.1:296246740-296272826 GCA_028646595.1 Phalanger gymnotis | reverse complement strand
CTCCCTTCTATCATCCCCCCTTTTTATCCCCTTCCCCCTACTTTCCTGTAGGGTAAGATACCCAATTGAGTGTGTATGTTATTCCAAGCTCAAGTCAAATCCAATGAGAGCAAGATTCAGTCATTACCCCTCACCTGCCCCCTCTTCCCTTCCAACAGAACTGCTTTCTCTTGCCACTTTTAGGTGAGATAATTTACTCCATTATATCTTTCCCTTTCTCCCTCTCTCAATATACTCCACTCTCATCCCTTAATTTTATTTTCTTTTTAGATATCATCACTTTGTATTCAACTCACTCTGTGCCTTCTGTCTATAAAGGTCTCATGAATAACAAACATCATCTTTCCTTGTAGGAATGCAAACGAAACAGTTCAACTTTATGAATTCTCTTTCTTGTTTACCTTTTCATGCTTCTGTTGATTCTTGTATTTGAAAATCAAATTTTCTATTCAGTTCTGGTCTTTTCATCAAGAAAGCTTGAAAGTCCTCTATTTTATTGAAAATCCATATTTTACCTTGGAGTATTATACTCAGTTTTGTTGGGTAGGTGATTCTTGGTTTTAATCCTAGCTCCATTGACCTCCAGAATACCATATTCCAAGCCCTACGATACCTTAATGTAGAAGCTGCTACATCTTGTGTTATTCTGATTATGTTTCCACAATACTCAAATTGTTTCTTCACAGCTGCTTACAGTATTTTCTCCTTGATCTAGGAGCTCTGGAATTTGGCAGCAATATTCCTAGGAGTTTTCTGTTTGGGATCTTTTTGAGGAGGTGATCCGTGGATTCTTTCAATTTCTGTTTTACCCTCCAGTTCTAGAATATCAGTTCAGTTTTCCTTGATAATTTCTTGGAAGATGATATCTAGGCTCTTCCTTTGATCCTGGCTTTCAGGTAGTCCAATAATTTTAAAATTATCTCTCCTGGATCTATTCTCTAAGTCAGTGTTTTTTCCAATGAGATATGTTACATTGTCTTCCATTTTTTCATTCCTTTGGTTCTGTTTTATAATTTCTTGATTTCTCATAAAGTCACTAGCATCCACTTGCTCCATTCTAATTTTTAAGGTGGTATTTTCTTCAGTGGTCTTTTAGACCTCCTTTTCCATTTGGCTAATTCTGCCTTTTAAGGCATTCTTCTTCTCATTGGCTTTTTGGAGCTCTTTTGACATTTGGATTAGTCTATTTTTAAGGTGCTTTTTTCTTCAGTATTTTGGGGGGTCTCCTTCAGCAAGTCATTGACTTGTTTTTCATGATTTTCTTGCATCACTCTCATTTCTCTTCCCAATTTTTCCTCTACTGCTCTTGCTTTCCTTTCCAAATCCTTTTTGAGCTCTTCCATGGCCTGAGACCAATTCATATTTTTCTTGGAGGCTTTTGATATAGGCTCTATGACTTTGTTGACTTCTTCTGGCTGTATGTTTTCATCTTTGTCACCAAAAACAATTCTATAGTCTGAGTCTGAGTCCTTTGCACTGCCTGGTCATGTTCCCAGCCAACTACTTGACCTTTGAGCTTTTTGTCAGGGTATGACTGCTTGTAGAGTAGAGAGTACTTTGTCCCAAGCTTTAGGGGCTGTGCTTGCTGTTTACTTCAACTCCATCATCTCCACAAGCCCTGCCACAGTAGTGCTCCTCCTCCCCCAAGAACTAACAACCAGGACCTTGACCTAGATCCAAGCAGAGCAAAGCAAGAAAACCCTGCCTCTTTGCCAGCAAAGCACTCCCTGCACTCTCACTCTGATCTGCCACTTGATTCCTCCCATGGTGTGGGCCAGGGACTCTGGAAGCAGCTGACACTGGAGCTTGGGAAGCAGCCACAGGAGCTTCCTGTTGCTGCCGCCACTGCCACACCACCTCTGCCACCCCCCAGGGTTGGGGCCAGACGGCTCTCACCCCAATCCAGAAGTTTTCCCACTAACCTGCTCCATGGTCTTTGGTGTTTTTAGGTTGAGAAGTCTGGTACTGGCCCTAAGGTCAGCCCCAGCCAACTCCCGGTCTGGTCTGTCCTGGCGCGGCCCAGGCTGGGCTGCACTCTGCTCCCTAGACGGTGTGATAGACCCTTCCCATTGATCATCCAGGCTGTCCTGGGCTGGAGACATGCTTTCCTCTGCTATTTCATGGGTTCCACAGCTCTAGAATTTGTTCAGAGCCGTTTTTACAGTTGTTTGGAGGGATTTGGGGGAGAGCTTAAGCATGTCTCTGCTTTCCAGCCACCATCTTGGCTCCACCTCCTATCTTCAGATATCTTTAGATGACTAGCCCAAGGTCATAGAGTGAGTTTTCAGGAACCCAAACATCTTGACTTTTATCCAGTGTCTTTTCCCCAACACTGCATTGTCTCAGTTTTATCAAATCATTTGCTTAAAGACTTGCAGCTAAATATAGCCAGGAATGCAGACCTTTGGAAGCCATTTGACTACTAAAACATCCTTCCACCACTTCTGCTGCCATTATGTTAGAGAATGAAAATAAATATGAGTGAAAAAAATGGATTTGAAAAAAGTTACCACAGTGTTGATTCCACCAACCCCAAAGTAAATAGGGGGAAGGGAGAATCCACAAAAGGCAAATAATAATATTAATTCCTTACAGGAAAAATAACACACAAATAAAGCATGTTCAAGTTTAACTAAACTCATTTTTGTCAGCATTGAATCTAAGTTTTCTCCCTCAAAATGTCAAAAAAAAAAAAGTTCTAACATGTTTTTTTCATTTTCATGTAATTTCTCTCAGGCATTCTACCACCCACTTACCTTCCTTTTCCCAACACACACACCCTCTTTGACTCTTCGTACAATTAAAAACTCCACTGGTAAGGACAGAGTTCTTAACTTCCCAAATTATTGTGTTTGGCTACATGATACACACCAAACTTTTAAGTAATTCATTCTGTCTCCTTTTATTTCATCAATTTCAAATCAATATCTACTCTTTGTAGATCACTGTATTAAATTCTAGGGATACGTGATTAAATAAGATAAAGACCTGCCTTCAAGGCGTGTCAATCTAAAAGGAGTTAGACATATATATGAATATCAACTATAGTAAAAGCCAGGTTCTAAATGATATGTTTAAGGGATATAAACAAATATTTCTTGAAAGAACTGCAAACCATTGCCATCTATATGAAATGATATACCAAATAACTAATAAAAATAGAAATTCAAATCAAAACAATGCTGAGTTATCATGTCACACCCAGCCAGTTGATAAAGATGATAAAAGGTAGGAATAGTCAATGCTGTGGGAAATGAACACACAAATGCACTCCTGGCAGACTTGCAGTTTGGTCAAGCTATTCTAGCAAGCAATTTGGAATGATATGAAGAAAGTGAAACTCTCACCCTTTGATCCAGTGGGGTCTATTGCTACATATATACTCCAAAGATGTCAATGATAAAATGAAAGTTCTTATATACACCAAAATATTTATAGCAGACTAGAAATAAATGCCCACCAATGGGAAATGGCTTTAAATGTTGTGACACATAGGTTTAATGAAATATTACTATGCCATAGGAAATGAAGAAAACAAAAAAAAATCAGAGAAACATGAGAAGACATACCAACTGATGCAAAATAAAGTATGTAGAACCAGAAAAAAACTATAATAGATGATACCTACAACACTATAAGCAGAAGGAACATCGGCAGCAAAATAATCGAAATCGAATGCTCCCTATTACCTCCGGGATCAAATAGAAAATCTGTTTGTCATTCAAAGACCTAGCCCCCTTCTACCTCTCCAGTCTTCTTACATCTTACTCTCCCCCTTAAACTCCACCACCAGCAGCAGCCTACATTCTCATGACACTGACCTCCTTGCTGTTCCCCACACTTGACACTCCATCTCCAGATGCAGTATTTTCATTGCCTGTCCTCCATTTTTGAAATCCTCTCCTGCTTCATCCCTGCTTCCTAGCATCCTGGCTTCCTTCAAATGCCAGTCAAAACATAGTCTTCTAAAAGAAGCTTTTCCTGATCCTTTTAATGCTTGTACCTACCATCTGTTGATAATCTCCAGTTTATTCTGTTTATCTCTTCCACATATACATGTATATATGTGCATATGTATACATAATTGTTTACGTGTTTTCCCCCTCATTAGGCTGTGAGCTCCTTGAAAGCAAGGACAGTCTTTTGCCATTCCTTTTGTCCCCAGCAGTTAGCATAGTTTCTACCAACTAGCAAATACTTGTCAGTTAATAAATGCTGGATGGCTGACTGATTTTGGCATTATAATAACCAGACTTTGGACCAAAGAAGAAATGTAAACCTTCACCTCTATAAATATGGGGATTATGGATCTGAAATACTACAAATCATACCAGACTTCATCGATATAAAATTAATTTTGCTGAACTATTTTTTAAATAAAGGATAGCTCTCTGAAAGGAATTAGGCTATAAGTTATATAAAAACAAAAGTTACCAATTTTTTAATAAAAAAATTTAATTTAAAATTTAAAAAAAATTTAAAACATCTCCTTTGATTTATGGAGAAGAGATATTTAAAATTCTCTAAGAAGTCTGAGGACCAAGAAACCACCTCTAGCTTGAGATAAGGACTAGGATCTAAGTCTTATTTGGTTCATTTCCCTGTAGTTTCCTTTCCTTCTCACTCTCCTCTTCCCCCCAAATGAGAGTATAATGTGTTTCTTCTCTAAAATGCAAATGAAATAGTTGAAACTCATTCAAAAGTGGTCTTACCATTTATAACAAGATATTTTGACAGCTTCTGGGATGACAAGCCATATAGCTCTGTAAACTGAGACATTGAATAGTGTTTATCTCCCAAAATTTCACTGTGCTAACTAAAAGGTCTGCCCTTGATAGATGGCATTATAAATGAGAAGCTGCTATGGGGATCTTTTAGGCTGCAAGAAGAATTGGGGATTATGACACACAGAAGTAACATCTCCAAAGACAACTTTTCCAGAAAAAAATTGAAGATATTATAAGTCCCTGTGTCTATAGTCATACTAGTCATCTTTGGATACTAAATAAATAGATCAGGAGGAGGAGGAGAATGAAAATCTCCTTTAGAACACTCCTCACATCTATGATCAACTTAATATAATCTCTCAGATTGGCTCCAATTTAAAACATTTCACATTTTGCATCTGAACATCTGTTAGTCAGTATCTCTCTCCATCCTGATTCAGTTACAAGAAATGGCTGGATAGTCAATGTGTGCCTCTATAGTGACCAACCACTGGAGTATGGATTGGTTTTTTAAAAAGCTGTTCTTTATCACAGTCTAATCAATAGGGCTGGGGTGATCAATATTAATAATGAGAAATTACTTCCATTCAACAACAATGATGGATTTTATTGTGTTGAATTCCATTTGGCCGAACATAGGCCAAAAAAGATAGGTGCATACCCAGTCAAACACTAATGAAAAATCCCTGCTAGCTGAAAATAATTTGAGAGAATGATATTTTGGTATATTGGGGGCAAAGTTCAATGAAGTAGAAGGAAAGCTAGAGAAAAGAACAAGTTTCATGAAGTTGATGATTCACACAAAGCAATCACTATTTTCAGGTTGAATAAAGGATATCTATCTGCCCTTTTCTTAAAGTACCTGATCTTGTAGACCATGAAGAGAAATTAAAGTATTTCTGTTGGGAACTTTACATTATTTTAAAGATTTATCTCTAACATGGCAAGAGGATAATTTTTCAATTTAGTAGAACTCTTCTATGTTGGAATTCTATAAGAAACAGCATGAAGTAATGGATTGAGAGTTAGCCCTGGAGCCAGGAAAGCCTGGGTTCAAGATGAACCTCTGACATCTACTAGCTGTATGACCCTGGGCAAGTCATTTAACCTCTAAGTGCTCTAGTCACCACTGTAATTGCAGAGGAAGTGCTGACCTGCATTGGTCAAGAGAGGGTCCTTATCCAAAGTCCACCAAATCAATGACACCACAGGTCTAGTTGCCATCATCAAAATTCAGATTTATATTTCTCATGTCTTTGAATCTGGCTATGTATCTGAAGGAAAAGAAGGGAACATTTATTAAGTACCTATCATGTTCCAGGCACTTAACAAATGTTATCCCATTTAAGCCTCACAACTCTGGGAAGTAGGAATCTCCACCAGTGTTCATACAATCCTAGTTTGAAGACAGCTAAGTAGGAGCCCACCATCTCCCTAGGCAGAAGAGTTTTATTTTAGATAGTTCAAATTATTACAAAGTTGTTCCTTGCATCAAACTTAAATGTACAAAAGTAAAGATATCTAAAGTCATATAAAAATGCTCTAAATTACTTTTGATTAGAGAAATGCAAATCAAAATAACTCTTAGGTACCACATCTCACCTGTCAGATCAGCTAACATGACAAAACAGGAAAATGATAAATGCTGGAGAAGATGTGGGAAAATTGGAATAATAATGCATTGTTGGTGGAGTTGCAAACTGATCCAACCATTCTAGAGAGCAATTTGAACTATGCCCAAGGGCTATAAAAATGCACATACTCTTTGACCAAGCAATACCACTTCTAGGGCTGTATCCCAAAGAGATCGTAGAAGTGGGAGAAGGACCCATAGATACAAAAATATTCATAGCAGCTCTTTTTGTGGTAGCAAAGAATTGGAAATCAAGGGAATGTCCATCAATTGGGGAATGGCTAAACAAGTTGTGATATATGAATGTAATGGAATACTATTGTGCTATAAGAAATGAGGAGCAGACAGACTTCATAGCAACCTAGAAAGACTTACATGATCTAATGCTGAGTGAGGGGAGCAGAACCAGGAGAACGTTATACACAAATACAGACACATGGTACCTGTGATGACTAACCTTGATAGACTTGGCTCTTCTCAGAAACGCAAGGTTCAAAGACAGCTCCAAAAGACTCATAATGGAAAAAGCTATCCACATCCAGAGAAAGAATTATGGGGTCTGAATGTAGATTGAGGCAAACTATTTTCTCTCTCTTTTTTTAAATTTTTTGGTTTTGTTTCTTCCTTCTCATGGTTCGTTCCATTGGTTATAATTCTTCTTTACAACTTGACTATTGTGGAAATAAGTTTAATGCAAAGGTATATGTAGAACCTATATAAGATCGCATGCCGTCTTGGGAGGGGGGGAAATATGAAACTCAAAAACTTTTGGAACTGCGTGTTGTACAATAAAAATTAAAAATAATAATAATAAATAAATAAATCTAAATGTACATCCTTGTAACTTCCACTCACAACTCCTGGTCAGCCCCCAAGGCCAAACAGAACATGCCTAATCCTTCCTCCATATGAAAGTCCTTCAGATATTTGAGGATACCTCTCATGTTCCAACCTCTATCCCTGAGTCTAATCTTCTCCAGAAAAAAAAAGCATGCTGAATTCCTTCAACCAATCTGCATATGACTTGGTCTCAAAGCTGTTCACCATCCTGGTTACCTTTCTCTGGATACTCTCCAACTTATCACTATCTTTCTTAGACCAAGGTACCCAGAACCAAACATGATACTCCATTTGAGGTCTAATTAGGGCAAAATTCAATGGAATTATCTCTTTTCTGTTCCTGGAAGCTATGTCTCCCTTAATGAATCCCAAGGTAGCATTAGTTTTGGAGGGGTTTGTTGTTGTTTTGTTTTGTTTTAAAGACTAGGACTCCCTATATCACCCAGGCTAGAAATGTAAAGGCTACTCATGAGTCCTATCTTACTACTAATCAGCATGGGAGCTCTGACTTGCTCCTATTTCTGACCTGAGTTCATTCCTTCTTGGGCAATCTGGTAGCCCACACTTCCAGGGATCACCATATTAATGCTGAACTTAGTGTGGTCATCCAATGGGCTTGATCTACTACAGCTCAGAACTCGCCAGTTCAAGAGATCCACCAACCTCAGCCTCTTCAGCAGTGGGGACAACAGACATGTACCCACCTGCATTAGCCTTTTTGACTACTACACCACCCTGCTTACTCCTATTATGCTTGTAATCTACTAAAAAAAAACCCAGATTATTTTCACGTATAGCCATACTTACTGTGAAGTTGATTTTTTTGTACCCAAATTTGAAAACTTACATCCATCCCTATGGCTCTCATCTGATTAGATTCAGCCCAGTGTTCTGGCCTGTCAAGATTCTTTTGAATCCAGATTGCAACATCTTCAAATTTAATGAGCATATCATTTGTGCCTTTATCCTAGACATTGATCAAAACATCAAATATCACAGGGTCAAACAGAGATGCCTGAAGTACTTCCATTAAAGACTTCTTTTGATTTATATGATTTTTATATTAATATATAAGGAGTAGTCCCTTTTCCGATGAATATCAGAAAGGCTTCATGCCTACTAGTCTTATTTGTTTCTTGTCCATATTTTCCAACAAATCATCAGAAAGGATCTAGCCCACATGCTCATAGTCTACATAGTCTTAGAGCACCCCCACCTTAAGAGGTAAAGAACATCTCATAGGAAACTATCTTTTGTTTAATAGTAATTCATTTTTCCAATTATGTATAAAGACAATTTTCAACATTCATTTTTTAAAGATTTTTGAGTTACAAATTTTTCTCCCTCCCTCCCACTCCTTTCCCCTCTCCCTCCCCAAGACAGCAAGGAATCAGATACCGGTTATACATGTGCAATCATGTAAGACATATTTCCACACTAGTCATGTTGTGAAAGAAGGAACAGAACAAAAGGAAAAAAAAACACCAAAAAAGTGAAAATGGTATGTTTTGATCTGCATTCAGATTCCATCGGTTCTTTCTCTGGATGTGGATAGCACTTTTCATCATGAGTCTTTTAGATCATTGTATTACTGAGGACAGCTAAATCAATCATAGGTGATCATCGCACAGTGTTACTGTTACTGTGTACAATGTTCTCCTGGCTCTGTTCACTTCACTCAGCATCAGTTCATGTAAACCTTTCCAGGTTTTTCAGAAATCCTCCTGCTCATCATTTCTTATAGCACAATAGTGTTCAACCATAATCACATATAACAACTTGTTCAGCCATTCCCCCAATTGATGGGCATCCCCTTGATTTCCAATTTTTACCACCACAAAAAGGGTTGCTATAAATATTTTTGTACATGCAGATCCTTTTCACTTTTTTATGATCTCTTTGGGAGATCTTGGTATTGCTGGATTAAAGGGCATGCACAGTTTGTTTGGTCTTTGAATATAGTTCAAAATTGCTCTCCAGAATGGTTGCATCAGTTCACAATTCCCCCAACAATGCATTAGTATCCCAATTTTCTCACATCCTCTCCAATACTTATCATTTTCCTTTTCTATCTTATTAGCCAATCTGCTATGTATAAGGTGGTACCTCAGAGTTGTTTTAATTTTCATATTCCTCTAATTAATAGTGATTTAGGACATTTTATATGACTGTAGATAACCTTGATTTCTTCATCTGAAAACTGCCTTTTCATATCCTTTGTTTCATATCCTTTGTCAATTGGGGAATGACTTGTATTCTTATAAATTTAATTCAGTTCTCTATATATTTTAGAAATGAGGCCTTTATCAGAGACACTGGCTGTTAAAATTATTTCTTAGCTTTCTGCTTTCCTTCTAATCTTGAAGGCATTGGTTTTGTTTGTGAAAATATTTTTTAGTTTAATATAATCAAAATTATCCATTTTGCATTTCATAATACTCTCTGTCTCTTGTTTGGTTATAAATTCTTTCCTTCTCCATGAATCTGACAGGTAAATTATTCCATGCTCTCCAACTTGCTGATGTATCACCCTTCATGTCTAAATCATGTACTCATTTTGACTTTATCTTGGTGTATGGTGTAAGCTGTTGATCTATACCTAGTTTCTGCCATACTATTTTCTAGTTTTCCCAGCAGTTTTTGTCAAATAGTAAGTCTTTATCGCAGAAGCTGGAGTCTGTAGATAACCTGGAGTCTTTGGGTTTATCAAACAGTAGATTACTATAGTCATTTATTGCTGTGTCTTGTGTACCTAATCTATTCCACTGGTCCACCACTCTATTTATTAGCCAGTATCAAATAGTTTTGATGATTGCTGCTTTAAAATTTAGTTTTAGATCTGCATGGCTAGGCCACCTGCCTTTGCATTTTTCATTAATTCCCTTGATTGTTATTGACTTTTGTTCTTGCAGATGAATTTTATTATTTTTCCTAGCTCTGTAAAATAACTTTTGGTAGTGTGATTGGTATGGCATTGGATAAGTAAATCATCTTAGCTTCATAGGAAACTTTCTAAAAGACAGCTCTGCCTGGAACCCCAAATTCAAACTATCCCAACCTGAGCTTATTTTCTTTCCCCCTGAACCTGGGACTACCTTTTGTCTTTGCTTCTTTAATCGGTATTTCCACTCTAACTCTTAAGTTCAAAATGTTGGTGTTTTCTTTGACTCATCACCCCTTATATCTAATTGGTAACCAAGGCCTTTCAATTCTGTCTTTCCTTGACATCCGTTCCCCATGTTCTCTTGCCAGTGCCTTCACCTCAGGACTAATTTTATAAACTCTTAAAGTCTTCACGCCTCAACTTTTATCCTATCCTTTATCCTTCATACAATTGCTAGAACAATCTTCTTATGTATAGACCTCATCACTTTACTCTACTATTCAAAATTCTTTAAGAGCTTCCTTTGCCTCCTAAGTAAAATTCAAATTTCCATTTGAGGCTCTCCATTTGTCATCCCACATTTTTTCATGATTGTCTCGTGTGGTGTGCCAAATTGGAGTACTGAATTATTATCTGACCCCTGAACATGATCCACACCCTCTGTTGTTTTTTTTTAATTTTGTTATCTAGGTATCCCATAAGTCATAAGCCCCAACCAGAAAGTATTAAATGCCATGAGGATAGGACATGTAAATATCATGTCTTATGTAAATTTTGTACATCCTTAGAATCTACCACAATGCCTTGTACAAAGCAGGCATCTAATGGATACTTCTTCAGTGTGATAGGAAGGGAATTGGATTTGGAGTCAAAGGACATTGATTCAGTGTTGCCTTGGACAAGTCACTTATCCTTCCCAGGCCCTAGTTTCTTCATCTGTAAAATAACAATTGATGAGTCCCTGGAATAAGGAAGGCTCTTCTCCTTGAGTTCAAATCTAGCCTCAGACACTTATTAGCTACGTGACTCTAGGCAAGTCACTTAACCCTGTTTGCCTCAGTTTCCTCATCTGTAAAATGAGCTGGAGAAGGAAATGACAAACCACTCTAGTATCTTTGCCGAGAAAACCCCAAAAGGGGTCATGAAAAGCTAGACACAACCGAAACAACTTAACAACAGTGACAACAAGATCTTCTAGCTCTCTATCAATGGTGTGATAAATGACTCTTATTCTTTTAATATCTCTGGAGTATCTGTGGGTTATATTAGTTTCCTTTCAAATTTATTAAAAATAAAATTTTTCA
Source organism: Phalanger gymnotis (assembly GCA_028646595.1). Lineage (NCBI taxonomy): Eukaryota > Metazoa > Chordata > Mammalia > Diprotodontia > Phalangeridae > Phalanger > Phalanger gymnotis. The sequence goes on along the minus strand of CM053623.1, from coordinate 296,261,438 downwards.
ACAATAGGGAAATTGTCAATCTTTACTTAGAATTGAAATTTCCCTACTGCAATTAGCTCTCATTTCTTTAATTGCCTCCATTTACACTGGTATTCCAAATAATACATTTGTATGATTTTTCTCTCACACTATAACATATACTGCTGTACAAGATTCCGTGTTTGTTATTTTATATCTAATGAGGGAATTGTTCTCGTTCTAATTATACCGTCAAAGGGAGACCTTCATTAACCAGAGTGGCAGAAATAGTGAAAGCCTATAAAACTCATCCCACCTGGGCACACTACAAAGCTGAAGGCCTCTTTCTAGTCAACAATGCCTCTCTAGTGTGTTTATTAAAATGAGCTTTCATCAAAATCACTGGATGGAGAAAGGAAGATTGGCAGGGCTCAAGCTTGACTTTATATCTGCTCCTAAATAGCTCTATCAGTGCCAAAGCGGTAAAACAATGAAGCATCCTACAATTAGAGATCATGGCAGGGTATATACAATTAGACACTGTGACCAGTGGTTAAATTGATAATGAGGACTGACTCCAGGCTTGTTGTAAAGTGAAAAATTAAATCAATTAATCAACTTATCCCAGCTCCCAGATACTGTTTGAACCACTCCTTCCAACGAATTCACTAGTTTTTAAATTGAAATTGTTGAGTTGACCGGCTGTTGGGGCATTGCAGACACTGCTTTTATCATTTACAAATCTCAGCATGTATGGTCTCAAAAGCACTATGGATATCTAACCAATCCAATTACCTTAAATGTAGACTCTTCAAGTCACCAAAGGGGTCCTTATATAGTTTGACATAGGGACAAGAAGTAACCCCTTACTATCGAATAACTTTAAGTAAAACATATTTATGAAAAATCAGCCTTATTTTGGGGTTTGACTGAGTCATTAGATGGGCATGATGCTGCTCTGAAGGTAGAAGATCTGGATTCAAACATTTCCCCACCTCACTGTTTACTACCTATGTGACCTTGGGCAACTCACCTATCCTTTTTGGGTCCAGCTCTAAATCTGCCATCTAAAGTTTGTGATTGTCAAGACATAGAGCCCAAAAGGGATATGGCCTGGGTGTATGATCGGAGAATCATATTAAAAAGACCTGAGAGGCCGTTTGGTCCAACTTTCTCATTTTAGAGAGTGGCATACTTTACAATTCAAGGCCTTTAAAATAAGCATTTAGAAAAAGGTTGTCTTGTTTTTTTCTGGGAATTACAAAATGACAGATCTCCACAAGCGCCTACAAAAGCAAAAAGGACCCTTTCAAGGACCACATCCCTCTTCTGCTCAAGAAACCCCCCATGGCTTATAATTGCCCCTAGGACTAAGTCTAACGCCGCCCCTGCCCCAACCCCTGCCCTGTGTTTGGCATTTCCCAATCTGACTCCAGCCTAACGTTCCAGGTCAATTACAAGTTAGGTAGTGGTTCTCAGGCACTCTGTGCTCCAGCGAGACCGGCCTTCTTGTGCACGATGTTCCATCTCTTGTCTCCTGATCTTCACATGAGCCATTCCTTCTAGAATGCACGTCCTCCTCACCTCCAAGTCGGAGCATCCTCTGACTCCTTCAGGCCTCAGCTCAAGCATTTCCTTCCATATGAGGCTTTTCCTGATTTCCCCACTTGTTTGGGTGTTCCCCACACCCTGAAATCGTTTTCATTTTGCTTTGTACATATGGAATGTGTCTAGGGCAGAGCATATACAGACATTCCCTGCCTGCTCTAGCCAGTCACGTATGGCTAGGCCCTTTGGGGATTATGTCATACAACCCCAACTGAGTCTTCACTATGGCAAGGCAATTCTTTTACAACTCCCTAATTAACTCACTGAGTAGTTAGGTGGTGCAGAGGATGGAGGGCCAGGCCTAGAATCACGAAGACCTTATTTCAAATCTATCCTCATATGCTTACTAGCTGTGTGAGCCTGGGCAAGTCACTTAATTCTGCTTGCCTCAGTCTCCTCATCTGTAAAGTGAGCCAGAGAAGGAAATGGCAAACTACTCCAGTATCTCTGCCAAGAAAACCCCAGATGGGGTCATGAAGAGTCAAACATGACTGAAAAGGCCTAAACAACAACAAATTAACTCTCTTTCCCACTCACCCATAGCAATTCTTCCAAATCTCTTCAACCTTCCTCAAATCTCCCATGGCTCCCACCCTCTCAGCCGAGAAGTCTGTTTCATATTTTACTGAAAAAAAAATGAGGTAATTTGCCAAGACCTCCATTTTCTTCTCTCCTCCTCATCTAGCATCACCCAGACGCTTTCTGCCAACATCTTCTCCTTTACCTCTGTCTCACATGAAGAGATGGCTTCCTCATTAACAAAGCAGAGACCTCTTTATGCTCAACTGATCCCATTCCATCCTGTCTTAAGATTGCCTCCATTATCCCTACCCTCTCTCTGATCTTTAATGTCTCCACAACGACAGGCTGCTTCCCTTCTACCTATAAGCATGCCCATGTCTTCCCCATCCTCAAAAAGCCCTTGCTTGATCTTTTCTCTCCCACTCACCATCAATCCATACCTCATCTCTCTTTTGAGGCTAAGCTCCCTGAGAAGGTCATCTATAATTAATACTTCTACTTCCTTTTTCTCATTCTCTTTTTTTAACTCATCTTTCCCCTGTCTCTACAGTCTCACTTCTGACATCATTCAATTGACATTGTTCTCTCCAAAGCTACCAGCAATCTCTTAATTGCAATATCTCATGGACTTTTTTCAATCTTCATCCTTCTTGACTTCTCTGCAGCTTTTCCTTGATACCCTCCTCTCTCTAAGCTTCCATGATACCACTCTCTTCCACATTCCTCCTACCGGTCTGACTGTCCATTCTCAATCTCCTCAGCTGGATCTTCATCCAGCTCATGCCTACTAACCATAGGTACCCCTCATGGTTCTGTCCTGGGCCATCTTCTCTTCTCCCTGTATACTACTTCACTTGGTGATCTCAGCAGCTCCAATGGATTCAACTATAATCTTTCCCATGGCTCTGTCCTCTGCCCTCTCCTCTGTCCTCTCTACAATCTAACTCTGAGGGTCTTACCCTCCCAGATTGATTCTTTATGAAGGCAAACTAGGCCAACTTTTGCCTCAATTCTTACCTAGCCTTTTCTTATTGAGTGGGCATGCTCAGACAAATGGAGATTTAGGAAAGACTTAGCTTTAAAAGGCCAAGGTCTCCCACTGAATCCAGGGCCATCAGCAGTTGTCCTGACCACTGAACTCCAATGACTCTGGAGGAGAAAGTGAGGCTGATGACTTTGCACAGCCCTGCCTCACTTAAATTCTATTCACTTGCAAGTCAAGACATCTCTCTCATGATGTCATTGGTCCTCTTCAAGAATGAAGGACAAAAAAAAAAAGAATGAAGGACAAAGAACAATCTATTGGTGATTTCATCTGCTCCCATGAGTTCAATTGTCACTCCAGTGCATGTAACTCTCAAACCATTATGTACAGACATAATCCATCCTTTGAGGTAAGGTCCTCAGATTTCAAAATGGCCTTCAATTGAACAACAATCACCTGCACTGGAATAACAAATATTCCAACACCTCAAAAACAATACATCCTATCCAAAACTCATCATTCTCCCCACCTAAAACTTCTCCCAACTTCCTGATTTCTATCAATGGCATTGCTGTCCCACCAGCCATCAGACTTGAAACTCCATTGTCTTAGGTAGGAATTCTCTTTTGCCTTACAACACTTTTCCTTTTATCATATTCATCTATATACATATCAGAGTCTATCTATCCACCCCAATCCAGTATAATGTAAAATTCTTGAAGGTAGAGACTATCCCCTTTTTGTCTTTGCATATCAAGTGCCTAGCACATGCCTGGGACACAGGAAGTCCTTAATGAATGTTTGTAAAATTGGATTGAATCAAGAATATAATACTGTATCATAACATTGGGACAAATTTCTTTGGGGAAAAAAAGAAAGGATTAACTTTTTGCCCCCAAAGTGCTACTTTTACCCGTATGATCAAAGAAAAAGGAACAATTTAATGAACTATTTTTTCTTCTAATTTCTACTCATCTTCCCCACAAAACCCACCCTTTTTGCCAATTTCCCCTCCAGCTATATATGTTTGCAAGCTCAGAGTTATCCTCGGCTCTTCAGTCTTATTCCTTATCCTTTATATCTTATCAAAGATCAAATTGTGCTGATTCTACCTTCACATCACTCAAATTCAAATCACCCTAGACCAGGCTGGCATCCCCTCTCATTTAGATCATTGCAATCATCTGAAATTACTCTCTCCTCTTCATACATTCACCACGAAGCAGCTTAAATGATATTCCTGAAGAGGTGAGGGTCATATCAGTGTCTCACTCAAGAAAGCTAGTGCCTTCTTATTGCCTCTACATAAAAGGCAAACTCCTCTGGCATTTAGACAAAAATGTGCTCCAACCTCTCTTTCCAGACTGATTAATACCTCTCCAACCCCTACCTCCTTTATGCAAACTGCGATCTAGCCAAACTGAACCTCTTGGTGTTCCCCATATTGGCCTAGGCTATCTCCCATGCTTGAAATGTTCACCTCCAGTATCATTCCTAGTTTCCTTCAAAGTAGAGCACCTTTCTTGATCCTCACATTAGGAATTAATGTTCTTTCCTCACTCCCCTAAATTAATTGGTCATTGCTCTTTATATATTTTATATATGAAGATATATTTTAATAAATAATATATTATTTTTATAAATAAAATTATATTTTATTTATTTTCTAGTCTATATACATATTCCCCACCCCCATAGAACATACATTCTTTGAAGGCAAGGATGATTTCACTTTTGTCATTGTATGCCCAGTTCCTTGCACAATACCTTTTTAATAGCTGGAACACATCATAGATTTGTTGAATCTAGTGTAACCTTCCAAAGGATAATAACCTGGCCCTGTTAGCATAAAAAAAGCTTATTGAGCCACATGGTATATATGTGTATATACACACATACATATACATGCATACACATATATAGTATGTTTATACACATACATGCATATGTATCTGTACAGATATGTGTACATATATGTATATATACATATAATAGCATTTTAAAACTATATACACATATACATACAGCTGGGTGGTACAATTGATAGAGAGCTGAACTTAGAGTTAGGAAGACCTGATATCTGGTTTTAGACATTCACTAGCCATGTGACTGGGCAAGTCACCTAACTTCTGTTTGCCTCAGTTTCCTCATCTGTACAATGGGATAATAACAGCATTTACCTTACCAGGTTATTGTAAGGATCAAATTAGATAATATTTGTTTAAAAGAAGATGGTTTCCACAGTGCCTGGCACATAGTAGGCATTAAGCACTATATAAATGTTAGCTACTAGTAGTAGTAGTAATATTATTAGTAATATGTATGCATATATACATATTTTTCTAGCTTTCAGACTTTGCAGACTTCTAAGGATTGTTGTCACTTCTGCTGTTGTTGTTACTATTGGAGTACAATAATTTAATCAATCTCTGCCAGCATGAATGCCCTCTTGTCTCTCTAGATTATTTTTGTACTTAGTCAACTATTAACACCTGCCTGAAATAGACTGTGTGAAGCTGATCTCTCCGTGAATGACTGGGTTGGCACAAGTTATCGGCGATCCTATATTTGACCTGCTCTGTTACCACACTTTCTCATGCCTGGCATGGTAAGAGAGCATGCATGGTTCACGCAGTGAATGCCTTAAAAACACTCAAGGGCAATGGGGCTCCCTAGTGACCCCATGTGATCCTTCATTCCTAAATCTATCCTTGCCTAGAGATTGAGAAATAATGCTATTAATAATAGTGATGACAAATTAGCTAAAACCAGAATGGGGTTTGTGATCACAAGTATCATAGAAAGTATCATAAAAGAGAATCCTCCCTAACTGCAATATTCATTTGTTTGCACACCAGAGGCCATTTCAACCCAAAACCCTTTGATAAGAAGCAGTTCACAAGCATGTTTGCTCTTCCAAATTGGTCATGATTATATTAAATCTATAGGATACATTTGGTTTGTGACAGGACCCTACACGGTCCAACTAATCTCAGAGATTTTGAACCATCAGAGTTATGACAGTTTATTCCAAATTCTCACTTCTCCTGAAGTCAAGTGGAAATGAGGAGGGAAAACAAAAGGAGAGATCAAAATATCTTCAGATCCTATAATGACTTATAATCCTGTAGAAGAGGGCCTAGGGAACCCAGAGGAGAGAAATATGATCAGGGGAAATAAGAGACAACTAGAATCTTGATTAGAAAAAGGGATGAAAGAAGTATCATTAGAAACAGGATAGTATGGAAAGAACATTGTACTAGAAGGCAGGGGTGGAGTACTAACCCCAGTTCTGTCAATAATTAGCTGTGTGATTTTGGATGTCACTTTATTTTTTGTTTCCTTTATTTTATTCTGAACTTAAGAAATAAAACAAGCATTTCCATAGTATGGTAGAATTTTTTTACAAAAGATTATTGTACATGAAACTGCAAATCTATTATGTACAAGATGATATTCTTTAAATATATAAGAAAGTTATTATGTAACTTTCTTTTTTTCACTTTTTCTTCCTTCCCTCACCCCCTACCATAGAGATGACTACTAATAGACACAAAAATATATATATTTCTGTAAAACTATTCTATACATTCTTCTATTTATCAGCTCTTTCTCTGACTGTAGATAGTGTCCTCCTTCATGTTTCCTTTGTAGTTAATTAGGGTATTTATAATGGTCAAAATGGTTTAGTCACTCAAAGATGTTCTTAAAACAGTATTGTTGCTACTGTATACAACATTCTCTTGGTTCTGCTCACTTTGCTCTTCATTATTTCATGGAAGCCTATCCATGTTTTTCTAAGATCCTTGAGCTAATCATTTCTTATAGCACAGTAGTATTCAATCACAATCATAAGTTGCTTTATTTCAAAGCTCTTTAAATGTGCCCTCCCCCCTTTCCAGGCTTTTTACATCTTCCCAATCCCACCATACTCTGATTCAGTGACAATGGTCTCCTTGATCTTCGTTGAACAAGACACTCCATCTCCAGACTCCATTTTCAATGGTTGTTTCCTGTGCCTAGAATTCTATCCCTCCCCATCACCGCCTCCAGTCTTCCTTGGCTCCCTTCAAGTTCCAGGTAAAATCCCACCTTCTACAAGAAGCCTTTCCCAATACCCCTTAATGCTAATAGCCTTCCCACTATTGATTATGTCCATTTTACCTTATATCTTGTTTGTTTGTGGTTGAGTGTTGTCTCCTCCATTAGACTGTGAGCTTCTTGAGAACAGGGGCTGCCCTTTTGCCTTTTTTTATTCCCGTAGGTTAGCACAGTTCCTGGTACATAGTACACACTTAGTGAAGGCTAATTGACTGACCAATACTTTATTTCTGTGCTCATTTCACTTATAAAATGAAAGAGTCGGACAGGCTGATCTCTAAGACCCCTTCCTGCTCTGGAATTCGGCAAGGATATGACTTTTGTGACTAATAGGCAAGTGTAGCATGGTGAACAGGGAGGTGGACTTGAAAGCACATAGCCTTGATTGGAATCATGCCTTAGATACATATTTATAGAGTAAAGGTGTGTATGTCACTTGACCTTTCTCAGCCTCAGTTTCCTTAATCTGTAAAGTGTTCCAACTCCTCTGAGACGTTCTGAAGATCTGAGCTAATGCATGTAAAGCATTTTGCTGACTTTAAAGCTTTGTATAAGTGTTAGCTTTTAGATATCTCTAAAGGTCCCTCCAGGCTCTGAGTTTCTATCCTTATAGAGTGCAGACCTACACACTCTTCTTACAACCCAAAATAGCCAACTCTTCATCAGTGATAAAGAACCAAAAATAACAGAATAGATATGGCCACGTTCTCTCTCTCTCTCTCTCTCTCTCTCTCTCTCACTCTCTCTCTCTCTCTCTCTCCTGTCCCCTCTCTGTCTCTCTCTCTCTCCCAGGAATGCCAATGCCAACTCATTGAAAATGCTCTTTGTCCCTTAGGTGCTGAGACCAGTCAGAACTCACATCTCTGAATACCTGCAAGGGTTTTCTTCTTTCTGATTGCTTTCAGGATGCAAAATCTCTTTGCCCTCAAACACCAACTTCACCCCTCCTGCCTCAATCTCAGCTCTCTTTAATCTTAGCAGAAAACTTTTTCAAAATTCTCCAGGAAGATAAAAAAAAAGTCTATCCCATTGCCCAGATCTCACAATCCTTAATCTTAAAGCAAAAAAACAAAAATCTCTTTTGACTACAATTCCCATAAGTCTATGCAGCCACATTCTTGAGCATGGTTACATAAGTAATTGTAATGTATTTTCTCCAAACACAAGAAACCTAGAAAAAGCTGCCACCATCAGGAAGTTTGTCCTCAGAATCTCTCCTACGTAAACCTCAAGGAAGAGGCTGTGTATTGTAGCAGAGAGCCCAACCCTACCTGACTCCTGTCTTGGATAAAGCATTCTCATTCCCAAACCACTTGTCACCTTTGAAATGATATCCCCACCTCTGCCTCTATCTCTGCTCATTCTGGCCATAGGTCTATGCCTTTTATTTCAGACTTTTGCTGCTTGCCTTTTCCTAGACTTTGTCTTCTGGGGAATTTTCTACAAACCATCTCTTGGCTCGATCAGAGGCTGGAATATTAACAACTTTATCTTTATAAATGCCTTTATTTCTTACGCAGGTCTAGCTACCAGATACATTGGCTAAGTGCCATAAATGTGGTGAGTGCATAGATTTTAGAGGTCTAAGGGGACTTTATCAGTCATCTGGTCTAATCCCTTTGCCCAGGGAGGGAGCTAAGTGGCACAGTGGATGGAGTGCTGAGGCCTGGACTCAAGAAGGCCTGAGTTCAAACTCAGCCTCATACACTTATTAGCTGTGTGACCCTGGACAAGTCTACCTCAATTTCCTCAACTATAAAATGGGAGTGATAATAGCACCTACCTTCTAGGATTGTTAAGAGGATCAAATAGCATAATATTTGTAAAGACCTTAATACAATGCCTGGCATATAATAGAAATTTAATAAATGCATGTTTCCTTCACTTTAAAAGTGAAGAAACTCGGGCCCCAAATGTTGTGGCTTGAGCTAGAATTCAAACCCAGGTTCTGTGACTCCAAATTCAGTCTTCCATCCCCTTCCCAAGACTTCCTTTCTTATTCTTCACAGAATCACAGCATCTCAAATTTGAGGAGGATCTTGCAGGGGTCAATGGGGTACAGTTAGAAAGTGGACTAATTCTGATATCAGAGGGTGTGTGTCTAATGCTCTCAATCTGGCCTCAGTTTCTTCATCTTCAAAAATGAGTGGATTGTGCTACATAGTCTCTGTGGTCCCTACAGTACTCTACATCCGCAAGGTCCAAAATGGTTTATGTTTTTACAATTTGGAATTTTAGCAGCATTGTTCATATATATATTCTTACGGTCACTCCATATATTACCTATGCATTTTTCCCTTTTTCTTTAAAAAAATATTATTTTACTGATGAATATAGAAAGTAGGCTGGTGACCTAAGTCTTTGGCAAAGCTGACATGATAGGCTCATGTGATCAGAGACTTAGATTTAGAAAATATCATGAAGATCACTTGGTGTGACAGCTCCTCTTTCAGAGGAGGAAGCCAAGGCCCAGGGTCACATGTCTAGGAAGTAAGCATCAGGATTCAAGCTTGACTCTCTCACTGTCTCTAACTGCAAACGCTTTCTCCTCTTAACCTTGCCAAACAGCTCCTGGAGGCAAGCTCACGTATTTGCTTTTAACCAGCTCTTGATGATTTTTGTATTCCAATAACGGTTTCCCCTACTCGCCGCTCAAAACGTCAGTGGCATGGGGTAAGGCTATACTCACCACTATAATCTGATTTTCTCCCACTTTTGTCAGCATGTTTATTCCTTTTTGTAACCCAACCTTGTCACCATGGAAACAAAACCACAGTAGTTTCTGGAGTTACCCAGTCCTCTGTGGCTGGTCTTTGAACAACCATTACATTCTTCAGTGTTTGAACCCCAGGGTTTCTTCTTTCTTGATTGTACTGAGACTTCAAATAATGTCCTCAAATAATCATCACTTGAATCTTACTAGTAATACTACTTGAAATATTCAACATGAGAAAGATATTTAGTTGCTGAAACAGTAAACATGGGAGATCAGCCAATTCCTCTTCTAGATTCTTCAACTTCCCCATAAGCATCTATATAATGTCTTCTGTGTGCCAGGTACTGTGCTAAATATTTTATATATATCCTCACTTGATCCTTATAACAACCCTGTGAGGTAAGTAGTTGAGGAAACTGAGGCAGACATCGATTAAGTGACTTCCCAGGGTCACACAGCTAACTAAATGTCTGAGGCTGGATTTGAACTCAGGTCTTCCTGAGTCCAGATACCTGCAATACCTTGCTGCCTAGGTGTCATTCAATAAGCATTTCTATCCGATACCTACCCAGATACCAGGTGCCTTGTGCTTATAATCCCTTATTGTCTTAGAATAAAAGTTTAGTCTGTAGTCCATGAATTTTTTTAAAAAATATTTTTATAACTGTATTTCAATATTTAATGGGGTTCTGGCACATTGCAGGCCCTATCAGCTTGCTATTATGGCACCTTCACATGGAGGAAGCAAGGAATCTATTTCTAGGAGAATTGTGATGATATGGAAGGTGAGCAATCTGTAACTGATTCTGATCAGCTAACCACATGGTGAAAATGAGGCTCTTTGATTAGCTGTGGAGTAATTGAAAAAGATCTCTAATCTTCAGCCTCCTCTCTTCTTGGCTTCAATGATCTTGGGGAATCTGGGAGCTCAGCAACTGATGAACAGAACAGAATATTTACAAGGTGTGGAGATCCTCAGAGTCTGGTTGTCCTCCAGTTCATCATGCAATTAGTTCACTAGAAGCAGCTAAAAATGTCTACACATGCTCCATATTTCGCCTCTCCAAGGAATTTCCCTTAGACATCATCACAATTTTCCCAGAAGCAGCTCCTAGTGTCCTCCATGTGAAGACTCCATTTTAGAAAGCTGATAGAGGTCTGCACCTGCACCAAAACCTGCATTACAAATATAATTGGTGTCCTTTGTAATAATGATTATATTTTATGCATTTAGAAATTACTCTAAAAAGGGGTATATAGGTTTTATTACATTGCCAAAGGGGTCCATGATGCAAAAATGGTTAAGAACTTCTGCCTTAGAACAAATATATTTATCCAATTAGTTAACCAGTCACTAGGTAATTGGACAGATTTAAGCCTTAGGGGGAGAGGAGGAAGAAATTGGAAAAGTCCCAGGCCCACCCACCAGCCCACCACAATAATCCATCTGAGCCTGTCTTTCTAGGCAGTAAAACATGTTGCAGACTTTTCTGAACTCTTCCTTTTGCTTCCCTCCCATCCCCCCCCCATTTCCCTCCTAACACTACCCTTTAAACCTTAATTGCATCCAATTACCTAGTGACTGGCTACCTAATTGGACAAACTCATTTGTGCTAAAGTGTTAAGGGATAATATTGGCTTAATTAAATTTTATGCCTCCCGGATAATGTATTTGCATTTCTATGGATTTTTTGATGTCTTACTCAAAAAAATTAATTCTAATTTTGAACAATGTGACATAATGCAGAGATAGCCAGAATCTAAGCCAGAAAGGCCTGGATTCCAAGCCAGTCTCTGAAACACTTTAAATATGTGACTCTGGGTAAGTCACTTAAACTCAGTGCTCTAGGCAGATCTCTAAGAGTATAAATAGCAGAGAAAGTGCTGAACTGCATTGGTGGTAGGAATTCCTTCTCTTGAGAGTTCCCTATATTAATATAACAGGTCCAGTCCCTATGTTTATCCACTGAACAGAGAAAAGTGGCAGACACAATGATCATATCTTTAGTATCTTTACAAAAAAACAAAAAAAAATTTAAATTTTTTTTTAAAAAATAGTATCTTTACCAAGAAAATCCCAAATAGGCTCACAAAAGAGTTGGGACATGACTGAAAATGACTAAACGACAACAACAAAATAGCCAGACTAGCTCTTACATGATCAAAAAGTTGTCAAGTACAGCAGAAACGTGATTTGTATTGGGTCTTATGTTGCACAGAAAATCAAGAGGATGGGAGAGACTTGTCCTCTCAGAAATGTATGGATTTCACCTCCCTCCATTTTTTGGAGGAGTAGTGGGCTGTGGAGGTGGACTGTTGTATACATTATCAGACAGCATATAGCACAGTGCCTGGCCCATAGTAGGTGCTTAATAAATGTTGACTGACTAAAAATGTTTATTGAGATATGGTCCATGTACATGCTTTTTTTAAATTTACTGAACTGCTTTTTATCTTTACTTTTTAATCTTTGTTATAAGAGATGGCTCTCCAGATTGGAGAAAAGGGGGGGGGGGAGATCTGTAGGGAAATGAATGGGGTGTCAAGCAAAAGGTATCAATATAAATAAGAATAAATCTGCTTATCAAAAGGAATGCATAGACCTACTAAATCACAATCAATGTGCCTTCATAGACAAATATGACAATAATTTGTCCATTAATATATTCTATCCAATAAGTCTAGGAGCTAGAGGTGATTCATGCTGTGATGGGGGTTGGCCAAGGTGACCCTTAAGGACCCTTCCAATGCTGACATTCTTTGATAAAAATTTAACCTAATTATTCTATTCTGACACCTCTCCTTAATTAATTGGACAAACCTCATTGATAATTTAGCTTCTGTTTGTAATCTTTCAGGTCTTCAGATTGTATTCAGTCCTTAAGACTGTCTCCATGTCTATGACAACCTCCATTAGTGTGTCAGGCTTAGAATAAAGTGTTACCTTGAAATTTTATGACTATTGCATATCCTATGTCATCAATAGAGATATTTGAGCTGGCATTTATAGCCAGAAGACCAAACCTCAATATGCTCCGTGTTGACTGATAGATTGTAATCTGAGTTGATACATTCCCAATTGAAAACAAATGGGATATCACATTCAGGAAACACTGACAAGAAATGTTATAGAGATTAAAGGTGTGGAATTTATGGGCTCAGTGTGTTTGGTCGTGTTAAAGAAATGCAATGAACATGCATAACCACGAAATATAAATGGATAGATAAGGCTCTCAGCTTTCCAAGTGAGTAAATTCACACCAGAATTACATGACTCTCCAACTACCGCCCTTCCCATTGCCGCATTTCTTTGCACTTCTGGAAAATAACGCTATTCAATTGTTTCAGTCATGTCCAATTCTTTGTGACCCCATTTGGGGTTTTCTTGGCAAAGATACTGAACTTTTCCAGCTCATATTACAGATGAGGAAACTAAGGCAAACAGAGTTAAGTGACTTCCCCAAGGTCACACAGCTAGTAAGTGTCTGAGGCCAGATTTGAATTCAGGAAAATGAGTCTTTCGGAGTCCAGAATGAATGCTCAATCCATTACACCACCTAGCTGCCCTCTGAAAAATAATGTGAAGGATACTAAAAATTGCATCACTCCAGGTAGTATTAAGCATTGGTCAGTTTTGGCTGCTCAGTTCACTCAGCAATAGTGAGCATGATCCTAATAAGATCAACTAAGGTTTTCAGTCTGATCTTAGTAAAAAAAAAAACCATAGCTTTGTATAAAGGAAAAACATCTTTCTGAGATTATGAAATCTCATAATTTCAGACTATTAGACATAAGGTACAGTCAACAAAATAATGAGGGAGGTGTTTTTTTTTTTAACTTCACTAGTACTGGGGGGAAAAGACAATGCAAAATAGACATGCAGCTAATATGTGCGACTATATAGGATGTCTATTGAAAATGCTGGCTGTTATTGCTATTTCCCAGACTATCTTAATTTCAAAGCCAGTTCTTTTTCCACTATGATATTATACTCTTCTAAGTCCTACCATTAATTGGATGCTAATGTCTGGTAATTTGGGATGATTTGATTGGGCCAGCCTATTGTAAATTTGATTTGCATGCTGAGACCCAGCCTTCTAAAAAGAGGTAAACAGATCTGCAAAAAGAAATCTAGGGGGCGGAGCCAAGATGGCGACTGGAAAGCAGTAACTGGCGTGAGCTCCCCACCAAGTCCCTCCAAAAACCTATAAAAAAATGGCTCTGAACCAATTCTAGAACTGCAGAACCCACAAAGTGGCAGAGGGAAGCAGGGCTCCAGCCCAGGACAGCCTGGATGGTCTCTGGGTAAGGTCTGTCCCACAGGGAACTCCCAGCTCCCAGCTGAGGCGAGCGGAGCTGAGCCAAGCAGAGCCCAGCGCGCACGGCGCAGCGCAGCAGACCACAGACCGACAAGACCAGGAGTGGAGCGGAGAGTGCCCTAGCATGCTGAATTACTGAGCTGTGGCATCTACCAGACCTCACAACCCACAAACAGCAAAGACAACAGAGAAGGTTAGTGGGAAAAACTGCAGGACGAGACTGAGTTTACGGTTCGGCTACCACCACTGAGGCAACGGCAGCAGGGCAGCTTTAGAAATTCAGCTGCAGTTGCTTCTGGCCCCAGGCCCACCAGGTGGGAGGAATTAAGTGGCTGATCAGAGCAGGAGTGAAGAGCCTGCTGTAGATTTAAGCCCAGGACCCAGTAGGGGGTTCTTGGGGAAGGAGGAGTGCTGGTGAGGCAGCGCATCCGCCCAAGGGTGGAACATAGAACTCTTTAGTCACACCCCGTTGAAAAACTCAAGGGTTAA
>CM053623.1:296208974-296246240 GCA_028646595.1 Phalanger gymnotis | reverse complement strand
GATACGCATGTGGCTCATGTTGAACTGCTTGACTTCTTAGGGAGGGTGGATGGGAAGGGAAGAGGGGAGAGAATTTGGAACTTAAGGTTTTAAAAAAATAGATGTTCAAAAGTAAAAAAAAAAAAATTAAACACAAAGGCAAGAATAGTGACCATGAAATGAAAGTGTGGTTTGCAGGTTTTCTTCCAAAAGATATGCTCAAAATGAACATGTGTGACTCTCATGAATGCTAGGCCCACATGGATTAGATCCAATCTTGAGGGCATGACCCCAAGAATATTATTTTACCTCATTGCCTCTAGAGTTTCACTCTGAGGAAATCTCCTGAAGCGATCTTAATATACCTCATGTTTAGGTTATCTCCAATGTGAATAATAGACTCCCCAACTCTTACAAAGACGCTCAATATATAAAATAGGCATTGGGTAGGAGACAGCATTTATTGATCCCATCACAGAAAATACATAATATCAAGCACTCAAATTATCCACTGGATTCCCCACAAGTGATGGAGACATGTTGGCCTCTAGTGAAGGAATACTGCCTATTGCACTTCTTAAGTAACTCATAGCAATAGCCAAATTGACAAGATCAAGGGGCCCAGCCCTCCATGGCATTATTTTTATCCTTCAGCTACAGGAAAATCTTCTGTGAAAGAACTTCTTCCCCCTCCAAGAAGCAATGAACCAATTTTAGAGTCACTCAGTGAATAATTTTCATAATATTCCAATAAAGGGAAAGTTTTAAAAGAATGGAAATGATCGCAAACAAGCATTGTTACCCAAAAAAGTGACAAAGAAGACATCAACAACACCCAATTCATGTGTCTTCTTTCTTATCTTTATAAGGCCTTTATTAAAGAAATGACCTATGTATATACTATCGAATAGTCAAGAAATCATAAGTACCTCTTCAATGCCAGTCGGACATAAATACAAAAAAATAATAATAATCTCTACACTCAAGGAACTTATATTCTATCAGAGGAGACAACATATAGATCCTAGAGCTGGGCTTAGAATCAGGAAGAGCTAAGTTCAAATGGTACTTCGGGCATTTACTAGCTGTGTGATTTCTGTTTTCATCAGTTTCCTCATCTGGAAAATGGAAATAATAATAGCACCTATCTCCCAGGATTGTTGTGAAGATCAAATGAGACAAGACCTATAAGGTGCTTAGCACAGTGTCTGGTACATAGTAGGTGTTACATAAAAGTTAACTATTGTGATGGCATACATGTACATATACATATACAGGATGTCTATAAAGTCTGTGTGTAATTTAAAGTTACAACTATTTTAAATTGCACATGGACTTTATGGACACCCTATATATTTACAATATAAATACAAAGCCATCTGGGAGTGAGATTAGTGAGAGCACTAAGAGTTGGTGGGATTGGGAAAGGCCTCATGTAGAAGGTGGTGCTTGAGCTAAGTCTCAAAGCAAATGTATCCTAAGGCAGAAGTGAAAACAGAGTAAATCTCAGAGATGTGGAAAAGCATGGAGGTGAGAGATAAAGTGTAATGTATGAGAAACAGGAAGAACACCATTTTGGCCGGTCCACGGTCAAAGCAAGTCAACAAGCAATTATGAAGTTCTTACTGCGGAGGGAGAGAAAAAAAGAGAGACAGGATAATGGTGGGATTGGTAGGATTTATTTATTAAGGGGTTTTTAAAGTATGTTTCAGGCGGTAGCAAAGAGAAAGGCTGCCTCTTCACTGAGGACTAATGAAAAGATGAGAAAGGAACAGGCAGGCTATCGTGAATAATTTTCTGCACCAGATGTTTGGCCTAGAGAAGAAAATGCTTAGACAGAACATGATAACTGTCTTCAAGTATTTTGAGGGATTATATTTATTTTTTCTCAGTAACTGAGAGGGGCATGTCTGACTCAGGCTGGCACCTTGTTAATTCACTTTTGGTATGGATCTTTGAATAATTTATGAAGGGGGGGATTACTTAGCCCTAACACAGGATATTCAAGCATACAATCATATTTAGCTTAGTTAGATCCTGGCCCCTTTTATCTCCATGATAACAAGTTTGGTCAATAGGGCAGGGGGGTGTGACTGAAGTGGTAAAGAATTAAAAGGTCTCTCTGATTTGTTTGTTGATTACAAAATAAAATGACACAACAACCAAAGTACATCCTTAAAGCCCTCCTCCCAATCAAATGTAAATATCATGCGTAATTCCTTTTATATTTAGATCCTCTAACTATTAATATCAACTAAGGCATAAAGCAGGGGAGCATAAGTTCACACTGTCTTGGAGGATGTACCAAAGTTCAAATGGAACGACTCCCTACAGATGATGAGATTGCCTAGATGATCCTGTTTACAGATGACATTCTGCAGTTATCACTGACCACTGTGTGGGCTCCTTTGTGAGATCCACAACCACTCAAAGATACCAAAGAATGCATTTTCCCAGTTTTTGAAATGAATTTGGTTGGGCATCACAATCACATCACCCTTAGAAACATATAGCTTTGACAAATACAGCAGATAGATGGTCGGTCATTTGGGCCAAGTATTCAGTAAAAAGAGTGAATCAGACTCGAATCTAGTTGAAATTGTGCCATGTTTTCAATGATCTCAAGCTGCTCCCTACCACTAAAACTCCATCCTTTTAGGAGCAAATTATTTTGTAGTGTGGACCACCGAACATCACACTTTCAAAAGAGTCGAAACTGCTGCTAATCCAAAGTTCAAAGGAAAGATTTAAGCATAGGTTCTTAAAGAGGGTGATACCACCCCCTTGGGGGTACAGGAACCATCCAGGAGGGCAGTGTAGCCTTGTGTGCAATTGGGGGCATTGAATAAAAATAAGGGGTTGGTAGAAGCAGAAGGAAAGAAAAGAAGAGAAAAAATTTTTGAAAAAATCATTAGTACATGTTTCATCTGTTGCATAACAGAGTTAAAGTAGTAGTGATTACATTATTTTCCAAATAAATACCCAAAATGCAAGTTATAACTGATCAATGGTCAAGTCCACCAACAGGTCTTAACAAGGAAGCGTTGGCAGGTGAGCATGTCACTCATTGCTGAGAAGTCCAGCATACATCAGCAGGAATATATGTATGTGATGACTTGTTCACAATATGATACTACATGCCATATAGTATATGGTTACATAACACAATATTGTATCATCAAAATTTCAATGCAGAAAAAACCCACAAATTTACAATAAATTATTAGATTTAAGATGTATCATTTTGGGGGGAAAATATATATTTTTTGAAATGATGCAAATTTGAAAAAACGGCTAAAGGGCTAAAGAATGCAAATTTCCAGGGATGCACATTTTTTAAAAGGGAGTGGTAAGCCAAATAAGCTTGGGAGCCTCTGATTTAAGGTTATTTTTAAAATGTGCCACAGAAGAATATTAACAATGACTTGCATAGCATATGTGATCTGATCCCATTCTCTCAAGGCCAGGCCTGCAGCATCTCCCTTTGGGGTTCTAGAGTATACAGAAGGATTGTAGTGGTTATTCCACTACTGTCTTCCATCCTGTTTGACATTGGCTACATCTCCCATTTTAGGAAGAGCAGTGGTGATCATTTCAGGCTTATGTAACCTCTTAACAGTGGCTAGCTTTTACAAAAAGATATTTACAGAGGTAACCGCAGTCAAGTGGACAGAGAAACAGCTTCAAAGCCAGGAAGACCTGGGTTCAAGACTCACATACTTGATACATACTTTCTATGTGGCCCTGGACCAGTCATTTAACCGCATAGTGCTCTGGCAAATGATCTAAGATAATAAGACAAAGAGAAGGTGCTGATCTTCATAGGTAGGGTAAATTTCTTTATCAGGGAATCATCTCTATACGGATGAAACAACAGGTTTTAAAATAGTCTATTTACTTTGGGCTTTTTTATTTTAATTTTTTTAATTTATGGAATAAAACAAGCATTTGTTTATTTATACCATATAGCATGGTATAACAAAAAAAGATCATTGCACATGAAACTGTGCATCTATTATGTACAACTTGCTATTCCTTTTAAATATATGATAAAGTTATCAAGTAAATTTCTTTTTTTCTTCCCTCCCCCTTCCCGCGCCCTAGTGAAGGCTACCATTAGCCATAATTCTATACACACTTCTATTTATCATTTCTTTCTCTGGATGCAGATAGCATCTTTCTTCATATTCCCTTCATAGTTAATTTGGGTATTTATAATAGTTAAAATGATTTACTCACTTAAAGTCATTCTTAAAACAATATTGCTGTTACTATATACAATGTTCTCTTGGTTTTGCTCATTTCAGTCATCATTATTTCATGCAAGTCTTTCCATGTTTTTTTCTGAGATCACCATCTCTTATAGCACAGTAGTATTCCATCACACTCATATACCACAACTTGTTCGGCTATTCCTCAATTGATAGGCATCCCTTAAATTTCCAGTTCTTTGCCAACACAAAGACAGCAGCTCTAAACACTTTAGAATGTATAGGCTCTTTTCCTTTCTCCCTAATCATCTTTGGAAATAGACCTAGTAGTGGTATTGCTGGATCATAGCCAGAACACTCATATAAACCTTTCCCCTAATACCTTGGGAGCAGACCATCCCCTATACCACCTAAGTCTGGGGAACAGGAGCAGAGTAGGTTCAACTTAGCTCATTCCCAATGGTCCCAATCTCATGTCCAGATGAAACATAACCACCAAATGACCTGAGTCTCAACTACTACTGGGCTGGTGCCCTAAAACTCACTGCTGAAGATTCTTCCTTGCTACTTGGCATATCTGTGCTACACTTCTTGCCTAACTAGCCTGAACTCTAACTCCTGATTCCTATGATTGGCTCTCCTGACTTTTTGAAACTCTCAAGGTCAATATGATCTCTCACCACAAACTATGCACTAATTAGTTGCCAAAATTCCCCCACAGGTGAATGAGGCTGAGTAGCTGTAACTGAAGCCGATGGGCCTTTTGCAATGATCTTTCTGCCAATAAGCCTCCTTTTCAACAGGTAGTTAGCTGACTAGGACCAGTTTCAGAATGTCTACACATGCTCCAAAACCTTTCTTTCCAAGGTAAGTTCCTTACACCTCGTCATAATTCTTACAGTAGTAACTCCCTAGTGTCCTCCGCTGAGAGAGACACAACATTCTCCCTGGTATCCTTCACATGGATATAACATCTGAGGTGCTCTGATAGGTGCCAGACCTCCAATTCTTCATCAAAGTGAAGAAATAGAATAGGAAACACCACCGAGGACATGGACGACTTGAAGAAGAAGTGAGCTGGTGATGTAACAGGAGGAAGAGATAACAGATAGACAGCCCAAGTGTAGCACTGGTATTCAGGAAGTATTAAATAACCCAGAGGAAGGCCTCTAATGCATTGGGTTAATCCTCTATGAAGGATTTATGGAAGGCAACAAACAAGAATCTCAAAAGATGAAGAGGCAGGGACATCTTCCGATCCTCACCAAGGGAGTGAGGATCTACATTGATGAGATCGTGGATCCGTTAAATATCATAGTAAATTCATTGCATTTTAAAATATACCAAAATGTAAGAGGAAAATTAAATTAACCTTGCAAGCTTATAAAATGGATATCAAAACTAACTATTGATTTTTATGAAAATCAAAGAAGTAAAAAAAGAAAAGACAGTCATCCATACTGTTATAGAAGAACCAAAAGAATGGATGCACTTCACAACATAGGGTCAGTACAAGTGTTCTTCCAGTACAAGTGTTTTCCAACATGGACACACCTGGAAAGGGTACTGTTCTGCCTCCCTAGGTGCTGCGCCAGTCTTTTTATCCTTACAGTAAGTATGTTAGGGGGCAGGAGAGAGGAAGGAACCAAAAGGGTGCAAATTGGCATTAAACCAATTCAACAAACATTTATTGTTCTCTGCCTATTTGGGCTAAGACCAAATCAAGTACTTAATATATACAATCCCTTGGCCTCAAAGAACTTGCATTCTAGTGGGGTGGGGGTGGGGTGGGACAAACATTGAGCACATACTCCTCACGGTTACATTAAAGCATATTTACAGTCATTCTATGACTACTGATTTCACTCACACTTTTCACTCTGAGTTCACTTGTGCACCCCTACTCCACCCCCTCAAAATTATCTTTTCCCATGCAGAGACTACTGGGCTCAATAATTTTCCATCCAATTATACAGTAACCATTGCTCTCCAAAACAATTATTGGTAGAGAAATGGGCACTAAGATCCAGAGCCTTATATGTTTATACTCTTTCTTCAGGAAACCTCCCTCTGATCAGAATTGAACCAGGGATTAGATGCTCGTTGTGACCCAATCATTCTCCAAAGGTAAGACAGCCCTTACAACACTCCCTCATAATTTCTCTCCATTATATAGGCTCATTCCCTCTACTGTAGTCTCGTACACAAAATTCCAGAATCTTAAACTTCTGATATATAGGGACCTATCATTCCTGTCTTATTCATCTTGACTCCAGATCTAATATGGCAGCCAAAAAGTTCCTGGCATCTTGTGTTGCATCAGGAGATAGGGATTCCACAAATAAGGAGGTTATATTCTGCCTTGGTCTGACCACATCTGGAATAATGTTTTCCATTTGGGGCACCATATTTTAGGAAGACCATTTAGATACTGAAGTGGAAGGGTTCTTAATTTGAGGTCAATAGATGGCATAGAATTGAGGTAGCTCAGGAACTTGGGCAGGAGAAATTAACATCTTTCTTTTTTGCTAACCTATTACTGAAATTTAGCATCACCTTCCATCATTAATTATTCAAAGAGTAGTCGTGGGATTGACCATAAGGGTCTATAGCTTCCAAAAAAGTTAAGAACTCCTGCTATAGAGCAAATGAGGGAGACCAGACAGGATTCTAAAGGGCCTCAAGACCACACCACACAAGCAATAATTGAAGGAACTGGGAGGTGTAAAAAAAGAGAAGACTCAGATGCATACATGAAAATGGTCTTCAAATTATCAGGTGAAGAAAGACTGATTATCTTGTTCTGCCTGGCTTGAGATGGTAGAACCAAGGATAATGGGTGGAAATGGAAAAAGGGCAAATTTAAACCAGGGGAAAAACTTTCTAACACACAGTAGCCTCAACTCCATCCTACAGGGTCAGCTCCTTTGTCCATAAATTCCCATTTTCCCTGCCTTCTCCCACTTCAGTGTGTGGGGAGAGAAAAGACAGTCCTTGGCTACTTCCTGACCAAATACATCACTCAAAATTTCATATCCTTTCCAGTCTATGAGTAGGCCACCCTCTGCAAAGCTCTAGTCTGAAATGGGCTCTACTCCACCCCCTTACAAATGGAACAGGAATGCTTCTTTAACACATCTACTGTTTCTAAAGCAATCTACTGGGTTCTACAGAGGTAGAAAGACAGAGATGATACAATCATTCAGTTCTCATGTAGTTGGGTAAATAGGAGATGTAAATAGACATCACTAATCAGAAAGAAACAAACTTCAAAAAAGTTAGGTGGCCGAGTAGATAAAGCATTGAATCTAGAGTCAGGAAAATCTGAGTTCAAATACACTTATCATTTAACCACTGTCTGCCTCAGTCTCCCTATCTGTAAAATGAGAATAGTAATAGGCCCTACTTCCCAGGGTTTTTGTGAGGATCAAATAGATATCTGCAAAATTCTTCGAAAACCTTAAAGTGCTGTTTGAATATTACTTGCTGCTGTTTATCCTTCATTCTCTAAAAGGATTGTGACATCAGGAAGGAGATGCCATGATATGCAAGTGAATTGGATTTAAGTGAGGGAGGGCTGTGCAAAGTCACCAGCCTCACTTTCTCCTCTGATGCTATCTAGGTCCAGTGGCTAGATATGGATCAGGACAATTGGAGACAGCCCAGGATACACTAGGGGACCTTGGCCTTTTAAAGCTAAGATCTTTAACCAACTGAAGACTTTTATTAAATGTTAGCTATTATTATGGGAAAGGTACAGACAATGAGTGCAATAGGAATTACATTAAGAAAGAAATATTGTCCAGCTGGAGCCCTCAGGAACACTTTATGAAAGGCATAGCATTAGATCTGGACCTTGAAGGACAAATAAGATATCACTAGGCAGCTCTGTGAGGAAAGAGAAGCATTTGGGGCAGAAAAAGCAAAGTGCTAACAAGCATGAAGCCACTCAGGTGCAATTACAGGACAGTGTCATCCAGGATGCCGGGATGGGGACAAGGAAGCCCAAAGAAATGCAATATCTAAAAGAAAGAAGAGAAAGGACAGAAGAGGAAACAGGGGAGCCAAATGGTCTAAGATGAAAAGCCCTGTGTTTCCAGTACTGCTGGGACATTACTAATACAAGGCAGAAACTCTACATTTTCTTGGCTAAAAGAATTCAAGATGTTCATTCGATAAACAATAAAATATGAATATTTAAATATATAATACCCTAGACTAGCAAAAGCTCCATCTTTTGGAGTGCACCTCCTCTATGCTATATTAATCTAAATTGGCTGATTTAAGGACCTGTTAGATGGATGACTGTGTGAAAAGCAAACAAGAGCGACATGAAATGTTTTATTCATTGTGGTTTTCACAGAAATTCAAATTGGCTAGGATGAGGGGGAAAAAACAGGGAAAGTGTTAACAAAGGCAAATATTTAGAATATCCCATGTGAATTTCATCCACCAATTTCACAGTAACATTTCCCGTTGGAAGGAAAGAGGGGGGTGTTCTGAGTAACACCACATCATCCAGAACATGGATGTGCCATGACCTAGAAACCTCTGCAGGCAATGATGCCAAAAAAAAATCCAGGGGAGAGAGGACCAAGCTAATTAGAAAAGGCTTTACAAATGATGTAACATTAAAGGGAAAAAGAAGTCTCAGGAACGAAAGGAAAAAAGAATGGCCCTCATTGGTTTGATTCTCCATATTGCACAGAAGGCATTGTTTTTGTAACTTTCCTGCACTGAAGATGCCCTTCCCCATCAAGTACCTGATGTTAAGGGTGATTGATTATGCAGTAGACTGAATGTTTAGCACTAAATCCAATGGTTATTGCTCACTGGTATTTTGTGCAGCCTAATTACAACACTGACATTTCTATTGCACTGGACTGTACACCAATGATTTGAGAAAGGCATCATTCTCAACACAGATCTAGAACAAAAGTTGTTAACCTGGGATCTGGAAACTTTTTTAAAATCTATATTATGACAAATCTATTTATATATAATTGATTTCCTTTGGAATCCTGTATATTTTAAATAAATTGCTGTGAAGATGGATCTATAGCCTTCACCAAATTACCATGATACACAAAAAGTCAAGAACTACATCTCTAAAATCACTAGCCAATATATGCATGATGCTTTAAGATTACACAAAGGAAGCTAAGTGCTCCTGATTTCAAATCTGACCTTAGGAACTTACTAGCCGTGTGACCCTGGGCAACTCACTTAATCTGTCTGCCTCAGTTTCCTCCACTGTAAAGTGGGAATAATAGTACATACCTCTCAAGTTTGTTGTGAGGATCAAATGCCATATTTGTAAAGCATCTAGCACATAGTAAGCACTTTAAAATCCTTGTTTCCTTCCCTACCTCACCCCTTAGAAAATACTTTCATATATATTATCTCATTCAATTCTCTCAATAGCACAGGTATAGGTTTAGAGATGGAGAGGTATATTCAGAAGGGTCCTTGACCAAATGTTGGGAAGGGCCTGAGGTCAAAGCCCTCTTCTAATACTCATGTTCAATCTTCTCTGAGTGTCAGTTTCTCCATTGATAAAATAAAGATAATTGTAAACCCTTAGTGAGATGGTTGCTGGAAATCAAATGAGATGATATATGCATAGCACCCTACAAACTGTAAAGCTTTCTGTGAATGCCGTCTAATTATATGCATTTTACAGACAAGGATATTGAAGTTTGGGAGCTTGTGAGAACATTACACAGAAAGTGACAGAGCTGGTGCTGGAAAGCAGATCTTCTAACTCCAAGTCAAGCAGACTCTCCCCCGCAAAACACATTACCACTCAGGCAGCATACATACATCAAAGATCTGCTTGTGCATGACTCTGTCCTGCATGGTGCACAATCAAATAATTCATAAATCAGTAAACATTTGTGAATTACCTACTATGTACCAGGTACAGTGCTAAGCACTGGGGATACAAAAAGAGGCAAAAGATTGTGCATGCCCTCAGGAGTTAAACTCTAGTAGGAAAAAAACAAGGAAACAAATGTATACAAACTATATACAAAAAAAATAATTAAAAGAGGGAAGGCACTACAATTAAGAAGGGAAAAAGCTTCTTGTAGAAGATGGCATTTAGTTGGAACGTAAAAGAAGCCAGGGAAGTCAGTAGGTGGAATTGAAGAAGGAGAGCATTCTTGTTATGGGGGATAGCCAGAGAAAATGCCCAGAGCCAAGAGATGGAGTATCTTATTTATGACAAAGTTAGGAGTCTATTGTCAGTGGCAGGGACTGAGGACTGAGGTGGAAGAAGACTGGAAAGGTGGAAGGGGTCTAGGTTGTCAGAGGATTTGAATGCCCAACAGTGCATATATTTGATCCTGGAAGTAGTTGGGGGCCACTGGAGTTTATTAGGTGGACCTGCACTTTAGGAAAATCATTTGGGTGATTCAATGCAGGAGGGATTGCAGTCAGAGCAGATTTAAGGTGGATAGACCTTCCATCAGGCTATTGCAGTAGTCCAAGTATGAGGTGATGAGGGCCTGCCCTAGAGTGCTAGAAGGTCAGAAGAGAGAAGAGGGAGCATATGAGAGATGTAGCAAAGGTGAAATTGATAGGCTTTGGCACCACTTGGATAGGGAGGTGATAGATGGACTGGGAGAGTGGTGTTGCCCTCTATAGTAACAGGGAAGGTAGAGCAGGGGGAGGACTTACTGTTTTGGAGAATTTGGGATTTGTTTAGCTTAAGATGTCTACTGGAAAGCCACTTTGAGGTGTCTGAAAGGCAGCTGCAAGAACAGAAATCATCAGAGAGGCTGGGGGAGGAAAGTGGATTTAAGAATCATCCATGTAGAGATGGTAATTAAATGCTTGGGAGCTGATGAGATCACCAAATGAAGTAGTCCAGAGGGAGAAGAAAAGAGTGCCTGGGATAGAACCTTGAGGAACATTTATCTTTAGAGGGCATAATCTGGAGGAGGATCCAGACAAGGAAACCATGAAGGAAAGGTCAGATAATTAGGATGAGAACCAAGAGAGAGTAATTCCTGAAAACCTAGAGAGAAGAGAGTATCAAGGAGGAGAGGATGATCAAAAATGTCAAGGACTACATGGAAGTCAAGGAGAATGAGGATTGAGGAAAGGCTATTGCAGTTGCCATTTAAGAGATTTTTACTTTGCAAAGAGCAGTTTCGGTGGAATGGTAAGGTCAAAAGCTAGACTGTAAAGGGTTGAGAAGAAAGTGAGAAGAAAGAAAACGGAGGCAAGTGTTACAGACGATCTGGGCAGGAGAGAAATAAGAGGATAGTTAGTGGGAATAGAAGAATAAGATGAGGGGTTTTTTTCAGGATGGAGAAACATGGACATGTTTGTAGGGAGTATGAATGAGATGGAGAAATTAAAAATAAACAATAGAGTGAGGATGACAGAGAGGGCAACCTGTTGGAGTAGACATGATGGAATGGGATCACTTGGACAAGTACAGAGGTTAGTCCTGCTACTGATTTTAAGGTTACTTCATCATATGAGATAGAGGTGAAGGAGGAGATAGTGGTAGAAGGCAACTGCGTGATAAGTGATGACAAAGAGGGGAGAAGAGGGAGCTCACGGCTAAAGGCCTCAAATTTTTCTGTAAAATATCAGGCAAGGATCTCCACTGATAGAGTTGGTGAAGGGGGAGCCATGGGACATTTGAGAATGAAAAGGTACAGAAGTGCCTCTGCCAAAAGTCAGATAGTGAGTTGATAAGGGAGGGTATAGTAGCATTGCCTAGCAGCAGTTAGAGCCCAGTTGAATTTGTGAAACCTAAATCTGTAGCGGACCCAATCAGATTTTCTCCACCTTTGTTCAACAGCACATGTGCAAGAGTGAACATGGTAAATGATGGGAGTGACCCAAGACTGAAGCTGTAAAAAGAAATCTAAATACAGTTGCTGATTAATGCAGGCTTATAATAAAACATTCTAGTGCCAGATCAATGACAAATAAACAAAAAGAAAAAAATAAAACTCAGAACTGCTGAACTATCCTTGAAGGACATGGTATTTTGTTTAAATACCATTTTGAAAGAAAATAAACTAAAAATTGGATATCAACAATTTGCTTAGATAAAATCTCAATGACCTCGATCTTCTACCTAATGCATTTAATAAATCCCTGACTAGCAGAAAAGAAAAAAAGAAAGACCAGGAATCATGCAAAACAAAGTATTAGAGTGAAAGAAAGATGTAAAAGCACATTAAACTTCAGTTAATGATTGCATTCTGTGGAAAAATATCCATCTTAGCAGTTATGAAAATAATTAATAACACCTGTAAGATGACCATAAAGAATAGATTAGGAAAAAGAAAATGCTAAAATAATTATGGTAGTTTGTTTTAAATACCACAATCCACCTGTCTTTAGGAAAATATGACCTCTCCATCACCATTAATGAAAACAATGAGGAGTAGAAAGCAAAAAGAAAACACCAGCTTCGCAGTGGATCAGTGACTAATGAATACCACTCTAATGACTAGAAAGCTGGAAGGAACATCAAATGAGTGGATTTATTTGGGCCTATTGCCAATGAATGTAGAATAACTCTGCAAATCTTGTGACATTGTGATCTTTGATTTTTTTTAACAAAAACCTACAAGGTAAAAATGGGTCTCAAAATCACTCTTCTCACCTCATCCTCCTCAATCACTCCCCCAGAGAAATTTAAATGTCATTCTATGTGAGCTGAAGGGAACAAAATGAAATAAGAGACGAATTCATATTTTAACTTAAATATGCAGTACAGTAGCCCAACTCTGAAGTCCCAGAGAATGTTTAATTTGATTTCCAAATTTTTCCAGCAATATTTAGCCCCTGGAAGAGAGAACTGAGCTGGTGTTACTTTTCCAGAGTGACTATCGGACTTTTTTATTTTTTTACAAAAATTGGCCTATGAAGAACTTGCAGTATTTCCCACTTTAAACCACTCTGTTCCTAAGATTGTCACCTATTATGATCTGTCTGCCCTTGGGACTTATTAGCAAGGGCAGGGGGATACATTAACTACCAGATTTGTTTCTTTTTTCTCATGAAGGTAGAAACTAGAAAATGCCAAACCAATTCATCATAGTGGCTTTAAATATTCCCAAAATTTCAGCTGCAAGGTGGACACAATGCTTGGAAATATTTGCCAGACACATGGAGTAGGGCAGGAGAAAGACAATGACTTTACTCTCCGGGCTTAATTTGTTTCCTGTATCTTTGCCCTTCCCATTCACAGGCATGAGAGAAACAAAAAAAAAAAGTTTGGGGTTTGAGAAACTAGGGGAACTCAAACTCTAAAATTCCTTGGCAGTTTCCTTGAAATGATTGCTTTGAAAGGATGTTAAGATGTTGGTTTAGCCATCGAAAAATATGCAGGAATTATGTGGGCTTCCTGAACTTAACTCAGAGAGACCTTAATGACCAAGAAATGCAGGTGAAAAAAAAAAAGATCTAAGCCTAAAGGTACTTAATTATCTGGAAATGGAAAGTGAAATCTCCTTCTAGAGAGGAAAATTCATTTTAGCCAAGGTTCTGGGAAGCATACAAACCTTTCCTTATGGGAAATGTCCAAAAAGGATTTTTTCCTAGTCTAATGACTATATTGGAGCCTTTGCCTTTCTAAAAGAACTATTAAGTGGGTGGGGGTAGCTTACAGTCTTTAAGCTAAAAGAGTGATTGCCCTCTTGATTCTTAGAACTGAACAGGCTTACTTAGCTGTACTGTAAGCTTGTCTTTGGGGAAACCCCACAGGGGATCAGAGAGGTTTTGGGATGTTGAGGCTCCAGGTTGTGATTTTCTATATTGAATGTTTTGGGTTCCTTGCTGTTATGATGAAGTGGACTGACCGGCTGTGGGAGATGAGCATTTGGTTATAGGATATGGTTCTCTGGTGTCTGAATAAATGGTTTACTTCTTCTAAAAAAAATGCTAAAAGAATGACTAAAGAAATAGCACCTCAGTTTAGGACTCCAGCTAAAACCAGAATCTGGGAACAGAGAAAAGCTCTACAACATTATACCATTTGATTTGTGCTTGGCAGTGACAATCAGGACCACCAAGAATCAATGGTCAGAAAAAGTTAAAGATTTAACAGATGATGAAGCAGCATGATACCATGTGTGTCCACTCTTCCCATTGTTGGAAAATGGAAAACTGTGACCCGGCTTTATAAGAGATGTGCAATTGTTACTTTTCTTGCTACATTGTTTAATTAAATGTCTTATCTGTGTCCTCTGAATGAATAGTAAAGGTAAATACATCAGTGGGGGCCTGTCACCAATGGTTGAGGGGATGCACATTGATAGAGTATGTTAAACATAGGGTAGACCTGTCTAGGGAACTCCCAATGAGATTAGGGTAGAGGAGATTACCCCAAATACCCCGGCAATTGTACTATTATATAATCACTCTCAGTAGGTGAAAGCAGGCTCAAATTTTGTATCTTAAAAAAAGATACCATTTAATTCAAGTGAGATAAGGTACAACAGGAGGGTGGCAGAATTTAAATGGAGCACGGCTATTGGAATGGGGTGACAATGCAATGAAAATAACTAGCTGCCTCAAAATTTTTCTAGTGGCAGCAGTGCACATCAGGACCTGGGAGGCAAGGTCCTAGGCTTCTGGAAATTCTCTATATAAGTGAGATAAACACTTTTTTAAACTGCATCTGTGATTTTATTAGGATAGGTAACCACTAGTGAAGAAACTCCCTTTATTAATAAAGGTCAGTCTCTGCTCTACAACTTACAGTCCCAGAGAGAGTTAACTGGGGAATTTGCCCAGCATCACACAGCTGGTCTGCATGTAAGGCAAGACTCAAACTCAGGTATTCCTCACTCTGAGGCTGGCTCTCTATCCACTATACAACATCATCTTTTGTGATACTATGATAATATGCATAGTAATCTATTAAGTACACAATGTGTCTAGTACATAATGAAGAAACCTGCTATAAATGACAAGATAAACCATATCCTTCAAGACTCCAAGGCCAGTTCTCTATCCACTAAGCCACATTGTCTTTGGGGGTAAACATCTGATACAAAAGTTTATAAAGCTAATTAGAGAATTAGTAATTTTTTTCAAAAAAATTGGCGTGTTCCAGCAATAGGCCTGATTCCCAATGAAATTCACTCACCTGGGGAAATCACTTAACCTCCTTGGGACTCAATTCTATGTCTGTAAAAAGAGGGGTTTACACTAAATGGCCTCTGAGGTCCCATTCAGCTCCGTTCTATGGTCCTAGGACCTCTTGCTTTTGGGGTCTTTTGAAAGGAAGGCAGGAGTCTGAAAATCTGTGTCAGGGACATTCCTAGGGCTGAGGAGCTACCAGAAAGAATGAAAATAGGCAAGGAAAGCCATTGCAAATCTTTACTTAGGTTGCAAAGTTTTAACTTCTACTTCTTCCAAAACACTGGAGTGGGCAAACCATGTTTATACAGTTATGCAGGAGGGTTGAGGTACAAATAAAGCAATGTAAGGTGTTATATTAGCCAAACAACTAACTTAAAAAAAAGACCTTCCCTCATAAACTTTAAATCATTAAAGATGACACAAGAAATTAATTTTCTATAGCACAATTCCTAGACTTCCAGGTAACCCATATTCTAAAATGCAAACCAGTGAAACAAAAATGACTTTGCACACACTACTGAGCACAATCCTACCTACGACCACAGGCCTTCCTCAGCAGAGGATGTTTGGTGCACTCAGGGTTAAATAAACAGCAGTTCACTGACAGCCTCACTTTTTTTTCAAATGGAAAAACACCTGATCACTTGGTAGAAAAAGAGGGAAGCTATTCCCATTGCCAAAGGGAACGCAGCTGATGTGGCTTGAGGAGTATTTCTTTAAAAAAAATTCTTTTATTTAAATTTTCTTTTTTCCTTTTATTTAGCAAATATAAACATACAGAAAAGAACAGAAAGAGATGATATGTGAAACTGAACTTCAATTATGTATAATTTGGTGTTTTCAGTAAATACATATGTTATATATATATACATATATCTCCATCTCTATAACTGTATATCTATCCCTATCTATATGTGTGTGTTTTAATAGCTTAAAATAAAATAATTTTTTTAAAAAGATAGCTCTTTTTTAAATTTTAAGATAACTTTTGGGACACTCTATATGTATGGGTTGGTAGGGGTATGTGAGTGGGGGTTGAGACTGGGTGTGTTCATGTAATTTAGAAGCAGGCCAGCATAATGGATAATCTGGCCTCAGAACCAGGAAAACCTGGGTCAGATCCTGCTTCTGACACATACTGACTGTCAGTTAATAAAAATATATTAAGCACCTACTATGTGCCAGACACTGTGCTAAGCTCTGGAGATATAAGGCTGGAGATACTTAACTTCTGTAGAGATTTTCTCTCCACATGCACTCTGTAGATACTTAACTTCTCACTGCTTTGGGCAACTCTCTAAGACCATAAATTTAAGAGAAAGTGCCAACTTGTATTAGGAAAGGAATTTGCTTATTCAAAAGTTCCCTATACCAATGAAACACAAGTCTGGCCCCATACCTATTACATTTAACATCATCTCACCAAAACTACCCTGTTTGTCTCAGTCACCTGCTGAACTCCTTTCTCTTTTGTGTATTTTTTTTAATGTTTCATTACTATTCTTTTCTTTGGTTTGCATTTCCTATCACTATCCACCAAAATTTTTCACCAATTCCTCTCCCCTATAAAAGCCCTTTCTTGTAACAAATCGTTAGATTCAAGCCAAACACATATACACAATGGATGGTC
Source organism: Phalanger gymnotis (assembly GCA_028646595.1). NCBI lineage: Eukaryota > Metazoa > Chordata > Mammalia > Diprotodontia > Phalangeridae > Phalanger > Phalanger gymnotis. Next base: position 296,229,299 of record CM053623.1, on the reverse strand, counting down.
TGAAAATGAATGATTTATTCTGAGCCCCTAGTGGAAAGAAATAATCAGCATGTTTCATCATCCTTCTTCTGCAGTTGTGATGACTGGTTACTACATTCTGAGATTTTCAAGGCTCGTTTTCCTTACACTGCAAACATATCTCTATTGATGGGATGGATAGAGAATAGGAAACAGGTCTGCTAAAAATGTCATAGAGAGAAAGTAGGGCAAGTGGTTTCTACTTACTAATAGAAAAAGAAGAATGTCCACTTTGGATTGTCAGCACTATCCCCAGTTATGTTAGGAATGAGAATGAGAAAGAGCGTGCTGTGAAAAGTAGGACAGAAGCATTAGGAAACATTTATAATAATGGACCTTTAATCAGGGAGAGCTTTATAGCAGATCATTGTTTAAGAGACTTAAATGTTTGCCCTTGGCTAGTCATCAGGTGAGGAATGTACTGTCTTATTATTACTGGGGTTTTATAAGCTTCATCTTAACTATTTGAGTCTTGGTTAGGATTTTGCAGAAACAAGTAAGGTCAGGGAACATTAAGTACAATGAAGAATTTTTTAAAATACCACTTGAATAATAATGACATAGAATGCTGCCTTAGCATTTAAATAGCTTAGCAAGTCACATAAGCAGATAGGTAGGTAGGTAGGTAGGTAGGTAGGTAGGTAGGTAGGTAGGTAGGTAGGTAGGTAGGTGGATAGATAGAGTGATCCACATAATCAGATATATATATATATGTATATATATATGTATATATTCATATGTATGTATGTGTATATGTGTGTGCCTGTCTGTATACATACAGCTCGGTGGCACAATGGATTGAGTATAGGGCCCAGAGTCAGGAAGACCTGAGTTCAAATCCAGCCTTGAATACTTACTAGCTCTGTGACCCTGGGCAAGTCACTTAACTCTGTTTGCCTCAGTTTCCTCATCTGTAAGATGAGCTAGAGAAGGAAATGAAAAACTGCTCTGGTATCTTTCCCAAGAAAATCTCAAATGGGTTCATGAAGAGTCAGATGCAACTGAACAAAAACAACATAGAGGGGTGAGGGGAGGAGGGGCGGGGAGAGAAGGAGAGATAGAACACTAAGCTTGTCATATCATTGGTATGTGGAACTCTTGGTTAAGAAATTCTCCGTACTAGAGAATCTGACCTACAGTGTTTGACCTTAGAAAGTTGCCTGGGGCACTGAAAGGTAAGTGATTGGTCTGAGATCGCACACCAGTACACATCAGAGGCTGGCTTTCCTAACTCCAAGGCCAGCTGTCTAACTGCTGCTTTTCACGATATCATGATAACACTAAGAATAGCTTAACATGGTTGCTTTGGCCTCACTCTCCCAGGCCAGGCCTTTTACATTTCACACTGCCTCAGGGTTCTCAGGTAGCCTGATGGGGTTACAGAGTCTCTTTTCTCCCATTTGCCCAAGCCCCGACAAGCTGTACTCCCCTCCCACCCGCCCCCATTTTCAAGGGATCCAGAGAATAGTGTCCCTATTCTATTTAACATCAGAATAGCTTTTACAGAGAAATATTTTCTTCAAAGAAAATGTTCCAACATTTCCCCCAATACCCTGAGGCATAATCCCCTATATCACCTCAGTCTCTAGGGAGAAGACATAGGGATTGCATTCACAATTTAGCTCAGTTCCTACATAACATTAGTCCCACCCAATTCATTATCAATGTCAATTTTTTGGAGACTGGCCGTGACACCTAATCTAGATTCCTACACTCCCAGATTTCTAAGGCTTGTGCTTACAGCCCAAATGAGAGACTCCATTTCCGGCACCCAGGCCTAATGAAAAGACCAAAGATCTAGGCCTGTTTCTGTGGGGGGCTATGTGACCAATAAATGAGCGGGGGGGGACGGAGGCTGAAAACTTCGCCCCTTCCTTAAAACATGTGCTCACTTACTATGAGTAAAGTAATTGCCTCAGCCCTTAGATTCAAATAAAGTAAAAGTCATGGGGGTGGTGCTGAGCCAGACCAGTTTAAAGACACATCTATGTCTACTAAATACATGTACTACTGTCTAGTTCAAGCAACACAACCAATGGAAAAAGGCTGCTTCTAACCATGTACTAGGCCAATGCAAAATGTCCGTGTATGCCCCAGTCTTCACTGGATCCTCCCAGAAACATGTCCCTAACATCTTTCACATGGATGATACCACATAGCAAAACCAATAGTGTCTGTACATGTTGACTAACCCTTTTTACACTAGTACAAATGGATGAAGAAATCTGCGTGGCCATCTTGACTCTCCACTTCTTTTTCTCTGACTTTCATCCCCATCTCCCACCCACCTCTGGAACACCAGGTTCTAATAGATGCCTTAACTTGCTCACTAAAATCCAATTCAGTTGCAAGTCATGGCATCATCTTCCTGATGCCATGGTCCTCTTTGAGAACGTAGGACAAACCACATACAACCTCGCCTGGAGCCAGGCTACCACATAACACCATGCTGCCTACCCACCTTTCCAATTTTCCAGCTCACTTTTATGTTTTTGTCTTCCCCTGTTAGAATGCAAACTCCTTAAAGGGAGGGACTATCTTGCTCATTTGTATTTATCTCCTCTGGGCTTAGCACAGTGCCTGGAACATTGGAAGTGTTTAATAAATACTCTATTTACCTCTCGATCTGTCTGTCTAGAAATATATTGATGAGCCAGATCCTGCCATTGAGAAACTAATGACTGAGGTCATTGGAACTTAGGGCATCTTCTAAGATGATAGACATCTTAGAAGAGGCATGTACTAGGTACTAATTCTTTCTAGACTGTAAGAAAATTATTTGGTGCACAATAATTTAAGCTGCTGCTGTATACAGTTGCACACACACACATACACATACATACACACACACATAACCATCCATATAACACTTGAATTAGGACTCATTTGAAAATTTGAAACAAAGACAGGAGGCTAAGAGGAAATATGGCAGAGTAGATAACCAGCTGGATTGAACTCAGTCCTATAACCCTAACAGTTTATCTCGATTTCAGTTTCCTCATCTGCGAAATGAGGGTTGCGATACCTATAACACCTGAGGTTTTTGAGGTTCAAATGAGATGATAGATGCAAAACACTTTGCGCCCCTCTAGTTCTCTATAAATAGCAGTTATCATCAGCCTCCTTTAAGGTTCTCTCATCCTCTTGCCTTCAAACATCTTATAGAACCTTGATACCTTTTTCCCCCCAAAGCCAGCTTTCCATGGCTCCAGGATGCATACTAGGAGATTATTAGCTCCTAAAAACTTAATTGGCTTTGGAACTGACATAATAAAAAGTCAGTGAAAAGGAAAAGAGACCTTTAGACCATCATCTCTTAAAGACTAGAAAGAGAAGTTACTTGGAAATAGAGTCACCCTGGTAATGTTTGACTCTTCTCCCTCTACACTGACTGAAAAGAATTCCTTTGATTCTTCAGACCATGGAGGCCCAGAAGAGAAGAGTTGTAGGAATGGCAAAGAGGAAGGACAGATGAGGAAGAGGTTCTGATATGGAAGCATAAATGTCAGTCAATACTACATCCATCATGTTATGATACTATGTGCAAGAGGAAGTTAATGAAAAATAGCAAACATGGTCCCTGGCACTAAGGGGTTATAATTTGGGTTTTTTTAATGATTTATTTTTATTTTTTCCTCAATTAAATGAAAACATTTTTTAACATTTGTTTTTAAATTTGAGTCCCAAATTCTATCCCTCCCCTTCCCCCTCATTGAAAAAGCAAACAATTGATACAGATTATGCATGTGCAGTCATGCAAAACATATTTCCATGTTAGTCATATTGTGAAAAAATATAGACCAAAAAAATCAAGAAAAATAAAGAAAGTAAAGAACAAGTGTGCTTCAATCTGCATTCAGAATCTCCATCAGTTCTTTCTCTGGAAGTAGATAACATTTTTCAACATAAGACCTTTAGAATTGCCTTGGATCATTGTATTACTGAGAATAGCTAAGTCATTCATAGTTGATCATTGTACAATATTGCTGTTACTGTGTACAATTTTGTCTTGGTTCTTAAGGGGTTATAATTTATTTTTAAGGGGTTATAATTTAAAGGGAGACCACACACACACACACACACGGACCTATTAGCATATTTTTTTTAAACGAGTACAAATCAATCTCAATTATTAAGGACAATATACCTAAGTGCTACAGAAAAAGTTGAATTAGACTGACCAAAGCAAAGAGACTCAACCATAGTTTTCCCAGGGGGCCATGAATTTTGAGTGATGTTTTAAAGGAGAAAGGAGGTTTATATAGGTAAGGATTTCCAATGGGCAGATTAAATAAATCTAAGATAAATTAGGAAAAGACAAAATAAATTATGCCATAGGCAAACAAAACTTAGAATCACAATAGCATAGATTTGAAGCTGGAAGGGACTTTATTGGTCATCACAAGTCCAACCCCCTCTTCTTTTTCAGATAGAGAAGTTCAGATTAAGTAACTTGCCCAAGTTCAAACAAAGTCAGAAGTGGCAAGGCTGAAATTTGAGCCAAGATACTCTGTCTCCATACCCAGTCTTCTTTCCAATGAAAAATATGACTCTAAGTATATTAAAACAGTATAATATTTTGATTTTTTCTTTAAATACAAAATACGATTTCCATGATACTGGAAAACTGGCCTAGGAATCAGAACACCTGACTTTTCTTCCTGGTTTAGACAATAACTTGTTATGTGACTTTAAATGATTAAATTTTGGTTTTTTCATATATAAAGACAGAAGACTGACTAGATTATCTCCATAATGTCTTCTGGCTTTATCATTCTTTAATTCTACCAAAAAGCATTGGAACGATAAATGAAAATTTTGTAGGACTATGAGGATACAGTGAGCCTGAAGACATTGTATACACATGTCTGTGTAGGTGTGTGGATGTGTGTGCACAAATAAAAAAATATGGATATAGTATCTCTCCTCCATTCTGTAGATGGGGAGGAACAAGCCAAAAAAGAATAATACAATTGCTATGAGGTTTTGAGAAGAACTTCATGTATATACACACGGAGAGAGAAGTCTTAAGCAGAAGTGGAATGGGAAGCTATTATCCGTGGTATAATTAGAGGAAAAGTCTATGTAACCAACATTACTCTTCTCTATAGCCTATAATGAATGATTCATTAGATGACCTACAAAACTGAAGGGAATACAAAGTTAACAGTCTAGGAGAGTAGGAAATATGTGTGCACAAAATACTCTAACAATAATCACTTGTGTGGGGTAGATTCAAGACCTGAGAAGACTTCACCAGTGAAGTGATATCAATCAATTGATTGATCAAAAGCCATCAAGTGCCTAGTTTATTGCAAAGCACTCTGCAAGCTTTGGGGATACCAAAAAAGAAAGGCATATAAATATCCAGGAATATAGATAGTAACATTCCTCCCCAGAGCTTTATTTTCTATTTGCTTAGATTTACTTAGATTTGCTTAGATTTATGTGCAAGATACAAAAAAGGTTAAATACCCCCCAAAATACTACTAGGAAAAAATAGAAGCACACAGCTATTGAGAATTTTTATAGTGGAGTTCTCCTAAAAAGAATTTTGAGAGCAAAGGATCTCCAATTGAGAATTAAACAAGGGGCCACATAAACAGTCTAACTCTAAGCTACAGAAAGGTTTCTAGTGAAGACATAGGCCTTGGTGATCAGGAAATGTGGTTCAAAAAGTCAGATTTAAGCCTGAGGGTGCTAGATAGCTGGAATTTCATTTCCAAAGGGTTTGCTTGGTGCCTAGTTCACCTTCTAGAGAGGAAGTGTCCGTTCCAGTCAGCCAAGGCTCTAAGAACAGACAAGAATTTCAATGGAAGGAGAAGGCTCTAAAGGTTTGTTTTTTTTCTCTCTTTCAATGAAAGGGTGTGTTAAGGCTTCTCTTTTTTGAAAGAGGTTTCAGCAAGAAAAGACTCAGGGGCTTGAAACTTCAAGAACAATAGCAGAGCCCAGTAATCTTCTTCAGAAGAAGTAGTAGCCCAACTAAGGATTTCATGTGAAGCCAGAAGCTAGTAAGTTAAAAAAAAAAAGTTCCCCAATCATAAACCAGTAGAGCTAAACTTGATAACCAAAATCACAGGACCAGCAGAGAAGAACACTAATTCAAGGCCACTGAAGAACCATAAGAATGGTAATGATACCATGTGCCATGGATTTGCCTATGAAAGAAACTACATGCCGTGAAAGACCAGTAGACAGAATGCCCAAGGAGACCAAGGTAATGAACTTACCAGAAGGTGTCATTGGCTTTTCTGTGTCAAAAGTAAGAATTAACCCCTCTAAGAACACCCTCTAAACACGTGTTCACTACATCATCTAATCCATCCAATCCTACGGAAGGAAAATGACATAGCTGGCCTCAAAACCATCTAGGTTCAAATCCCACCTCTAACACGAACCAGCTAGGTGATCCTGAACAAAAACGGTTAATATGTGTGTACACACACATACACACACATAACACTTTAAGGTTTGCAAAGTATCTTACAAGCATTATCTCATTAGATCCTCACAATAACCCTGGGAGGTATGTACTATCACCCACAATTCCTGTTGACTGACTATTGACTATCTCTCTATCCATCTATCTCTTCTTCATTTTTACTTCTTTCCTTATCACTCAGAGCCACCCCAGTTCATTCTCAGGATTCCTCACAGTATCCTTTTTTAAAATTTTTATTCATTTTATTTTTAATTTATGAGATAAGCATTTCCATAACACAACATAATAAAAAAAGATGATTGCACATGAAACTGTAATTCTATTATGTACAACTTGCTATCCCTATCCTCACAAATATTCTTAAAGGGTCATACTTTGGGGCAGGGGGGAATTACCCCTGTTACCTGTCCCTGTAGTCATCTTCTATATATTCTGAGATACGGATTCCATAGATTTGAAAAATCTTAATTAATTGTTGACTTCCCTGTGACCTCAGTTAACTTTTTCTTCTTCAGCAGATCTTTTTAATATTTATTTTACTTTCATTTGAATTTTACTTTTGATTCCTTCCCATCACTCTTGGTTCAACTTCATTTGTAGAATTTTAGAACATGAGATAGTACCTGTTCTTTCTCTGCATTCATTGAAATTCCCTCTTCCAAAAGAAAGGGTCGATATTCAGATGGGAGAAATCACAAAGGATACTATAGGAGATATAGAATATTATGGAAAGATGGAGCCAAGAAAAGAAGGAACACCAGGAAGCCTGAACCAAACCCCTCTTCTCCCTGTGGACAGTAATAGGACAAAGGGCCATAGTGAGATTTCCATTATCTGTCCGTGAGCTGAGCTGTATTTGGCCCAGAAATGGAATCATAGAGGACAAGGGAAAGGAGAGACATCCCTAGCCTCTCTCCCCATCTAGGTAGAACATAGACTGGGGCCAACAGACATTTTGGGAGACATATTCTATAACTGACCTCAATACCACCTGCTCTACAAATTTCTCCTATAGAAATGATGCTGGATACAGAGCATTTTAACTAGGTTGAATCGGATGATGAGGCAGTGTTGGGTAGTGGAAAGAAAGCTGTCCGTAGAGTCAAAAGGAGCTAGGTTCATGTCTTGTTTCTGACATACGTGGCTTTGTGTCTCTAGACAAGCTACTTAGTCTTTCAATACCCCAGGTAATTTTCTTGGACTATAAATTGTAGGGTTGCCAGCCTACATTAATAGAGGGAGTTTCTTCACCTGGGGATTCCCAATACCAACAAAATCATTGGTCTGGTACCCAAAAAAAAGAAAATTGTTAAAGCATTATGGTATCTGGGAGATAAAAATGAGCCTGATACCTTAATAAGTATTAGAATTTATATGAACCATGTTACTATACGTTGTCATATGAAAAACAAAACCAGTCTGAAGTAATTTAAAGCATAGCAGGTAAAAGGTTTTTCTTTTTTGTTTTCTTTTCTGTTTACTGGTGGAGAATGGAGTTTCAGAAGACAAAATACCCCTAGGGAGGGGTCCTCCAGTAAGTGACCCTGGATGATCAGGGAACCTCTGAGTCCCTAGTTTCTACCTTACATTTTGACTTAGGGTTCTCTTTCATACATAGCAAACATAGCTTGAAAAGGCCAAGATCCCCCACTGCATCCTGGGCCATCTCCAGTTTTCCTGATCCATATCTGGCTAGCTCCAGAGGAGAAAGTGAGGCTGATGACTTTGCACAGCCCTCCCTCACTTAGATCTAATTCACTTACATGTCATGGCATCACCTTCCTGATATCATGGTCCTCCTCAAGAACAAAGGACAAAGAGCAGCAGCCAAAAAATCACTTAACAGAGTCACAAAAAGCCATTCTCTAGCATGTGAGTAGTCAAGGGATATGAATAAACAATTCCAAAAAAGAATTGGAAATGACGAACAACCATATAAAAGACTGTTGCAAATTACTAATACTAAGAGAGGTGCAAATCAAGACGACGCTGAGATTTTATCTCACATTCAGCAAATTGGAAGAAAAAAATGACCCCTTAGATTTGGGAGTGGTCAATGTTGGAAATACACTATCAAGAGAACTGTGAACTGGTCCAACAAAACAAGGAAGCAATTCAAAATTACGCTAAGAAAGTGACTAAAATGTCAAATGCTCTGAACCAGAGATCCCAGAACCTCTCAAGAAGGTCAGAGACAGGAAAGTCCAAATATACCAAAGTATTTATAGCAACACTTTTTGTGCATAGCAAAGCACTGAAAATAAAGTCCAGGTCCAATGATTGAGGAATGGCTGATCACATTATGGTATATGAATGTGGTGGGATATGATTGAGCTGTAAAAATAAACAAACTAATAAATAATGCAAGAAATGATGCAAAGTAAAGTGAGCAGAACCAGGAAAACAATATGCACGACTACAATAAAGTACTGGGAAGGACAAGAACAACAGAAATCTGATTCCGTGTAACTGATTTCTGAGCTTCATCTCAAAGAGAACTTATGAGAATACACCTCCCCCCCCCATTCTTTGTGAAGGTGGGGAACTAGGGCTATGCAATGCTGTATATACTTTTGGACTTGGCAGAAGTATTTTGTGGAACTACGTTTTCTTCCTTCCAATTTATTCTTTATTGTTTCATTCTTTTTTTTTCTATTTTTTTTGCTGGGGGGAAGGCAGGGCAATTGGGATTAAGTGACTTGCCCAAGGTCACACAGCTAGTGTGTCAAGTGTCTGAGGCCGGATTTGAACTCAGGTCCTCCTGACTCCAGGGCCAGTGCTCTACTCACTGTGCAGGCCTAGCTGCCCCGATCCAATTTATTCTTTAATGTGAGGAATAGGTCAACTGCTATGGGAAGAGGATGGATATATTAAGATATAAAGAAGATGCAAAATGGAAGATGTCCATTAAGTCAGTAGGGGAACATTAGGTTGCTTAAGAAGGAGTAAATGAGCTCAGGATAGAAGAATGGTGTAAGTCAAAGTTCTTTCATCAGTGAGGGTGGAACCAGACCTCTAAAGCACAGTGTTTTCAACCTGGGTGAGATGGAGAGGCAGAATCTTGAAAAAGATGGAGAGAGAGATGGATAGAGAGGTAATAGGTAGATGGATGGATAGACAAATAGATAAGTCATAGACACATATATAAATACATAAAGAAGTATGTAAACTAAGATAAATATAGACAGGCATATATGTACATGCATATATATAGTTAATAAAGAAATATAAAAACTAAAGTAAAAATAACAAAAAAGAAAGTTATAAAAGAATAAGCAATATTCTCCCCATAAATAGTTTAACCAGTGTGATAAGGAGTAAACCTGTAAGAGGAACATATTTGCCTTTTGCGTTTTCAGTCAGCTCTACTGAACTGCATTTCATAGTTAGCATGGTATTTTGTCTGATCAAACACTCTCTTGATGTAGGAGGAAGCTCAAAGTCCAATAGGTAAAGTCCTAGTCTTGTTAAATCAACTTCTAGAAAGTTCCTACTAAAGTTCAATGTTGGATAAAAAAATGCTGAATTTCTTCCAGAGATTAAACTGGCTGGGGATTTAGTCACTGAATCACTTAGACCTGTAAGGATGTCAATCATTGATTTTTTTTTTGTCTTTAATATTTTAAACTGCAATTTGGAATGTGCATGTCTCATCAGATGCTCTGCCCTCATCGGGAACAAATCAGTAAAATGAGCATGCCAAGTCATTTTCTTGGCTCCGTCACCCTTGGCAGCTTCACAAACCTGGTAACGAGTGAAGGACCCCTCTGCAAAGGGATGCTACCCAATCTTACCTCCTTATTGTGTATGAGTCCATTTGGAGACAAACTATCAAATCAAAAGCCTTAGTACTTCATCACATCTCTATTTTCCAGATTCAAGGTTGGAGCTGGCCACAAAGCTCTTTTTTAGCCCTGAATCAGCACAGCAAGAAGAATTTTGATTGATTGAAGGGTCTGTATGTCTCATAACAACACGAAGCAATAACTCACATTTCTCTAGTGCTTTATGGTTGGAAAAGCACATCCTTCACAATGACTCTTCAAGGTAAGTGGTGCAAGTATTAACCCCACTTTCCAGAAAAGGAAACTGAGGTTCAAAGAGTATCTTATATTTCTGGACATGTGATCTGACCACAATCAGGGTGGTATTCAAATCAAGAGCTCTAGATTCCAAGTCTAGTACTTTGTCTATTATGCCACATTGCCACAAAGCAAAGATTCTCATTCCATACCAGGATAGGGGTAAATAATTCATATGAAACTGGAACCTAAGAAAGGTTCCTTCCCATGGAAAAATCCCTATGTGGGAATTTTAAAAGGGCATATGGAGATTTAGAAAACAAAGGTAGGAAGGTCTATGGTCTCAAGGATCTTACATTCTATTGGGAGAAACAACATAGATACAGAAAACTGAAGACGAAGCAATTTCTAGGAAGAAGTCAATGCCATCTAGAGGGGCGAGGGGGTTAGAATAAGCTTCCTGTAGGAGGTGGCACTTGACCTGAGAAGGGAAGGATGCCGGGGATTCCAGGAAATAGAAATGAAAAGCAAAGGCATTTCAGATGCAGGTGACAGCCTATGGAAACTCTTGGAGACTGAAGATGGAATGCCTTGTACAGAAAATAGCTCACAGGCCAGTTTGTCTAAAACCTGAACCCAGGTTGGGAATGGCATTAAAGACCAAGTTGGTGGTGGAAGGAGGCATATTTTGTCCTAGAGTCTAGATGAAGTCATTGGAGCTTTTGAAGCAAAAAAAAAAAAAAATGACATTATCTGTGCTTTATGAATATAAATCTGGAGAATGGATTTGAGAAGGGAGAGGCTCCAAGCAGGGAGACCCATTATGCTAATTACTAATAATTAGAAATATGCAAATTAAAACAACTCAGAGTTTTACCTCCCGCCTAACAGATAGGCAAAGATGACAAATGTTGGGAGAGCTGTTGGAAAACAGGCATATTAATGCATCTCTGATGGATCTGTGAATGGGTACAATCATTCTGGAAAACAATTTGGAAATATACCCCAAAAGTCTTTTGACTCAGCAATATCCCTACTAGGCTTATGTCCCAAAGAGATTAAAGGAAGAGAAAAATGACCCATAAATACAAATATATTCAGAGAAGCTTTTTTTGTAGCAGCAAACTGAGGAGGGAACCCTCAATTGGGGAGTGGTTGAACAAATTATGGTATATTAATTTAAAGGAATAGCTTTGTGCCACAAAAAACATGTAAAATATATGAGAGACATGGGAAGACCTATAAAAATTAGTACAGAGTGAAGGGAGCAGAATCAGGGCAACAATTTGCACAATAGCAACGATGTTATAAAGACAAAGAACTCTGAAAGATTTAGAATTCTAATCAACTCAATGACCAACCAAAATTCTAAAGCACCAATGAGTAAATGTGCTATTGTAATGGCAACCACACTGGCATACCCAGGATGGCTGCTAGAGCAGGTTCGTACATTTGTTTTACTAATGAAAGCAACTTAAAAGGGTCAATGATCTTCTTTAATTACATAGAAAAAATACAAAGAGAAATTAAGACGAACAGACAAGGCTCTACTGCCTGAATCAAAGCTTTACATTCACTACTGAATCAAGAGAGCCTTTACCTCTGAGGAGTTAGGGAGCTCTGAACATATGGCCACTCAGAGTCTCGACCAGGGAATCACAACATCTTTCTCATAAGCAAGCCCCCAAAGCAAAAGCTCACCTCTCATAATATATATTAATATATATTACCTGAGCTAATAGGCTCAGAGCCAGAAGGCATCACAACCCAACTCATTGCCTAATTAGCTTATTAACAAAAGGTATGTAAGTCTCTCTACAAGCAAATAAGCTTCCCTTAAAAAGCTCCACATGCGGTTTGTTGATGGTGGGGAAAATCTTATTCCCCATTAACCTTACAGCTATCCAACTCTTGACAAAATTGAGAGTGAAATATATATATTTCTGGACATGGACAACATAGGAATTTGTCTTCCTTGACTATGCATATATGTCAAAAGGATGTTTGTTTGTTTAAATCGGGATTGGGTCAGGGGGAAAGTGCTTGCTATTTGGAAAATAAAATGGAAAAAAGGAGGTTATTGCAATAATCCAGGTTGCAAATGATGAGGTCCTGTGAGAAGGCAACAGATGCAAAGATGTATGTGAAAGAAAATCGACAAGAGTTGGTTGTGAAGAGTGGACAAGAAATCAATTAAGCTTGAGTAGTGAGTGAGAGAGAGAGAAGAGTATAGGATGCCTCTGAACTTGTGAATCTGGGTAACTGGAAGGATGGTACTGTCTGACAAAAAGTAGAGAAGTCATGAAGAGGGGAAAAATTTGGACCTATAGGTATATTGAGTGTCAAATGCCTATGGAGCATACAGTTGGAAATGTATAGTAGGCATATAGTGATACAAGACTACATTCGGAAGAATAGGACACAATATACAGATCTGGGAGACATCTACATAGAGGAGTTAGCTAACCCCATGAAAATTGATGAGGACCACCAAAAAAGTGTAGAGAGAGAAGAACAGATGGCCCAAGTTAGAACCCTGGGATTTGTCCAAGCACAGAGGATGGGACAAGGAAGGATGGGATCCTGCAAAGGATACTCAAAAGGAGTAATCAGATAAGAGTGAGTTATGCCAGGAGAAAGCAGTGTCATTAAATCCCAGGGATGAGAGAATGTCTGGGAGGAAGAGGTTGCCAACAGCATCAGACTGTATAGAGGTCAAGAAGGATAAAGACTGAGAAAAGGTCATCAAATTTGGAAATTAGGAGATCATTGGGGAGCTCTCAGGAGCAGTGGCAAAGGTTAAATCTCTCTTGACTCCTATAACCCTCATTTTAGAACCAGAACCTCCAATTCCCAACTGCCTTCCCAACCATGTCTGTCTCAAATGGAGTGACTAAAGTCTTCAGCAACATGAAATTGCGCCAAAGGAAGCAGGTAAGCGCAAGGCAGCTTTGTCGTTCTGCCTGAGAACATTGTGCCAGAGGAGAGCAAAGAGATCCCTGTGGATGATGTGGGGCAAACTGTGGATGATCTCCAGGACCACTCTTCTTAAGGCGCTTGTTGCCGGACAAAGACTCCCTCTAGGCCCTCTATGAAGCTACCTATGAAGCCACGAGGACATAAATAGCAGGTCCTGGCATTCATTTTCTGGGGCCCTGGAGGGGCACCCCTTCAAGTGCAAAATGATCAAATGACATCATGCAGACAAAAGGCATCAAGCACCAAAGGCCAGCTGGATTCCAGCCCAGAAGCAGGGCAGGGGGGAGGGGAGCAGGGTGCAACATGCAACAGTGACTTTTCTGGAGAGGAAGCCCTTGTTTCAAACACCCCACCCCCATCCCTGTTTGAAGCTGCTGAAGTAATCCCTGATGTGCCCAAGCCCAGGAGGCTTCCTCCTTCCTGCTAAACCAGAGGGTGGGGGGCAGTGGGGGGTGGAAGAGAGTCAGATCCTTGCAGGGAGAAGGTAATCCCTTCACCCCCTGATCCATGATCTCCCCAAGTGTAACCCCCAGTGGATCTGGCACTCTCAAACCATTTTTTATCCTCTGATTCAATCTATTAAAGTTAATCAAGTCAGACTCCCAGTCAGGAGGTTGGGTTATATTTTTTTTAACTATGACCTTCCCCTTTTCCCTAAACATTTCCATTCCACATCCTGCCAACTTCTGATTCTTGTGGTAGCTTTGTGCTTGTTTGCTTAGGTCTGTGTATAAATGGAATATTGTGGAGATGACTCCTCCTCCTCACAAGCTGGCTCCCTTCCCAGCCTTAGGGGCTCTTTAAGTGGAAGCAAATCCAATAAAAAGGAAGAAGGAGGAGGAGGGAAAAAGAAGGAAGGAAGGAAGGAAGGAAGGAAGGAAGGAAGGAAGGAAGGAAGGAAGGAAGGAAGGAAGGAAGGAAGGAAGGAAGGAAGGAAGGAAGGAAGGAAGGAAAGGAGGAAGGAGGGAGGGAGGGAGGAAGAATTAGTTTCTTTTAAAAAAAATATCTTTGATAACCTTTGAGGGACCCCTTTTGTAAAGTGATGGAAAATGAATGGAAGGTGAGATGAAGGTAAGAAATGCAGATAATTTTTCTAAGAGTTGGGCTGTAAAAGGGGAAAATATAGAATGGTGGTTTACAGAGATAATGGTGCCAAGTGAAGATTTTTTTAAGTGTGGGAGACAACAGTAGGGAAGAAGCCAGTAGACAAAGATTAAAAATTAAAAGAATGGGATATTAAAATGGGGCAAATTCCAAGAGGAAACTGGAGAGCATGATGCCCAGGCCACATACAGAGCACTAAGGTTTTGTAAGAGAGACTGGAGCAAAGAAGGAAAGAGTGGGGAAGATATTTTGGTGATTTGGAGTATAGAATTAAGGAAGAGAAAGAACTCACAATGAATGACTTCTCTGTTTTTTAGTGAAGTATTTGGCAAGTTCCTGTCTGGGAGGAAGAGTAAGAACAGAAGCATTAAAACAGATGCTGAGGAGAGTGGGATAGTCAATGTAGAAAGAATATGTGGATTGACCTGTACCAGAATGGGCTTAATTTAGATGATGCACTATAAATATGTAGTAGATCCAGTTCATATGTTATATGACTTTCTTAATCTGCATTTATCAGCATGCATCTAAGAGGAGAGAAGGAATATCGTAGGAGGAATCCAGGTTTGGGATGTGGAAATAGAGGAGCAAGGATAGATGACAGTCCAAGACAGAGTAGGCATACAAAGCCACAGTCATCTATCAGATACACAAACACTAAAATGGATCAGGGATCTCATTAATTTGGAAGTTCCCTCACACTCCAACTTGAACAACTCTTACCCGTGTCTTCCCAAAAGTTCACCACGAGGGATCTATCCAATGTGCCACAAGTCTTCTTCACTTTCTACCAACATCACAAGAATACCCATGGAGCATTCTGGATGTCCACCTGTATCCTCTACTCTTGCCATATGACTATCCTATCTTTTCTGCTGATCATACAATGCCTTAAAATGTCCTTCATTCTGCTCTGTTGCAGCCTACTCAAATCCACCATACATCTCTGTCTTGCCCTTTGAGGGATATTCACCTTTAGTTCTTCAAAGGAAGTTACATTTCATCTCTCACTGCCTTACATAGCAATATGAGTAAAATTTTAGTATTAAAAGATGAGTCTTTGATTGATGGGAGTATTGGGGATAGTAAAAGAGCTTTGAAAGTTCCCAAAAGCAATCTCGCTTGCAGCCCTCCTACTGCTCAACTCTCAGCCCAATTCATTGCCCATCTGTCATGTTCATTGTCTACATTCAATTGCCAAAACAAATATTCCATAAGAGATAAGTGATAGAAAATGTTCTTTAGCATATCAAATAAATCTAAATGACAGGAAGTCAGAAATCTCTCAAAGAATTAGAGAATCTCAATTAACTTCACTTTACTCTATGTATTATACTTCTGAAGACTATTCAGATTGAATTTTCAGTGCATACATACATACACACACAAGTGGTTGATTTATTCATTGGCTAGTAAAGCAATTAAGGGGATTTTAAGAGAGATGTCCTACAAAAGCGAGATGATCAAAGAATTTCTATTTCCATAGATGCAGAGATTCTTAAGGGTATATCCTTAAGACTCAAATTATATTCTGAATATCATCAGATGTTAATGCCAAGATTCTAGTAATATTCTGACACTTAAATCAAGTCTAAGAAGGAGCTTACTAGAAAAGGACTACTTCCAACTCCATTTTCTGAACATACTAGTCATAATACAAAAGATAACCGGTTATCCTGACCAAATAAGCTATGTGGCTAAAATTGTTCATTTTCTCTTCAACCAGTAGAAGTAATGGAATTGTGCTGACCTATTCACATGCTTTCTCCTAGTCCCCCTAGGGATCAATAGCACACATTTGTGAGACTGCTGGCTAGGATTAGGGGCTCTGCTTTCTTTGGAAGACAACAGCATCCAAGCTTTGGGCTTCATTGGAGTACTCCTCTCTGACCAACTGATCTAAACACTCTGAAAGATCTTCTTACTGCATTCATCATTCTATTGAATGATCCTGATTTGACAGCCATGTTGGGAAACCCTCTGTGAGTTTACATTGGCCCAAGGAAATGTAACTTAATGAGTTCCTCCCTGTAGCACAACACTCATGATCCCTACAGAGCTTTGTTCAGATTTTGAGACAGATTCTCTGTAACACCCCCAAATTGTGGGATCTACTATAAGGTTCATTTAATTTGGAAATCTGTACTGTAGGGGACTGCCCCTGTGAGCCGCAGTCTCTACTCATTCTCTTTATTGGGTGATGAAGGTAAAGATGGCTGACAAGGAGAAGCAAGTTAATAGATCAACCAAAAAGCAAGCATATAAGTACCAGATGTTGTGCTAGGGGATGAAGAAGAAATTCAAGACCTCCTTGACCTTGAGCTTACTTTATTTTTTTGCACTTGGGACAATAATTTAATTGGATACCCAATAGTAACATAACCCCTGTACTCTAAAACAGTAGCGCTTAATCTGGAGTCCATGAATTTGTATTTTTATGTTTTAATAACAATATTTTTTAATTTATGGAATAAAACAAGCATTTCCATAACATAGTACAATAAAAAAGATGATGGCACATTAAACTGCAAATCTACTATGCACAACTTGCTATTTCTTTCAAATATGCAACAAAATTAACATGTAAATTTCTTTTTTTTCTTTTTTCTCTTCCCTCTTCCCCCCTGGATATCTACCATTAGACACAAATAGGTTTATATATGTGAAACTATTCTATACATACTTCTATTTATCAGTTCTTTCTCTCAATGCAGATAGCTTCTTTCTTCATATGTCCTTTATAGTTAATTTGTGTATTTTTTGTCATCAAAATAACTTATTCACTCAAAGTTGTTCTTAAAGCAATATAGCTGTTACTGTATACAATTTTCTCTTGGTTTTGCTCATTTCGCTATTCTTTATTTCAAGCAATATTTTAATATAGTTGATTTCCTTTGGAATCTCATGTATTCTATTTTATGCATTTAAAAATATTATTCTAAGAAAGATTTCGCCAGACTTTCAGAGTTCATGACATACAAAAAAGGCTATGAATCCCCACTCTGAATGCACTCCCACCAAGCTGCTATTGCTGCAAAGCTCACATCCCAATTTATTGTGTTTATTTTGAAAGGAAAATTGAACCAGTGGTTAAAAAAAATTAAATATCATTGAAGTTGAAAATTATAGGGGAAAGTATGTGCTCAGTAGAACATTTCCTTCTCATTTTTTTTAGATTTTTCTAGATAAGGCAGCTTCTGATCTAATGAACAAATGTCTTGTGGCTTCCTGCTCTAACTGACTTCTTGTTTTCATTGCTTAACTAAAAGCAATTAATTTATCTCTATAAAAGAAAATTAAGGAAAGCAAGGGTACGCATAATTAGTCAATAAACTGAGCTCTTGACTTAAAGTCACTATGTTTGATAATTAATCGACCTCAAACATTTAGCCACTATAGTGTGCTTTGCCTTTCTTTCTTATTAAATGTGAAAGCTAAATTTTTACCTTTAATACATTAAAATGAGCACGATCAGTACTGAGATATTTCCTCTCCTCCTCTTTTATCCTTTCTGGGTAATGGAGGAGAATAAAATATGTCCCTCAGACTCTGGATGTTTTTACTTTATCTTGTGTGGGAAGATGACACAGAATGTTATACCCAGTCTTCATACAGTCTGAAAAGCTGACGGAGTAGGTGGCCATGCTGGGGAGTGGAGAGCACCCCCAGGTCACACCAAGAAGTTGAGAGAGAAAAAGAAAAAACAGACCTCGCGAACTCCCTTTCAACTAGCAGGAAGCAGTGGGCCAAGATTAAATTTGGTGGTAGTCTCCACAAGAAAAGTCCTCATATTCAGTACTATAACAGATCCTAGTGATTTACACAAATCTTTGAGACTAAAGATTGCTCATTCAACCAAAATCTCCTAATTGTATGACATCATCTGAAGTGTCAAAGCAAGAGAGCTCCAGCCAGAAGCTGTGTCCTTTTTCAACTGAAGCAGACCCCTGCCCTTTTTTCACTGGCTTGGGACAGGGGAAGACCAAGGGATGATGCCGGATTTGTCATGCCATGCTAAACATCCAAGTCTTTTTAGTGTTGAGTCTTCTTGTGACAAGAAGGAAGACCTAAAGTTCCCACATGTTGACCAAAAGCAGAAAGGGCAACTCTAAGCATATTCATTCCCTGGGATGGTCTTTATTCTGCAACGTTATGAACTACTTGTTTCCAAGGAAAGAGTCTCTGTTAGGTGGTAGGGGATAGAAATAACATCTTACGCCCTACCTCCCTCCCACCCCCAATGCAGATTAGAGTAGCTTTCCTTTATTTTTATTTATTTTTAATTTATAAAATACAAGAAGCATTTCCATAACATAGTATAATAAAAACAAAGATGATTGCACATGAAACTGCAAGTCCTTTATATACAACTTGCTACTCCTCTTAAACACATAATAAAGCTGTCCTGTAAATTTTCCCCTCTTTTTTTTCTTCTTCCATCCCTCTCCCACCCTAGAAATGGCTACCATTAAACACAAATAGATACATAGATAAAGATATGTAAAATTATTCAAAGTATCGAAACTCTCCTAGTGATTGAATTGGCTGAGACAGTGATGTTCCTTCTTGGTCACCTGAATACAAAAAATAGTACATGTGATGGGGCTCCTCCCTCAGGTTTGTGACTACATACTATCAGTATGACCCACAGGAAAGCTGTGCTCAGATGAATCAACACCATGGCCTGGATGAACACCTTTTCCCTACTCTGAATGTCCTTCTCTTGTTGTGGCTAAGTAAGCCATGTTTCATTAATTGTTAAATGGCCTAGAAGTATCTCACTTCATTCCAGTTTGGGCTCAAACTCGAAGGGAACCTGACAGAGTCAGTCCAGACCATGACAAGCAGGGAGGGAAAGTATGAAAGAAGTATCATGCATACAATTTCTTCAAGTTTTCTGTATGAGAATTGTAAGTCAAGAGATTGAAAAAATTCACCCAAGTATATCTGGGGCCTTCAAGTTACAATATTTTCTGGAATATGAGTAATATTTGGGAGAAGGTAGATGATCCATGGGGAATATTTCATTAAATTATGCAATGACTATCTTAGAAATGCCAAATTATTAAGATGAGCATGAATGTCACTACAACCCAAGAATGGCCATGTCAGTATGCACAAATGTTCTTGGGTGGGCAGGTTCTTACTATTGCATCCTAAACAAATCTCCTTTAAGAAATTGTCCTTAGGGGGGCGGAGCCAAGATGGCGACTGGAAAGCAGTAACTGGCGTGAGCTCCCCACCAAGTCCCTCCAAAAACCTATGAAAAAATGGCTCTGAACCAATTCTAGAACTACAGAACCCACAAAGGAGCAGAGGGAAGCAGGACTCCAGCCCAGGTCAGCCTGGATGGTCTTGGGGTAAGGTCTGTCCCGAACAGAACTCCCAGCCCCCAGCTGAGGGGAGCGAGGCGGCGCGGCGCGGCGTGGGGCAGCAGACTGCCGACCGACGAGACCTGGAGTGGAGCGGAGGGTGCCCTAGCTCGCAGAATTACTGAGCTGTGGCATGTACCAGACCTCACAACCCACAAACAGCAAAAGGTTAGTGGGGAAAGCAGCGGAACAGGATCGGAGTTTGCGGTTCGACTTCCACCCCTGAGGCAACGGAGGCGGGGCAGCTCTAGAAATTCAGCTGCAGTTGCTTCTGGTCCCAGGCCCACCAGGTGGGAGGAATTAAGTGGCGGATCTGAAGATTCAAGCCCTTTCCCAGGTACGGGGGTTTTTGGGTAGGAGGAGTGCGGCCAGCGCATCCACCCAAGCG
>CM053623.1:296174049-296208474 GCA_028646595.1 Phalanger gymnotis | reverse complement strand
AAGTCTTCCTGAATAACCTAAGGCGGCTGGTTTCTGAATGAGGAAGTAGAAAAAGGGGGAAAACTTTAGTCCTAATTCGATAATTGGTTATTAATATAAGAGAGAAATAATCTTGCAGATCTATGAATTTAGATTGGAAAAACACTGAATCTTTATTAACCTCTAACTGAAATTAAGCATTTACTGTGATAATTTAAACAGATTAAGTCATAGGCTTCACCGAACTGACTGCTAAGGGGAAAGGGGGCCCATGATATACACACACATTAAAAAAAAAAAGACTTTATATAAATTATCTCACTTTTTTTTTTCCTTCACAACAGCCCTATATGATAAGTAGTATAGGCATTATTATCCTCATTTTAGAAAAGAGGAAACTAAGGATCTGAGAGATTTAGTAATTTAAATAAGAATCAGAGGAAGGATTTGAACCCAGAGTTCTCCTGAATGTAACAACAATAAATGTAGCGCTTACTATGTGCCAGGCACAGGGCACATCCTAAATATTCTCTCGTTTGAGCCTCACAATAGCTCTGAGAGATAAGAGCTATTATTATTCCCATTTTAAAGCTGAAAAAACTGAGCCATATAAAGGCTAAATGACTTGCCCAGAGTCACACAGCTAATAAACGTCTGAGGCTGGATTTTTTTTTCACTTGGGTCTTCCTGTCTCCAGGCCTGGCACTCTATCAATCAATCAACAAACACCACAAAGATGCCTTCTAACTCTTGAATTCCTGGTGCTTTCCATAGTAGCAGTTTGGTGAGCCTGAGCTTTCCTTACATGACCTAAGGGGAAAAAAAAGAACAAGCACATGGTAGAGAGAGGGGGAAAGGAGTGGATACTCAGTGTAGAGTGGGCATTTAATAAATACTCATTGATCGATCTGTTTCTCTTTGTAAAACCCTTAGAAATGCTCGAGAGGGTTGTTTGCTCACCTCAGAACTAGAGAAGTAGAAAGGATGTGAGATCGTGTTCTGTTTTGTAATCAGAGATAACAGGATCATAGATTTAAAACTGGAATGAAAAAAAATTTAAAAATAAAATTAAATAATAATGGAATGGAGTCTAGAGGTCATCTAGATCAACTCTTTCATTTTACAGATAAGGAGATAATATAACAATAATAATAAAATAATACCTAGCATTTATTTGGCACTTTAAGGCTCATAAGGAGCTATGAAAAAAAGATTATCTCATTTGAACCTCATAAGAACCCTGGGAGGTTGGTGTTATTATTATCATCACTATTCTACAGATGAGGAAACTGAGGCAAGCAGAGGTACACAACTAGTAAGTGTCTGAAGCCAGATTTGAACTTGAATCTTCTGAACTCCAGGACCGGCATTCTACCCAGTGTACCACCTAACTGCCTTTAGAGGCCTAGTGTGTTAAATGACTTAGCCAAGGTCACACAGATATAAAGTGACAAAACCAGATTCTCAGGTCCTCTGATTCCAAATACAGAGTCTTCTCTACTGCAACAGCCAGGAAGACAAATCCTGATCAGATGCAATAGACTGGCAGAGAGGTCAATCCTCAGAGTCCCTGAAAGACAAGGAAGTCATCCCAGGCTGAGAAGCTTCATAGAGTTTTTATACCATTTCAAGGCCAGAGTCCTAGACCTGTTGAATTTCTCATCCCTGCTCCAACTGGAGCTTTTGCCTCAGGCCAAGAAAGCCCATTGTTGTTTTGACTTGGAGCTGGAAAAATTCCAATACCCAGTGGCAAGTTTGTGCATGTGCTGTGAGAGGGTAGGGATATGGTGAGGAAGTTACATATTCCTGGAATCCTAAATCAGAACTCTGAACACCTTTTACCATAGAAAATTGAAATACATCTGATTTTACAGGCTATAAATTTGGGGAACTAAATTGGAACTCTGGACATCTTTTATCATAAAAAATTGAAATACATCTGATTTTACAAGCTATAAATTTTTGGTCCATGCCCTCAGCTAGGTCCTCAGAAATCCTACCCTACTCTATCCAAACTTCTTCCTGTCTCTTCAAGTCCCTAGTGGTATCTCCAAACTTTCTATAAGATCATTTATCTTCCTATTTCACTGATAAATCTGAGGTCACCCACTGGACCTTTACCCCTTCTCCTCCTTTACTCCTCAAAAGTCCTTAGCATCATCTATTCTCCTCTCCCTCCCTCCTCTCTCAGTGGAAGAGATATATCTCTAATCAATTGCTAGTGCCAAGCCCTCTAACCAGGAGAATAACATACACACTACCATCAACATTGTAAAGACAATCTTATAAAACTTAAGAACTCTGATCAAGACAATGACCAACCACAATTCCAGAAGAATATAATGATGAGTGTTGCCTACCTCTGGAAAGACAGACAATGGACCCAGATGCAGGATGAAACAGATATTTGGGGGCCATGCCCCGCCCCACTTGACCCTTTTTGCTTGACTGTGCAAATTTGTTACAAGGACTTTGGCTTTTGGTTTTTCCTCCTATTGGGGCAAGGAGCATATGAATCAGAGAGAAAATATTTCTTGTTAATTAAAAGAATAAAAGAAAAAAGCTAATCTCCCTACCTTTGCTCCTAATCTCATCACTTTCCATCTCCTCCAGGACATTACTGTGGCAGTGATCTCCTTTCCTTTTTTGGATTGTTATTCTCTTTCTGAATTGAGTACTTTCCCATGTGTCTACAAACATGTTTTTTTTTTTTCTCAATCCTAGAGATTAGAAAAAAAAAAGCTTTCCTTTGATGCTCCTATTCCATTTAACTATGGTCTCATCTTTCCTATGGTGCCAAAGTATTCACTCTCTCCTCAATCTCTTACATTTTGATTTCCCCACGATACTATTGAAACCCATTTCGGCTCTTCATTCTCCTCTTTGACATTGTCAAGTGATTCAACATCAGAAAGTCATATAATTTTATCAGTGGGAATGTCACTAAAGAATTTAATGAATTCCTCTCTCAAAGGTCACCAATGACGTCCTGATGGCCCATTCCAATGGTCCTTTTTTCAGTCTTCATCCTCCTTGATTTCTATGACATTAACTCTATTGACCAATTGCCCTTTCTGAATACTCTCCTCTCCATGACCTCTAAGAGACTATCCCCTCTAACCTATTGGATACCTCATAGAAACATAGATTTAGGGTTGGAAAGGACCTTAGAGCTCACCTAGTCCAACCCTCTTGTTTTATAAGTAAAGAAACTGAGGCCCATATAGGTTAAGTGATTTGTCCAAGGTCACACAGGTACTAAGTGATGGAGCACTGATTTGAACCCTGGTCGTTTGACTCCAAATTCACCATCATTTCATTGCCCCTTGCTATTCAAAGGCAGAAGAGTGAGATATATAGGCAGATTAGCAACAAACTTCTTAATCTCCTTCTCTTTGACATCTACAGAATGGCAATAGGACACTTGATAGTTACCTTCCTCGGCAAGCAATTGTGATGGATGCTCTGTCTACATCTGGTTGTCAGGCTCGTTGATTTACAAATTGAAACATAAGTAAGAATTTGAGCACAAATAATGAAAAGTCCTTTATTTAAGGAGAGACAAAGCTAAAAACTGTTTAGAGGGGGAAACCATACGTCTATTTTCAGGAACAAGTCACCATGGTAACCATTTTTAAGCTCAGAATTAGAAAGCAGCTTTAGCCAATAATTTGTTTTGTCTTACTGCAAGATATGCCCCATCTTCAACAGCAGGTGCTGATATCATTTCCCATTGGGTCCAGCAATCTTCATTCACTATTATGTTGACTTATTTAATAGGAGATCTATGATGCCATCAGCTCTCAACAACCCCTTGGCCCCACTTCTCTTCCAACCAGGTGTAGACCTTGTCTCACTGATTCCCTCTACCGGCTTCTCAATAACACTAGGTCTTCTCTCTTTCTGAATTCTTCTCCCCTGGTTCTCTGAAGAAAACAAAGTGCAAGTTTGAATTTCTTCCCTATCCTGTTGACACTGAAGTCAGCACTAGATCCTTCTTTAAGTATTTTTTAAGGATTTCTAACTACTGGCTTGCTCAAATAAAGCCTACAGGGATTGAAACCAGCTGAAAAAGAAGGAAAGTTACAAAGCCACAGAAATCTTAAAAATGAACCATATTCTACCATGATTACATATTCATATACATATTACATATTCTTCTATGATACAAGGAATTGGGCTTCCCTTGTTCCTTCTCTTTTGTCTACAACCTTTTTTCACAGCTTTTCTCTCCAGCCAGGCAATGCAGATCTGATTTGGTTTTTGGTGTTTCGAGGGGCGGGGGGGAGCGAGGCAAGGGGGTATTTGTTTTTTGTTGTTTTGTTGTTCTGGTTTTTTAAAAGCTAATATAGACACTTGATCTTGGGCAAGTCACTTAATAGCAATTGCCACGCCAAAAAAAGAAAAAAGGTGAATAGAGCATGGGCCCTGGAGTCAGGAGAGCCTGAGTCCAAATCCAACCTCAAACACTTGACACTAGCTGTATGACCCTGAGCAAGTCACTTAATTCTGATTACTTTGCAAAAAAAATTAAATAAAGCTGATATAGTTTCTTAGTCAAGGCTGCTTAGGGTCTCGACTCTTCTGAAACCTGTTTCACAACCTTAACACTGGGAGTGAATCCCCTGGCTCACCGAAACATTTCATATCTGGCTCCCTCTCTAATGATGATTCCCGTTGGCTTCAGGTTTGGCTTGCTCTTGCTGGAGTGGTGGTGTTATTTTTACAGCTTCTTCTTTCACAGACCCTAGAGATCTCTTGGGTGCCATCTGGCCTCCAAAAACTGTAGACCAGGACTTAAGACCATCTGTCACTGCCTCCGTGGTCACTTCTTCAAATGCATGGAAATCTTGATGACTCTAGCTTCTGTTAATTCTCAATCAGTCTCGATGTGTTATTGTTTCTATCCTCATTAACTTTCTTGAAGCAAATTCACTAAGCAGCTATGCCTGTCCTGAAAGTGAAAAGTGCCCTTACTGGGCCCTATTCCGTTTGCTACTAATGGACAGTCAGCATCATCATCGTCATAACTACCAATTTATATAGCACCTTAATAAATATTATTTTATTTGCTCATCACAACAACCCCGGGACATTGGTACTATTATTATCCTCATTATTCCTACAGGAAGACAGGTTAAGTAATTTGCCTAGGGGTCACACAGCTACTAAGTGTCTGAGGCCAAATTTGAACTTAAGTTTTCCTGACTCCAGGCCCAGGGCTCTATCTACTGTGCCATCCAGCTGCTCAAGAGCCCAGGGAAAAGCAACACTCTGCCCCCAGACTATAGTCCCTGATTTTAGACAGTCCTTGCCCCTAACCATTGTCCAGGGAGCAACCCTTGTATAGACTCAAACCAGCAAATGAAACTCACCAAACACACAAGTACCCAGCTACTGAAGACCCAGGGAAGAAAATACTCACTACTGAAGTCTTTGACACTGTCAAATGCTTCGAAATCAGAAATTGATGTTGTTTTGTCAATGGAAATGTCACTATGAATTCAATGAAGTCTTGTTGATCCATTGATAAAGAAGTCTCACTACCATATGCCTTGACATCGACACCTAGGCAGCTAGGTACTGCAGTGGATAGAACACTAGACCCTGAAAAAGCCAGGAAGACTTGAGTTCAAATCTGAATGCAGTCAATTACAGTGTAACCCTGAGTAAAAAACTTTCTCAGACTTAATATCCTCATCTGTCAACTGAGGATAATGAAAGCACTTACCTTCTAGGGTTGTTATAAGAATAAAATGAGATATTTACAAACTGCTTTGCAAGCCTAAAAGTACTATATAAATCTTAGTTATTACTGTGGTTGTTATTCCAATTGCCTTGTAGCTAAGTGCTTAACAAATGCTTTATTATTATTATTATTATTGTTAATTCCTTTCTAAAACCATTTGGCTATTGCCATGAGGTTTTGATCACCACTGTCTTTGAGCCTGGGTTCTACATATCTGGTATCTTCAAAGTCCCCACTAAACTGAACATTTTTTTTCAGTGTCTTGCCCCCTGATACTCCTCTAGTCAAGGTCATATTTCCAGTGCCAATAAGAAGTTCATCCAGAAAAGCTGAGGTAAGACACACTTGTTGGGTCCAATGAACAGTTCATATCCTTCCTGGTCCAGCTTTCAGCTCCACAGGCCTTTTTATTTTCTCAGGATGACTTCATCTCATAGAAAAGCAATGTCATACAATGGAAAGTGCATTGCGTTTAAATGACCCATATTCACATCCTAAGACTGTTTCTTACCACCTATGTGATCTTGGACAAGTAAGACACTTAACCTCTCCAGTCCTATTTCCTCATCTGTAAAATTAGGAAGCTGGTCTAGTTTACTGATATCAACCCCGCAGCCAAAACTAAATTAAAATGTAGTTGGGTAATACATGGCAAAATAAAAATACAATACAATATAGATAATGCTAACAAGTGGTTTTCTAAGTCAATATGCAGCCAGCAGAGAGCTATTTCTATTTGAGTTTGACACCATTTGGATAAGCTCAGAGATCACTTTCAGCTCTAGATATAGGACTCCATAATCTTAGTCTATAACTAATGGAATCAATGTTCTAGAATCCCCTTCATTTCATTGGGGGAAATAATTCTGTAAACACCTACTAATTAATGATAAAGAGCTCTCCCTACCAATAAAGATACTATTGTATATATAAGAATTCATTTAATGAAAGTCGTATTTTAGAACATTATGACAATGGAAAACAAATTTTTAAAAGCATCTCAACCAGAATAATTATGAAGGACTGTCATATATGCTGAAGGAACTAGATGGCTTTAGGGTCTACAATTTTAATGCCTATATAAATTCATGATTTCTAAGAAAACAGTTGTTTACCTTAATATTTTGAAAGATCTGTTATCTCTTTAACTCTCTAGTAGTAGAGAATGCAAGCCTTTAAAATCTATACAACTCTTGATCATACCCTCCTATAGATTTTCCTGAAAGGATCCACCTAACCATTGCCTAGAAAGTATAAAAATTATGAAATAATTTCTGTTGTAAATAAATGATAATTTATTTTAACAACTTCTAAGTTATAAATTCACTGAATAACTTTATCCTAGCTAACTCATCTTCACATTCAGATGAATGTCTCACTAATTCATATTAGTTCTTATTTATTGGTGGCAGAAGAGATCCTTTCCACTCTTAATAAAATTGTAAGGAGAATATATGTGTCATATTTACAGTGTACTGGAAACCACTAGCATTTCTGGGGGGATAAATGTATCCTAAAACTCCCAAGAGCAGAAAAATTGATGAATGCTACCTTATCCTGATCACATTTCTTTCTCCCTCCTTTTACTTGTAACATCAGGAAAAAAAGATGTTTGAAAAACACTGCAGATGGACAACATTCTGATCCTAGGAATGAAGAGAAGGAAGGCAGTAGGTTGGATGCCATTTGGAAAACTGTGCAGTGCTTTGATGACCGAGTTTCTCCCTGAAATATGGGCCAGCTTTTTAAATGCCAATATTCCTCTCATGATAGTTGAAGATCATGAAATACTACTCTCTCCAAAGCACTAAGGTTACAGGGTATCCAAAAGGCAATGGAAAGGCACATGTTGGGTACCCCCAAGGTGGCATACAAGATATCATCATTGAGAGGTGTAGCTGAAGAAGAGATAGGTCAGTCATAAAGCAACAGCAAAGTATGACTGATGGCCATGAAGATGATGATGATAAACAATAATAGCATTGATGACTCTAAAGTTTGCAAAGCACTTTACATGATCCTCACAACTCTGTGAGGTAAGTGTTATTATTATTCCCATTTTATAGATGAGGAAACTAAGGCTAAAACTAAAAGATCAATTGATTTTCACAAGAACACACAACTAGCAGCTATGGAAGAATTTGAACTCAAGTTTTCCTAAATTCAAGTCCAGTCCTCTATCCATAATGCCTTCTAGCATTCACATAATGTAAAAGGATTTAGAGGGGTAGGGACCATGAGGAGTTTACAGCAAGACAATGAAAAGACATATATATATATATCTATATATATATATGTATATATATATATATAGATATATATATATATATAAAGAGAAAGGCTGGGTGAATTGCACTGCACACTATTGGAAGGGACACACAATCAGTGAGCTGATCTATCCATCAGAGTATCTTATGATCTATATACTACATCATTATTCCCAGGATCATAGAGTCACAGAATTTTAGAGATGGAACAGACCTTTAAATATCATATTGTCTGCTCCCTCATTTTACAGATCAGGAAACTAAGTCCCTTATCTCTGAAGTGGCATGACTAAAAGTATAGATTAATACTTTTAGTTAATATGCAATGCAGAGAATCTAAAACCTTCACAAAAATTCAGTAGCAAAACACCATTACTTTGTTTAAGGAGAAGAAAAACATTCATAGGATCACAAATCCAGAGCTATAAGGGACTGAAGAGGCCATCTAGTCCAACCTCAAGGTCAATAAACATGTATTAAGTATCTACTATGTGCCAGGGACTAAGTGTTGGGGATTAAAAAAAGGCAAAAGACAGTTTCTGCTCTCAAGGAGTTCACAGTCTAATGGGAGAGACAACATGCAAAAAAGTGACTGTGCAAACATTCTATATTCAAGATGAATTAGAAATTAAAGAGGGGAGGCAGTAGAATTAGGGAGCATCAGAAAAGGTCTCCTGTAGAAGGTAGAATTTTAGCTGAGACTTAAAGGAAGCTAGGCAAGCCAGGAGGCAGAAATGAGGAGGAAGAGCATTCCAGGTATTAGCGGATGACCAGTGAAGACGCCTCTCATGATAGTTGATGATCATGACATACTACTCTCTCCAAATCATTAAAACTACAGGCTGTCCAAAAGGCAATGGAAAGGCCCATGTTGGGTGCCTAGGTGTCTAGGGAAAGTAACAGGAAGGAGGCCAGTGTAAGGATCACTCTTCGACTCTAGAGGTCTAGTGTAGGGGGTATGAGTGGTGTGTGCTGCAGGACAGCCATGGCCTCCAACTCAAATCTGTGTCAGGGATGAGGATGCCTCCTGTTTGCATCTCTTTCCCTTCTTCCCCGAGGCCTTGGGAGATCTCTGAAAGCAGCTGGCATCTCCCCGCTCCCATCACCCAAGCAGTACGGACTATACCACTGGGATAGTCAATAGCAGCAGACTGGCCAAGAGGGAAAGAGTTACTCACAGAGAAGGAAATCAGCAGGAAGAAAAGAGCCCACTTGGCCCTGATTGGGCTGTATTCAGTGAAGGTGAAACATAAAATAGCTAATGAGCAGCCCTATTGCAAACGTCCCAATGAGTTGTGAATATTAGCCCTTCTACTGATTATAATCATTCAATTCTATGATTCTTTATTGCTTAGCATTCTCTTCCTGCATGGAACTAGAACTGCCTGTTCTATTCTTAAGTTTGGATTCTGAGTACCTTTTTGGTTTTTCTCCCCATTTCCCCTTATACCAGAGCCAAAAACAAGGTTGGGGGGGGTTCCCCCCTTAGAAAGTTGAGGTGGGAGTAGAACTGAAAAACTGGGAGCCCAGTTCCCTTTTAAAGAGAGAAACAACCTGAAAGCAATAAAACCAGGAGAGCAGGAAAAGGACAGAGCTTGGTAGGTCCTAGCCCCTATGGCCTCAGCCTAGTGTTACCTGGCTAATCATTGTACTAGCTAAGTATATAGATTGTTGTTGTTTGTCCTTCCTTCTCCAAGAGAACCAATGACATCAGGAGGGTGACATTTTGCCTTGCAAGTGAATTATATTTAAATGAGACGGGTCTATGCATCAGCCTCACTCTCTCCTTCAGAGTCATGAGAGTCCAGTGGCAAGACAGTTCATGATGGCTGGCAATTGCTTCCAATAAATAGATATGAATATATAAAGGCATATAGGAGTATATAGAGGAAGGCTCCCAGTTTATTACATGAATCCATTGAGAAAATGCATGTGGGCCATGGACAAAAGCTGTACAGGATGAAAAGGCAACCAATCAGCAAGCATTTATTGAGTCTACTATGCTACTTGCCAAAAAGACAAAGCCAAAAATGAAATGAACCCTGTCCTCAAGGAACTTAATTCGATCAAGGGAGACAACATATAAACATGTGAATATCTACAAAATAATTACATAAAATATATATTTAAAAATATATAAATATCACTTTGAAAGGGAAGCATTAGAAATGGGGAGGGTATCAAGAAAGGTTTCATGTTGGAGGTGGTGCTTAATCTAAGCTTTGAAGGAAATAGCAGATTTTTATTTTTAATTTATGGAATAAAATAACAGTATCTCCATAACAGTATAATAAAAGCAGATGGTTACATATGAAACTGTAAATCTTTTATGTATAACTTGTTGTTCCTTTTAGATATATAATAAAATTATTATGTAAATTTCTTTTTTTCCTCTTTTTTATCTTTCCCCCTCACTATTTTAGAGATGGCTACCATTAGACATAAATACATATGTGTGCGCATAATATACACATGTATATATGTAAAATTATTCTATACATACTTCTATTTATCAGTTCTTTCTCTGGATACAGATAGTATCTTCCCTCATATGTCATTCGTAGTTAACTTGGGTATTTATAATAATCAAAATGACTTATTCACTCAAAGTTGTTCTTAAAACACTAATGCTGTTACTGTATACAGTGTTCTCTTGGTTCTGGTCATTTCACTCTTCATTATTTCATCAAGTCAATCCATGCTTTTCTAAGATCATCAAACTCATCATTTCTTATAGCACAGTAGTATTTCATCACAATAGAAATTTAATTTTAATATTAGATTTTAAGAGGGTGGTAGTGAAAAGGGCCTGGATTCCAGGCATGGGAATCAGGATGTGCAACAGCCTGGGGATGCAGGTAGAATGCTGTGTATGAAAAGGGCAGTTTGATTGTACGAGACAGTAAGCGAGTAAGAGTCATACAAAAAGGTTGTCAAGGTACTTTAGTATCAAAGCATATAGATACAGTTGAAGGAACAGGAATATAGATTCTTTCAGTGTTTGCATGATTCCACATTGTCAGAGCCAGAAATAATAACATATATTTATACAGAACTTTTGGGTGAAAGCACTTTCTACATAACCACCACAGGAGGTAGTGGTACTGTTATCCATGCTTTGCAGATGAGGAAACCAAGGCTGAGAAAAGTGATTTGCCCAAGGTTAAATAGTGACAGAGCTGGAATTTGAACCTATCTCCTGCCTTCAAGTCCAACACTTTTCACTGGACATAACCTCACTTTCCTCACCTCTTCTCAAGAACTCAATTTTTTTTCTTAAAAAACAATTTTATTTCAATATAGAAGTGTTATTATAACAGCCCAACAAAATCATAGTAACTCATTACATATAGGTACAATTGCAAATGTAAGAGTGATTAGAATGAAACTTTTCTTGCTTTAAAGGCTACCGTATTTCTCCATGTATAAGATGCACCTTAATTTTG
Organism: Phalanger gymnotis; assembly: GCA_028646595.1. Taxonomy (NCBI): domain Eukaryota; kingdom Metazoa; phylum Chordata; class Mammalia; order Diprotodontia; family Phalangeridae; genus Phalanger; species Phalanger gymnotis. The sequence continues at coordinate 296,197,033 of CM053623.1, read as the reverse complement.
GGGCCTGAAATTTGGAAAAAAAAATGTATTACATAAAGTTATTGAACTCAAGTTTTATCATAAAATTCATACAATTCCTCATCACTGTCATTAGTTTGTCCTCCATTAGCTTGTCCTCATCTGTGTTCGATGACGAATCACTGTCTTCAAAAGTTGCCTTGTCCTCGGTTCCATCTATGGCAAGTCTGGTGCGGGTATGCAGGCTTAGTCCATTCCGTTTCATGAACCTGAAGCACCAATTGTGTCCTCCTTTGAAATCAGTAACTTTGTTTTCATCAGCAATTATTCTTGACTCATGCTGAACCATCTTTGTGGACACAGGAATTCCAATTGCCCTTTGCTCTTCAATCCATGTCTTCAATTCCCTCTCTAAATCAGGCCATTTTGCTGACTTGCCTCTCATGGCCTTCTTCTGCCATGGTGTTTTCAGTAGGGTTTCTTCTTCCCGTAGCCAGTCTTGGATTGTTTTCTCAGTTGGAGAAGGACCAAACTTATGTTCAGCAGCATGATTTCCATTCACTTTTGCAAACTGGATCACTTTTAATTTGAATTCAGCACTGTTCAAAAATCTTTTCTGAGCCGTTTCTGGGCAGAACATGGCAAAACATAACCTAATATACCAGTAACAAATGCGAAACAATGAGTGCAAAGACGACAGACGCGAAAAAGCGGGAAATGCAAGTAAAAAAAATCTACAGCCACTGTATGACGCGCCCAGTTTTTAGACCTCAAATTTTTCAAAAAAGGATGTGTCTTATACATGGGGACATATGGTACATGGTAATTGATGACATCATTAAAACACATACATTTTACAGTAACATATTCAGTGATTACTCAGTCCATATTTGCTCTCTTCTGCTGAATTCTGCAGTCCTTTTTTTCCCTTTCCAGCACTCAGAATATATGATACAATATAATTTGCATAACCATTAGCATTATCTCATTTATTAGGGACAAAGAAAGTTCTCCTCAAGTTCTGTTTTCTTTCTACACTGTTTGCCCACAAAGGTCTATTAGCATTCAATGGGATCTTTGAGCAAGTTTTAACTATCTGCCTGCCACTGAAAGTGAACTGAGGGGATACTTAAAAATGTGCCATTATACAAAGCCACATTTAAACTTGCCCCTTATCTGTTTTCCTAATCCCTTCTACCCTAAGTACTTGCCCAGGCCAGGAACCATCTCAGAACATTGTTCACATATATTTCAAATTTTCATTGTAGAAAAGGGAGGAGCAATTTTACTTTTCAGAGAAAGCTATTTCAGAGCAATATTCTTCAGATTAATGGAAAGAACCATACTTAAACTGAATGTTATTTTTATTATTTACATACTTCACAATAACTGACTGGCCTACCAAATATTTTGCCTCCCAGATGTTCTGCTTAGAGGCAATAATTATTTCTAGAGATCACTTCACAAGCCTATTTTCACCCACTGGTTTACGGTTTGTCTTTTTTCTCCTCACTAAAGTGAAAACAGACTCATCAATCAGGGTGTCCAGTGAATGAACAGGTATTAGTCAAGATCACAAGTTTGTAATGTTGGTATCAATAGAACCATTCCTATTGTCAGTTGGGTCTTGTTTGTCTTTCGTTCTCAAAAATGACATCAGGCGGGTGAAGTCTTGACTTGTAAGTGAATTGAATTTCAGCGAGGCAGAGCTGTGCAAGGTCATCAGCCTCACTCTATTCTCCAGAGTCATCTGAGTCTAGTGGCAAGACACAGGTCAGGACAATTGGCAATGGCCTCAGATGCAGTAGGAGACCTTAGTCTTTTTAAGCTAAGGTCTTTCCCAGGCCTCAGTTTGTCTGAGGCAATACCCATTCAGTAATTAAAGGCCAGGTAAGAATGGTGCTCACAGATGGCCTAGTTTGCCTTCACAAAAGAATCAATCTGGGAGGGCTAGGGTACCAGTGAAATACGTTCATCCAGGTCAGCAAGCTAAAAACCTGGGGCAGATACATTTCATTCCCAAACCTAACATGCCCAGAATTAACCCCCTAGTTATAGCATATAAGGGTTTGGAACTGCCTCTGTGATTTCAGGGTAATACAAGCTCCCAGATGAGAAATTTTCCTTTACCAATTCAGGTCAGCACTTTCTCAATAATTTATACCTTAGAAACATTGAGAGGTTAAGTGACTTGCCTAGGTCACACAGCCAGCATGTGTCAGACTTTCAGGATAGCTCTCTCTCTCTCTCTCTCTGTCTCTCTCTCTCTCCTACTACAATATACTGCCTCCACTTCCTAAATTACGGTTTTAAAAATAATCACCCCCTTAGTAAATTCTTCCATTTACATTCAGCCTGCTGGCAGATTGTTTAGATGCTCATGTGGGACCTGGAGCCACTGATAGGACCAACATTCATCACTTAGAACTAGAAAAAGACAATATCTAACTCATTGGTTTTTTTCCCAGGCCAGTTGTACTGAGTACATTCTCTCTCAAACACTTACATTGAGGGTAGTAGCTGGTGCAATGGGCAGAGTTCTGGACCTACAGTCCAGAAGAACAGAGTTTCAACCTGGCATTAGATACCATCTATTTATGTGGCCCCAGGCAAGTCACTTAACATCTGTTTGCCTCAGTTTTCTCATCTATAAAATGGGGGTGATAACATCTACCTCCCCCCCAAAAAAAGTTGTCATGGGGATAAAACAAGATCATTGTAAAGAACTTTGGAGGCACTTTAATGGAACAGTGGGTAGAGCACCAGCCCTGGAGTCAGGAGGACCTGAGTTCAAATCCAGCCTCAGATACTAGCTTTGTGACCCTGGGCAAGTCACTTAAGCCCAATTGTCTCCTCCTCTCCCCACAAAAAGTAAAGAATGTCATAAATTTTAAAGAGCTATGTAAATGCAAGCTGTATTATTATTAATTGAGGAAGGCAAGGACCACTAAGCTAAGAAAATATTATGAGCAGCCTTTTGAATATCCATTGTTTATTTTTCAGAATAATATAAAGTTTTTTTCCATTTTTTTTTTGCCCATTAGGTGAGAAAGAGCAGCTGTTTCCTTTATAGAGTCGCAAATAATATAGAGGCTCTCTGGGGCTATTTAGTAATTGTTCCTCTCTATATTCCTGTGAGCATAGAGGCAGGTACCAAAAATGAGCAACATAATCTCTTCTCCCCAGTAGGCTTAGAACTACTCATTTCATTAAATCCAATAGCTCTCCTTTGGGGTATTCAGAGGCAACACCATTAACATTATTTTATAAGCCTGGAAAATGAGACCTGAGCCAGAAGCACACAGGGGCATTTAGGGGTATTAGTTCATTTGGGAATATCATGATCCCAGTTGGAAAATATCTGCCATCCTCCACTTTGTTACATTTTGTATGGCCCCATTAGTCCAAAATTCCAATATAAGGCTCTGCAATTAGGCACTAAAGGCATGTATAAGACGATTAATTAATATAAGTTAATCAATAAATATTTATTAAGTGCCTGCTTGGTATACCACTGCAAAAATGAAACATTCCCTCAAGGAGTTTACATTCTATCAGGAGAGAAAACATGTTGACATAGAAATATATACAAAATATATAAAACAAATACAACATAATTGGTAGGGGGCACTTGTAGCTAGGCTGTTCAGGAATGACTTCATAAAGGAGTTGGTAGTTGAGTTCAGAGACAGAAATGAGAAAGCAATGCATTTAAGGCACAGGAGACATAGAGCCAGGAGGTGGAACATCATCTGGGAAAGACCACAAGTAGGACAATTGGGCTACCTACTTACATGAAGGGGAGTGGTGTATAATAAGCCTGGAAAAGTAGGTTGGGATCAGATTGTTAGGTGTTTTAAATGTCAAACAGAGAAAATCACCTTTGATTTTAGAGGTTATATGGAGCTTTGGAATTTATTGAGCAGGAGTGTGATGTGGTCGGACCTGAACTTTGGTGATTGTGTTATGAATGGATTCAAAAGAGGAGAGACTTGAAGCAGGAAGATCATTTAAGAAGCTATTTCAGCAGTCCCGGTGAGAGACTAACATGAATTCATTTCACAGGAAAATTAAAGAGATAGGATTAGAACAGTGGTCTCAAAATCAGGTAGAAATGGGGCTGCTAATCCATACATAAGAATCCTTGAAGGCTGTATATCTATCGACTTAGTTTTAAAATATGTTATCCATGTTTTATTGTATTTTTACCTATTTTGTTAATTATTTTTTTATTTTATTTTTATTATATTTATTTTATATTTATATATTTATTATATTAATTTATACTTAATACAATTCCATTGCACTCTGAATGTTGTGAGCTGAATGATTAAAATCTCAGATTAGGAGGACCTTAGATGATCTCATCTGCTTCAACCTGTCACTTTGTAGATAAAAAAACTGAAGTCTAGAGAAAATTAGAAGGCCCAATATGACGCAGTAAATAGCAGAGTCAGGATTTGAAACCAGATCCTCAGATACAAGATCTAACCTCTTTCTACTACATCACCTTGCCTGCTAGATGTTGCGCTCTGAACCGAATCAGGGCGCTGGAGTTAATAATAGCTCTCAAACCCAACATTTCGATTTCTTTTTTTTTCTTTTTTGCAGGGGGGAAGGCAGGGCAATTGGGGTTAAGTGACTTGCCCAAGGTCACACAGCTAGTAAATGTGTCAAATGTCTGAGGCCGGATTTGAACTCAGGTACCCCTGACTCCAGGGCCAGTGCTCTACTCACTGCACTACCTAGCTGTCCCCAACATTTCGATTTCTATTTGCAGCTTAGTAGCTCTGGCACCCCTTAGTACAAAAGTCCTGCATTTGGTTCAGAATTAAGCAGCGATGCTTGTTTTTCTTTCTTACTTTGTATTTAAGTTTCAGTAGTTAAGTTTATGATATGTTTTGTTTCTTTTCTCTATTTTGTATTTGTGTTCTGGCCCTTGAGTCTAAAATAAAATTAAAAAAATAAATTTAAAACCTTAAAAATGGAGGGATGAGGGAGGGAAAAAAGAACAAAATTAAAAAACTGCACAGTAGAAAACAAAAGAAAACTCATGAGGAAGCAAAGATGGACAATTCTCAACACAACATGTATTATTTATCATACAGCCTTTCTTGACATGAAAATTTATTGTTATATATTTTAAATCCTCTCTTATATTCTGCTATGCACATGACATGTTTTTTTTCTTTCTTACTTTATATTTAAGTTTCAATATTTAAGTTTATGATATGTTTTGTTTCTTTTCTCTATTCTGTATTTGTGTTCTGGCCCTTGAGGCTAAAATAAATTTTTAAATTTTTTTTTAAATCAGAAAGAATTAAGTGTAGAGAGGTTATGTGGACCGCCCATAGTAATCTTTATAACAGGATTTCTACAATATCCTCATGCTGTGATTGTTGCAATAGTCTCACAACAAAGAGGGCAAGTAACCATTGAGTTCTGATCTGTTTACTGCTGGTGAATGTTTTAACCCACTATTCCAAACAGAATCTCAGAGGCTATCTTGTATAACCTGTCACTGAAAAAGGATCCTCTCCAAAATGTGCCCAAATGGACTTTGCTTGAATCAGGAGCCAGCTCAAACTGGCTCTGAGAGCTGATTGTTAAATTTTCAATGTGAACATTTATATCTAGAAAATAGGCAAATGTAAAGGTGAAATTAGGACGGCAAAATACAGGGAGCAACCCAGCTGAGCTCTCCCAACATTCCCCTCCAAACAACTTTAAAATAAAGCCTCAGATAGAATTCTAGAGCAACAGAGCCAATAAAATGTCACAGGGAGACATTTTTCCAGCTCAAAACAATTTAGGAGATCAACAGGAGAGGTCTGCGATACTGGGATGGGGCTGGCCTGGAGCACACTCAGTGGCAACACCAGCTGTGGGTCTTTGAGTTGGCTGTGACAGCAACAGCAGCAGCAATTTCAGGAGCTCTCAGCCCAGAGAAAGTAAGGGAGCTGGACAACTGGTCAGAAAGAGATTAAATGGGACCCAGGGCTGGCACTGGGCACAGGACCCTGTTGAACTGTCCATAAGCATTTCAAGATCACAAATGCAGGGCAGAGAGAAGCAGTTGTAGCTGCAAGAGACTAGTGGATCTTCCTGGGTAAAGACCAGAGCACAGACTAAGAGAGTAGTGACCACACCTCTCCATGGATCACATAACCTTGAAAGCATTGAAAACTTACAGACTCCCAGAACTAGCTCTGAAAAAACCTAATGCTTGGGATGGTGCCTCCCAACTCCAGGTGAGCAAAGCTTAATTTCTACATAAAATTCAAAGTTAAGAAAGAAATAGGCTGAAAAAATAAACAAACAACAAAAAAAGAACTTGACTATGAAAAGCTACTACAGTGACAAGGAAGACCAAGACAAACTCAGAAGAAGACAAAAATATGAAAGCAACTACAAGCAAATCCTCAAAGGAAAACAAAGTTGCTAATTTGACACAAACCCATTAAGAATTCCTGGAAGAGTTAAAGAACGAGATAAGAGTGGTAGAGGGGGAAAATGAGGGGAAATGGGGAAAGAAATGAGAGTTATGCAGGAAAATTATGAAAAAAGAATTAACAGTTTGGTTAAAGAGGCACAGAAAAATACTGAAGAAAATAACACCCTAAAAAATAGAATTGGCCAAATGGTAAAATTAATTAATTAAAAGGTACAAAAATTCACTGAAGAAAAATCTCCTTACAAAGAAGAATTGCCCAAATGAAAAAAAAGTACAAAAATCTAGCTGAAGAAAATAACTGCTTGAAAATTAGAATTGGGCAAGTGGAGGCTAATGACTCCATGAGACATCAAGAAACAACAAAACAAAGTGAAAAAGAATGAAAAATAGAAAAAAATGTGAACTATCACATCAGAAACACAACTGACCCTGGAAAGTATATTGCGGAGAGACAATTTAAGAATTATTGAACTACCTGAAAGCCAGGATCAAAGAAAGAGCCTAGACATCATATTTCAAGAAATTGTCCAGGAAAAGTGCCCCAATATCTTAGAAGCAGGGGTAATTGAAAGAATCCACTAATCACCTTCTGAAAGGCATCCCAAAATGAAAACTCCCAGGAACACTATAGCCAAATTCCGGAGCTCCCAGTCAAGGAGGAAATATTGCAGGCAGTAAGAAAGAAACTATTTACGACAGTCAAGATCACAAAAGGTTTAGCAGTTTTTACATTAAAGGAGCAGAGCACTTGGAATATGATATTCCAGAAGGCAAAGGGACTAGGATTGCAATCAAGGAAAACCTATCCAGCAAAAGTGAATATAATCCTTCAGGGGAAATAAATGGATATTTAATGAAATTGTGAACTTTCAGATACTATAATCCTGATTAAAAGACCAGAGCTGAGTAGAAAATTTGACATTCCAACACAAGATGCAAGACAAGCATAAAAGAGAAATCATAAAGGACTTAATAATGTTGAACAGTTTACATTCCAATAGGGGAAGATGATATATGTAACTCCTAAGAACTTTATCATTATTAGGGCATTTAGAAGGAGCCAACAGACAATATGGATGTAAATCTATTATGTTGGGATGATCTAAAAAATTGAAAGAGAAATTCACTGGTTGAAGAGGAAGGGGAGAGGAAGAATGGGGAAAATTGTTTCACATAAAAGAACTGTACAAGGAAAAGCTTTTGCAGTGGAGGAGGAAATGGTGGGGGTGAGCAACACTCGAATCTCACTCTTATCAGAATTGGTTCAAAGAGGGGAGAAGATGTACATGCATTCATTGGGTGTGGAAATCTATCTTATGCAACAAGGATGTAGGAGAAAAGGGGGACAAGAGAAGGATGGGGTGATAGAAGGTGAAGCAGATTGGGAGAGGCAATGGTCAGAAGCAAAATGGACTTTTGAGGAGGGACAGGATAAAAAGAAAGAGAGAATAAGAAAAGAAAACAGGATAGAGGGAAAAGTAGTTGGTCATTATAACTGCAAATGTGAATAAAATGAACTCACCCACAAAATAGAGGCAAATAACAGAATGGAAACCAGAATCCAACCATATGTTGTTTAAAAGAGATACAATTGAAACAGAAAGACACATATCCAGAGATAAAATAAGAGGTTAGAGTAGAATCTATATTTCAGCTGAAGGAAAAAAAGGCAAGAATGGCAATCACGATTGGCAAAGCAAAAACAAAACCAGACCTTATTTAAAAAGATAAGCAGGGAAACTACATTTTACTAAAGGTACCATAAATAACGAAGTAATATCAAAACATTTTATAGCAAGTTTCTCTGATAAAGGCCTCGTTTCTCAAATATATAGAGAAATGAGTCAAATTTATAAAATTTATAAAAATTCCCCATTCCCCAAATGATAAATGGTCAAAGGATTTGAATAGGTAGTTTTCAGAAGAAATCAAAGCTTTCTATGGCCATATGAAAAAATATTCTAAATTACTATTGATTAGAAAAAGGCAAATTAAAACAATTACTACCTCATACCTATCAGAAATGACAAATGCTGGAGGGGATGTGGGAAAATAGGTGCACTAATGAGCTGTTGGTAGAAATGTGAACTGATCCAACCATTCTGTAGAGGAATTGGGAACTATGTCCAAAGGACTATAAAACTGTGCATACATACCTTTTGATTGAGCAATACCACTACTAGTTCCATATCTCAAAAAGATCAAAGGAAAAGGAAAATGATCTATATGCAAAAAAGTATTTATTGCATTTTTTTGTAGTGGCAAAGAATCAGAAACTGAGGGGATGCCCATCAATTGGGGAATGGCTGAACGAGGTGTGGTATATGATTCTGATGGAACACTCTTGCGAAGGAGAAAGATAAGGTGGATGGTTTCAGAAAAATCTGGGAAGACCTATATGAACAGAGCTAAAGTGAAGTGAGCAGAAACAGGACATCATTATACACAGTAATAGCAACATTGTAATGATAATCAACTATGAAAGACTTAGCTACTCTGATAAACATAACAATCTAAGACAATTCCAAAGGACTCATGATGAAAAATGCTATCCACCTCCAGAGAAAAAACTAGTGAACTCTGTGAGTAAAAATTGAAGTATAATTTTCTCACTTTATTTTTCTTGCTCTTGTTACAAGGCTAATATGGAAACATATTTCGCATGATTTCACATGTGCAATTGATACCATATTGTTTGCCTTCTTAGAGAGTGGGGGAGGAACTGGATGGAGAGAATTTAGAACTCATTTTTTTATGTTAAAAATAAATTAAAAGAAAATTTGTAAATGCTATCAGTCAAGGCTTGATTTATTGTTTTATTGATTGTCTAGACTTAGGAAAGTGATGAAGAAAATGTTAATAACGCAAATTGAATTTAAAAGCATCTCACACATGTTTTTTTTTTTCTTCCACAGAGCCAGTTTACTAGCACACTACCACTTGACTCACCTAGGTAATAAAGTAGATAATGTGCTGTGCCTAGAGTCAGGAAGCCTCCTCTTCCTGAGGTCAAATCTGGCTTCAGATACTTACTAGTTGTGTGACCCTGGGCAAGTCACTTAACTCTGTTTGCCTCAGTTTCATCATCTGTAAAATCAGCTGGAGAAGAAAATGGCAAAGCCCTCCAGTATTTTTGCCAAGAAAACCCCTGTTTGAAGGCCTCTGTTGAGGAGAAATCTACTATTCCCAGAGGAAGCCCATCCCACTGTTGGTTAGTTCTAGTCATTGGGAAGTTTTTCCTTTCATTGAGCCAATGCCATGGAATTTTGTTGATTGTCAATGGAGACATCTCTGGAGATATCAGATACATCTGTCATCTGGTGGGTTCAGCTACTCCCTCCAGGGACACAGATTGCATCTGATCTAGATTGCATATCATAATTCTTACCCCATTCCTCCCCCCAAAAAGTGCCACAGGTATCTACCCAATGTGCTAGAAATGTCAAGACCTAGGACTTCAGAATCTTAGAGACAGAAAAGACTTTAGAAACCGGTTACAAGTCTGTTTCAAACAATTAGTAAAATCTGAGGTCCAACACAAAACTCTATCCATTTTCTCCAGGTTTTCACTATCAAGAGATCCTATCTCTTGGGTGAGTGATAGACCCAGAAGCTAGAGGACCTGGCTTACAGTTAGGGTAGTGGGTATAGAGAAGATCTGGATACAGAGACCTTGGAAGGAGCAATTCACAGGATTTGGTAACTGGCTGGATGAAGGGGATGAAAAGAGAGAAATAGTTTGGAATCTGTGTAAGAGGGAGAATGAAGTTAATCTTTCGTACACATTTACTCTGAACTCCCAATAATGCCATGTTAAATAGCACTCAAATTTCCTATACATTATTTAACTATACTTTTCCATTTTCCCTACCCATGTTTGCCTTGACTCATCATTCCTCTTTTTTTGGCACAGAATAGTTATGATAGATCCCTCTCACCCACTAGTGGGACCAATGTAATTATGCAATGACCACTACTACTTCATGGTCCACCCACATATACTTCCTTGGATAAGTGGCTGTTTATCTCTGGACAAAGCCAAGCCCATTTCCCTTTCTTTTGGGCTTCATCCTCACCAGAAAAGCTGCTCTTAAATGTATTTTTATGGAATCATTTGTTTACCACTCTTCTGAAGTGAAGTAAAAAGGTGGAGGAGAATCCAAGAAAATATTTTGCTTGGCAAAGGTCAGGTGATGAATCTCCCCTTCTTTGGGTAGATTGACCTTCAAGCTTTGCTGCTCAGTGAGATGAGTTAAAAATGGACTGTCAAGCCAGCTTCAGATGCTGCCAAGTCTGCCTCCAAATGTCCTCCCACTGATCTATCACTCCCCTTAGTACCTTCTAATGTTGTTTTCCAGCTGAATGTTTTTTAGGCCAGGATATGAGAAGCTCCTCCGAGGCTAGATTTTTCTTTCCATGCCACAAATCTGCCTCTCTTTACCCAAAGAGTAGTCATGGATGATCATATATCCTCCCTCCACCACATAATCACTCTTGTACCTAAATTTTCATCTTTTCAGCCCCCCTACATGCTCCAGACTTACTTGCTTGTTCTGCACTGGACCCCACCAAGGAGAGAACAGAGGTTTGAGCAAATCTTAAAAGTGACTGAATTTTTGCTTGAGTTTGTTTCTGCCAATGCGTATGACCATCTCTCTGCTCCATTAAACTGCTGCTTACTACATTGTATGACTTTGGCAAGTCCCCCTCTGGGCCTCAGTTTCCCCACCTGCAAGATGGAAGTTAGGTTAGATGACCTCTGGGATTCACATCTGTAACCTGCTGACATAACTAGCCACTGGGAAGTCGACTTTTCTGATGTGCATCTGGCAATCCCGCGGCCAGAGAAACTGCAGTAACCTTCCAGGGGCCATCCAGGCTGGGATGGAACTCTTCTCTGGGGATGACCCATTTCACCTGGCCAACTCTTGAGCCAGTCGTTGGTTCCGCAGACTGCTAAAATCTCGCTAATGGGCTTGTTAAGCTTCTTGGCAATACTTCTCTCATTTAATATGCTCCCGTTCCCCGACTTGCCCCGGCTGACCGGGCTTGCTCTAGAAGCAGTGAAAGGTTATTAGTTACAAAAACAACAGCCCAGGGAGGAGAGAGCGAAGACGTTTGTTTATATTTGCGTGTTTTAAAATTTGCTGCTAGATTGCCTAAGCTTCTTTACACCCCTCTCCACCACCCCCCAGAGCAGCGCCCTGCAACAAAATCCCGGGGGAAACGAGAGGCAGGAAATGATTTGGGGCAGGCGACGGTGCAGAATCTGGCAAGAAACAGTATCTGGTGGAGGAGGGTTAAGCTGGCTATTTCAGGGCCAGCAGAATCGGTTGTATAAATGGCCTGTAGGAAATCTTAGAAACAGTTGAAAGAGAAGTGTCAAAAGAAAAAGCGGCCGGTTGCTCTTAAACCTCGGGTCAGGCTGGCGAAACCACAGGCCATTTCCTCTGTCCCACGGAGGGGTGGGGGCAGGGGGGGAGGGAAGACTGGAGGAGGGCACCGCAAGACGGACGGACAGAGAGACAAGCCGGGGGGCGAGAGGATCTTTGCAGCCTTTCCTGGAGACTTGAGGCAGGAAGATCTCCAGCCCACCCTGCAAACTGCAGGTGCATCTCGGACCGGATCGGGTTCTCCATCCGCCTCCCCAGAGCTCGTTCCTCTACTGTTCGGACACCCAGGAGAGAGGGGGCGGAGAGAAGGGCGGGGCAGGGGCCCGAGGCAGGTGGGCGGGGCCGGGGAGGGAGGCGGTGGCGAGCAGTATATACAAGAAGTCCCGGGACCTGTGGGTCGGTGTAGGGGTGCGCTGAGGGCGGGGGGCGCTGGTGGCTACCGCTGGGTGCCTGCAGGGCAGTACCCTACTGCCCCCCGCCCAGAGAAAGGGTGCTTTAAAAGAGGTTCACCTGAGGCGGGCTTTTCTTTTCTTCTTTTTACTATATATTTAAAGCGCGGTATCCCCACTGAGCTCCGGGCATCTCGTGTACGCCAGCGTGCACTTCTGTAAAGTCAAGGCAGGTAAGAGGAGACCCTATGGCCCACAGAGACTTGGGCAATGCTGGAGTTTGCAGCGTGGCGCTGTGCACGGTGTTGCATTTGGACCCAGAAGGACGTGGGTTCGAATGCTGCTGTAATGTATTACCAGTGTGACCTTGGGCATACCGTTCAATTTCTCTGGGCATGTTTCCTCTCTTGTAAAAGTGGAGAGAGGGGTAGACTAGATGGCCTCTGAGGTCTCTTTCTTCTCTAGAGAGATAATCTTTAGAATAGACCCTGTGTCTCCGAAGGACCCATGGGGGGAGTTGGTGCGCATAGCAGAACAGTGGGACAGGACCTGGGTTCGACTGCCTGATAGCTGGGTCACCCGGGCCAAGTCCTTCCAACTCATGTGGCTCTCGGTGCCTTTATCTTTAAAACAAAGAGAGTTGGACTAGGTGACCTTCAGACTTTAAATCTATGGGCCTGTGAGGTTTGGACGTGCAGCCTCTGTTCTTGGCAAAGTTAACAGCCGAGTTTATTTGGTTGGATTTCCTGCAGTTGGCTTCTCTGCTTCTAGGCCTTGAGACTTACTCGGGAGCCAGACTCGGGAGGGGGGAGCGGAGAAGGGAAGTGAGGGCCTCTCTCCTTTAGGAAGCAACTACTGTCTTTTGTCAGGGGCTCTTTGCCCCCCCGCCTCGCTCAGCTCACTTTTATGTCTTTTTTGTCTCTTCAGTGCTCCCGAAAGCTGTTCCCCCCGCACTGCAGGAGCCACAGTGCAGTTCACCATGGTTGCCACTAGCAGCTTAAGCAGTAAAAATTCGGCCAGCATTTCAGAGTTGATAGACCGTGGCTTTCCGCCTGGAAGTCTAAGTGGTGAGCTTTTCAGCGGCTCCCCGGTTAATTTCTTGGGGACGGGTAGGACCAGGTGGCCAATCAGGATGCAAGTTTACGTTCTCTGTGATGTAATCATCTCAAATATCGCTCCTTTCAATGGGGAGGCGATCCCATCCATCCTAGCCCTGCGGGATGGAACCAATGTGAAAAAAGAAAATACCCCAAGGTTTATTTGACGGGAATAGTTACTGGGGCTGCTACTGGCCTGGGTGACTTGAAAGGTTCCGTAAGAGCCCTGTAGACCTGAAATTACAGTGGATATTTTTTTTACAGATCTAGTTAAGTGGTACAGATTTACTTAGTACTAATTTTGGCTTTGTAGCAGCAATTCAGGAACTGAGTCCCAAGGAAAACTAACCTAGGTTTCCTTTTTTTTTAAGAGAAATGAGGGGAGACTAAATAATCTCGTATCAGTTATGGAAAAATCCATTAGTGTATAGAGGAGAAATAAACTGTATGGCAAGAGAGACTGACAGGGCAGTCCTCAAGTGAGCAATCAGCCTGTGGTGTGGGTGGAGAGCTGCCAACTAGTAGGATTACTTTAGGAAGCAGATGACCAATGCAGAGTATCAGTTTTCTGCAAACTTAATTTTGTTTTCCTAGGACTGGCTTGTTTTGCCTGGCTAGGGGAAATTTGCCAGATAATTATGAAAAACTCTATCACAAAGCAGGGGTTTTTTAATAGGGGATGCTAATTATTAACCACTAAAATTAAGACTTTCTTAGAGCTAGGCATATTTGATATATTGCATGATAAGGGTTTTTATTCCACATTTAATATAGCTAGTAAAACCTGGAGCTGGGATTTGCTTTTTTTTTTCATTTTTTTTTAATTTTGGTGTGGGAGCAACTCTCCCAACCTATGGGAGGCAGATTGGCAGCATACTCATAGTTTGGAGTTGCCTGAACCCCATAGGAGTTAAGTGGTTTGCCTGGAGGGGATCATTTTTAGAAATAGAATTTAAAACCAGGTCTTCCTGACTCTACCTCTACCTTGCTAGCCACAACATTATAGTGGCTTAAAATTAATTTTCCATTGAAATCCTACTAACACTTCTTGGTTCTGGTGGATGTGACCTTGGGTTCTCAAAGCCCATGCCAGCTGAGCATAATCTCTGGCAGGTCTTACCGAGCAATGGACAATATCTGTCATTCACGACTGAGCCTAATTTTGCTTGGAAAGCCTCTCAACCAGAAGATGGTTTATCAAATGATCTTTTTTAATCCACAGTAACTAATGGAAAATTGAACTAATGGCTTTGAGAGGTTGTGGTATGCCTTAGTGGAGAGTGGACCAAAACCCATGAAATATCACAGATTCTAGAAGCACTGAAATAAATAAGCTAACAATAGACTGAAGTACTATAGCTAAAATTCTGAACTTACAACTAAATAGAATCATATTTTCAAACTAGAAGAGACCATAGAAATTTCACTTAGTGCAATTTCCTCTTTTTTTTCCAGTTCAGACTTGTGATTTCATTGATGTTGGGAACTCTCTCTACTGATATAATTTACAATCTTAGAGACTTGCCCAGGGCACTGAGAGGTTCAGTGACTTGCCAGCGAGTCCGGTATCTGCAAAAATGAGAAAACTGAGGCTAACTTTCAAGTCAATTCAGTTAGTGATAAAACTGGAACAAGAACCAGTGTCTCCTGGCCTTCAGAAATAAATGTTGTGCTATTTCTCTGTACCATGGTTTGTTGGTGCTGATTTTTTTTCTATGCTTGGGTTTTTCCTTTTTTCCCCCTCTCATCTGTAACTTCTCTTTCCTATAGATTTTGACTACTGGGATTATGTTGTGCCAGAACCCAACCTCAGTGAGGCCGTGTTTGAAGAGACAACTTGCCAAAGCCTGGCTAAAATGCTGGAGAATTGCCTGTCCAAATCCAAGCAGACCAAACTTGGCTGCTCCAAGGTTCTTGTCCCAGAGAAACTGACCAAGAGAATAGCTCAAGATGTATTGCGCCTGTCTTCCCCTGAGCCATGTGGTCTTCGAGGTTGCATTATCCATGTAAACTTGGAAATTGAAAATGTATGTAAGAAGCTGGATAAGATTGTGTGTGATGCTAGTGTCGTGCCTACCTTTGAGCTTACGCTGGTGTTTAAGCAAGAAAATTGTTCGTGGTCTAGTTTCAGGGACTTTTTCTTCAGTAAAGCTCGTTTCACATCTGGTTTTAGGAGAACTCTGATTCTCAGCCCAGGATTTAGGCTTGTTAAAAGGAAGCTTTACTCACTGATTGGAACAGTCATTGAAGAGTGCTAGAAAAATCTCTCTTGCTGATTTATAATAGATTGTACCGCTGCTTGGTTTGATGTCGCTTGTAGCTTGACTGGCCTCATCAAGAAACTCCAAATTTAGCCCATTTGACATATGTGTTCCTTATTCAGCACAACCTCAAGTGTTTGGCTCCAAAGCATTAATCTTGTGGCATGCCCAAAACAGCCCCAAGGGAGTAGACGCTCTCCACTGATTAAGGCCATAGCCACTGAAAAATGGGCTGGAGCAGGAGGGAACACAGTGAGCCATCGCCTTTCATTTGGGAAGCTGTATTCACCCTGGCCCATCCTTTCAGAAGCAGGCAGGCTACTCCGTAATTAAGTAGTTGCATCCAACCAGTCAGTCCTGAAGCTTAACTTGTTGACAACATGAATGACATTTTGCTTAGTTTGTTCTTCATAATGGCACTTTAAAAGTTCCCCAAAATAATCTTTGCAACTATATAACCTTATTAAACGAAGCTCATCCAGTACAAAAACTTCTGAAAGCTCAGAAAACCAATGTTCCTACCTTGGGTTGAAGGGTTCTTATTCCCATGAGGTGGGATTTAAGTCTCTGAGCTCAGCTTAAAACTAACTCTTGGAAAGAGCTGATTAGGAATGTTACAGAGACAACATGGCTCTGTCTTTTATCTTGCTGCTTCCCCTTCACCTTCTGAGGTACGGAGGGGTTAGCAATCTTGTGTTATAACCTCAACAAATTTATCACAGTTTTACTCAGCTTTATTTGTAAAGGTACATGCTCCATTTTTAAAAGGTTCCATATTGTTTATTATCTTTTGAACTGGGGAGAGGTGATAAATAAAGCAAAGAGCAATACGAAGAACACTGGCCCTGGGTTCAAATTCTGCCTATGATGTTTAGTAACTACTCAACCTTGAAAATTCATTTTAAGCTCCGTGGGCCTCAGTTTCTTCATCTGTAAAAGGAAGAGTCACAGTTTTAGAGTTGGAAGAGACCTTAGAGTCCCTCGAATCTAACACCATCATTTTAAAGATGAGGAAACCGAGACCCGGAGAGGTTAAGTGGCTTGCCTAGGGTCACATAGCTAATAACTGTCTGAGGCAGGATTTGAACTCACATCTCTTCTGAGTCCAAATTCAGTGTTTTATCTGCTACAGTATGCTCCCCGCCCCCCCCCATAGCAATGATGGGAGTTGGACTAGATACCTCCATGGTCCCATTTACCATAAGATCTATGATCCTATGTTCAGCTCTTGTTAGAGCCCAAACGACAAAACCATAATGCCAAACTGGGAGTCTGTGTCTATAATGGTGATGGATTTCAGAAACTGAGTTTCAGGAAGGCATTGTCTGATCCAATCTCTCTTTCAATAGATATCTAACTTAGCAAGCCTTTTCCAAATCATTAGATTTAGTCCTCCATCCTTTTCCTTGGCTCAAAGAATTATTTGATGGGCTTGGCTATTTAGCTTCTTTTCAAGACTTCTTGGGCTTAATCCCGGATCACCTCCTCACCTGGATGGTATCTCTTCATTGCTCTGACCTTCCCTATCTCTCTATGTCTCTCCATGAAAACACAACACCTGGGAACAACTGTTTCTGAGTACTTCTCTCCTTGATCTCACAAGCCTCTCAAGTAACAACTGGATATCAACTGCTTATTGGCTATTATTTTAATTATTGGGCTCAGCATATTCACATGAAGTCACCATTGGTTATGGAGACTTGGTTTAGTTTAGCATCATGAATGTTAGCAAGAGTTTGGATAACTCGGGCAAATACCTCAATTTTTTTTGTTTTTAATTGTCCCATGGCCTGAACTCTAGGCCAGCTCTGTCCTCCATCATTCATTAGTAAACTAATCATCGATCTTCTTTAAGAATGAAGGATCATTAACCAGTTTTCCCACTATTGGTAGAGAACTTTGGTCTTAGTACAACAACTTTCAGCTGTGTTCAGTGTTCAAAGCTTTCAGGTGATTTTGTAAGTTGAGATAACAAGAGCTCATTCATCCACTCTCATATAACAAATTTAGGGCAGCTAGGTGACCCAGGGCATAAAGCACTAGATCCGGAGTCAGGAAGACCTGAGTTCAAATTTGGCCTCAGACACTTCCTAGCTGTGTGACCCCAGGCAAGTCACTTAACCGTGTTTTCCTCATCTGTAAAATGAGCTAAAGAAGGAAATGGCAAACCACAACGGTATCTTTGTCAAGATAACACAACTGAAACAACTGACATCAACCATACCTGAGGCAGGGGTTCTATCTAGCACAACAAGCACAGCATTACTCAAAAAAATGGCTTTGATCCATTGTCTCACCCCACAGGTGTCATAAATTGTAGCTAGTTCCTTTGGGATTAGGCAGGATTCCCCGAAATCCAATCTGGGTAGTGTCTAGGAAGTAGACCATTGCAATCAAACTTGTGGTAGATATGTTATTGCTTGTGGCTTAATGAGTGTTGTATCTCTCTAAGTATAGTGGGTCAAGAGTCCCCTTTGCCAGGACTTCCTCGAAATGGATGTGGAGTTTATATTCCATTCATAGCAGCTGGTTTCACTTGTATCTTTCTGGCTTACAAGATGGCGACAGCTCGTGGAGGTTCTTAAATTAATATTCCTGTTAAAGGAAATTGAAGTTTGTCTATTTTTGACAATAAAGGATCATATATTTTTAATTTTCTAGTTTGTCTTTCTTGGGGTTGTGGACTACCCTTTAAGTAAAGAATGACAACAATAGACAAATGATTTCTGAATATTGCACCATCATGTTGCTTTGGGGTACATAGTTCCCAAGTATCCACCTCCCCCCCCAACTATGGTCACAAGAAGCAATTCAAGGACATTCTCAAGGTCTCTCTTAAGAACTTTGGAATTGATTGAAGGACATGGGAGATACTGGCACAGGACCACCCAGCATGGCATGCCCTCATAAGAGAAGGTGCTGTGTTCAATGAGCAAAGCAGAATTGAAGTACCGGTAGCTCATGAGAAACTCAAGATGCACAAATTTAGATAATCTGCCCCAAATGTTCACGTAGACCATGGTAGAGCCTTCTGAGCTCATATTGATCTGATCAGCCACAGTCAGACACACTGTAACTTGACTCGAACGTAGTGATGTCATTTTGATCATCTTAGACAACAAAGGACAACAACCAACTATGCCCCACTCCCTTCATTTTGTTGTCATTATAAATGATATCAGTTGTACTCTGAATACAAGTATTCCAGTCATTTGTGAGTTTATGGATTAGCAAAGTGTATATTCTATCTTTAACCTCTTTTGGATATAACTGATAGTTGGGTTTTTTTGTTGTTTTTTTTACAAGGAGACAGCATTAAGATGAGCTCCACAGGTATCCTTTTCAAAAATAAGCTCAAAATCTTAGTCCAATCTGTTCCTCATGGTTTTCCCAATGTCTCCTTCAATCTGAATGTCACAATTGAGCACAGAAGCAGCTACCATATTGTATAGAGCACTGGGCCTGAAGTCAGATGGACCCGAGTTCAATTCCAGCTTCAGAGACTCAGGAGCCATGTGACCTTGGGCAGGTCACTTAACCTCTCTTTGCCTTAGTTCCCTCAGCTGTAAAATGGGTATAATAGTAGCACCTACCCCCAAGGGTTGTTGTAAGGATCAAATGAGATAATATTTGTCAAGTGCTTGGCACATAGTAGGCTTTATATAGGGCAGCTAGGTGGCACAGTGGATAGAGTGCCAGGCCTGGAGTCAGGAAGACATCTTCCTGAGTTCAAATATGACTTCAGACATTTACTAGCTATGTGAATAGGAAAGTCACTTAATCCTGTTTGCCTTAGTTTCTTCATCTGTAAAATGAATGGGAGAAGGAAATAACAAACCATTCCAGTGTCTTTGCCAAGAAGAGCCCCAATGGGGTCATGAAGAGTCAGATACTAATGAAAAAGACTCAACAACAACAAAAGGTTCTATAGAAATGCTCACACACACACACATTTGTATTTGTATTTTTATGATGTTTCTTGTCTATAGAGTTTGCACACAATTTTTATCTATGCAGGTGACGATGAACAACTCGAATCATTACTAAATTTACTTTAAAGTTATATTATCCATTCATTGGAAGCCTCTGTGTATATTTTTCTATGATTATCCTTTCTCACTTTTTCCTATCCCCTATGCCTGAAATTAAAGTAGAGGGAGAGATATCTACAAACCAATTAAAGATGCCATGGGTAAGGAAGAAAATGACCAAAAACCTTCAGATCTCAAATAAAACATACATACCTTTGCTTTGTGTGACTTGTTTTTAGGAAGTGTTCTAACTACTCACTTAAGAATGACAATCCTTGGAAACTGTATGCAACTCAGTTTTAAGGGTTGTAAATCACTTTCCCCATTAAAACCCTTTTGGGGGGGGAGGGGAGTAGAATATAAAAAGTCCACAGTAGAGAATAAAAGAAAATGTGGAAAGAAGCATAGAAAGTGGCTTTGAAAATGATGAGTAATACTTACAGTTTTTCAAAAAAAAAAAAGGTAAACATTGTGAAATGTAAATTGATGGTTTTATAGTGAATCCTCTTTGTAGGTTGTGCTGTCTATATGGAAATGTTCTCTTTTTCTCTTTGTGTATTTAAGCTCAAAATTAATTTTAATTTTTTTCTTAAACAAGAAGAAAAAACCCTGGCAGTGGGTAGTATGTTTTATTTTCTAATAAAGCAATGGCCTCATAGAGGTTGTGACTTGGCCAAGGTCACTTAGGCAGAGTAGTAAGTATTGGTGCTATGGTTTAAACTCAGTTTTCCCTTAATCCAAATTGAATGTTGTTGATACTTTACCTCTGCTATTTCATATGAGGAGGGCAGTTAGGTGATGCAGTGGATAGAGTACCAGCCCAGGAGTCAGGATGATCTGAGTTCAAATGCAACCTCAGACAATCGCTGTGTAACCCTGGGCAAGTCACTTAACCCCAAATGCCTCCCTCCCCAAAAAAAGAAAGGAAATATGCCAACAAAAACAAGATAACTTGACTATTATAGGCACTAGGAGTAAACATGCAGTATCTCAGTAGTCTAATGCTAAAATCAATTCGAATTAACAAAGACTTATTGAGCACCTATTCACAAAAGGTAAGAAGCAAGATGGTAGTAGTGGACAGAGTCAGAAAAACCTTGGTTCACATTTATAGTCAGCCTTTGGAATCAGGAAAACCTAGGTTCACATTCTGCCTCCAATACATGCTAATTGTATGACCATGAGCATTTATATTCATGTCCCAGGCAACTCCTTAAGACTAAAAGTTAAAGATGATTTCCTGTTTTCTGAACCCTGCCACGCAGTATAATTTCCAACCAAAAAAATAGTAGTACAAGGTACTCATTGTGTTCAGAACTAGGTATACATTAATGGAAATTAGTTCTAACTCCCAAAGAATTTTTTATTAATTTTATTATTTTAATTATTGATATAATATTTTATTATATTTAATTATTTAATTATTATTTTATTATATTAGGAATTCTTAAGTAATGTTGTAGATTGAAAAGAGTGACAGACTTGAAACCAAGAAATGAGTTCAAACCTTTGCCCTGACAATTACTAGACATCTGATGGTGGACACATCACCACCCTGAGCCTATTTACTCGTCTGTAAAATGGGTCTTATATTTGGGAGGAAAGTGCTTTGAATACTCTACTATGTAACTATGAGGTATTTTTGTGTTATGGGATATAAAAGCTTAATGTGTTGATAATAATCACCCCCTAGGAAGTCCCACATTCACCCTGGTGATTTGCACACACCCTGCAGAGGTCAATGGAAAGAGTCAAGTAAGTTGAGTGTTCTCCATGGTTATCAGAGAGTCCCAAGTAGCAGAGCAGGGATTTGAACTCTAATCATCAGACTCTGGATCCAGTATACTTTGCTCTGTTCTGTGGTTTCAAATGCAATCCTTGTTCAAAAGACTCTCAATATCTGCATGTCTATTTCAGATGACATCAACAATACTTCTGGACATTGACATAGGAATTCCCATTACCAATGCAAAGAAAGATTAAAGACCATCTACAATTCTTCATCTTAAGGGGTCTTAGAGAATTCTCTAGGACACTCAGAGGTTATGTGAGTTGTCCAGGGTCAAACAACCTATGTGTCTCAAAGGAAGGACTTGAACCCTGGTCTTCCTGATGCTAAGCCCTCATAGTTCCCTTCAACAGTATAAGATGGGGGAGGTGGGGTGGAGCCAAGATGGCAGGGACTTGCATGAGCTCCCCACCAAGTCCCTCCAAAAACCTATAAAAATGGCTCTGAACCAATTCTAGAACTGCAGAACCCACAAAATAGCAGAGAGAAGCAGGGCTCCAGCCCAGGACAGCATAGATGATTGCTGGGTGAGATCTTTCACTCACGGAGCTGGGAGTGGAGCGCAGTGGAGCAGAGCCCAGTGTGGGCTGCACAGACCAACCAGATCAGGAGCCAGGCAGAGCAGGCCCTAGTGCCTTGAATCAGTGAGCTGTGGCAGTTACCAGACTTCTCAACCCACAAACACCAAAGACAAGAGAAGGTTAGTGGGAAAAGCTGCAGGGGAGGGAGTGGAAAGAGTTTGCAGTTAGGCCACCAACCCTGGGAAAACGGAGGTGGGGCAGCTAAAGGAACTAGAGCTACAGTTGCTTCTGGCCCCAGGCCCACCTGGTGGGAGGAATCAAGTGGCAGATCAGAGCAGGAGTGCAGAGCCTGCTGAAGATCTAAGTCCAGTCCAGGTTGGGGGTTCTTGGGGAAGGAGGAGTGCTGGTGTGGCAGAGCTGGCTGTAAAAACTCTGAAAAACAACAGTGCATCCCCTCAAGCTTGGAACATAGTATTCTTTACTCTACAAGTGGTCATACACTGCTGAAAAACCCAAGGGTCAAGGAAGTTGCCTGGGAACATGGCCAGGCAGCAAAAACACACTCAGATTCAGTCTCAGACTTTGGAATCTTGCTTTGGTGACAAAGAAGACCAAAACATACAGCCAGAAGAAGTCAACAAAGTCAAAGAGCCTACATCAAAAGCCTCCAAGAAAAATGTGAACTAGTCTCAGGCCATGGAAGAGCTCAAAAAGCATTTGGAAAAGCAAGTTAGAGAAGTAGAGGAAAAATTGGGACAAGAAATGAGAAGCACGTGAGAAAACCATGAAAAACAAGTCAATGACTTGCTAAAGGAGACCCAAAAAAATACTGAAAAAAATACTGAAGAAAACAACACCTTAAAAAACAGACTAGTTCAAAGGCAAAAGAGCTCCAAAAAGCCAATGAGGAGAAGAATGCCTTGAAAGGCAGAATTAGCCAAATGGAAAAGGAAGTCCAAAAGACCACTGAAGAAAATACTACATTAAAAATTAGATTGGAGCAGATGGAAGCTAGTAACTTTATGAGAAACCAAGATATTATCAAACAGAACCAAAGGAATGAAAAAGTGGAAGACAATGTGAAATATCTC
>CM053623.1:296107053-296166429 GCA_028646595.1 Phalanger gymnotis | reverse complement strand
GGTATATTACATAAAGTTATTGAACTCAAGTTTTATTCATCTGCTCATAGCTTTCAGGCATCTTTTGGGCAAGTCTGGTGTGTGTACGCATGCTTAATCCATTCCATTTCATGAACCCGAAGTACCAATTGTGTCCTCCTTTGAAATCAGTAACTTCTTTTTCATCAGCAATTCTTCTTGCTTCATGCTGAACCATCTTTGTGAACACAGGAATTCTAATTGCCCTTTGCTCTTCAATCCATATCTTCAACTCCCTCTCTAAATCAGGCCATTTTGCTGATTTGCCTTTCATGGCCTTCTTCTGCTGTGGTGTTTTCAGTAGGGTTTCTTCTTCCCATAGCCAGTCTTGGATTGTTTTCTCAGTTGGAGGAAGACCAAACTTATGTTCAGCAGCACGATTTCCATTAACTTTTGCAAACTGGATCACTTTTAATTTGAATTCAGCACTGTGTGAAAATCTTTTCTGAGCCATTTCTAGGCAGAAAGCGACAAAACATAACCTAATATACTGGTAACAAATGCAAAACAATGAGCTCAAAAATAAGTGCAAAAAAGTGGGAAATGCAAGTAAAAAGATATACAACCACTGTATAAAATGCACCCAGTTTTTAGACCCCAAATTTTTTCAAGAAAAGGGTGTGTCTTATGTATGTGGAAATACAGTATGTCAAGGTCATTCCGATATCTTAAATACAAGTCTGGCTAAGAAGATATGACTACTGTTAAGTGAAATGCCAGTTAGGAAGCCATGAAAGTTATTCAAGATATTCGTGGTGGGTGGTAAGGATGGCCAGAAAAACTCTGCCTTGTCTCTGTTGAGACTTATTTTAGATAATCTTGGCTAGTTTGATAGCCCCGTCTAATTTGGGGTCTTAAATTTGATGCAGAATCAGCTAGTTCACTCAGATAACTAATTTTGGATAGCATTTG
The DNA here is from genome assembly GCA_028646595.1 of Phalanger gymnotis. Classification (NCBI taxonomy): domain Eukaryota; kingdom Metazoa; phylum Chordata; class Mammalia; order Diprotodontia; family Phalangeridae; genus Phalanger; species Phalanger gymnotis. The sequence goes on along the minus strand of CM053623.1, from coordinate 296,165,499 downwards.
CCCCTACTTGTAATTTTATGAACTATCATACAAATTACAAATTTGGGAATTCTTCAAAGCATTCCCTATTACCTGCAAGTCAGCATGTATGTCTGTTTTTGACAAAGCATCCAAATACCGATAAAAAAAATTTAAGGGCAACTAGATGACAGTGTAGATAGAGTGCCAGGTCTGGAGTCAGGAAGACTCATCTTCCTGAGTTCAAAACTGGCCTTACACACTTACTAGCTGAGTGACCCTGGGCAAGTCACAATCTTGTTTCCCCCAGTCTCCCATCCTTAAAGTGAGCTGGAGAAGGAAATGACAAACCCCTCTAGTGTCTGCCAAGAAAACCCCAAATGGGGTCAAGAAGAGTCAGACACTCTGAAATGACTGAACAGGAACAACAAAAATTTAGGGCGTGGGGAGAAATGTTCATTTACCTAACTGGAAATGCTAGGGAGGAAGTCACCAGGAAAGGGAAAGATCTCTGAAAGTCTAGAACTGTCAGTTTGATTTCTCTGAACTTTATGAAGAGCCATAAAACACATTTCCAAACCTTCATAGTACCCCTGGGGCCTGATTATGGCATACATTCTTTCCTTTATCACACACACACACAAATCCCAAGTCAGAATTATCCCAATGAACTGGTAAGAAACACCTTTTAAAAATCCACCACCCTTCTTCCTGTTGTAAGAAATAGTAGGAGGAGTTTTGTTTCCACAGAACTAAAGGTGTACTTCCCCCCCCCCACTCCAGCTTTAGCAGAAACCAGGCCTCAAGGTCGGTCAGGTGAGAGGTCAGAGACTTGTACACATGTGCATGATTTTTGAGAAGGCAGTCAGGGGAATTAGAGAGGCCAAACCACTTGAACCAGTTTAAGCTTATCTCAGGTCTGGTCGTGGTCAAGAATCCAGGCCTATTGATTTGCATAATTTGCATATATTTAAGAGGGAAAGTAGGGGAAGTAAAAGAATGTAGTTTAATCCTAAACTAAGACAAGGAAAATCTAATTAACTTCACTTTTGCTTCTGTATCCTTATTATCCTATCTATATAAACTGTATAACCTAAGAAAACTATGCAAAAAAACAAAGATTGTAAACTAACCATAACTCTAGCAGGAGAATGATTACCCCTGCTCCTGCAGCTGTATCAGTGTGAGTGTTCTAGTGAGCGCTACACCTGCTCTCTTGATGAGCATAATAAAATGGCTTCCTCTGCCCATTCTGGTCCTGAGTTCTTTGGGTGAGAATGGGCAAATCACATGGATCTTCCTAAGGGGAAGGGAAGGGAAGGGAAGGGAAGGGAAGGGAAGGGAAGGGAAGGGAAGGGAAGGGAAGGGAAGCAATCGGCAGCAGCTCCAGCTCGTCTTGGGCTTACTTCTGGACCTTGCCTTGGGGTGTCCTGTGATCTCCACTGCAGTGTTAAGAAGGCTACCAGTCGGGATTCCCTAGGGGAACCCTGTGGTCAGCACAGCCTTCCTTAGGGATTATTATCACAGGGTTCTTCCTCAGAACTTTGGCCCTGCCTAGGAAGTCCAGTGATCCCCAAAACCGCGTTTCTGCTTCTCACACTGTGTACGTCATCTTTTAAACTGAAGATACAATTGTCATTGAGAAGAACCTCTCTTCTACCTTAGAACCAAACTATTCTTCTACAAAACTATTTCTGCCACCTCAGAACCAAACCTTTTAACCATGGAGTGCAGGAATTTTGCTCTCGGAGTCCAGAAAGGAAAACATCAAAGCTTAGTTTGTTCATTATTTCTATATTTTTATTTCAATAAAAATTCAGCCAAATGATCAACGAGTATCATCAACTGCCAGTTATCCTGGTCTACCAGTCTATCCAGTCTGCCTGGAGGAGTACTGGAGCTAGGGCACTGGATCATTTTCATGTCTCGTTTGAACTCTGAGGATTCAAATCAAGTTATTTTGCTAAAAACATGTTCTAACCTCTAGATAAAAGCAGCAGTCAAGGCATTTCAAAGCAGTTCAGAAAGATAGAAGCCATGGGCAATGAGGTTTAAAGCAACTGGCAAGGAATTTCCTGGGGTCTCAGTGGTTCTCAGCCAAAGTCCTAAAAGCCACTTTATATACTTCTCTTACCCACAGCTGGATCCCAGATCAAATTACCTTGGCTCGAAGTAAGCTAACTCTGTTCCAGGTCCTTACAACAACTTCCTTGCTCACAACAGTCCCACCTGGTGTTTTAAAACTGTAGGTACCTAACTTAATCTCTTCCCAGTTCTACCAGTATCCTGGACCACAACAGCACCAGGCTTACAAAGAAACAGTGAAACAATGACTAACCTCAAGAGCTTATGTCCTCCTTCTTTATGGCATCAAATTGTATGTTATGTGCATCAGTGAACAAAGCATAGTTTTGTCTAAGTTCTGGTTTCCAGAGCCATAACTAGGATGGGACCAATAAGGCTTAGGCTCATGGTAGAAAATTTAGAAAATGTTACTAAGACTGTGGTAGGATATGCTCGTGTGCCTCCTTCTCTGCTTTTTTCCTTTCATCAGCTTACAAAATTTGTGGTACTATAGCGGGTATATATCATACCCTCAACATTTGTTGCCACTTTACTCAGATACAAAAATGGCCGGTGATGGCTATAGTGACCTTTATAGAATTGACCTCCATTTTACTAAGAGGTAAGAAGCAATTGGATGAGTCTATAAATATGAATATCTTGAACAGGTGCTGTAGAAAGACAATAAGCTGTATCCAGAATTCAGTAGGAGGAGAATAAGCAAGGTCATACTGTTCTCAGTGATCCCAAACTGCTTGCCACTACAAAAACCTCATCTCTTTAATACCCATCTCCTTCCAGTGAGGCTATATAGCTATAAATCACCAATGCTACATTCTCAGAAGAACCAAAATTCCAGATAACCTAGAGGGCAATGGGAAAGATGCTCGAAGCGCATCAGCAGGTTCCAATGTGTTACCAGAAATTACTTCTATATGAGAAGTTATGTAAAAGACACAAAATACATGACAGGAAAAGGATGGGGTGAGGGCTGGTCATGTGGTAAGAATTAGAGACAACAGATGGACAACTCAAGGGACATATTGGAAATCCCAAGATACTAAAATAATGAAAAGTCTTGGGTGCATTCTGTATGAAGGAGTTATACAAAGAAGGGGACAAGAATTTCACCAGATAAGAAAGAAAGAGGGGTTGTAACTTATCTTAGAGAAGAAACTATCCACCTCCATCGAATCACGGGTATAACATGATACAACAAAGGGCTGAGCAGAATCTGTGTGACAGATGATAACTGAAATTATAACCAGCTGGATGGAGAATGTCCATGTGCCCTTGTATGTAACTTATTTGCACATACTCATTTGCATGTTGTCTCCCCCATTAGATTGTGAATTTCTTGAGAGCAGGGAATGGTTTTCTGTTTTTCTGTATCTCTCGCACTTAACATAGTGTTTGGCACATGATAGATGCTTAATAAATGTTTATTACCTGGCCTTGTTGAGGCAACATGGGATGCCAACTTTGGAACCAAGAAGACCTGAATTTGGGTCTCACCTATGACATATACTGGCTATATAACCATGAGCAAGCCACTTAATCTTTCAGTTCCCTAGATAACCCTCTAAGCTGCCAAGAAGACACCAATCTACTTTGGAAGAAAGAGTTTCCTCCCTGGGAATTCCCAAGAATCATGACATCAAAGGTCTGATCTCAAAAGAAAAAAGAAGGAAGACATTTACTGAAAGTTAGATGGAGTTAGTATAAACACCAGGGAGCTTACAGCTAGGAATGGGGCTAAGGGTAAGAACCCTATCCCTCTCCTCCTTTGCTTTGAAGCATTTTTTGCTTTGAAGAAATTATCTATCTGCTGCATTCACTCCTTCATTTTCCATCTCTTCTCAGACCCTAGAAATTTTAACTTCCTCTTTATTCAATCGACTAAAACTCCTCTGAGGTTCCCTAATGCCAGCTCCCTGATGGCAGATCCAATGCTTGTTTGGGTTTTTTTCCTTCAGTTCTCATTCTTTTCGACCTCTCCGTGACTTCTACCACTGTTCACTTCCAATTAGACGCTCTTTTCTCTCAGACTCAAAACCGCTATGTTATCTCATTTAGCCTTCTGCTTGGTCACTTGTGATATCTTCGTGGTCCTCCCAACCCTTTGATGTGTTTCCCAAGGGTCCTTGACACTATCTCCCATGGAAATTTCTTCTACTAACAGCCTCAGCTACCACCTTATGTTGATGACTTCTAAGTCTATATAGATATGGCAGCGGATAAGGGAGCAGAATTTGGAGTCAGGAAGACCTGAGTTCAAATTCTGCCTCAGACACTTAACTGGGTGACCCTGGGCAAGTTACATATCCTCTTTCAGCCTCAGTTTCATCATCTATAAAATGAGAAGAAAAATAGCACCTGCCATGCAGAGTTATTGTGAGAATAAAATGATAAATGGAAAAGGCTTTAGAAACCTTAAAGCACTATGGAAATATTGACTATTAATTTTGTTGTTATCTGATTCTAATCTTTCTTCTCAGCTCCAAATCCCACTTGCCTGTAGAATTCTTCCATCTGGCTATGCCATTGGCATTTCAAACCCAACATGTGTCAGATGAGCTTATTATCTTTCACATAAACTTCCCCTCAAAACCTCCTTCTGACTTCACTATTTAGATCAGTGGCACTAACGTTGTTAGTTTCCCATCTTTGCAACACTGGGAATGTTTTTTATTCTTTCCTTCTCCTCCCAGAGCCAATTAGTTACCTGGTCATGATGATTCCACTTCTGCAATGTCTCTTGTGTCCATCCCCCACCCCTCTATTCTCACCCCCATTCATCCTGGTACAAGCCCTAATTACCACATACTTGGACTACTGAAATAATCACTTTAAGGTTACAGTTCTTCTTGCTTGTATTTTCTCCTCTGCCTTATTCTCCATACCACTTCTAGAAAAATCTTCCTTATTCATGGAAAAATCAAAAATCTTTAGTGGTTCCTTTTTGCCTACCAAGTAAGATAAAAACTCCTACTCTTCTACTCCAAGCTTCTGAAAAATGCCCTATGCCTTTCCAGCTTCCATTTCCTTGTTCATACTATTCCCTAAGCCTGAAGTACCCTGCCTTTATCTCTTCACATGTTCCATATCTATCTATATCCCATATCTATTTATAACCCATCATTTAAAGTTCCCCAAATGTTTCCTCTTCCAGGAAGCCTTCCCTCATACCTAAACTTGATAATGGTACCTCTCCTCCACCCTCATCTAATGCTTTGTTTTGTGCATATCTTCTTATTGTTGCATAGCTTTATTAGCTATAAATTGTTGGTATCTTATACTGTTAGACATTAGGTTCCATGACTACAAAGACCATGTCACCTAACTCACTGTCTTTATACAATAAACAGTTATTGATACCATTGATTCTTGAGGGAAATACTACAAATATAAACTCAAGGGGGTTGACATACATTGCCCACTGAATGAAGTTCAAAACAGAATATGGTGCCATGAAGCCATGTTCAGGGCAGGTTTTCCTTTGACCATTATCACGGTTCACCAAGGACTGTGAACTTGTGCCTTGATCAACCAGCCATTGATGCTATATACTAACTTATTTTGGTCTTTTGTGAAGAAAGAGGTCTTACTGGTACTTCTATTTAAGAACCCCAACACCAAGCTCTGTTTTATCCAAGTGTTCCATTTCATACACATTCTACATAACTAGTAACAACTGTGTGTCCATCTGTCAGGTCAAGACAAGTGCTTCAGCAGGAAGTTTTTGACTCACAGCTGATGACAGATGAGAAAAAATAAATAAATGGAGCCTCTGCTTTCTGTCTGCTATATCTCTAAGTAAATTACTGAAAGAGGCTTGCTTTTTTTACATGTCACTTTACCTCAATATACTCTCAGACCAGATACCTTAGTCTATCTAATATTAAACTCTATCAGGTTTTCCTCCCACTTATCCCCAAGACTTAGGAAATGTAATTGAGAAACAACAAGAAAGCAATTTGTTTCTATAAATGACACGAAACATCTAAGGAGTTTGAGATTTGGAGTTTATTAATATCATACAGTAGCTTTTTGTGTTGCATCATTTGTCAGGATTTTTTCCTTGAAGAAATAAGATGATGCCAGTTTTTATTTCCTTCATGTGAGTTCCAGATTAAATCTAAAAATTGACTCACCAGTTTTAAGCCCTGGACTAGGAATGAGAATGCCCAAGTTCTGGACTCAGACTAACCATTTCCTTCCTTCACAGATCTTGGGTAAGTCATTTAACTTCTCCGCATATCAGTTTCCTCATCTGTGTTGTGGGGGATTAAATTTCCAATTTTCCTTCCAACATTAACATCTAATGATTCCATGACTCTCCTCTTTACAGCTGACAGACTTAAATGACTCTGAAACTAAAGAGAATTAAAGTACAGAGTTTTGTTCTTCATAGCATAACCTGAAAGGAGGGATAATTAGAGGGCATATGAACATTTTAACAAGCAATGTGATGACCAAGAAGCTTTTCAGCTTAAGAGAAAGGGAATTGAGCAATTTTCATTAGCAGTCCAACTGTTTGACAGCAGTGTGCTATGACACGAAAGGAGTCATGTTTCTAAATTTATTGTAATTGAATCCTGCTGGTGACTTGGTGCTGCGCACATCTACTTCCATCGGAGCACAGGGGCAAGGAACAGCTAAATCCCCTGGAATGTCACAGTAGATACTTGATATTGTGATCATTTTTGGTAAATTCATCTACTGTTTTCTGCTCAATATTAGTACTAAAAGATTCATTTCAGTTATTAATACTTAATAAGAAAGGAGATATTAAATTTGACTTATTGACAGACAATAGCTAGCATTTATATAGCACGTTAAGGTTGGTAAGACAGATGAGCTGGCTAAGGTTTATTTAAACAATGAAAGGAAAAGAAATTAAAACCTAAGTTGTTTTTTCATTGAAACCATATAGAAGTTTCTATCTTTGATGATAATCAACTATATTCATTTCCCAGTCTATAAATTTTCTTCATCTGTTTTCACTGTGACTTGGATGTAAAAGAAAAATTATCCTAACAGATAAGATGATGAAGTTGAAAGAGTGATGAATTTGAAGTCACAGGGTCTGAGTTTGAATCCAGATCTTCTGGTTTCCTCTGTAACCTTGGGCAAGTTTTTTTAACTTCTCTGGGTCTCAGTTTCCTCATTGTACAAAGAAGGAGTTTGACCTGGAAGAACCTTTCCAAAACCAAACCAAAGGTCTTCTGATCTTTGGAAGATTTGTGAGACTTGCAGCTTGAGAAGAAAATCTAGTACCAAAACAACTTCTGAAGGTTTTCTCTACAGGAAATAAATCTCTCACATGAGAGATTTCCAATTCAGTCCTACAGTAAATTAAACTGGTTTGCATGAAGGTTTTCAAGTTTGAAGGTGTTTGCTCATTACTAATATAATACCTTTTCATTTAACTTTTTTTAGGGGGGGAAGGCAGGGCAATTGGGGTTAAGTGACTTGACCAAGGTCACATAGCTAGTAAGTGTGTCAAGTGTCTGAGGACGAATTCGAACTCAGGTCCTCCTGACTCCAGGGCCGGTGCTCTACTCACTGCATCACCTAGCTGCATTAAACTTTAATAAAGTATTTTTAACTTTTAATATAGTAACTTACCAAAATTTGTTGTTGTTTTTAATGCCCTGTAAACACATTTGTATGTACCTATCATTAGAGTAGGAAAATCAGCTCAAAAATTATAGATAACCAATATACAGAACATGGATTATAAAATGAGCAACACAAGGAGGTAATTTGTTGTTGTTCAGTCATTTCAGTATCTTAACGACCCTATTTGAGATTTTCTCGGCAAAGATACTGGAATGATTTGCCAAGTCCTTCTCTAGCTCATTTACAGATGAGGAAACTGAGGTAAACAGGGTTAAGTGACTTGTCATGGGTCACACAGCTGGTAAGTGTCTGAGGCCAGATTTGAACTCACAAAGATGAGTCTTCCTGACTCCAGGTCCAGCACTCTATCCACTGTGCTACCTAGCTGCCCATAAAGAGGCAATTAGGATTTCATAAATGTCACCAAATCTTGGTTAGGTGGGATTTAGTAGGGTATAATGGAAAGAATACTGGCTCTGGAGAGAGTCAAACTGGCCTTAGGTCCAGGCTCTGCTCCTTACTATATATATAAACTTGTGCAGATTACAACTTCCATGGGCCTTACTTTCCTCATCTGGACTAGGGGATATATAAGAATCCATACAGCTCTAAGTCCTAGGAGCGGATCACTTACTTCGTGGGAAGTATACCTTAGTTGATCAAGACAGAATTAACAAAGCCCACCAGAAGGCATCGGCAGGATATTCATCCAGGAATGTTTAGTCTTTCACTGGGAAAGCATTCAAGGCATTTGCTGGACCTTTGGTTTTGGAATCCTTGTAGCTCCTGGCAAGAAGGACTAAATCTAGGCATCTGAACTCTGTCTAAGAATTCCTGCACTGGAGCCATGCCTAGACTAGTTATGAGTGACCGGGTCCAGAAGTCTATGAATGCCCAGACTATGTGGTCATTGTTTCAATTGTAAGGAACAGGTAGGTGGAGACCAGGTGAGTTCACTGATTTGATGAGCTTACCTACCCATATAAGAGGCAGCATGCTATAAGGTGCAGAGAACTGCCTTCTACTCCAACAAGATCTGGGTTCAATTCTCCTCTCTAACCCATATCAGCTGTATAATCCTGGGCAATTTGTTTAAACTTTCATTGCTCTAGACTCTCTAAGTCTAGACTCTCTAAGATAATATATTGCAGAAATGGTAATTTTAATTAATAGAGGGAATTTCCTCATCTGGGAGTGCCCTGTGCCATTAAAATCATCAATTCAATCACCCTTATCCCTCAAATAAACTACGGAATCACTTTGTAACCACGACAAAGACATCGCCTGATTAAGTCTTAGTGACTGAAGGCTGTCCCAAGATGACTTGGCTGGTTAGAGTTTCCCTTGACCCATCTAGAGGATAAGTTTCAGTGATGGAGGCTGCTTCTGAGATGACTGAATGTTGAGGACTCTGCAGAATGGACTCTTGTTGGGGGAGCTACCTTTCTCTGGGCCTGTACAAGTCAGTTGCTCAATCCTTTCTCACTTTAGCTCTTCCAGATGACTTCAAGAGAGTCAGTGGATTGTAGGAAGGTAGAGGGATAAGAAAGGAGATTTATCGCTATCACCCTCACCACAGGAAAACTTGACAATGTCTTGAGGCAGAACTACATGGCAGAGACAAAGTACTTTTCCACATGAACCAAGAAAAGATTTCATGGGCGTTGGTCCTAAATTCTGACTTTGGGGGCAAAAGTGGGGGGATTTGATTTCCTAACTAGCATGATGCTAAGGTCTAACCCTCAATCAGAGATGAGTGATTTTCTTAGATGGACCCAATCTTAAGAAATACTTAAGAAAGTAAAAATGGTAAGAAACTTTTAGGGTAACTATTAAAGGGAGGTGAAACAAAGGTGATAGACTGGTAGTGTGCAGCATCCTGACAAGGCAGAAGGAGATTATGAATTATGCTTTTATAATACAGATTAGAAATCTAATAAAATAAGCAAGATGTTGCGATGATGAAGGGCTATAGTGTTGTTTTTGTTTGATTTTATGACTATCTGGACCTGGCCACTTAACAGTGATGTCAAACTCAAATAGAAATAGGGGCCACTAAACCATGCATAAGGATCTCTGCAGGCCATATATTGACTTAGAAAAACACATATTAACATTACCTATATTCTATTGTATTTTTATTTATTTTGTTAGATATTTCACAATTACATTTTTTTCTGATTCTTGTTGCAGTGTCTCGAATTTGACTCCTGTGATGTAGGCCACTAAACTCTTGAAAATAATCCAAACTGGGGACACAGAAAACCAGAGCATCCCTGAAAGACCCAGGGGATTTCAAAATCCATCACAGGAAGTCCAGAAACAATAGATTCAGCAAGTCTGGTCTCATTAGATTGTAAGTTCCTTGAGGGTAGGTACCGTCTTTTGACTCTTTTTGTATCCCCAGCACTTAGTTGATTGATTGACTGACTGACTGACTGACTGATTGGTGGGTGGTTGGTTGGTCTGTTACATAGGAAAGCCAACAGAATTCAGGACAGTGGTTTCTGGCTCTTTGGTGGCTCTTTATCTGCCAACACTCCTGCTTTCAGCATGTGGGCTTTTTTGTCCACACAAGGATGGAGCATGAACAGTGGTAGATTCATCATGCAGAAGGAAAAAGAAGCAAATAGTGGAAAGAATCGCTAATTTGGACTTTTAATTCTGACCCCGAGAGGAGAATAATTTATTGGCATACTACTTTACTATTTCATTTGATGATCTCAGCAGCTCCCATGGATTTAATTATCATCTCTATGTTGGAGATTCTCAAATCTACCTTCCCTGCCCCAATCTCTCCACTGACCTACAATCTCACATCTCCATCTTCTTTTCAGACATCTCAAACTAGATGTCTTTAACTCAACACGTCCAAAACCAAACTCATTATCTTTCCCCCTGAAACCAACCCACCCCAAAAACTTCCCTGTTATTGTAGAGGGCAACACCAATCCCTTAGGCTCACAACCTAGGTGTCATACTTGACTCCTCATTATCCCTCAACCACCATATTTAATCTATTGCCAAGACTTGTTGATTTCACTTTTGCAACATCTCTCCAATACAGCCCCTTCTCTCTTCTGACACTACCACTGTTCTTGTACAGGCCTTCACCACATTTATTGCAATAGCCTGCTGGTGGGTCTGCCTACACTGTAGCTCCCCACTCCTATCCAACCTCCATGCAGCCACCAAAGTGATTTTTCTAAAGTGCCAGCCAACCTCAGTAAATGTCACTCCCTGTCACCTCCTTTCTTTTTGTACAGCTAGGTCCAGATTGGTGTGAATAATGAATCCCCTGACGTGGTTGAAATATTCTAATTCATACTGTATATTTCCATTGGGCTAGAACTAATTACCAAATTTTACATAATTATAATTTTGAATAGTGTGAATTTAATACATGTAACTCCTTCTGGGTAATTCCTTATTTGAACTAATGAGACCTAACTATATTTATATCTACAGAGCTTATGAGCACAATGCTTCATTACCTATTAAACACCTAATAAGTGCTTATGAATTCCTTCTATACTCCTTTCTAACTCCAAGATTCTGTGATTTTATAATAGAAAAATACTGAGCTGTTGTTTATCTGAAACTCAAAATAGAAACAGTAGCTTTGGCTCTGTCCAAGCTATTTATAAAATCTATTTTTTTGTTATTCTTTTTTCTTCCCTCTGTTTCACTTAGTTTTTCTTTTAAGTTCCATTTCTATTTGACTTTCCACCCCCTCCAGATTAATTCTAATTTGAGTTGTAGGAGACAAGTGTACTTTTCTAAAATCAAGCATTTCTAAATAAAATTTTAATTTCTAGCATTTGTACCAATTTCAGTTTAGAATACCTTGCTTCCATTTGTTTTAATTATTTTCATTATTGGGAACATCAACGGAAGTATTCATACAAAGAAGTACAGAAAAAAAGAAAATCGTATATGAAATTACAAATCTCTATTGAACAGAATTTTAAAGTATATAATAAATTTAGCTTAATAGTTCCAAAATGGTCTTGCTTGTTTGTTTTTTCCTGAACATCTTTGACCCCTTCTTTGCTAATATTTTATTTAATATTTTGCATAAATATTCAAGAGAGATATCTATATGGCTTCCTCTGCTTTGTCTCTCTCTGGTTTGGGTATCAAGGGTATATTCATTCCATTGTAGGAATTAAATAAAAAATACCCTTTCTTATTTTTGAAACTAATTTTATATTATACCAGAATTAATTATTTTTTAATGTTTAATATTATTAGCTTGTAAATTCACAAAGTCCTGGGCATCTTGGGGTGGAGGGAAGGGGCTCATTTGCGGCTTGTTCAATTAAATTACCCTGAGACTGAGTTATTTCAGATCTCTTTCTCTGTTAAGTAGGAATTTTATATTTTAGAAATATTCATCTATTGCATTTGTTGTCAGTTTTGTTGGTATGTAATTGGTCAAAGTGATTTTCTTTTATTTCTTTTTTATATGTTGTAAATTCTCCTTTTTCATTTTTGATATTGGCAATTTTGTTTTCTTTTCTATCACATCAGCTAACAGTTTATCAATTTTTTTTTTACGCTCTTTAAAGATCAGGTCCTAGTTTTATTTATCAACTCAGTGGCTTCTTGCTTGTAATTTTATTTCTTCTTCGATGCCCAAAGTTTATATTTTTGTATTTAGTTGGAGGTCTCTGATTTATTCCTTTTCTAATTTTTTTTTTAGTTACATGCCCAATTCATTGACATATACTTGCTCACTTTTTTGTTAAAGTGCTTAGATAAAATTTTCTTCTAAAAACCGTTTTGGTTGTAGCTCAAATGATTTGGTATGTTGTCTTATTTTCTTTAATAAAATTATTTATTGTTTCTATTTTTAGTTCTTTGACCCACTAATTCTTTGATATAAATTATTTAGTCTCCTTTTGAGTTCGAATCCTTCTTTCAAAGACCTTTATTGATTATGACATTTATTGCATGTGGTCAATAAAAGATGAGATTAATCTTTTTGCTTTTCTACATTTGTTCATAAGGTTTTTATGTCCAGCATATGATCAACTTATGCAAAAGCACCACATAGAACTGACAAAATGTATCTCCCTTTCTACTCCCATTCAATAACTGAGAGACATTTATCATTTCTATCTTTTTGTCGTTTACATTTTTATTTTATTTGTCTACTTCTGAAATAAACACACTGAGGTTCCAAGACAATATAGTTTTGTAGGCTATTCCTCCACAAATTATAATTAACTTTGGGTCTGTTTACATGAGTTTATGGCGAAGGGTTCTTTGGCAGGACTCCTGTCCCAGCATCTTCAGAGGCTTCTGAGAGACTTTTTGTGTAATTGTGGGCTGAATGGATAACTTCATTGTTGTTTCTCTTTGGTTTTCTTAATTATTTCTTGATCTGGTACCCTTTTGTAGAGTTTTGCTGGAATTTAAGTAAGAAAGCAGGGCATCTATCTATATAACCTATCACATCATCATCTTAACCAGAAGTCTTCTTAATTTCTTTTAATCTGACTCCAAAGTTTTTTGGGGGAAAATAAGACTCACTATCAAAAACTAAAAATTATTTAGAGCAACTATTGGTTTTATCACTTTTTTAATGAGAGATTTTAAAGGATACGTCAACAAAAGTAATATAGCATTTGGGATTTTTAAAAATGAGATTTTTGGTAGCAGGAAAATGGACTCGCTTGAGCTCTCCCCCAAATCCCTCCAAACACCTGCAAAAATGGCTCTGAACAAATTCTAGAGCTACAGAACCCACGAAATAATAGAGGGAAGCAGGTATCCAGCCTAAGGCAGCCTGGATGGTCGCTGGGAAGCATCTATTGCACCATGCTGGGACTGGAGTGCAGCCCACAGTGGGCTGCACCAGGACAGACCAGGCACTAAGGAAAGCAGGCAGAGCAAGGTGTAGGACCCTAAATCACTAAACTGTGGCAGCTACCAGACTTTTCAACCCACAAATGCCAAAAACAACTTAGCAGGTCAGTGGGAAAACTGCTGGATCGCCCTGGGGGCAGGAGAGGTGGTGCAGTGTGGTGGCTGCTTCCAGAGCTCCAGCTGCCCTTGCTTCCAGCCCCAGACCCACCCGGTGGGAGGAATCAAGCAGTGGATCAGAGTGAGAGTGCAGAGAGCACTTTGCTGGTGCAGAGGCAGGGTTATCTTGCTTTACCTTGCTTGGATGCGGGTAACGGTCCTAGTGGGCAGTTCTTGGGGGAGAAGGAGCGCTGGTGTGGAAGAGCTTGCTGTATAGAAATAGCTCTGGTAGCTCTGAAAAGAGCAACGCAATGCCCCTGAAGCTTGGGACAAAGCACCGGTCATTCTAAAGGCAGTCATACCCTGACAAAAACCTCAAGGATTGAGTAGTTGACTGGGCATATGAGCAAGCAGCAAAAGACTCAGACTATTGCATCTTTTTCTGGTGACAAAGAAGATCAAAGCGTACAGCCATAAAAAGTCAACAAAGTCAAAGAGCCTATATCAAAAGCCTCCAAGAAAAATATGAATTGGTCTCAGTCTGTGGAAGAGCTCAAAAAGGATTTGGAAAAGCAAGTAAGAGAAGTAAAGGAAAAACTAGGAAGAGAAATGAGAGCGATGCAAGAAAATCATGAAAACAAGTCAATGACTTGCTAAAGGAGACCCAAAAAATACAGAAGAAAATAACACCTTAAAAATAGACTAACTAAAATGGCAAAAGAGATCCAAAAAGCCAATGAGGAGAAGAATGCCTTGAAAGGCAGAATTACCCAAATGGAAAAGGAGGTCTAAAAGACCACTGAAGAAAATAGTACCTTAAAAATTAAAATGGAGCAAGTGGAAGCTAGTGACTTCATGAGAAATCAAGAAATTATAAAACAGAACCAAAAGAATGAAAAAATGGAAGACAATGTGAAATATCCCCTTGGAAGGACCACTGACCTAGAAAATAGATCCAGGAGAGATAATTTAAAAGTTGTTGGACTACCTGAGAGCCATGATCAAAAAAAGAGCCTAGACACCATCTTTCAAGAAATTATCAAGGCGAACTGCCCAAATGCTCTAGAACCAGAGGGTAGAAATTGAAAGAATCCACCAATCTCCTCTTGAAAAAGATCCCAAAAAGAAAACTCCTACAAATACTATAGCCAAATTCCAGAGTTTCCAGTCAAGGACAAAATACTGCAAGTAGCCAGAAAAAAACAATTCGAGTATTGTGGAAACACAATCAGAATAACACAAGATCTAGCAATTTCTACATTAAGGGATCGAAGGGCTTGGAATATGATATTCCAGAGGTCAATGGAGTTAGGATTAAAACTAAGAATCACCTCCCCAGCAAAACTGAGTATAATACTCCAGGGCAAAATATGGATTTTCCATAAAATAAAGGACTTTTAAATGTTCTTGAAAAAGAAAAGACCAGACCTGAAGAGAAAATTTGACTTTCAAATACAAGAATCAAGAGAAGCATGAAAAGGTAAACAGTAAATAGAAATCATAAGCCACTTACTAGAGTTTAACTGTTTTGGTTACATGGAAACAAGGTGGTAGCAGGAAAAATGGTATTTGTAACTCATGAAACCTTTCTAAGTATTAGGGTAGTTGAAGGGAATATACATACATACACACATACATACATACACACACACGCGTGCGTGCGCACACACACACATATAGATAAAGGGCATAGAATGAGTTAAATATGAAAGGATACTATCTATAAATAAATAAATAGATAGATAGATAGATAGATAGATAGATAGATAGATAGATAGATAGATAGATGAATGAATGAATGGGTAGATAGATAAGTAAATAAATAAATAGATAGATAAATAGGTAAATAAATAAATACAATTTAGGGGTGAGAGAGAAATATATTAGGAAAAGGAGATAAGGAGATATTGAATGGCATAAATTATCTCACATAAAAGTGTCAAGAAAAAGCAGTTCTATTGGAAGGGAAGAGGGGGCAGGCGAAAGGGATGAATGAATCTTGCTCTCATCAGACTTGACTTAAGGAGGGAACAATATACACACTCAGTTGGGTATCTTACCCTCAGGAAAGTAGTGGGGAAGAGGATAAGAGAGAGGGGATGATAGAAGAAAGGGCAGAGCAGGGGAGGAGGTCAAAATCAAATCAAAAGCTAACACTTTTGAAAAGATCCAGGATCAAAGGGATAAAATTGAATAAAGGGGTCAGGACAGGATGGAGTCTTTCACAACATAACTTTTATGGAAGTTTTTTGCATAATGATACATGTGTGGCCTATGTTGAATTGCTTGCCTTCCCAAGGAGAGTGGGTAGAGAGGGAAGAAGGGAGAAAATTTGGAACACAAAGTTCTAAAAATGAATGCTCAAAAAAATTGTTTTTACATGCAACTGGGAAATAAGATATACAAGCAATAGGGTATAGAAATCTATCTTGCCCTACAAGAAAGTAAGGGAAAAGGGGATGAAGGGAGTGGGGTGATAGGAGGGCAGACTGGGGAAAGGGGCAATCAGAATATATGCCATCTTGGAGTGGGGGAAGGTAGAAATGGGGAGAAAATTTGTAACTCAAAATCTTGTGGAAATCAATGTTGAAAACTAAAAATATTAAATAAAGAAATAAAGGAAAAAATGAAGGGTTTTTTTAATCTTTTAATAAAACCTGAAAGGCACAATGATCTTGACCTTTGTTAAAGTACTAATGACAGTTTTGACTCTCTTCCTATAGAATGAGAAAGAAAAACAAATCCAAATAATTTAGATGAGAATATTATGTGATAGGTGTAGAAATGTCCTGGAAGATTGGCATGCATTAATATTATACAGCTACAAAATCTTGAGCAAGTCCCTTTCCAAATCATCATGTCCAGTTTTTTAGAAATCATTTTGTTAATAATATAAGGAATAAAATTATTAGAAACTTCATTCTTTTTATCCCAACAAATCTATATAACCCTTTTGTCAAAGAGGTGTTTGCATACTATTGACTGGAGTTATATTCCAGTATTTACCTGTGTAATGCATTTAAGGCATGAGTTCCTCATGTGTAGCAAAGTCACTTGCAAGATCATGAGAGGTAGCCTCAATTCCACTGTGTACGAACACAACGTGTACAATTCGATTGTGAACCAACATCCTGCCCAGGTTCAGTGTGTATCTGCTTCAATGGCTTATCTCAATCAAATCTAGGGATATGTGTGTAAATCTATATCTTTCTGCTTTTTTGTTTATTGGTATGATATCAGTACATCTTCCTTGCATACAGAACTTCCAATAAGGATCACTGTTCCTTCCTCTTGCACCTTAGCCCAATGTTGAAGAAAGAACGCATATTTTGTCTCTCTAAAAAGACCAAGACCTTTTTTTTCCAAATCTCTATGTGCATCATTATTAATCACACATGCAAAGATTATTTACCATCATATTTCCATTTTAGCAGAAGGAATAAAGGAATTCCAATGGAAATGCAATGAACAACAGAGAAGGGAAAACATTTTATATCAGATAAAGTTGGAGACTCAAACTGCTAGCTATAGAAGCAGGATTGTTTTTTCTTCACTTTGATGCCTTCTAACTCTCATTCCAGGGAGAAGAGACAGAATCTGGTTGAGTCGGGCCATTAATGGAGAAAGGAAGGGAGCTTTCTCTTCACTTGGAATGGATCTGGGTAGAAAAAGAGGTGTCCGGTTTAATATATGAATTGTCTTGCCGACCACTGCTTAGGCACATAGAAAGTACTTGGCAAGTGCTGTTATCTAGCTAGTTATCTTTCTACCTTTCTTTCTTTCTTGTACCTAAGTCATGGACTTCTATTTTTCCTCTTCTCTCCAAAGAAGACAAGAAAGGGGAGATGAAGGTGGGAAAGGGCATGATTACAATAGCCAAATGGAAGTTTCCACCCAAAGCCCCAGGGATGAAGAAAGTCATGGTCTGAGAGAGTCATTCCTGCCCCTTTCTGCTGGGTCCTCCTCAGTCAAGCGCTGTTCTTGACAGTGACATCTCCTGACTACATGGGTTTTAAAAAGTGGCCATAAAACTCCAAAGAAACATTTTGTCGGCTATAAAATGAGAGTGTTGAACTAGACAGCTTCTAAGGCTCCTTCCAGTTCTGTATCTGTAAGCCTATGATCCCTTTCAGAATTCCATCCTGTATGAAGGGTTTGATGCCACCCAAGCAAAGCCTATGACGTCAAATGTCAGGCCTAAAGTCTCACAGCTGGAATTAATGATTAAAGATATGTCATTGTTAATATATCAGGTGTAATGATGAAAACTGTACAGAGATTTTGAGAAAAAAAATACAGTTTTCAAGAGGATTCTGGGAAGATGGCAGAGTTGGTCAGAAAACTTTTGGCTCTCCAAATTTCCTCCACAAAAAAAAGACAGAACATTGCCTCAGAGGGAACATAGAGCAGTGGAAACAAACAAAAGTCAGGGTAAAATAGTTGTTCTCCTAAGATAACTTGAGAAGACCCCAGGAAAGACTGGACCTCCGGGGGAGATTTGGCCTGAGTGAAGTGCAAACACCTCTAGGCCAACTCTTTGGAATCTACAAACAAGCCCTAGCAGCAGCTGAAGTTGAGAGGTAGCTGCAGAACTTAGAAACTTTCATCTTTCTGACAACGTGGGGCTTTAACCACTGAGTAGAAGAAGGTTGAAGGACCTTCCACTTTCAAGGGATGTGAAACACAGCTGTGCTGACCAGACCGCAGGGAGGAACATGGCTCGAGGCCCTAGCCATGGCTTAGGAGTGGAGAGGAGTGTCCAAGGTTGAGCAATCCAAGAAAATCATGAAAAGAAAGTCAACCAACTTGAAGTAGAGAATCAAAAATTTAAGTAAGAAAATAATTCCTTGAAAACTAGAATGGGGCAAAGGGAAGACAATGATATTCTAAGCCACTAAGAAATAATAAAATCAAAAGAATGAAAAATGGAAGAGAATATGAAATATCTCAGAAAAACAACTAATGTGGAGGTCAAATGGAGGACTACCTGAAACTTACAATAAAAAAGAGAATCTTGATACATTACAAGAAATTATAAAGGAAAATTGCCCAGAGTTCTAGAACAAGAAGGCAAAGCAGAAACAGGAAAAAAATGCATTGATCACCACCTGAAAGAGATCCTAGGAGGAAAACTTACAGGAACATCCTAGCCACATTTCAAAGCTCCCAGGTTAAGGAGAAAATATTGGAAGCAATAAGGAGGAAAAAAATTAAATATCATGGAGCTACAGTAAGGATTACACAAGCCTAGCAGCTATTAGATTGAAGGACTGTAGGTCTTAGAATACTATATTTCGTAGAGCAAACGAGCTGGAATTGTGACCAAAAGTAACTTACCCTGCAAAGTTAAGTATAATCCAAAATGGGGGGGGGGGAATTTCATGGACAATCTCTCATATAGGCTGTGATTTTATTGGAACACTGCTGTGATGTAGGACATGATGAGCTGGTTGGTTTAGCAAAACATGGAAAGACTGGGACTTATGAAAGAAGGAAGACCCTATCCACCTTCAGAGAAACAGATGACAAGTAGAAGGAAGCATAGTATAGTCTCATATATATATATATGTGTGTGTGTGTGTGTATGAGTGTATATGTGTATATATGTGTATATTTACAGATAGCAATATACATGTATATATGTCTATATTTATAGATAGCTATGTATAAACATATAATGTATATATATAATGTATATACATACACATATATGTAAACATGTACATACATATCCACGCTTACTTATAGCCTTCTTTAAGGAGGAGGTGAGGGAGGGGAAAAAATAAAGTTAAAAGTGCATAGCAGAAAACAAAAGAAAACCTACAAAGAAGCAAAGAAAAGCTGGACAGCATTGAAAACAATGTGTAGTATTCAGTATATAGGTTTTCTTGAAATGAAAATTTATTGTTTTATATTGAATCCTCTCATGTTCTGCTGTATACATGGCATTTTTTTCTTTTCTCATTTTGTATTTGTTAAAAATAAATTTTAAAATTTAAAAAAAAAAGAAAATAATAGTTTACCTATACCACACAGCTACACAGCCACATATTTTCTCATACACAAATGGAAATTTACACAAAAACTCACCTTTATTGTGATTTTCTACCTTGTATGAGGACCCTAAATTTCATCTTTGTAATCTACCTAAGCAGAAAACGGGCTCAAGAGTTCCACTTAAAAAGTGTCAAATCAAAGGAATGACAGAAAATGCCCAAAGAGTAAGTGCTTTTAAAATGAATTTAACCAAATGTGATGAAAGAGTTTGTGGGAAATGGCACCTAGCTAAGGGGAACTCTCTATGCACTTGGACAGAATTTTTACTCTGTTTTCTGTTGAAGAGCTGTGCCTTCTCTTCATGAAGACTGAATTCTGTACAAACACTGCTGTCCACTCACTTTCTTTAGATTGCTCCCCAAATCATCTTCCCTCTCTTCTAACCTTCAGTCTCTGCCTTTCTGTTGGTTCCTTCCCTGTAGCCTACAAATATATTTCCATCTCCCCAATAAATAGATAGATAGATAGATAGATAGATAGATAGATAGATAGATAGATAGATAGATAGATAGATAAACAAATAAATAAATGTCTCACTGGAACTACCATCACCTCAAGCAATCATCCCTAATCTCACCCCTTTTCTACTCTTGTTATTTCTACCTCCTCTCATCTCATTTCCTTCTCAGCCCTTTGCAATCTGGCTTCTGACCCAGTCATGCAACTAAAACTGTTCTCTGCAAAGTTACTGGTGATCTCCTTAGTCACCATAATGCAATGACCTTTTCCCAATCCTTAGCCTTCTTGAATTCTGTGAAACATTTGCCACAGATGGCTATCTTCTCCTGGGTCATTTCCTTTCTCTGAGTTTTCATGACATTGCTCTCTCTTGATTCTCCTCCTTAGCCTTCTCTGCCGGACCATCATGCTTATCCTGCCTGCCCTCTAACTTTGGATTTATCTCAAGGTTCTGTTATGGCTTTTAGCCACAGTGACTTTATCATCTCCACTGAGTTTAATTCTCATTTCTAGCTAGTTAGCATTGTGAATAGAGTGCTGGGTCTGGAGTCAGAAAGATCTGAGTTTGAATCCAAGCTTACATACGTATCAGCTGTGTGACCTAAGCAAGTCAGGTAACCTTTGCCACCTCAGTTTCCTCATTTGTAAAATAAAGATCATAATAATAGCAACTATCACCAGGGTTACTATGAGGATGAAATGAGATCATTTTGATAAAGTGTTTTGTGAACTTTAAAGTGTCATATCATTATTGTTTCACACTATTCATATAAACCTCTCAGACCTATTTCCAACCCTATTCTCTCTCTTGAACTCAGGTTCCACATCACCTCCTACCTATTACATATTTCAAACTAGATTAACATAGGCAACTTAAAATCAGCATGTCCAAAACAGAATTTATTATATTCCCCCAACCCAGTCCTCCTTTACTATTTTTGCCAAGGACACCACAATTTTTCCAATCCTTCATGTTCACAATCTTGGTATCATTCTCATCCCCTCACCCTTACTCACCCCAACATATCCAATCAATCACTGAATCTTGCTGTTTTATCCCTCCACAACATAGCTTTCTTATGTCCACTTACAGAGTCACCAGCACGGGTCAGCCTTTCATCCCTCCTTTGGCCTATTGCAATAGCCTCTTCATCTGTATCCCAACTCCAGTCTCTTCATTCCAACTTATCTTTTGCAACTGCCAAGTAATTGTCCCAAAACACAGTTCTGCCCATGTACCTCACTGCTCTTACTCAATAAACTATGGCAACTCCTTCCAGAATCAAACACAAATTCCTGTTTGTCATTTAAAGCCCTTTAAAACCTGGACCCTTCCTGCTCTTCCAATTATATTAGAACATTACTCTCCTTCACGCACTTTATGATCCTGCCAAAATGCCCTTCTTAATGTTTCATCTACATGACCCTCCATCTCTCATCTCTATGCATCTGTCTGGCTGCCCCCCACCCCATGCCTGCAATGAATTCTCTCCTAACCTATATTTCTTAGAATATCTTTTTTTTCAAAGTTTAGCTCAAGAGCCTCCTCCTACATGAAACCTATCCTAATTGACCCAACTGCTAACACCTTCCCTCCAAAAACTAATATATTAATTTTGCATATATGTATATAGCTATGTTTTATATGCTATCTCCTCTGATAAAATGTAAGCTCCTTGGAGACCAGAACTGTTTATTTCCATCATGGTATCCCCAAGCTTTCTTCATGTTTGGGTTTTTTAAATACTTGTTGTTGGTGAGGGGAGGGGAGGAGAGATTTCCTCCTATCACACTTTCCAGTATAAAAGAGGGCAAAGAAGCAGCTGAATGAGAAGACAAGAGCTTCATGATTAAAAAGCAGAAATCGGTACATGGAGGAGGAGAGTAAGGGTACAAAGAAAGGTAGAAGAGAATAGAAAGAGGAGAGGAAGGAGAGATGTCAAAAGGAGAGCCCTGAGTTCTTGAATCAGTCTAATGAATGGACATCGATCCTTGAGGAGGTTTTACCATGACTACAAAAATCAGTGTGTGGATGCTTTAGCAATTCCTGGTAGAAATGTCTGGGAAGAAGAACTAAGAGCTTGGACTTTGGGCTTGCTTGCCAAAAGGGAACCGGATTTGGAATGAAGAGAATGAAATGAGATGAAGGATCAAATGGACCTGGAGTCAGAAAGACCTGAGTTCAAATCCAGCCTAAGACACTTACCAGTTTGGTGAACCAAACAAGTCATTTTACCTCACTGTTTCACATCTTTAAAATGGGGATGATGATAGCAACTACCTCCCAGGGCTGTTTTGAGGATAAAATGGGATATCTGTAAAATGCTACCTAAGTGCTTTTAGTTGTTTTCCAGTTATATCTGATTCTTCATGACCCCATTTAGGGTTTTCTTGGCAAAGATACTGGAATGGTTTGCTGTTTCCTTCTCAGTTCATTTTACAGATGAGGAAACTAAGGCAAACAAGGTTAAGTGACTTGCCTAGGGTCACAGGGCTAGTAAGTGTTAGAGGCTATATTTGAACTCACAAAGACGAGTCTTCCTGATTCCAGGACTGGCACTCTATTCACTGTACCATCTAGCTGCCCCTAGCTATTATATGTGTGTGTGCATGTGTGTATGCATATGAATGTGTGTATACATATGTGTGTGTGGAGAGAGAGCTTTACAATCTTTTGAAAATGTTATTATTTATTTTTAATATCCTTTTAAAATTTTGTGTTCCAAATTCTCTCCCTCCCACCCCCTCCCACACCAACTGAGAAGGCAAGCAATATGCTATCAATTATACATGTGAAATCGTGCCAAACATATTTCTATATTAGCCATATTAAAAAAAAACAAGAAAAATAAAGTGAGAAAATCATAGTTCAATTTGCACAGATTGCTCATCAGCTCTCTCTCTCTAGAGGTGGGTAGCATTTTTTCATCACGAGTCCTTTGGAATTGTCTTGGATCATTGTATTGATCAGAGTAGCCACATCTTTCATCGTTAATCATCCTTACAACATTGCTGTTACTATGCACAACGGTCTCCTAGTTATTCTCACTTGATATCCATTCACACTGATCTTGCCATCATTTTTTTCTGAAACCACCACCCCCCATCATTTGTTACACTACTCCATCACAATAATATGCCACAACTTGTTCAACCATCCTCCAACTGATGAGTATTCCTTTGATTTCCAATTCTTTGCCCCTACAAAAAGAGCTACTATAAATATGTTGTATATATAGGTCCTTTTCTTTTGTATTTGTTCTCTTTGGGATACAGATCTATTAGTGGTATCACTGGGTATTGCTTTATAGCCCTTTGGGCATAGTTCCAAATTATTCTCCAGAATGGTTGGACCAGTTCACATTAGTGTACCTATTTTCCCTGAAAACCCTCAGCATTTGTCATTTCTGATAGCATTCTGAGGTAGTGCCTCAAAGTTGTTTTAATTTTCTTTTCTCTAATCAATAGTGATTTAGAGCATTTTTTTCATACAACTACAGATAGCTTTGATTTCTTCTTCTGAAAACTGCTTGTTTATATGTCCTTTGATCATTTATCAATTATGAAATGTCTATTATTTTTATAAATTTGACTCAGCATATATTTGAGAAATGAAATCTTTATCAGAGAAACTTGCAATAAAACTTTTTGATGTTCATTGTCTAGCAAAATGTAGTTTCCCTTCTCATCTCTTTTAGTTAGGTTTATTTTTGCTTTTGATTTATCTGAAATCATGACTGCAATTCCTGCCTTTTTTACTTCGGCTGACACATATTAGATTCTGCTCAAGCCCTTTATTTTAACACTGTGTGTGTCTCTCTGTTTCAAGTGAGTCTCTTGAGAACAAAATATTGTTAGATTCTGACTTCTAATCCATTCTACTATCTGCTTCTGTTTTATGGATGAGGTCACCCTATTCACATTCACAGTTATGATTATTGTGTGTTTCCCTACATCACATTATCTTCTGTTTCTCTCTTTGTCTCTGTCTGTCTGTTTTTCTGTTTCTCTGTGTCTCTGTTTCTGTCTCTGTCTCTCTCTGTCTCTCTGTCTCTGTCTCTGTCTGTGTGTGTGTGTGTCTCTCTCTCTCTGTCTCTCTCTCTCTCGCTCTCTCTCTCTCTCTCTCTCTCTCTCTCTCTCTCTCTCTCTCTCTCTCTCTCCTGTCTCTCCTCAAAAGTCCCTTAGTACTTGCTTCGCTTCTCTTTATCATCTCCCCCCCTTTCTCTTATCCCTTTCTTCTTATTTCCCTATTAGGTAAGTTATATTTCAATATACAACTCTGTGTGTGTGTGTGTGTGTGTGTGTGTGTGTGTATTCTTCTCTCTTTGAACCAATTTCAATGAAAGTGAGATTCAAGCATTGTCTGCCACCCCCCCCCACCAGTTTTCCCCTCCAATATAAAAGCTTTTCCTTGCATACCTCTTTTATGTGAGAAAATTTTCCCCATTCTACCTTTCCCTTCTCTCTTCTCCTAGTGCATCTCTCTTCCACCCCCTTTCGTTTTTTTGGAGATCATTCCAACATAATCAACTCACACCCATGCTCTCTTTCTATGTAAACTCCTTTTAACTGCCCTGAAAATGATACAGTTCTTAGGAGTTACATCTATCGTCTTTTCATGTAGGAATGTAAATAGTTCAACTTTATTAAGTCCCCTATGATTATTCTTTCATATTTACCTTTTTATGCTTCTCTTAAGTCTTCTTTTGAATGTCAAATTTTGCATTAAGCTCTTTTCATCAAGAATAGTTGAAGGTCCTCTAATTAATTAAATATCCATTTTCCCCTGAAGGATTGCCCTCAATCTTGCTAGGTGATTCTTGGTTGTAATCCTAGCTCTTTTGCCTTCCAGAATATCATATTCTAAGTCTCCCACTCCTTTAACATGTGAGGTGCTAAATGTTGTGTGATCCTGACTGTAGTTCCACTATATTTGAATTGTTTCTTTCTGACTGCTCGAAGTATTTTCTCTTGAACCTGGAAACTCTGGAATTTGACTATAATATTCCTGGGAGTTTTCATTTTGGGATCTTTTTCAAAAAGTGATTGGTGGATTCTTTCAACTTCAATTTTACCCTGTGGTTCCAGGATATCAGAGTCATTTTCCTTGATAATTTCTTGAAATATGATGTCTAGGATCTTTCTTTGATCATGGCTCAGGTCATCCAATAATTCTTAATTGTTACTCCTCGATCTATCTTCTGGGTTTGTTGTTTTCCCAATAAGATAGTTCATATTTTCTTCTATTCTAAAAAATTCATTTGATTTTCTTTTATTGTTTCTTGATGTCTCGTGGAGTCATTAGCTTCCACTTGCCCAATTCTAATTTTTAAGGAAATATTTTCTTTAGCAAGCTTTTGTACCTCTTTTTTTCATTCAGCTAATTCTTTTTAAGGAATTTTTTCTTTGGTATTTTTTGTGCCTCTTTTACCAAACTGTTAATTTTCTTTTCATAAATTCTTACATCACTGTAATTTCTTATCCCAGTTTTTCCTCTGTCATTCTTATCTCTTTCTTTAACTCTTCCAGGAATTCTTTTTTGGCATTATTCTTTGAGGCTTTTTTGTAGATATTTTCACATTGTTGTCTTCTTCTGAATTTATGTCTTGGTCTTCCTGCCACCAGGTTGTTATTATTGTTAGTTACGTCCAATTCTTTGTGACCCCATTTTGGGTTTTCTTGGCAAAGATACTGGAGTGATTTGCCACTTCCTTCTCCACCTCATTTTACAAACAAGGAACTGAGGCAAACAGGGTTGAGTGACTTGCCCGAGTCTATGGCTGCATTTGAACTACAGTAGATTTTTACACTCAAACTCTTTTGTTGTTGCTGTTGTTGTTTGCTCACTTTTCCAGCCTATTTTTTTTTACTTTGAATTTTATGCAAAGTTAAGCTCTGCTCACCTGGGATTGGGGAGGCACTGTACCAAGGTTTAGGGTTTTTTGAGCTGCTATTTTCAGAGCTAATTCTGGAGGTCTGAAAGTTTTTGGTGCTTGCAAGGTGGTGTAATCCTGGGAGAGATACAGTCACTGCTCTCCTGGTCTGTGCTTTGGTCTTTACCAAGGGAGGGCTTCTGGTCCCCTGCCGCCCCAAGTGCTGGCTCTCCTCCCTGCCTTAGAACTGTGACCAGGACCCCTTCCCCGTCATGTCTGACCACCAGAACTTTTCTCCTCCCTTGAACTCTGACCCAGAAATGTGTATGGGCAATAGAGTTACCAACTAGCACCAGCTGTACCTAGCAAAGGGTCCTCCGAAATCTTTTTCTGACCATTTGTCTAACCCATTCACTGTCTCTGGGCTTAAAGGTCCTGAACCTGCTGCTGCTACTCTTGTGGCAGTGTGTATGGGCTCTAGGCAGACCGGACTTCTACCCTGGTGTCACAGACTTCTCCTGCCTACTTTTTAAGTTTTCTTTGGCTGGAAAAATATCTCACCCTCACTTTTTGTTGGCTCTACTGCTGCAAAATCTGATTTATTATTTTTAAGTTGTTTGGGGGCAGGCTCGGCGGAGAGAGGATATTGGGAGAGTACATCTGGGTAGCTATCCCTAATCTGTCATCTTCTACAATCTTTAAGTCATTTTATAAGTGTTAATTATGACCACTTGTTCTGGGAGAAGTTGCTTACATTGGAGGCATTGATTTCTTTTGTGCGGGTTTTTTTTTTGGATGGGGGGAAGGCAAGGCAATTGGGGTTAAGTGACTCACCCAAGGTCACACAGCTAGGAAGTGTGTCAAATGTCTGAGTCAGATTTGAGCTCAGGTCCTCCTGCCTCCAAGGCCGGTGCTCTACTTATTTGTACCACCTAGCTGCCCCAGGGGGCATTGATTTCTTTGAGGTTTTTTTCTTTTTCTATTTCTGTGATTATGATGCTGAGAAGTACGTGAGCCTTTGTAGATGATCTCATTCGATCAAGTACCTTACATGTGCAGAAATAATACATAAAAGAATTGGAATTACATTTTAGTCAGCTACCCTAATCTACTAAGAAACTTCTTCCAGATCTTGCCCTCTAAATCAGCCTGCAAATCAATCTAATCTTCCTTGGGACAGTAAAATGGGTAAGTATCATGCAGAAATAAAGGTTAAAAAATGGGGAGTGAAGGAAGAGGAAAAAGGGGAGTCTAAACCTCACAGGCTAAATGGTTAGACTAGAAATTGCTTATGTGCCTCCAAGACCTCTCAAGATTACTTTGGAATACAAATTGAATTAAATTTGAAATCAAATGGGTGATTTTTATTTGGTAATTGGTTTTTACTCAGGGAAAGAAAGGAAGAAAAGAAGTACTATAATGATTCAGAGGTGATTGGCCCAATGGGCCTCTTAGAAATTCCTACAGTTTACAAACCCACTCCCTTTTTCTATGGATGACTTTGTGTGGTAGAGAGCTAATGAATGTCACACCTAAAGCTTCAGCAAGCAGAGTTCCACAATTAAACCTCAGGAATTATTCATGGGTGTTCCCTGGTAACTTCTAAAATAGCCAGGTTGAAAAACACCAATCTTTTCCTTTATCCTAGGATGTTTTTCTTTTTTTTTTCTAGGATGTTTTTCAACAGAAATAAGGAACGATTTATGCATTCAGAGACATCTCCCATATATCACAATTCTCATTACATTTAAACTAGGTTTATATATAGCAGGTGAATAATAGTCTCAGCTACACAAAAAAAAAAACCCAGAAAGCAGTTCTTTTGGTGCAATGGATGGTGTGCCAATGTCAGATTCAAATTGTGGCTCAACCACTTACTACCCAAAGTTATAACTTCTCTGGACCTCGCTCTGCACATCTGTCAATTGGAAGAATTAGATTCAATTACTTCTAAGATCCTTTCAGATCTAAAACCATGAACCTATGATTTCAAAACCACAGTCCACAGTACTCTAAAAGATTCAAATAATGAGAGATATCATTGGAAGTAGAGTGGGACGAGATTATGGAAAATCTTGAATTGTAAGGGTATATTGGCAGGTAGGGGGCGGAGCAGTGGATGGTAGGATGGTGATAATTAACTTTATTTTCCACTTAATTTTGTATCTGCAGAAAGGCTAATAACGATGGCCTCACTTTATATAATTTTATATTTAAATGACCCCCATTTATGGAGGAACTTGAGCTGCAAGACTGAAAAAGGGAAAGGAAAAGGCTGGTATTTGAGGGACATGTGTAATTGAATTGCCAGGATGACTGAACCAATTCCAGCTTGATTTTGCAGTTGAAGACAACCTGATAAGCATAATCATTTCATCAAGCACTTGGGATTTCACTAGGAAAGAGATTAAGGCTCATCTATATGAAATATAGCAATAGGTCACATGATCATTTTTAAAGTTTTTTTTTTCCTCAGAAAAGTTAAATGACTTGCCCAAGTTTACGCAGCTGAAATGTATCGGAGACAGGACTCAAACCTGGGTTTCAGTTAGTCCATCCATCAACAAATATTTATTAAGAGCCTACTATATGCCAACCACTATGCTAAGCACTGGAGATATACATATAGATACACACATATGTTGCATATATGTATACACACATACATATATACACATATACAGGCATATGTATGTGTATATATATGGAAAAAGACAGTCTCTGGCCTCAAAGAGCTCACAGTCTGATGGAAGAGATAACATGCTAACAACTATATATGAACAGGATATATTGGAAATAATCTAAGAGAAAGCACTAGAATTAAGGGGGATTGGGAAAAGCTTCCTATAGAAGTTATAAAATCCTATAGATTTTAGCTGAAACCTGAAAGAAGAGAGAAGGTGAAGCTTGATAACAAGAACATTCCAGGCATGAGGGATAGCCAGAAGCCAAGACTAATAATCTCCCCCACCCCACCACCACCCCAAAAAAAGTTGCCATTTCTACTTAGACCTTAAATGAAAGAAAGAATATTGGATCCAATGCCTTTGGCAGATGAAATATGGCTGGAAATTTTCCCTTAGCTGATATGAGAGGAATACAATCAAATACTGCTTTTTGTTTAAACCTGCAAAGCTCTGGTTCTAGATTGAAATATGTACTCTAAGGGGATAGAGAGTCATCTATTTATTCTATAGCTAAAAGTTTTTTTTTTTTAAAAAAAAAGCTTATGATAAAAACACCCTGTTGGGATAACACATTTACTTAAACTCATTTATACAAAAACATAATCAATAAATCAAGCAAGTATAAATGACTGCTTTCAAACCTTTCTATGTTTGTCCGAAGGAGAATGGCATTGGTCATCAGAAGGGAAGAGACAAGGTTCTCACTCTTGAAAGAAATATGTATGACAGAGGAAAGCTGAGAAACTAAAGACAAGCATCATTAATTATTAAAAATTTTCTGTGATCAGCCATGTTCATTTTCATTTACGAACACCTAAAGAAAAGTTGTGCATGGAGGTAGTTTTTGCCATAGACAGCTGGGTATACAACTGGCTTAGTAATATTGCCACTGAGACCACAGTCAATAAACATTTATTAAGTACCTACTATGTGCCAAGTACTGTATTAAGGTGCTAACATGACAGCAAAACTTTAGAGGTTTGGGGTTTTTTTTACTATTAATTTAGCCAAATATCTTTTAAAAGGAGTTTGCTTCCTGTAGGTTTTGTTCATTGAAGAATCAGTCCATATTCAGTCTACTATTTCCCATACTCTAGACCTAGCCTATCCCTCTCCTTGTGGTTACTAGTCCATTCCTCTGCATTTTATTATCCCTTTTTGATTTAAGCTAGTGGCTGGCAGCTGGCAGAAACAGAAACAAGTCCAACAGCTCAATGTAGGTAGTATAGTAAAGAATCCAAAGGTCTCTTTTCTTCTTCTATAACCAGGTTTTCAGTTCACCTACCACAGTGCTAAACTAGATCCAGCTGTCATACTTACCATCTTTTGTGTGTGTTTTTGTTTTTGTACCCTAATGCATTAAGTTTTTGTAAGTTGCAAGTTCTTTGTTGGTTTTGCTCCCCTATCATATTCCAAAAGAAGACAGAAATAAAGTGAGAGTGGAAACCCTGAGCTAATATAAAGGGTAACAGTCAGGACCATAGCAGGTGGTGAACTCTGATTGGAATTAGCAAAGGCAGAAACAGATTTTGTTGTACTTTCTAGCATATTTTACCTAGGTGGATTCTGTGACTCAGTTGCCCAAGGATTGGAAGTGCCTGGCATGGATTAGCTGAGCATATTGAATACTGACAAGAAGAGATGTAACCAACACTCAAACTTCCTTGGACAGCTGAATGAGATATGCCATGGCAAATTTATCTACCTGATGACTAAGAACTAGCTAATGGCATGATGATTTTCCCATTTCTTCAGAAGATGTGAAAATAGGGTGCAATTTCCAGCTTCCATGTGGAAAGGGTATGGGAGAAGGAGTAGAAGAATAGGCTTGATCCAATAAGAAGAAGGAGGAAACCACCTAGGTGATTTGAGGTGTTTATTTGAGGATGAATTTGTGGAAAACTTTTGGCAAAATTTGGCAGAAATTAGGAAAACTTGAAAATAATCTCTAGACTCAGATAATAGTCTGGACTCTACTTTCTAGGTTGAAAGAGAAGCAGAATCAAAGACAATTAGAGAGGACATTAAAGGATTAAGCAGAATTAAGATGAATCAAGAAAGATTGGGAAGTAGAACCTGAAGAGGTAGACCCAAGAATGCTAAGAATGCAATTGACAAGACAAGGCAGGGTAAGTAAGGAAAGGTAAGTGGAGTAATTAGAGGGCTGAGCACCTGAACAGAGTGGTGGCTTGGGCAAATTGGTGAAACCAACTAGAGACTAATAGGAGTAGGTGTGGCTCTGGCAGGAGAGTTGTTGAGACAAAGGAAAAGAATTTAAAGTGGGGTTGTCTGTAACATATTTTAACCAACTGCTTAAAAATGAGGTACAAACATCTATACGTAGCTTCAAGGAACAAAGCTGAAAATGTCAACCATCATGGAAAGTCAGAAAAATTATACAGTGATTTGACAAAGTGTGAATTTCTGCCACAGCTGAGTTCCTTGTATCTGTGTTCCAAGTGTAAACTGATCTCCCTCCCAGAGGGGAAGAGGAATTATTTGAAAAAACACCAGAGAACTCTGCTCAGCATTCCGGATTGTTCATGAGAAGGAAGAGTTCCTAAAGGAAACAAAAGCAAGATCCCAATTTGGGGTCAAAGGATACTGAGGTAGAATAGAAAAGAGGCAGCTAAATGGCCAATAGCCCTTGGCTTAGAGATGAAAAGACATGAGTTCAAATCTTACAAGCTGTGTGACCCTATACAAGTCACTTAACTTCCATCCAACTCAGTTTCCTCAACTATAAAATTACGATAATAATAGCACCTACCTCCCGGGGATGTTGTGAGGTTGTTGTCGTTGTTGTATACATATCTGTTATTGTTGTTGTGTTTGTGTGCACAGTGTCTGGCACATAATAAACACTTAATAATTGCTTATTTCCTTCCTTCTTCTCTGTCAAGTTTTTGAAGAACAGAAGAATGTTACACAGAGGAAAATAAAGGAGAGACAGGTGCATAATAAAGATTAAAAACAAGCTTGAGGCTTTTCCAGAAGAGGAGAGGCCTAGATGCTCTGAGGAGGAAGAGGCTACTTGTCCTCCAAGAATGATAAAGGAGAGCCTTTTAAATGAGAGGTCACCCAATAAAGGTCAGTGGGAGAAGAGCAGTAGAAGGGGATTCCCTCCTAAGGGTGCTGAGGAAGCTATTTGTCAACCTGATCTTTTTTTTGGTTATGATTTTTTTGTTTTGTTTTTTGTTGTTGGGGTTTTTTTGTTTTGTTTTGTTTTTTAGTGAGGCACTGGGGGTTAAGTGGCTTGCCCAAGGTCATGAAGCTATTAAGTGTCGATTGTCTGAGGCTGGATTTGAACTCATGTTCTCCTGACTCCAGGGCCAGTCTTCTGATTGCTGTTTTCTTGTAAACATGGACCTAAAACATAAAAGAGACTCTCCCTAGACACAAATATTGCTGGCAACATTCCGCTTATGGTGATGGGTACAAATGACACTTCCAGAAGGAACCTAAAAATATTTCTAACAATTATGAAGTCTTAGACAAGAAGCCGAAGACTACAAGGGGCCAAGTTTGGCATTTATCTCACTAGTATCCATTGAAGTCAAAGGATGCAGAAAAGAAAAATCTGGGTATAGTTTGACCTACTTCATAGATTTTGGAAGGAGAGAATTCAAATGTTTTAGAGGAAAGATATGTAAGATCCCATGGGCCAAACTACTTCAAGGAAAGTAGACCTTTGAGGAATGGGAAGTACTCAAAAATGAAATTCTGAAGATATTCTCTTGCTTGGGGATCTCATCAACTACTCAGGGTCAAATTATCTTTCTAAAGGTGACACTCAAATCTATTTATCCATCCCTAAGTCCTTTCTTTACCTCCAATCTCAAATCACTAGCTCTCTATTAGGCTTCTCGAACTGGATGTCACATAGACATGTTAAACTCAACAAGTCTCAAACAGGACTCATGATCTTTTCCCGTAAATCCTCCCCTCTTCCTTATGACTATCAAGGGTACTACCACCCTGTTACCAGGCTTGAAACCTAGGTGTCATCTTTAACTCCTCAATCTCACACACACACACACACACACACACACACACACACGTCCAATCTTACTTAGCACTTCTACCTTCACAACATCTCTTTCAATTCTTCAGTTCTCAAATTCACTGAAAGTGCTTTCCTTAAAAGACATTTGAGTTGTGCCATGGAAAAAATAGGCATGGCAAACTGGCTAGGGAAAATCAAAATTTCAGACCTTACTAGGAATGACAGGATACCGCCACTTGAGACTTTTAAAGCTAACATTGTTAATTTTATTTTCACTCTGTAAAGAGTCCAAGGGACAGACCAGACAGGAGTAAACCTTTCTATTCTAGATTTCTAATGTGCTGTATTTCTTTTTTAAAATTTCATTCAGTGTATTTGTGCTTCATCCACATGTGAATGAGTAATCCTCTCATACACATGAATTCGTAAAAGATTAGAATTTCAGTGAGATGAGGGCTGAGCCATTTGATAAATTATAAATTATTGTTAGGAATGTACCCACACTCTTAGATTAGAAGAGTATTAGAAAATATTGAGGAAAAAGCCAAGTCTAATAAAAAAAATGTGTGCCTCAAGACAACATGAAGAGAATCAATCAGGGGTTTGATCAGATATAACAATCTTTTGGGGCTATTTTCTTCAGATGTACTAACTCGGCTGGAACAGGTTGGACCGAGAGCACCACCTAGTGGCTTACCTGTGCCATAGCTCCTTGAGAAAGAAAGCACCCTACTAGAATTCCTTTTATAAGACATATATGGTCCTAATGCCTAAACCAGGGATAGATAAAGTGCAGAAAGAGAGCTGTAGACCAATGCCCTCTGAGATATAGTGATGCTGGCCTCTTTGATGTTCCTTTCACTAGACACTCTATCTCCTTGTTTCACTTGATGTCTGTTAATCATCTCTGTCTCCTTCAAGTATCTATTAAAACCCTTCTGCAAAAAGCCTTTCCCTATACTCATAATGTTAATGCCTCCCCTCTGTGTGTATATATGTATGTATGTATATGTAAATGCATATGTGTATGTGTGTATATATACATAGAGACATATATAGGTATAGATACATTTTGTACATAGTTGTTTGTATGGTGTCTCCTCCATTAGCTTATAAATTGCTTGAGATTAGGTCCTAGCTTTTACCTTTCTTCTACCCCCCCCCCAAACTTAACACAGCTCTTGGCACATAGGAGGAACTAATTTAATATATGTTGGTTGACTGAGTAGTTACCTTAAGCTCCCACCTCCTTCTGCTATTAATAGATGAAACATCTGTCCTGTCCATGTCAAACTTCTTTTACCAAGACAATCCTAATGCAATATAAATCCCAGCTCTAGTTTCCATGGGTGTCCCAGAGAAGGTAATAAGAAATAGAGAGGAAGTGAGAAAGATAGTCTGCCAAGCATACAAAGTGACAGAAGGCAATTGATAGAATGCTTGTTTACAAGGTTATCCTGGCATCAGCTGACTAAAAAAATGAAGACATTTTCCTCTATTAATCATGGCTTCATTTCCCATCTTCCTTCCTATTATATATTAGTCCTTCCATGAAAGGACTACACAGGTTGGGCTGCTGCCATTGGCAGAAACTAAAATGTCTATACATGAACCAGTGTTTGAAATTGAGCAAAACACTATGGACCCACCTAATCAGATAACAAATCACATTTTGCTCATATGTATACAGTTGCAATAACTTATGTACATATCACTTCTCCTTGAAAATAGCAAACAGTGGGACATTGAGGTAATACTTGCTGTGCAAGAGATGTTTGTCCTACACACTTTCCTTTTTAACTGCCTTATTATCATCCAGCAGAAAAGAAGTTGCTGATGTCATGAGATTAACCTTCACTTTCTTTTTAATATCATTCAATAAATATAAGTTGGAATCAGATGTAAGAAAATATTTTTCCTTTTCTTTCTTTTCTCCTTTTTATTTCTTTGTTACTTTCTTTTTGAAATAAAAAGTAAGCACTATTTTATAACCAGAGTTTCGGTTTTAATGAATGGTGTGTAAGTTTCAATACTTTGTTCATCCTAACAGAAATGCATCTGTTAGGAAACTGATTAAAATCCCCCAAAGCCCAAGGGTTTCTGTGGTGTAAACACAGCTTGGGCTGCACAGCTTTTGGCTTTGGGACTGAGCCAAAGCTTTACAGAATGCTGGCAGAAAACCTTCTCAGTATCTCCCCTTAGACCAAAGGGAAAAGTTGTAAACAATCCCATCAATCACTGGGAACTGGTAAGTGCTGAGAGGCATGAGTTTCAACTACCGGTATAGAAAGAAATTGATAAATTGCTAACCATCATCCCTCCAGCTGAAAATATATACACAAACGCACAGGCACATACACAAGCATGCACACATGCCCTTTTTTTAAGCTGAAAACTTGCAAAAAGTAAACCAAATCTTG
Source organism: Phalanger gymnotis (assembly GCA_028646595.1). Classification (NCBI taxonomy): domain Eukaryota; kingdom Metazoa; phylum Chordata; class Mammalia; order Diprotodontia; family Phalangeridae; genus Phalanger; species Phalanger gymnotis. Next base: position 296,130,380 of record CM053623.1, on the reverse strand, counting down.
TAATATGCCTTAGTACTATAAACAGGAATAAGTAGGAGAACTCATGTATCTCAAGGGTTATTATTGTTAAATATTTCCTCAATTTTATTCTTTCAATTCAACAAACATCTATTAACTACCTCCTAAGTGTGAAGACTATATTGAGTTCTGCAGATATAACACAGCCCTGCTCTCAAAGAGCTAACAGTCCAATAAAATACATAGGAATAGAACTTTTAGAAAATAAATTCTTTCACATTTTATTAGGGTTGACTATGCAGTGAACATTACAGCCTATCCCCACAACTTGCACTTAAAGGTTTGGTCCCTGAGGGGACACGTACCCAGACTCAAGTAATCTGTGGACCCTCACTTCTAAAATTATAACTAATGAGCCCCTACCAATTAGTTTACCTTCAAGAGTCAAGTAAATGACACAATTAACTCAAAAGCAAATGCATTTATTGAAATGGCATTGCAATAGCAGTAGCTGTCAAATACCTCTATCATAAACTTGGGGTACAGTCTCCCATAGACACATGCCATCAGTAGGAAGTGTGGGAATACATATAAACAACAGCAGTGGAGAGGCAGACCCCTCCAGTGATGCATTGTCCTAATCTTGTCTCTCTTATCATTAAAAACTGACACCAAAGGAGAAAATGTATGGCTACCTTTTGTCATGACTACCTGCTCATGTGGTAGGAGTGATGGTAAAAGTAGATATGGAAGAACCAATAGTCTTTATTCCTCTTCCCTTGCCATACTTCAGACTGGTGCCCATGTCTAAACTTGTTTATTCAATTTGCTATAGAATGTATTTTTTTTACCTACCTAGTTTTACTTTTCATAAATATCTGTGCTTGACCTAAGCATGAGCATTTCCTTGTGTCCATTTGTTCATGGTCTGGATATGTAGGAGGGTGGTCCAGGTAGTTTTAGCCACACAAAAAGAAGCTGGCTGGGAAGTTTTCCTTCCTTGTTTTCAGCTAGGAACCCCAATAAATTGTCCATTGTTAGAGAATCTTCCTAACTTGGAATATATACTATGATCCATTTGTCCCATATTTTCTTCTAACATAAGCGAGCTCCCAAAAGCAGAATTTAAGAGCAACTTCTGGGACATTCCCCTCCCTAGGTGAAGAAAAAAAGCCTTTGTTGTTACAGTTGTTGCACCTAATGGCCAAACATATGTCAGTTAATCAAAGTTTCTTGAAAAATATAACACAGAGATAACCTTGTTTGGCACCTACCTTATCATTAATAACTGATGAGATAAAAAGTAATGAGATTTATGGTTGCCCGAGGTGTTTGCTAGTGTCATCCAGGAGAACCAGCTCAGAGTCCTAGCTGGAGAGATTTCCTGTGGATAGTGAGGTAGAGACAGTATAAATGAATAAGTTGTACCCAGAATCAAACGGGAGCAGAACAAATTGAATTGCTTTCAGAAAATGGCAAAACTGCTTTAATGAGCCCAAATTTCTTTCATAAATATGTACCATTTTTAAAATACCAATATTCTACCAGTATTTTTATATGGCTACAAATCAGAGAATACCACAGTCACCGAGAGATTAAAAACTAATATCATGCCCAGGTCAAAGGAGAGGTGCACAATTGTAGGCACGAGTAGGCTGTGCCATATAACAGAAGGAACCCTAAAGAAGAATCAATGGAAAGGATAGCATTAGGGAAATGTATAGTAATGTGATGAGAGCAAGGAAGCCCCAGTTAGTCTACCCAAGTTCTTCACTGGTATCCTCATAATAACAGGAGAAAGCGAGGAAGGTCCCTGTACCACGGGGAGGACCCCATGTGGTAAATTTATGAGAGATTATCAACACGTCATCCAGGATAGGTAGGCATGAAGAGCATGCAATCTACATCTTTGAAGAAAACATCTACAGCAATAAGCCAATCAATCCAGTTGCAGATTTGGATCATGGTCCTGAATGAGGTGGAAACTAAAGATACTGCTAGTTCATAGTTTAGCAGATAATGTCTGTGGGATCATTCATTCAACAATTATTTATTGGGTATCAATTATATTAAAAGTGCACATATATACATATGTGTATAAATGTGTATGTATATATATACATACACACATATATGTATATGTGTGTATGTGTGCGTGTATATATATATGTATGTGTATATATATATATATATATATATATATATATATATATATAGTGTCCTAAAATTCTTAGTGCAATTTAAAGCTTTAATAGCATTGTGTTTGATTGGAAAGCTCTAAATGGCTTCCTGTTATCAAAACCCCTCATAACATGACTACATTCTATTTATCCGAGACTTACTAAACCTTTAAAACTTTAATAGCCTAAAACTGCACCAACTTTAGGGATATGTATTATTACTACTCTTATTTGTTGTTCAAACATTTCAGTTCTGTCCAACTTTTCATGACCCCATTTGGGGTTTTCTTGGTAAGATACTGGAGCAGCTGGCCATTTCCTTCTCCAGCTCATTTTACAGATGAGGAGACTGAGGCAAACAAAATTAAACGACTTGTCCAGGATCACACAGCTAGTAAGTGTCTGAGGTCAGATTTGGACTCAGAGAGAGGAGTCTTTCTGACTCTAGATCCAGTGCTCTATCTACTTCCCTATATACTGCTATTAAAAATGCTAACCATATGGACATCTGGGTGGTGCAGTGAATAGAGCACTGGCCCTGGAGTCAGGAGGACCTGAGTTCACATCCAGCTTCAGACACTGGACACGTACTAGCTGTGTGACCTTGGGCAAGTCACTTAACCCCATTTGTCCTGCCCAAAAAAAAAAAGAAAATGCTAGCCATATGCATGATACTATACTGTGATATGAAGTAGGACTGGGGAGGAGGTTGGAAAGATGTATCTATGATTAAGTGGGCAATAAACAATAAGCAATGTAATACATGACTAAGTTCCAATAAGTGCTTGGAAGGACGAAAAAGAGGGGAAAGACCTTGTGTAAGTGGAGAGATCTGGGCTGAGCCCGGAAGGATAGGCAGTGTTTGGATGGGCTGAGAAGAAAGAGACGAGTGTTCTAGGTAACAGAAAAAAACCATGAGCAACTGCTTCAAGGAGAAACTACTAATGGAATGGTCTAGGGAAAGACTACCTTGCTGTCATAAAGCTGGGAAGAAGTGAGAGATAAAGCTGGATAAGGACAGTGTCTGCATATTGTGATGGGCCATTGATAACAGGAAGTCTTTGAAACTTTTCAATCAAATATAATCATTTTAAAGTCTCCCATTTTGGTTTTATCTGGCATTCCAATTTTTATTTCCCTTCTTATTCTCTTGCTCATATATTTAATTACCTGTTCCTAATGGAAGTTGCAATAAAATTTATGTATTACAATTTCTTTTACAAAGAAAAATTTCTCAGGACTTTATTGGACAGTATTGACCCAGCTGTCTAATAAATTCTAAATTCTATTATATAATAATACATGTAATTAACTGTGAATTTTCTTCCTTTGGGGGCTCATATATTATATATTACATAATTATTATAGAATAAGCTTTTGATTGTATAAAGTACTTTAGGAACTAAAGTAAGCTTCAATAAATCCAAAACAAAGATAATAAATCCAAAAATTTATAAAAGTTTATATTTCAGAAAGTCATTTTCATGAAAAGCAAATAAATGGACAATATGGCAACATTTTTCTGAATTTTGAGGCATTTAGGTTTATGTGTTTTGAGGGATTATCCAAAGCTTTGGGGAAGAAGGGCCTACTTTCTATTTATATTGCTCTGAGGCCCTACTCTTCTTATTAGTGAGTTTCTCATACAACCTATTCAATAAAGACGTGTTTCAGCCATGGCCATCTTCCCAACAACCACCTTGCCATCCCACAGACATATTCTACAGCCACATCCCATCCTATCCCACAGTTTCCAATTCCAAAACCCAAATCAAATCAATCTATTTGCCATCCCAACTGGAAAGGATGTGTTGATCTGCTCCTCTATGGCTCTATTTACCATCCTAGTAAATTTCCAAATGAGAATACCTATCACCACCATCGTCCCCACCCACCCCCCACCCCAGCTACTATTCCCTTTAGATGTATTGCCTCTCTCTATTTGAATGTAAGCTACTTGAGGGCCAGAACAGTTTTTTGCTTTTGTATTTTTGTCTCCAATGCATCACATATACTAATTACTTAATATGTGGCTTTTCATCCATTTTTCATTCAAAGTCACAGAGGAGGGGACTGAAAATGGTTGGGAACATGTGCTTTTGGAAATTACCATTTTGCTGAATGGTAGCTCTTTGTTATAAGAAGGTTCTTTGAGGAGAAGAGAGAAAAGGATTTACTGACAAATAATAGCAATGGAAAACCAATGCTTTTTTCAAAGAAATGGAAGGCTTAGTTAGGAGTGAGAGCTGTTTTGTATTTTGATCTGTTTCATGGATCCCCCTGGTCAGTTCTTCACTTGAGACCAATTTGCTACTGTTGAACTTCACCCCACACTTGAATAGGCTCATCTTTATTTATCTATTTCAGGACTATAATCAAAAGAGAATTATGAAAGATTATTATTCCTTGCTGTGGATATTAATCAATGCTCAGATTTAGCAGTGATAAATACATAAAAATAATAAGTAAGTAAATTCCACATTTTATTGTCTTGATTTTTGCATCATCTAAGATAGGGCTGTCCAAAATAAGGCCAGTGGGCTGCATGCAGCCCACAGTGCGATTTCATGTGGCCCACCCATGTGTTTCATTTTCACGAGCAAAAAAATAAAATAATAATTTGCATGGAATGCATATTATATTTTCTAATTCCATCACTAATAAATAATCTCATTGATGTTCATTTTCTTTGGTGTTTTTAAGCAGTATTACGGAAGGAAACTATCGCGCAGAATTTTCAATCAATCTGTAGGATGCGTTTCATCTGTACAATGCAGACTAGTTAGTATGCACTTGTCGCTTTGTTATTTTGTATTTGCTTTCCCACTATGTGCCTTCACTTGCACGTTCCCCCACTTTCTGTTAGTGTACTGTATTTTTTTATTCTAGCTGTGCCCTCAAATAATTATTTTATTTTAATGCGGCCCTAAGATAACAAGGTTGGACAGCCCTGATCTAAGATACCCATTTGCAATTATGTTAAAAAGTCAAGAAAATGTGCCTTCCCTTTGACTCAACAATACTGCTAATTAAGGAGCCCATACCCCAAAGAAATCAAAGACCAAAAGGATTCATATGTACAAAAATATGTATATCAGATTGTTCTATAGGGACAAAGAATTGGAAAATAAGGAGGTTCCCATCAGTCAGTTAGATGCTAGATGGACTAGCATCTATTACACATCAGTGCCAGGGACTAGGCCAAGAGCTATAGATACAAGAAAGGCAAAAGACAACCCATATTCTCAAGTAGCTGATGGTCTAATAAGGGAGAGAACATGCAAACAACTATGAGCAAGCAAGATACATACAGGATAAACTGAAGATGGTCTCGGAGAGAAAGCATTACAATTAAGAAGGACTGCAAAAGATTTCTTACAGAAGGTGGGACTGGTGAGACTGGAAGGAAGCCAGGGAAGCCAAGAGGAGATGATGAGAGATAGCGTGCCTCGTGTAGGAGACAGCCAATGAAAACATTCAAAGTCAGGAAATGGAATTACAAATACAGGGAATGATAGCAAGGAGGCTGGTGCCACTGAAATACAGTGACAAACAATCTAAGTCCTAACAGAAAGGCAATAAACTCCAGGCATGTGCCTTTTAAGACATGGCCCATGTGAGGACATATCTAATACAAGGGCTTTATTTTTCTTTCTTTTAACTTAAGGAGTAGAAATGTGGGGAAAAGTTGACTAGAGATAGGAGAGGGAGATAGAATAAGTATTTATTAAGCATCTGTTGTGTGTGAGGCACTTTCTCAAGTACTTTACAAATATTCTCTCTCTCTCTCTATGTCTCTCTCTCTGTCTCTGTCTATCTTTCTCTCTCACTCCCTCCTTCTCTCCCTCTCTCTCTGTCTCTGTCGTTCTCTGTGTCTCTCTCTCTCTCTCTCCCTCCCTCTCTCTCTCTGTCTCTCTCTGTCTCTGTCTCTCTGTCTCTGTCTCTCTCTCCATCTCTCCCTCCCTCTCTCTCTGTCTCTGTCTGTCTCTCTGTCTCTCTCTCTCCCTCTCTTTCTTTGTTTCTCTGTGTGTGTCTCTCTCTGCCTCTGTCTGTGTCTCTCTCTCTCTCTCTTTCTCTCTCTCTCTCTCTCTCATTTAAATGGAAAGTTTGTTGATGGTAAGATTTCTTTTTCTTTTTTGACCATGACTTGCTTTCTTTTAGATATATAATACAGTCATCATGTAACTTTGTTTTTTCCCTCCCCCCATCCTAGAGATATCTACCATTAGCCACAAATATGTATATATTTGTATTATGTATACATAATATTGTATATATGTTTGTATATGTGTGTATGTCTGTGTGTGTATGTAAATCCATACTACACATACTTCTATTTATCAATTCTTTCTCTGGATGAAGATAGCATCTTCCTTCATACGCAAATATTATCTCGTTTGATCCTCATAACAACCCCAGAAGGTAGATGTCATTATTATCCCCATTTTACAAATGAAGAAATTGAAATAAGTGACTTACCCAGGGTCATATAGTAAGTGTCTCAGGCCGATTCAAACTCAGGTTTTCCTTACTCCAGTCTCAGCTCTGGTATCTACTGTGAAAATGAGAAAAGAAAGCTGTTTAAAAAAAAGAAGAGAACAGAGCAAAAGTCATTAGGAAACACAGACAAGCAGGTCAACTTTGAAAATAACATACGGAATTTGTTACATACCTTCAAAGAATAGCTATTTCATGATACAGATTCACAACTTCATGTACAATACTCTTTTCTGTTTTATTTTACATAGGGAATTGTAGGAAGGGAAGAGCTAAACAAATGATTGTATATGAATGTAACGGAATAGCATTCTCCTTCTTGTCTTTATGTTTGTCTTATTTTGGTTGTAGTCTTTCACACAGGGCAAGGCATTCATCTCCACCAATGAAGAGAAAATCCCATACAAATGGGCTTTGAAACTGGAGTTACATAGAAAAGTTCAATTTTTTTAAAAGAAAAGGATTGATATACATATATTATAATATTTTCCGTCTCCCATTCATGTCTGCTGATTCATAACTAGGAGTAGCTTATATTTTAGGAAAACTCAAGATAGAAATGATACCAAAGCTTCCAAATTCACAGGAAACATTGAATAACTTTAAATTGTGTCATAGCTCGTATTAGGAAGCTGATATACAAATTCCGAAAACACATAATAGTCTGTCAGAAATTATACTCCCTGAAGATAATATAGCTTTGAGGCTTAAATAAGATAGGCACTCTATGCATTAGCCACATCTATCTGACAATACTGCATCTATATAAAGAATAGTAACAAATACTGGTTTGACAAAGTTTTAGCTTCATTCATTCGTGTTTTACAGATTCACTTGTCAAAAGGTTTATCCTCCTCTCAGAAAGCTGTCCCTGTAGGTTACATATGCTGCACCTAGCAGTGGAAAGATCGACTCAGTAATGTGTTTTGACTTTCCCATGAATTGGATTTGTCATCAGCCTCACTCTCTCTACCAGAGTCATCAAGGTCCAGTGGCAAAAACAAAGGTCAGGACGACTGGTGATGGAGGGAACAGGTGACTAGAAATAGAATATTAGCACACATTTCCAAACATGCTCTTCACCAAAGGAAAAAAAAATTAAGTTAATTCTGTGAAGATGGTAAAAGTCCAAGAAATACTTTTCGTCCTTATACCCCTTTTCAGCTTTCGTTGTCCGCTATCTTCCCTCATCGAGAGCAGGGACTGTCTTTCTTTTTCTCCTTTGTATTCGTAGTACTTAGCATACTGCCTGGCACATAGTAGGTGCTTAATAAAATTTATTGACTGACTGCCTCACTGCCTTTCTTCCAATCACACAACCCCTATTCTAATTTTTTGATTCTTAAGATAATTAAGTTTCTTTCTAATTCTAACACTTTGCTATCCATGGTATCAGACCAGGGAAGCAATTCCTTAAGAGCTCATCCATCCCTAAGATTCTATGATTCACCCTGATTTCTACCATTGAGACCCAGAATATATAATTATGAAATCAAATGAATTCAGAATGCTTTAGAGGTGCACAAAGTTATAACCATTAATTCCTTTACAAAACTGACATCAGTTCCACAGTGCTCCACGGGTTTTCTGGGCTTGTTAAATGAATGAAGACATTTTTCTTTGCATGAGCTGCTCCTAAAAAGAGATCTTGTTCTTAGAGGAAACTTGTCAGTCTCAAGAAAAGTACTAAACTTAAACGACTATAGGTGAACGTTGAAAGAGAAAGGTCAATAGAATCAGTGGTTAACAATCAATTAGCATTAATTAATCAATTAGCATTCTTATCTCAACACCAGTTAAATGAGCTCGACTTGCTACTAATGTCAATTTGGCATATAGAAGGAGAATTATTTGAATGCCAAGGAAGTGAGGAAGATCTGCTAGGTGCAGTTCAGACAGGATAGTAATAACAAGAAACAGCCATCGCAAATGCTAATAACTGCAGTCAGAGGTTTATGGATGATCTCAATGAGATCACCTTCCCCTTTGCCTCTGGAAAACAGAAGAAGGCACAAAGAATCTTTCCAAAAGGTACATCCCCAAACCTTAATTGAATAAATCAGGTCAAGGTAGAGAACAATTGAAAAATTGAAAAATACAGAATATGGAGAATTAGTGTGTGATCTCACCAAACTAGAAAGAATAACTTTCCATATGAATGAAAAATGAGAGAGGCTTAATGACATTTGGCTTAATTTGTAAATGTATTATCTCTGGGATATTCCTTACAAGCGTATTTTTTTTTTCAGAAAGAAAACATGGGTAGGTAGCTATAAATAGTAACGCTTTATTGAAGTGCCTTTTTCCTTTCTCCTGAGCTCACTAACGTGGATGGTCCTTTTAATGATGTAGAATATAACTCATTTATGCATGCCCATCACTTGACATGTGACTCTTCACAAGTCTTCCCCTAAGTTCACCACAAGGGATCCACCCAATTTACTGGCTACCCTACTCAATTTCTGTTGACATTGTGCAGATAACTGGAGAGCACACAATGTCCCAGACTTACCACATGACAATTTTTCCACTTCCATCTCTTTGATAACACCCTTCACTCTGCTTCTTCATCATAGTTCCTTTTTTGTTCTGTGTTATAGCCTGCTCCCCCACCATGCTCCTCACCATGAGTGACAGGGAGTGCTGTTCATTTTTGATTCTCCAGAGATTGTAGTGTTCCATAATTTTAAACCATACAAACTATGAGAGTATTGGCATTAAAAGGATGGGTCTTTGTTCCAGAGAAAAGTTTGGGTTCAGTGAAAGTTCCCCAAAGGCAATCCTCCTATTTAATTCTGATCTCAATTCATCATTCATTTGTAATGTCTGCGCAATAATGTCTGTGCAAATATAATACTCCACTTTGCCCTCCATTCAGTCATTATCCTAAAGAAGTACAGATCCCCTACTCAATAAATTCATGTGGCTTCCTATCACTTCCAAAAGCAAATACAAATGTTCTTTTTGGCATCGACTTCATAACCAAGGCCTCCTTTACCTTTCCAATCTTCTTACACCTTACTCCCTGACATATAATCTTTGCTCCAGTGACACTGACCTCCTGGCTGTTACAAGACACTCCATTTCTCAGCTCTTGCCATGTTCTCAGGCTAAAGGGAACCTCCTCAACTACACTTACAGACATCCTTGGTTTCCTTTAAGTTTCAACTAAAATCACATCATTTACTTTTCCCAATCCCTCAATTCTAGTTCCTTCCTTCAGTTAATTATTTCTTGTTTATCCTATATATAGTTTGTTTGTTTGTTTATACTTGTTTGCTTGTTGTCTCCTCCATTAGATTGTAAGCTTCCTAGGGCAAGGATTGTCTTTTGCCTCTTTTTATATCCCCATCACTCAGCACAGAGCCTGGTACATGGTTTGCACTTAATAAGTGTTGATTGATTGAATACATTTGTACATGTATATATACATGTGCAAATGCATGTGTGCATATGTGTTTACACATACATGCACATATATGCATATGTGTGCATGCTTTGTGCATGCACTGATGTATGAGATCTTGGGGTTGTCCTCTTAATTGCATGTCATGATGTGGGAATGAATGGACAGTCTTCATCAAATTGCTTTTTCCTGTGCAAATGGTAATGACAAACTTTTTGAGTGATTATGGGTCTTATCCAGGTGTCTCTACAAAGTTCCAGGTTTTGATTCAATGAGCTCCATGTAATCTGCAAAGAGGAGAGTCTTTAGGACCCCACCTCTTCAGCTTAAACTGAATTTCCCCAACAACGATGATAAGTTGAGCAAGAGTCTTCCAGTTTTATGCCTGCCCCAATAAAAAAGGTTAGAGGGTCATCAAGCAAAATTATCAGAATCTCTGTCTTTAAGAAAGCTTGCACAATTTGATGTATCTGTGGGAGATGTCTATTGTAAGGGAGAGTCCTTAAGACTTTATCTGGTTTAAAAAAAAGCTTTTTAGTCATCAAGAAATTATAAGCACAGGGGGATTTTATATTCTCTTCAATTTTTAATCAATTGCCTGATGGCAAAGATGTGGTCAAATGTGGACTATCACCTGTGAAAGACTACTAACAGTCTGCCAATAACCTCATCAGGGATGCTCTTAATGCATGTATACATTATTCTCATAAAATTTCTCACATTCTCATAAAAATTTATATTGGGAGTTGTTGATAATCTCTGTCACCTTTTTTTTTAATTGATGAGATCTGAGTTTTTCCCTATGCCTTTTTCCATGGCCATGTCTTGACAATTTCGCCTCCTTCACAAGATACCTGGTGAATTGATCTAACATGGCTTCACAATGATGTCACCCCATAGTAAGGGTCTATTCTAGGAATATTTGGTCAATTCCAACTGCATCCATTATCATTTAGGCAGCATTGGTTTGTCAGATATGAAAGAGGGATGTGTTTGATAGAAGGAATACAGGAATCAGTAAAAGGATAGCCTAGGGCACATAAGAAGGGCAGGCCCAGGTATGGCATAGCATTGTGGGGGAACCAAGGTAGTGTGAATAGCATGAGGACACTGAATCTCTACAGGTTAAAAGCAGTCAGGGAGTGGATGTTTAAGGCGAGATAATGAGGAGTCAAAGAGAAACTTTCACTCTTTGAAACCTTGCCTAAGGCAAGCCTTAAACATTGATGTGGCCTAGGAGAAATAGCTTTTGTGACTTACATTTTTGGCTTTAGAGAAGAAAAAATTTCTGTAGGCTGAAGAAAGAATTCTGAGGTGTGTAAATAAACTAAATTTTGTGAACTGGGTGGAAACAAAATTGGGAGGTAAAGTCAGTGACAGGAGCAGTAACTCTGGAGGGACAGGGACTGGGTTCATCCAAATTCTACCTTTAATATTTTCTACAAGTCTAACTGTAGGGAAGTTACTCAAACTTCCTGGACTTGTTTCCTCATATATAAAATGAGTGGGTTAGACTGGATGATTTCTAAGCCCCCTTCCAGATCTAGAGCTGTCGTTCTGGTCTCTCTCCTATTCTCTCCTTATGCCTTCTCTTTTGGCAACCTCATCAACTCCCATGGATTTTACTACCATTTTCATGAAGATGACATACATACACACACACACACACCTATATATATACATATACACATCTATATATGTTATGTGCATGTATTTATACATATATATTGTCATTGTTCAGGTATTCTCAACCATGTTTGACTCTTTGTGCCTCCATTTAGGGTTTTCTTGGCAAAGATACTAGAGTGGTTCGCCATTTCCTTCTCCAGCTCATTTTACAGATGAGGAAACTGAGGCAAACAGGGTTAAGTGACTTGTCCATGGTCACAGAGCTAGTGTCTGAGGCCAGATTTGAACTCAGGTCTTCCTGCACCAAGCCCAGCGCTCTATCCACTGTACTACCTAGCTGACCTGATGGATGGATGGATGTGTAGTGTATATATACATACATATGTGTATATATATATATATGTTTATGTGTATACATATATATAATGTGTGTATATGTATATGTGTATATATAGGTGCATATTATATGTATGTATGTGTGTATACATACATGTGTGTATGTGTATATACACATACACATACATACAGCCTCCTACCTGAGCTCAATTCCATAATGGCAAGCAAAGTAGGACTTTTCACTGTTTTCTTCTTTTGGAGCGCTTCTCAGCACTAAGGTAATCAAGTCCCTTTGAGCCTTGCCTTTGACTGAATCAAGAGTCTTTGATGACCTGCTTAAATCACAAGAAAGCCTAAGTCACGTGAGTTTGAGTCAGATGGTTGTGACAAGTTCTGACCCTGAAGAAGCATATATATACTTGAAGGTTAGCATTTTGCTTTGGGGGCTCATTCGTTGGAAGAGTGTTCGTGTGATTTGGCCAGACAAGACTCCAGGTAGCCATTAAGGAGCCTCCCAGCTTTGAAAACACAGATGTTGGTGCTTCTGTCTCTGGTAACTATGTTTGTATTGCTATGGTCAGACAGCCTGTCTGCTGATTTGTGTTATTTGCTCTGTTTATATAATTTCTGTTTGTATTTGCTCTGAAGTTCAGGGTACTGACTTTTTCCCCTAAACTAAGAGAATGATATATGTATGTTTAATTAAAGTAAGATTGTTAAAACCCTTAAAGTTGCTTTCCTTAGAAAAGTAGAGCAAAGAACCTGTACTAGCAGCCCTCCTGTGTGCTGGTGTTATTGGCCTTACACCTCCACAGCAGCTGCAAGCAGCATTGTTGTTACAAATTCACACATCACTAGTTGCCTATTGAACATTTTAAACTAAATATTCCAAAGACATTCCAAAGAATTTGTGTCCAAAACTGAACTCATTGTCTTTATGCCAAACCTGCCGTCTTCCCGACTTTCCTATTTCTGTCAAAGATACCACCATTTCTCTCCTGTTTTTCAAGGCTATAACTCCAGCATCATCCTGAATCCCTCACATTCTCTCATCCTACACATCTAACAAGTTGCCAAATCTTGTTTTACATTCACAACATCTCTCATATCCAACCCCTTCTTTTTCTCTCTACTAACATGGCTCACACCTTAGTTCAGGCCTTCATTATTGCCCTGCCTCAAGTCTCTTTCCACCCCAGTCCATCCTGCCCACTGTTGCCAAAGTCATTTTCCTTAAGCATAGATCTGACCATGTGTGTCCCCGAGAGAATTAATTCAAGTGGCTTCCTATTGACTTCATAGGAAAATATCAATTCTTGCGTGTAGCTTTGAAAGTTCTTGACAATCTGGTCGTAACTTATCTTTCTACCCTCGGTGGATATAATTTCCCTTCCTGAACTGTGTGATCTAGCCAAATTGGCCTTCTCTCCTTTCTTCAAGCACCACACTCCATCTCCTTTCCCCATGACTTTGTACAGACACAAAACCTCTTTGAATCTATCTCTTCCTTTAAGATACAGCTCATGTACCATCTTCTTTACAAAGCTTTTCTTGATTCTTTTGATAACTGATGACCTCCCTCCAAAAAGATTGTGTATTTAACTACTGTGCATATTTTTATTTTTATTAACTTTATGCTGTATGTTATATATATATACATGTGTACATGTTTGTATATATGCATGTATGCATGTATATATGTATATGTGTCTACCCATTAGAATATAAGCTTATTGCAAGTAGGAATTGCTTCATTCTTCATATTTGTATTGTCAGCACCTGGCACATAGTAGATGCTTTATAAGCATTTGTTGATTGGTTGATTGATCTGAGAACTAGTAATTATGTCATAGGTCCTTGAGACAAAGCCCTACTTATGGCTTTGCCCAAGGTGCATTTTCTCAATCCTTTCTTTATCTTCCAGTAAGGTTGCCTCCCAAGCTTTGACTTCCCTTCTATACCTGGGGGCATTTTTCTCTACGGTCTGTCTCCTGGTCACTCTATCTTCAATGCAAGACTTTTCTCCTTGGTTTGACTATCCCTCATCTAGTCCTAGAAGTATCTCCTATACTTCTATATTTGTGAAAAGCTCTTCTCTAGGGTATGGCTTATTCTCTAGGCCCAAAAATATTTCCTCTGCATTATCCTAACCAATCTATCTTCACAAGAAGTATTAATTTTCTTTCCATACCTAGTAAATTTTCTCTGTGGTTTGCACTTTTCATGGAGAGTGGTTCTCCATAGTTTCATTTCATTTCTAGACCTGAGATATTTTTAATACGGGCTTCTAGCTACTCCATCTTCATTGAGAACTCTTATCTATGAAAGGCTGCCTTTCTTCCTAGACCACAAGCAGAGTCATAACTAAGAATTCTAATACCTGGGGGAAATTCAGTTTGGAAGAGAACAAGGAGACAGTCAACCTTAATATGGTGCAGATGCAACCAGGAGAAGGAAAGGATGATTCCCCAGAGAGTCTGACTCTCGCTCCTGAGGTATGGCTGATGACCTCCAACTCCACTTGGGAGAAGGGAGAGGGAGAGAAGGTAGCAAGTAGGTAGGGAACTAAGGAATGGGGAAGGCATCTCCAGGAGAGAAATGGCATTCTTGGGTGTGGCATTCCATTGTATACAGCTTGGAGGACCACAAGGTAAAAATGTGGAAAGCCAAAGATGTATAGCATGAAAAAAAAAAAAAAGCAGGTGTTGGTGCCCTCAGACAAAACACCTGTGGCTCCACCCTAGTGGCAGATCTGAATAGAAAATTTTCTAGGAGACATTTTAGCTTGGAACCTTCAGACTATCGATTGTTAGGTAGCATATGTGACTTTTTTTTTTCTGAATTGTGCTGTTTCTAATGAAGTGTTAACAATCAGCACATAAGAATGTACAAAGCAAAACCTAAGCTGCAGTGGATTCACTGGCAGCTGGAAAGATTTGGGGAAGGGAGAAAACAGTGGCATTTCATTGTCTCTGGTGCAGCATATCTTTTCAATGGGTTTTTTTTTTCAGTCTAATGACCATCACCAGAGTATTGCTCAAAAGGATAAATAGGCTAACCATTCTTCCCAGAATGCTGAGCAATCTCTCATTTAGACATCTGCCAAAAAAAATGTCCGAGTAGTGACGCTAAATACACTTATATCCAACTATTGGAGAGCATAGAGGGGAAGAAGGGAAGATATGGGCCACAAACATCCAAATAATTTTTAAGTTTCAATAGTATTTTATTTCATTTTTGTTAAAGGAACTTCTACTTCAGCTTGATTACTTAACTAACAATTGAAAGATTTAAGGGGAATTACCAAAGGCAGCAAAGGAGACTGACTGGAATGAGATGGTCATAGAAAGAGCTAAGAAAAAAATACTCATCCTAAAAATGAAAAGAGTGCCAAAATCTGATTCCAAGGGAGGCCGGATTTATGTTTTTGGAAAGGCTGCTATTTTAACAATATTTCCTGTTCTTTAGAGACTGATCCTTTTCTTTTCATCACTGAATTTTCCATCTGTAAAAGCGGTTACTGAAATATATTTACCTTATGTCCATAATCTGCCAGATGTACAAAATCTATACATACTGTTGATGGACACTGATGCCTTGTAAGTTGGAAACAGATGGATGGCCCATTTTGATAGTCAGAAAAAAGTATAGGGAGTTGGTAGTAGGTGCCACGGTGACTACAGTTCAGTGACTCTGGCCTCCTTGCTGGTTTTTGCGCAACACGTTCCGTCCGCTGACTCCAGGTTTCTTCAGTGACTGCCCTCCGCACCCCACCCCTA
This sequence comes from Phalanger gymnotis, assembly GCA_028646595.1. Classification (NCBI taxonomy): domain Eukaryota; kingdom Metazoa; phylum Chordata; class Mammalia; order Diprotodontia; family Phalangeridae; genus Phalanger; species Phalanger gymnotis. Next base: position 296,114,595 of record CM053623.1, on the reverse strand, counting down.
TGCCTGGAATTCCCTCTTTCCTCATCTCTGTCTCCTGGTTTCCCTGGCTTCTTTGAAATCTCAGCAAAAATACCACCTTCTACCTTTCCCAGTCCCCCTTAATGCTTATCCCTTCCCTCTGCAATTACTTCAAATTTGCACTGTGCTTATCTTGTCTGTACATCTCTCAAATTAGATTGCAAGCTCCTTGAAGACAAGAATAGTTTTTTGCCTTTTTTTGTTACCCCAGCACTTTAGCATATTTCCTAGCACACAGGGAGCATGCCTGTTGACTTAACTTGATTCCAATGACCAGAGCAATTTGGCAGGGAGAGGTTCCCTGGGAATCCAATTAAGCTGCGCTGAAGAGTGAGCAACAAAAGGAAAAAATTAAGGACTTTGGTAAGTAGTGAAAGATTTGATTTGAGGTATCTGTGAATGAAAAGTATAGATGAAAAGAGTGATATCTTTCTGTGTTTCTCCATATGTGCAAATTCTATTGGAAAAGCTTTGCCCTTTTCTACAAAACCTCCCTAAAAGGAATTGTCCTAACTGATCAAGCAAATGCATATGCGAGACAATTCTCAGAAATTGATGTCAGCACCCTCCTGCCTCCTAGTGGGGAGAGTGGCTCCAGCTACCACCGGAAAGTGGATGGGAGGACCATCTCTTCTGTTCACCACCAGTCAGGGGCTTCAAGTTCTACACATATCACAGGCTACCTTTTGATGGACTCAACCTACTAGTGTGCAGGAGCCAGCTTGAACTATCTTGCGAAAGCCAATTGTTCTGTTTTCAGCACGAGCATTTATACGTTGGAAATTTTCAAGCACTACAAACCAGGACTTGACTTAATGTTTTATTGATTTCTAGATGTAGGAAAGTGATAGAGAAAAATGTTAATAATGCAGATTAAATTTAGAAGCGTGTCATGAATATATTTTAGAAGAGCTAGCTGTTCGATGTTTGCCACCACTTCCCTATCTACACCCAAATATGCATATTCTTAAACTTGGTAACAAATGGAAGAGTCAACAATTATGTCTGTATCCCTTGTTATCTGACCACCACAAAACTGAGCCTTTTCTGTAAAAAAAAAAAAAAAGTTTTTTTCTTACAGTACACAGTACTTGGCTATAGTACACACTTAATAAATGCTTGTTGGTTGTTTGACCTTTATTTTTGCGAGACCCTTTATTCCACCTACATTCCCCAACATTACATTTGACTGTCGTCTCCAAAGTGTTCTCAATTATCTAAATAAGATTGTTCTGTCCTGAATAGACTTTTTTCATCCAGCCATGCCTTGTTTTGACTATCATGATCAATTCCAAGGTCAAGGTGCTAACTGATATATGAATTTTCTACCTAGGGAAGTAAGTAAGCTAAGTGATGGACTGAGCTAGAATTATTATTGTGGTTATTGTTATCATTATCATTACTTATTTTAATGTGAAAGCTGCCATTGCAACCTCCACTTTGAGAGAAGAAACATTCATGTTAAATATGATTCTTATCCCTTTTGCTTACAATGTAGTTAGAAATTAGATTTATTAATAATAACATTAATTATTAAACTATATTATTAATTATTAGTTAATTAAATTAAATGTTATTAATTGGTTGAATATCATTAATAATTAATGTTATTAATTAACATGTTAATATTAGACATTAGTAGTTTTCTTTGAAACAGAGCTGCCTGTAGTCTCATGAATCTTCCTGTTAAGAATATAACAATTTTTTTTCTTTTCTTCTAGTTTCTGCAAAAGATTTTGCAGCCCTCACACAAGAATCTTTTGTCTTCAATTCATCAAGGAGCCTACTGTCTAAAGAGGGAAACAACATTCAAATAGCAATGTACCGAGAAGATGTACACAGGGTGAATTGGAGGTAATCTCAGAGAAGCATGAGCATTAAGGGAGACAGGGAAAGGCAGAAGGTTTTATTTTAGCACAGGTTTGAAAGAAGCCAGGAAAGCAGGAAACAGAGAAGAAGAAAAAAACTCCTGGCACAGAGAGACAGCCAGAGAGTGGTGGGGGGAGAGAAGCTTCTCTCAAGGTCATTCTCAGGATATTTTTAAGTATCCAAATTTAGCAAACAGCCCACCCTAGGATAACCATTACCTCCCAACATCACGCTTAGGTTAATTTAGGGAAACCAGTCCATCACAGCTTCCCCATCTGCAAAAGGCTCTTACATCTGAGGTTGGTGAGAGGTCAGAGACCAATCATGAGTACAGGCTCATATGCTTTGGTCATTTCGCAACCCCAAAATACTTCCACAAGCTCAGGTAATGCTACCTACCCTTTTATGTGACTAAACTATGTTCAGCAGCTCTTGAAGAGTGAGAAGCCTCACTCATAAGACTGCTGTTAAGAAATTGAGATTTTTCACTATTTAAGCAATTCTCCTTCGAATCACATTGTTACTGAAGACTCATCTTGTGACCTTCACATAGGCACTGACTATCGTATCAGTGTGGAGAAGGACCAAGAGAAACTATATTACCCAGAGGACTATGCCCTTCATCTGAAAGTACCCAAAGGGCATATGGACAGCATTTGGCACTCTCGTATTCACTGTCCATTTAAGATCCAGTCAGCTCTATATTTCCCCTATAACAACTCATAAGCTTCAGTGAAGCTAACCAGAACATAAATTATTATGCACTGAGTTTTGCTTCCACCTCTTGGAGAAAATCAGGGAATGTTTACCATGAAACTATTCATTTAGAGAGTATTCATTGCTGAATGTTGGAGAAAAGGAAGGAGAGCTTGATCCCCTCTCCAACCATGGGAATCATCCTAACAAACTTAGAACGTCCTCCTAAACGTGATGTTCTTCATGTAGCTCCTTTCCTGGAAAATCTTCAAAAGCACCCTTCTACCTCCAAGAGAAAGTCCAAACTCCTTAGCCTGGCATTCAAGGATCTCCATAAATTAGCACCAGTCTGCTTTTACAACATTATTTCTTATGACTCCTCAGCACAAACCTCTAGCCAAATGTCATAGTCCCCTAAATAACATCATGTTTTTGCCCTCTCTCTATCTACTTTAGTTTACACATACTTGGCCACATACCTGGAATCTCATTCCGCTTTTTCTCTGACTATAAAGGTTTTGTCTATCCTTCACAGGTCCTGTCTTTTCCGTGAACCTTTTCCCAGTTCTCTAGTTCACAATCATCCCTTCCTCCTCTGAATTCCAAGAGGCCTTATTATCTATAATGCTCATAATTTATCATAATATTCATTATCTCTCCAAATGAAATCATAAACTCCTTGAAAGCAAATCTTGCATTTATTTAATATTTAAACCATATATTTCCACACTGAAAGTGCTACACATACACGCTCAATGTTTGTTGAATTTTAAAACATTGCTATTTGTCCTTAAAGTATATCCCCTCCTCTCTAAATGCTACAAAAATCCCATGAACTCTAAATCCCAGAGAATTCTGCATGATACCTCCAGTGTTGCTGGTATTGATACTAGAGACTGAGATAGGTAGAACATTTATTCCACTAAGCATTTGTTAGAAAATACAAATAAGATTCTATAACCAATGCATCTGTAAAACAGGAATAATGATAATATCTATTTCCCATGGTTGTTGTGAGGATCAAATGAGATATTTGTAAAGGGCTTTGAAATCCTTAATGCTTTATAGATATGCTAGCTATTGCAGGTGCTGCTGCTGCTACTACTACTACTACTACTGCTACTACTACTACAACTACAATTCTGTAGATATGCTAGTTATGACTACCACCACCACTACTACTACTACTACTACTACTACTACTACTACTACTACCACTACTACTACTACTCTTATGACGACGACGACAGTTTCAGAGAGCTACAGAGCAGACACCCAACATACTGGGCCTGAATCCAAATGAGCTTACAATTCTGCAGTGAATTTTGTGTAATTAATATTTTGTATCATTCTACTGAATACTCTTGCTTCATTAATTTCGTGTTTTCCAGTTTGTTGAAATTTGCTTCATTTTCTTTTGATTACTTTTTAATTCTCTTATGCATTGCTTTATATTCATTTTGATTAGCAGCTATCCACTCAATGTGACACTTCCATAGAATTATTCCAATAGCTATGTGGGAAATGCATTTTATACAATTTTCCAGTGTAGTTTCTCTGCCTTCTGATGATTTCACAACCATCCAAAGCCTCTAAATGTCTAACAATTGAAAATATTTTTTTTGCTTGCTTAAAGCAACAAAATCCATTAGGCCTGAAGTACCCTGTGGAAACCTGTGAAGCAGTTTTCTAAATATGCAGCAGATGGAAAGGTCTATCTTTAAGCTCTTTATTCTGTTACCCTAATAGAAAAGCCCTTTGAAGTAGATCAAAACATGACTTGTCAGCAGATGGATTATAACATCTCCCCCTTCCCACATCACACTAGGAGATCACCAAAAAGTTTCTGCCAAACACGAAATTCCCATTCCTTTTCACTTTAGTATGAAAAAGCTATGAAGGAGATTATTCCTAGGTCTACCCTACTCCTCAGCCATTCTATCCTCTTGCCTATTGGCTTAATACCACAGAAACATTTGAGTGCACACACAGACACGCTCATGCACACACACACACACAAACACAAACACACACCCTGTCTTTTTTTAGTCAACAGAAAAAACAATCCAGCAGCTATCTCTGAAAAAGATGCCAACAGGTGTGTAAGTCAGCCAGCAACTACTGTTAAGAATCTGTCTGACGTACAATCTTCTCTCTAAGACTACATAGGACACAAACCCAGGTGTGCTGATAAATGTCTCTGGAGGGGGAATATATTCATGAAACACTTTTAAATTTAATCTGCATTATTAATACTTTCTTAATTCTAGACAATCAACAAAATTATTTGTTGTTTTGTAACATTCGTAGGTTTCCTAGATATAAATGCTCACACTGAAAATTGAAATATTGGGTCTCCAGCTGAAGCTGGCTCTCGTGTATACCTGACACAAATCAGTTGTAAGCTTTTCCTTGTTTCTTTTGAATGTTTTTCCCTATTTTTTCCCTCTTTTGGGGTGTTCTTAGCAAAGATACTGGAGTGGTTTGACATTTCCTTCTCCAGGTCATTTAATAGATGAGGAAACATAGGCAAAAAGTGACTTGCCCAGGGTCACACAGCTAGTAAGTATCTGAAATCAGATTTGAACTCGTGAAGATGAATCTTCCTGACTCTAGGTCAGCACTCTATCCACTACACCACCTAAGTAACCAATAATATCTTTAGTCCTTACCTTATGGTGTTGTTATAAGCATAAAATGAGATAATACAGGTAAAGCATTGTGTATGAATGTATATATAGACACATATGTACACATTATTACATATATATGTACATATATACAGAGTTGTCCCTGTGGCATTAACACCCCCATGACAATATTTCACCTATCATATTTTTAGAGTCAAATAATTATATTTAGTGGTGATACATTTGTACTTCACAAGGGTGTTTTCATATTTCTCCCAGTCTTAGCATAGAATCTTAAAATTAAAGCTGATGAGACTGAATTTTCAAGTCAACAATGTGAATACCCCTTAAAATATTTTTACAATGGTGGAACGATTCTAAGAACTGTTATTAAAGAGAAAGTTAGGAATGTTTAGGATATATCTCTAATATTCAGTCATTTAGATAAAGAAGTCAACTGTCTCCCTCTGTAGTGTAATATTACTCTTTAACCCTTTTGTAGTTGAGGTGGGGAGATGGGGAGAATCTGCCATGAGATTCTAAGAAGTAGAGAGTATCTGTGACTTTCTATTTAACTTGCTAGTTTCATATATGTATATATACACATATTATATATATATACACATGTATATACACACGTATACACATATACATCTATATGTATGTATATGCACATGTACACATATATTTGAATATGCATATGTATATGTATTTATGAATGTGTATATATAATGTGTGTGTACATATATACCTATATATACACGCACATACACACATGTATTTGTCATCTGTTACATTTCTAGCTTTCTGACTTTTCTAGCTGGATTTTTAGCTTTCTAATTGGACTTGATGCTAAATAGCTTTATTTATGACTTTCTAGGTATAATTACATCTTCAAAACTTATGTGTAGCTTTCTTGCTAGATTTCTAGTTCTCTTGGTGGGCTTGTTATAACATTTCTATGTTCGTGAATTTCTATTTAGATTTCTTAACTCCTTTGGTATCTTTCCTTCCTTCAGATATCTTGTATATTGATCTCTTAACAACACTCATAATTTTATCTCCTCCAGCACAGATTTTCTATATAGACAGTGGGTCTAATCATCTGCTTCTTTCTGTATTTGTTCTTTTTAGGACCATTCCTATCCCCCAATAAGCATATATGGGACTGTGATGTTGTTTTAAGTATGGTGGTTCCATTGTTCTTGTGGATAAAACACAGTTTTAAAAATCTTTACAGAATATTTGTATTTTTTTCTTTTATTTATTGTTGTCCTATTTTTGTCTTTAAATACCCTTAGGATACTTTGCTTAGTTGGATCTCTTGTCAGACTTATTTTAAACTGGGTTTTAGCCTCTCCAACTTCTCTTCTGTTTTTTGAAACAATACTACTTTGTAATCATTGGTCATCCTTTTTCACAGTATTTTACAAGCAACTTCATATTCTAAACCAGTGTTGTCTTTGGCCACTACCTCTCTCTTTCTTCACAAGTAAAATCTTCATTTTACTGAGGCATATTCTGGGCTCTTTGGGTCTGCTTATTGTGGCAATAGACTTACATTGGGTGAACTACATAAAATTATGATGGTCAGTGTTGATATCATTTTTGCTGTCCATTTCCCATTTTTGTTGCTAATTAATAATATTAACAAATAAGTATTGAATCGACTATATTATATGCCATGTCTTTTCCTCATTATTGTTGTTTCTGACTTCTTACAAATCCTGATATTTGTATTGACAAATCGATGGTCTGACTATATAGAGATAGATAATTCAGGGATAACTCCCACATCGATGATAAGTCTTTTCATGTCTGTTAAAATGCAATGGTTTTGGGGCAGAGCCAAGATGGCGACTGGAAAGCAGTAACTGACGTGAGCTCCCCACCAAGTCCCTCCAAAAACCTATAAAAAAATGGCTCTGAACCAATTCTAGAACTGCAGAACCCACAAAGTGGCAGAGGGAAGCAGGGCTCCAGCCCAGGACAGCCTGGATGGTCTCCGGGTAAGGTCTGTCCCACAGGGAACTCCCAGCTCCCAGCTGAGGGGAGCGGAGCTGAGCCAAGCAGAGCCCAGCGCGCGCGGCGCAGCGCAGCAGACCGCAGACCGACGAGACCAGAAGTGGAGCGGAGAGTGACCTAGCATGCTGAATTACTGAGCTGTGGCATGTACCAGACCTCACAACCCACAAACAGCAAAGACTACACAGAAGGTTAGTGGGAAAAGCTGCGGGACTGAGTTTGTGGTTTGGCTTCCACCCCTGAGGCAACGGAGGCGGGGCAGCTTTAGAAATTCAGCTGCAGTTGCTTCTGGCCCCAGGCCCAT
>CM053623.1:296092257-296106553 GCA_028646595.1 Phalanger gymnotis | reverse complement strand
GGTGGAGCCCTGCTTCCCTCTGCCACTTTGTGGGTTCTGCAGCTCTAAAATTGGTTCAGAGCCATTGTTTTATAGGTTTTTGGAGGAACTTGGTGGGGAGCTCACGCCAGTCACTGCTTCCCAGCCGCCATCTTGGCTCCCGTGGACTTTGAATCTTTATCTACGTAATTCAGATACCCTGAAATTTAGAGGTATATAACTTTCCTATGGGTAAAACTTGTAGTAGAGTGTAGCCCACATATACTCTGAGGCCTCCTTATCCAACTCCCACTCTCACAGAGGAATTAGGTTCCCAGAGCTAGGCTGGTTACATTTCCCCTTTAGGGCTGTAGGGGCAGCCCTGAGGGACAATGAGGGAGCTTTCTCCAGTCCTTTTGGCTCAAGCCCCCATCAGTGTGTCCCCTCTAATCCCTCCTTATTCACAATTTTCAGTTGAGAATGAATTTGGTCAGCCAGCCTTCAGTAGTTTTTAGAAAGGGGCATTTAGTAAGTTAGTATTATAAGAATAATTGGTACAAATATGACTACTATGGAAATGTTTTACATGATTGCACATGTATAATCTCTATCTGATTGTTTACTATCTCAGGGAGTGGGGAGGGGAGGGAGGAATGGAATTTGGAACTCAAAACTTAAAAAAAAACCCAAATGGCAAAAAAATCATTTTAATATGTAATTGGGGGGGAAATAAAATAGATTTAAAAAGACCAATTAATACAAAACATTCTCTACCAAAGTTTGTGGCAAGCTGTCTCATGAATGCATTCAGCATCCACAGAAAACTGGCTTAGTATTGGAGAACAATGCTTGTTTTCTGGAGTCCTTTCCCTTATTGGTGGGGTGTTCCCCCCTCAGGCATAATATTTTTCCTGGGATCTTTGTGGAGTCATGAGCTCATTCTGTCCTTGGCTCCTCATGATGCAGACGCTGCTGCCAGCTGATCTGGGGATGCAATTGAGCACACCGATGAGAAGTATAACATCCTCCAGATGCTTTGAAGCTGGAATGTTATTAGAGGCCGACCTAATGCTGGTACTCTCCATTTTGAATCAATGTTGGGCCAAAATGAGACTCTCGCAAGTCAATGAACAGTTAATAAAAGGAAACTCTTCTGGTCAGGCTAACTGGGCAGGCTATTGTGACTTGTGTGGTCTTCCATAGACTCCAGAGAGGCCCCTACTTCATGTGAGTGGGACTTTTTACTACTCTTAGGTGACCAGGAAACTGAGTCAAAGGAGATAGGGGCCAATCGAGTTCCAGGGGTAGCCATTTAGAATTCTATTGTTGGGAACAGAGGAACCCTGGTCCTCTCACAAAGGTGCTCTTCTGGTCAAGAGGAGACTAGGGAAAGAGCCCTGAGAAAGATTGAATCCAAGGCTTCTCCTTCAGCTCACCCTCAGGGGTTCTTTCTGTGCCAAAAGCCACATGTTCTGATTTCTAGAAAAGATTCTCACTGCAGCTAACTTGATGCCTTTATCCTGGACTCAGAGGGCATAGCAAAATCCCGTAGCCAATTGAAATAGACCTCTTGTCTGGAATCATTTCAGTTTAATAAATGGTTTTTGAAGACCTCTGACACTTACTCTAAGGTGTTTTGGTTGATCTATTTACATATCTTCTCAACTAGTTAGGGTATCAAGCTTTTTATAAAAGGAAGGAAGAATATTCAGTTCCCTATGTATAGAACCATACCACTTACTAGAAAGTGAGGTGCTATTTCCAATTCCAGTTTTGAATAGTGACAAAAGGCAATATTTCATGTTAGAGCTAGAAAGGACCTTGGAAAATATCTAATCCAGTCCCCTTTTTACATATGAAGAAACTGAGGCCCAGAGTGGCTAATTGACTTCCCTATGGAAAGCCTGGAGACTTCTAGAGCTAGAACAAGGATCCAGGTTTCTTGACTCTCCATTTTGTGTTCTGAGTATGAGAGATGTTCAAGACAAATGGTCTCTGGCACAATTTCTTTATATATATATTTTTTTAATTTGGAAGAATTTGAAAGTTGGAAGGTACTTCAGAGGTTATCTCCTGTCAACAAATCCATATATAAAAGGAATTTCCATATGGCATAATGTTGTTGAATGGTGGCAATAAGAAAGGATACCTATCACTCCCTGTCCTGAGTGCCACACTGGGAAGATGTATGCTCATTTAAATTGCAGTGAAATGGATCTGGGAAGCTACATCCTAAGATACGCTGTGGAAGCACCTGGCTAAGGAAGACTGTGGCTGCCAACTGTAAAGCAGATGGAGGGCACAACAGTTTGGGATGCTCCACCCCTGGTAATTAGGCACCTGTTGCTCTTACTTTGTCCTTGTCTGGCTAAGGGTAAAGGGGCATTAGACTAGCTAGAGCAGTACAGACTTGGAGCCATGATACGAGTTAACTGGTTTCCCTCTCGTTGTATGTGTACTGGTGGCAGAAAACAAAAAACAAAAAAACAAACACCCACCAAATGGCTAATCCCAAGACCAACCACCCTTAATGCTACTGCTGGAGACACTTAGTTAACACTCCATTGTGAATGACTAACACTCACAATATTATAGCTTCTCCTGATACAATATGGGGAAGTATTTCTTCCAGGAGACATTGTGAATGGGAGGCAGTGATTTTGGGAATGGGGGCTGGGAAGGCTCCTGCTTGATTTGATTTGTTGTTTACCTTGTCTTTTATTTCAAGTAAAGGCTCTTTGCTTTGAACTAGTAATGCCCGTGGACAGTTGGTCTGGTAAAAGAAACATGAGTGGGGGCTCGTGAGTTCAATTTTTTGAATATGTTGACCTAAATTATGCTTTGAACTTGGTATAGTTTTCAGGGGCTCCATGATTGAGGAAACTTCTGGGCTACATTTGAATGATGGCTGCAAATCTCTTGCCACTGACTATACCTTTCCTCTTTTTACTCTTCTTCCCTGCCACAGAATTTATAGAGATCTGGAACCCCCAGTCATTGCTTTTCATCTTGCCCTAGTACCTGTTATGAAGTCTGTGGTGGTAGGTTAGGATTGAAGAGGAAGGGAAAGTCTAAAGATAGATGTAGGGACAAGGAGTAAGAGAGATTAAATCTTCCCCACTGTCTCTTCAAAGTTGTCTTTGGCTTCATTATCTCCATAGCCTACAACCATCTTCACTTGCAGCTGGGGAAAGAAGAGGGATGAGGGGAAGGAAAAAATCCTCTCACTGTTGCTTCTTACCCCTCTTCTTTCCCTTGCATGCACTATTTGTTTTCCACATTCCCACTGCAGCTCTCCCTGACCTCCACTGAGTTAGCTCCCCCACTCTAGTATTGGCTTCATCAGCAACTGTGAAAGAAAAGGGAATAGAGGAGGTTGGAAGAAGGGGCAAAAAGAGGAAGTAGGGAAAAGTAAGCCGTATTCCACTGTTATCTCTCACTATTTCTCTTAGGCCCTGCTCTTCCTCCCATTCCCTCAAGTCATATCTTTTCTTCTTGTCCCAGTTTCAGTCTTCTTCTCTCTTTTATTTTCTCTCATGAAACCCCAACTTTAGGCTTTTTCTGGCTCTTCACTAACCAGCTTTCCTAGAATCACTGGCTAAGAAAGAAAGGAATAAGCATTTATTTCAGCGTTTAGTATGTGTCAGGCACTGTGCCAAGTGCTTTACAAACATTTTGTTTGATCCTCCCAACAACCCTGAAAAGTAGGTGTTATTATTATGCCCATTTTACAGTTGAGGAAACTGAGGCAGATGACCTGACCAGGGTCACACAACTAGGAAATACCTGAAGCCAGATTTGAGCTCAGGCCTTCCTGAGTCATGGCCCAGCACTCCCAGTCTTCTCTAAGCTTGTTCCTTGTGTTCAAGGAACACAAGAAAATCCATTAATGACCTAGAGCTGGTTGAATCTCAGCTCCTATTGACTGGAGGGTGAGGTTATCCCATTCTGTTGGACAGGGCTACAGTGGAGGTCAGGGTGGGGAATGGGGTAAATGTATTACTGGAATTCCTACTTAGTATTTGGGTAGCATTTTTCCAATGGAAATATAATGATGCTTAAGTTTTATACTATGGTTAGCAGCAAATTGTTCCAAAAGAGCACTAGACTTTGAATTAGAAGATACTGACTTGAATAGTCTACTTACTGGCTTTGTGACCTTGGGCAAGTCACTGAACTTCTCTGACTCTCAATTTTCTCACTTGCAAAATTGGGATAGTAATACCAACTTTACCTACTTGAAGCTTAAAAAGAAATGAACCCATGGTTTCCTCAACATAAGGAGTTAAGGTGAGGAACTTCTACCAAAATAGGATAATACAGTTGCATAGTAGGTGCTATATAAATACTATTAATACTTATTATTAATATTACATACTTATTGGGGAAAGGCTCTTAGTCATATGTATTTGTTTCAGATAAGTATATATATATACATACACAGAAATACACACATATGTTTGTCTATCTATTTATATCTATAATATACATCTATTTATCTATCTATATTTGTTTTTGGATATCAGAATTTTGCCAGAGATGTCTGAAGCCAGAATTTTTTTCTACTTGACAGCTTTCCTTTTTATTCTAGTAGCATTGATTTTTTTTCATGGAAAAGTTTTAAAATATTATCAATGGAATTGTATATTTTGTCTTGTTATCTCTTCTGTTCCATGTTTGATTATGCATTCTCTACCAAAGCAGAGCTCTAAAAGGTATCTTTTATCCTCCTCTGTTTTTCCTGATGTGACCCCTAATTAGGGCACTTATACACTTGTAACTTATTGTGACAAATGTGTACGATACTGGTGTAAATCTACTTTCTCCCAAAGCAGATTCTAGTTTTTCCCTTAGCCCTTGTCAAACTGGGACTCTTTTCCATAGTAGATTGTGTTTTTTAGTTTAATCAGACATTGGGCTATTGTATTAACAGGTGATTTTAAAAACATAATGTGTTAGTAATTCAAAATAGATTTTAGCCTCCTTTTGTTTATGAGATGAGACTTTTAGAAGGTCATGTAAATGATCCTATTTCACAGAATTGTTAAAAGAGCCTTGTGGGAAGTAATTTCTCCATCACAAATTCTTTAGATGCCTGCATAGATACTCCAACATAACAATTATGAAAATAATCAGGCTAATGTAAGCCTGCATTTTAGGTTTCAAAAATAATTCTCACCTTTTGGGGGCAGAAGGGACCCCAAAGCCTCTCTCCCAACACAGAAACAAGCTTTTCAAAAAACTGTTTCTTTTCAAGATACAAAAGAGCTGGACTGGCAGGAGAAAAAAAAAAAAGGAAGCAGGGCCAGGAATAACCCTGCCAAGGCTGTACTTGAACACCTGTGAAGAGATTAACTAGAGAATCAGAAACTACAGGCAGCCCATTTCTGAGGGATGGCTGTACAACCCGGTTGTACTGTTAGGGACAAAGCAAAAGGCTGAGTAAATTAGATCCCCTTGCTCTTGCCCAGAATGTCTGGCTGCTGCTATGAGAAAGAAATGAAAGAGGAGGGAAATGTCAATCCACACACTTAGGGGCCATCTTTGAGAAGGCTCCATGGTATCTTTTCATCTTTTATGTACTCATCTCACCCTTATGGAGAGGAGACTGATCAGTGCACATGATTCCAAAGCTCCAAAGACATTCATGTGATAACCAGTCACCACTGAAGGTTAACCATTTCTATATGCAGCCTGGTGCCTAATCTGTGAAGGTATAATTTGGATATTTTGGCTATTGAGAAAGTGACAGAGTTCACATACCAGGAGCAAAGATGCTACCTATTAATTCAGGGAATTGAAAACAGAGATAAAGGGAACAGAATGTGGAAATTGCCAAGATAGGTACCATAGCCCCGTATTTTATTGCCCAAACCTGGCACACAGTAGGTGCTTTATGTTGCAAAACCATCATGGCGTGTGTGCCAATTCATGATGATCCCATGCAGAAGCATTCAAATTTTTACAATTTTCAAACTGTCTTCTTTTCCATTTGTTCCTGGTTTCTGGGCACGCAGTTTTTTGTTTACATTATGAGCTTCTTTTTTCCCTCCATTTGACTTGGCTTATACCTCATTATCTGTCCCTATATTCTCCCATTACTCTCACTCCCTGTCTCTTTGTCCCTAGATCTACCAAAGCGGCAAATATCCAGATGAAGACTTGGCTCTGGTGTGAGCCAGACCCCAGAAGGCTGCGATAGTCTGCTTATTTCTTAGGGGCTTTGCTATATATAGAACATGACCTTATCAGCTCAGATATGAAATTTTGAACCCTTTACCTAGGAAAAATCAAATTACTTTTGGGAATGTAAAACAAAATATTTATTTTAGGAGAAAGTTAGTGTTCAACACACTGCCCGTAGGTGCTTAGTAAATGTATATTGCTTGAAGTAACTGTAACCAAATCATGAAAATTTTCTAAAAGTAACAATATTTTATCTGTGGTTTATGACCAATTTGATAAAGATAATACAGTTTACTTTTTGCTTATTTTATAATGGAATTAAAAAAATAATTTATTACTGGGCTGGTGGTGTGTGCCTATAATCCTAGCTACTGAAACTAGTGGATCTCTCAAACGTAGGGGTCTAATCTACAATGGGTTATGCGGATGGAGTGTCCAGCATCAATATGATGAGCCCCTGGGAACAGGAGGATGATTACATTGTCTAAAAAAGGAGGAGAACCAGCCCAGGTCAGAAATGGAGCAGGTAAAGACTCCTATGCTGATTGCTAAGGGGATTGGGCCTGTAATAGCCCCTGTACTTCCAGCCTAGGTGAGAAGATGAGAGCCAGTCTTAAAAAATTAAAGCAGCTTTATAGTAATTCACCCTACAGTGTCTACTGGAACACACAAGAAAAATAAGGCAAGGTAAACAAAAGGTAAAAGATCAGCATATTTTCATATAGAGTGTCTGGATATAAGGATAAAAAACCCAATCATAAAGGAATAGTTAGAGATATCTTGATATGAATTCTTTTTATAGAATGCCCATTCCAATATACAAATTTATATGCACATTTCTCATACATATCTTCATTCACATTTTCATATCCATGGCTGCCATATATTTACATATGTACACAAACGCAGACAAAGGAAAATTAGGGAAGAAATCACACGAATAGAAAGTGAGAACAGCATTAATAATACAGATGCAGGGCAAAGGGTTTTCCAACCAATATCAATCATTATTTTGGCAGAGTAGCTCCAGGCCCAAACTCTAGTATTGTTAATGCAATAGAATAAGAAAGCTAAATGCTATTTATAATTTTCCATCAAGCTGAGGGTTAGCATTAATAAGACATCAGTACAACATAATTACAGTTAAGACAGACCTTAACCACATTGTTCTCATCACCATTTATCAAGTCCTTCAAAGCAAAGCTTATGAGAAGAAAATTCAATTCTATTTGTTTTCTAGAGCTCTTGTTAACACAATAGGAATGTCTATAATTCTGTTTTGAAGGATCTGTGATCTCTTTTGTAGCAGTACCAATCACAACCATGCCTTATCCTGTGTGAGCCAGAAAAACATGATTAGATAGTGACAAGGCCATCAAGAAGGCAAGAAATCCAGTTTGGAATGCTACAAATAAGCCACAAAGATGGAAATCTAGCTAGAAAGGAATGAATATGGCTAGATAGCAACACATCCAATTAGAAAGCTGAGAATCATCTGGAATGCTATGATAAGCTAAAAGTTAGAAATCTAGTTTAAAGTCATGAATCAGTGAGTTGGCTAGAGATATGAGTAGAAAATCACAAATACAAATAGATAGAAAAAAACTCCACCTAGAAAACTATACACTTAAGTAGAATGCCACCTAGAAGAGACAAAGCTAGAAACCTAGCTGAAAGCTGAATATACTTTACAATTAAAATACTAGCAACCTAATTATTTTCAAACACTCCTATAAATCTGCTAGCTCAGCTTTAGGAATTCTCTTCAATGATGCAGTCCTAATTCATCCATGTGATGCCTATCCATATCTTTCCATAAATTCACCAAGAGGATCCACCTAACATTCTGGAGGCAATTCTGGCTTTCTGCTGATGTTATCAGTGTATCTACTTGCAATCCTTTGCCATGAGGCCAGCCTATCTTTTCTTTTTTATCATCCTTACATCATCCTTGAGGACATCTGTAGTAGGATGTTGGATGCCACTTGTCTAGTGTTTATTTACAATGCTTTGGAAGACTTAGACTTCCTCATTCCTAAGGGATGAGGAGAAGTGTCTTTAGAGGCAACGTTGTCAGGAGGATGTGCGAAAGAGAGTCCCCTTGGATACCGCTGCCACAGACTGTAACTGGGATTGAGTTGGCAGAAGAGGGAGTGCTAAGATATAAGAGAAAAAAGATTGTTGCTGGTCTATGGAGCAGCTACAAAATGGTTGTAGCCATCTTTGGTGTGAAGGACAAAAATGGTGACAGATAAACTTCAACCACAGTTTCACTATTGCATTCCCCCATGAGAACATGGAGCTCCCTGCCCAGTTTTTGTTCTTTGAGGCAGATAGTAGTGCATTGGACAGAACACTGTGCCTGGAGTTGAAAAGACCTGAGTTCAAATCTGGTCTCAGATAATTACTAGCTGTGTGATCCTGGGTAAGTCACTTGTCTACCTAATTTTTCTTAACTGTAAAATGGGGATAATTTCAATTCAATAAATATTTACTGAACACCTACTACTATGTGCCTGGCACTTTTGTAGCAACAATCTGCTAGCAGCTGCTGTAAGGGTATGAGACCTGCCAACAACCAGCACACAGAAAGCTGCCGACACAGGTTCTTTGACCTGCTTTACTAAGGAAAGCAACTTTAAGGGGTTAACTATCTCAGTTTAATCAAACATACAAATGTCATTCACAGTTCAGGGGGAAAAGATCAGCCCCCTAAACTTCAAGACAAATACAAATAGAAATTACAAATATCAACAGACCTTGTCTGATTCAAATCATAATTCATAGTTACCAGAGAAGGACCAACATCTGGGTTGCAAAGCTGCCCAGAGTCTCAACACTCCTTCCATGAGTGTGCCCCAAAAGTCAAACGCCAAGCTCTCCTCAATTATATCCTGTTCAGATCCCTAAGGGACCTGACCTCACCCAGGCTGGGCGTGTGAAGGTTCCCCATCCCTAGTATCACATCACATACAATTCAATTACTCTCTGATTGTCTTAATTCTGAGAAGCACTCCAAGGCAAAATCCCACTTTACCCATTCAAATGAAGGCCAGAATCCTTAAAGACACTTAAGAGAAGAATAGCAAAAAGTCTCACCTTAATTACTTTTACAACTTTGCTAAACACAATGGTTACAAATAAGAAAAAAGAAAGACATTCCATGCCCTCGAGGAGCTCACAATCTAATGAGGAAGGAGAACACACAAAAGGAAGCTGGAATGTGGTGGTTGTGATGGTGGTGGTGGTGGTGGGGGAAATCAAAGGCCCAGTGAGGACACATGATGTTTTGTGGAGTCCAAATCAAGCCAGAGTTGCTAATGGAAAGTGGAGAGTTATCTGGAAAATTCAGATTTATGCTCTCTACAAAGGAAAGCTGTGGAAGAAGCTTAATGCTCTACTCTCTAGCCCTTTAATCAGAAGAGAGAGGAGGCTGAGGAAGGTGTGAAGATGCTGAATGTCCAAGGCTGAGTTAAATGGCATGATGAGGAGATTTCAGGGTAATAATAACACTGGCTTCACAGAGTTGTTCTGAAGATCAAATATTTGTACAGTTCTTGGCACATGGTTGGTTGTTGTCCTTCATTCTCAAAGAGGACTTAAATGACATTGCAATGCTGGGGTCAAGATACAGTGTGTCCAACAGTGGCTGTGAAGAAGTTAAAGGAAAATGATGATGGTAGGGAACCATAGGTCCCTAGGGATGCTCGAGACCCCAAAATACCTAAATGCTGGGTCCTGCTGAAAGAATTCGACTCAAGCCTTCTCAGCCAAGATAAAAGACAAAGTTTATTAAGGATTCTCCATATTGGGTTGTCTTGAGAAATCCCACCCTTTGTAACTGTGATGCCTGTTTTCACAAGTGGGCCAGATTCAATCTAAGTTGAGCTAGGTTGAATCTGAGCACCTTCATGGAAGCAAGATGGAGATTATATACATAAAGATTGTGGGAGGGATTGAGGGGTGGTCTGGAAGACTAGAGGAGGGGTTTAGGGAGGGTCTTGAGGAGGAGTCTAAGGAGGAGCTTGATTGGACCTGGATGAGGTCAGACTCTAGGAACCAAGAGAATGGGATTAAGGGTGGGAAGTAGCTGAAGGCATGGATATTGATAGTATCAAGGGTGGGAAGTAGCTAGACAATAAAGGGCTAGTCTAGGTAGAGATTTGTGCCTAATGATAATGTAAGGTGTCCTCATCAGCTGATCAGACCAATACAAGCTCAGAAGGCTCTACCATAGGTCGGGCACGAAGAGTCCACATGAACATTTGGAGTGGAGATGATGAGGGTACAGTCTCCGGGAACCCCCTTGAATCTGGAGTACAGTCTGTGGGAATCCCCTTGAGCCCCACCCTGAATCTTCCCATTTGCTCTAGCTTTTCATGCCCAAATAGCCTAGCCTAGCCTTCCATTGTTTGGTTACCACTGGATTGCCTTCTGGCTGTTTCCCACTTTTGATTGTGATCAAAATATGTATACCCTAGCTCTCTTATTGTCTATAATCTCCAGGTAGCCTTCAGCTATTTCCCACCCTGGAGTCTGACCTTACCCCAGTCACCCCAGTCCACTCTAAACCCCTCTTCTAGTCACCCCAGACTACTCAAGACCACCCTAGATCCCTCCTACAATCTTTGTGTATATAAGTCTCATCTTGCCTCCATGAAGATGCTCAGATTCAGTCTAGCTCAGCTCAGATTGAATCTGGCTCGCTTGTGAAAACAGGCATCACAAAGGGTGGGATTTCTTAAGACAACCCATTATGGCAGACCCTTAATAAACTTTGTCATTTCTCTTGGCTGAGAATTGAGTTGAATTTCTTTGGCAGGACCCGGCGTGTCGGTATTTTGGGGTCTACAGCACCCCTAAACCCCAAACCTCTTCACTGGATGTCTTTCTGCATCTCACATTTCTTTTGAGCTACTGCACCTTCTCTGATGTGGGCACGCCATGCTGGAGGGTCCTGTGCCAGTGTCTCCCATGTCTCACAATTGATTCTGAAGTTCTTTAGAGAGACCTTGAGAGTGTCCATGTATCGTTTTCGTGTGAGTTCTCTGTGAAATAGTCTTTTGGGCAAATGTACATTTGGCATTTGAACAACTTGGCCAAACCATTGGAGTTGTGCTGTCTGCAGTAGACTTTGAATAATTGGCAGTTCAGCTCATGAAAGGACTTTAGTATCTTATCTTGGCAGGTGATCTTTAGACTGTTCTTAAGACAATTCAAATGGAAGTGTTTCAGTT
Source organism: Phalanger gymnotis (assembly GCA_028646595.1). Classification (NCBI taxonomy): domain Eukaryota; kingdom Metazoa; phylum Chordata; class Mammalia; order Diprotodontia; family Phalangeridae; genus Phalanger; species Phalanger gymnotis. The sequence continues at coordinate 296,095,172 of CM053623.1, read as the reverse complement.
TGCTGCCATGGCACCAGTAGATGGTCCAGGTTTCACAGGTTTACAACAACGAGGTCGGCACAATGGCTCTGTAGACCTTTAGTTTGGTAGGTAGTTTAATATCTCTTGTTTCCCACACTTTCCTCCACTGCCTCCCAAACACTAAGCTAGCTCTGGCAATGTGTGCATCAACTTCATCATCTATGTGTTCATTCCTGGAAAGTATTCTGCCAAGGTAAGTGAACTTATTCACAGGATTTGAAATTTTTCCATTTGCTATAATTGATGGTACTGTATGTGGATGATGTGGTTCTAGCTCGTGGAGAACCTCTGTTTTCTTGATGTTAATGGTTAGGCCAAAATTAGCACAAACAACAGAGAATCAATCCACACTTTGTTGCATCTCAGCCTCAGAGGCTGCATTGAGGGCACAATCTTCTGTGAATAAAAGGTCACATACCAGCTCTCCCTCTACTTTAGTCTTGGCTTGTAACCTTTTCAAGTTAAATAATTTACTGTCAGTGTGGTAGCTGACCTTGATGCTGTTTTTGCTCTCGTTGAAGGCGTCAGACAACATTCCTGAAAACATCATGCTAAAAAGATGCAATATTTGCTTAGTTCCCTTGCAACAAGAGCCATTTGTCTTTCAAGTCTACCAGATCTCATGTTGTCCATAAGTGCAAATTTCATGTACTGATAGTAAGTGGAGTCATCTTTTCAAAAGTTTTTATACATTTGTGTGTGTGTGTGTGTGTGTGTGTGTGTGTGTTTTGACTGTGGGGGAGGGTGGGGAGGAAGGGATCCCTGCCTGCTATAAGCAGGCTAGGGTTGGGTGAAGCAGACAATTTTTAGGGCCTCTTCCCCTCTCCAGGTGGTGAATAGTGAGGTTCTTTAAAAAGGCTGCTCAGACACCCAGGGGAATGCTGAATCCCACTGCTGTTTCCAGTGAGAAGATGACCCTATAGCTTGGGCCACCTGTGTGCAAGGTTGTGACTACAGCTCTCAGTGTATCTGTATCCACCACTTTGTCACTTGTCTGTCACCACAGGACTGTGAGGTAGGTAAAAATGGCACAATAGTATGGGGGACATCTTTTGACTCATGCATTCAAATGAGTGATTTAAGTGAGGCAGAGATGCCTGAAGTCATCGGCCTCACTCTCTTTTCCACAGTCATCAAAGTCCAGTGGCCAGAAAAAAGTCAAGACAACTGGCAATGACCCAGGGTGCAGTGGAGGACCTTGGCATCTTCAGTGTCTAACCCAAGCTTTAAGCACTCCACAGTACCTGCTTCAGTTGCCTTCACGGACTTTGGAACAAATTGTTCTTATCTGCCCATTCTGAAGGAGAAAGTCTTCACATGCTTGGGGTAGATACCGCCCTGCCCCAACCCCAACTCACCAATGGATTTGGGGCCTATGAGATAGCCTCAGCCTGGTTCAGCCCTCTGCTGAAATGGTTTACTGGGATGTGGCTGCGGTGCATGCTCCAGCATGTTGGAGCCACAGGTGAGAGTTGGGTGAATCAGGTGGACATCAAAGGTGGAAAGTAGCCCTGAAAAGGACTTGTCAACCACCACACAGAAGATACTAGTCTTCCCCGAATACTTCTACCCTGACTTGGCACATAATGGGCACCTAAAAAACGTTTCCTCTTTTCCCCATTCAAGGATTTATTTGATTTCTGTTCTTTTGCCATTTGCTTTTAAAGAAAATAGTTTCTCAAGGAGCGGAGCCAAGATGGCCATGTGAAAACAGCTTCTTACCGGACCTCCCTCACAAGCCTTGTCAGATACCTATAAAAAAAGCGAATCTGAGCAGATTTGAGAGAGTTAGAAGCTGCTAGCTGTCTGAGTGGGGCAAATTTCCAAGCCAGGAGAGACTGAAAGGTTGACAGGACAGTTCTATAGGCTGGGAGAGCACTCAGTGTGCAGAGCTGCACCAGACAGCACCAAAGCAGAAGCAGCTGCGAAAACCAGCCAGAGACCCAGGCTGGGAGAAAGCTGGGCACCCAAAACCGGCGGAGAACCCCAGGTCTCCCAACACAAGATGGGAGCCTGTAGAAGCGACCAGAGGCAGCAGCACAATGCCACTGGCCATGGGACATAACTCCTGAAGCTTGCAGCCCAAAAGTTAGAAATGCGTCTTCTTGAACTTTTGGGAGACGTAAGGGCCAGGTAAATGGCTCTAATCTGTTCCCCCTGGCCCAGAGAATTCCTCAAGAAAAAACACTGGAATAGAGGAGACAGCAGGGAGGCTTCAGTGGCCAAGCAGTGGGAGTTCCTGAGTCCCAGAGGGGCAGAGCCAGCAGGAGCCCAGATGTACCTTTGCACTGCCAGGGGAAGTGGCAGACAACAGCACACACAACAAACAGCTGAGACCATTGCTGATGAGCAGCAGTGTTGGAGAGCAGCCCCAGGGGAAGAGGAGACTTCAGGCAGCCAGATCCATCCCCTACACCTCAGGAAACTGAAGGCTATAATACACAAAGCCAGTAACTAGACTCACAATCCCCAGAACAAGAAACCTGGGACAGAGAGCCCTGAGCCCCAAAAGCAGAAATTCACTGTAAAGCCAGGAAAAAGCTAACCAACATGAAGAAGAACACATGAGGACCATTGATTCTTTTTATGGAGACAGGCATGATCAAAATACCAATTTGGAAGAGGATAGCATTGACATTATACCCACATCTGATACCTCAAAAGGGAATGTGAACTTGTCTCAAGCCCAAAAAGCATTACTGGAAGAGCTAAAGGAAGATTTTAAAAACCAAATTAGGGAGGTAAAAGAAAAAATGGAAAAAATGTAAAAAAAAAACCCATTGATGAAATCAAGTACTTAAAAAATAAGATTGGTGAAATGGCTATGGAGATTCAGAATCTAAATAGAAAAAATGACACCCTGAGAGGTAAAATCAACCAATTGGAAAAGGAGA
>CM053623.1:296036358-296084083 GCA_028646595.1 Phalanger gymnotis | reverse complement strand
TATATATATATATATATATATATATATATATATATATATATATATATATATATATGTATATTCCCTTCAGCTACCCTAATACTGAGGACTCATGAATTACACACATCATCTTTCCATGTAGGAATGTAAAAAAAACAGTTCAACATTAGTAAGTCCCTTATGATTTCTCTTTCTTGTTTACCTTGTCATGCTTTTCTTGATTCTTGTATTTGAGAGTCAAATTTTCTATTCAGCTCTGGTCTTTTCACTGAGAAAGCTTGAAAGTCCTGTATTTTGTTGAAAATCCGTATTTTGCCTTGGAGCATGATATTCAGTTTTGCTAGGTAGGTGATTCTTGGTTTTAATATCTCCTCACTTTCAATAGTTTTTCTCTCCCTACTGGTCACTTTTGTTCATTTCCTGAAAGTTATCAGTGGTATTTCTATTAGAAAATGCTCTTATAATTTCTGGAGTATAGTAAAGTCTCACTGGCTAAGATTTTATTTTGGGCCATCATGAATATCATACAAGTTAAGAGAATCCATTGGAGAATTTAATTAATAACTCCACAATTTGAGGTGATTTCACAACATGTCTTCTAAGCAATTTCCCAAACTCAAGCATTGGTAAAGATGGTGTACCTCTGGCTAACTTGTTTTTACATTATCATAGAATTATACAGTTTCCAGTTGGAAAGGACTTTAAGGGTGAAAATAAAATTATGAATTTAAATTTCTGAATTTCAATGACAGATAGTGCCACTGAAAAATGTGCTTTCATTTATCCTACAATTACATCAAATGCTTTTATTTCAGGTGAAACAGGGTAAAAGAGATGTCTTAGTATGGCCTATGTTTGGGCTACACAGGATGTCAGAAAGGCAACATACTTCCTATTCAGGTTGCTCCTCATTAACAATCAGACAATAGCTTCAATTAGCTGTTAGAAAAAGGTAATTCCTAAGCAGGTATAGCAAAAACCGTTGGCCCTATCTCCCAAAACCTGGGATGTACACCCCCACAAATATACATGATGTACATGAGGAGAGTGGTCAAGCAAAGACATCACCTTGCCAATAGAAGTCCATATAAAAATTCTAGTTTTTTTTTTTTTCTGGTAGCAATATATGGCTGTAAGAGTTGTACTATAGGGAAAGCTAAATGCTTCCAAATTGCCATTTTTCAAATTGTGGCACTGAAGAAGACTTTTGATAGTCCCTTGGACAGCAAGGAGATCAAACCAGTCAATACTTAAAGAGATTAATTCAGGTTATTCACTGGAAGGTCAAATACTGAAGCTGAAGCTTAAATACTTTGGCCACATGGGAAGACAATAGAAAAGACCCTGATGTTGGGAAAGATTGAAGGCAAAAAGAAAAGATGATGGCAGGGGATGAGATGTATAGATGGATAGATAGTGTCATGGCATCAATGAACATGAACTTGGACACATAGTAGAGAACAGAAGGGCCTGATGTTCTATGATCGATGGAATCACAAAGAGTTGAACACAACTGAACAACAGAATAACAACAACAAAATTAATATATTAAATATATTCAAATAATAAATACATCACAATACACATATTAACCCAGGTCACACTCCACCAATGCACTCAATAGCAATGGTGAGATGTGGACACACACCTAAAGAAACACATGAAGGAGAAAACTCACAGGCTTATGGTAACTCACAATTCTAGAGGTTTCAATGACATTGGTCCATTTAGGAACATTCACATCACTCATTACCAGACTGCTTAGCCTCACTACTCTTTAGCTAAAGAAATCTTCAGTTTTCTACTCAAGTATAGGCTTTATAAGTTCCTTCAGATAAGCAGCACTCTTCAAAGAACATTTAGAAAGTGTTAGCTCTTCATGTGAATAGAATCCTTGTTAAGCTAAAGATTGCAAAGCTCATCAAACTGGCTGTCTCTGGGATATGTAGGCCAGTCTAGCCAGCTTTTCACACACTTGGATGCTTTAGTGCTCCATTAGAATGGAGATCGTGGCATCATGACAGCTCTTATTCACCAAGATACCAAAGAGTTGCCCAGTACCTTCTGCTTTTCCTTCTCAAGCAAGAGACGGCATCAGAGAGCAAAAAGTCTTTATGAAAAGCTTTGCCTTTCTTCTACTGTAGGCGGTACAGAAGAATAATAGCTGTCACTGGATTTCTTGGCCATTGAAGTTCAATTGTCTCTAACCAATCAGGAATTGCTCAGCTGCGGCCTTCTTATAGTTGACAGCTTCCAAGCTTTTTTAGGTGCCCTTCTATATCTTCTGCTGTTGTGTTGGGTCTCTTATGTTCAGTGATTTAAATGATAGCCTCCCAACTTTCAGCGATCATTTTTTCACTTAAAAAGTCACAATTTCCTGTGAACCATTCTGGAGAACAATTTGGAACTATGCCCAAAGGGCTATAAATCCATGCACACCCTTTGACCCAGCAATACCCTACTAGGTCTGTATCCCAAAGAAATCAAAGAAAAGGGGGAAGGACCAATATGTACAAAAATATTTGTAGCAGCTCTTTTTGTAGTGGCAAAGAACTAAAAGTTGAGGGAATGCCCATCAATTGGGGAATGGCTGAACAAGTCATGGCATAGGATTTTGATTGAATAATATGGTGCTATAAGAAATGACAAGCAGGATGGTTTCCAAACAGCCTAGGAAGATTTATACAAACTGATGCAAAGTGAAGTGAGTAGAACTAGGAGAATATTGTACAGAGTAACAGTAATATTGTAAGGATGAGCAACTGTGAAAGACTTAGCTATTCTGATTAAGACATTGATCGGAGACAATTCTAAAGTACTCATGATGAAACATACTATCTGCCTTCAGACAGAGAATTGATAAACTCTAAATGCAAATTGAAGCATTTTTTTTTACTTTATTTTTATTGTTTTATTTTGGTCTTGTTTTCTTTTGCAGCACAGCTAATATGGACATTTTTTTATGTAATGTCACATGAATAATCAGTATCAAATTGCTTGCTCTTTCAAGGAGGAAGAGAATATAAAATTCAAATTTTTTTTAAAATTTGATATATAAAATTTGATAAAAAAATTTTATACATGTAATCAGGAAATATTTAATGAATCGAATACAAAGAATTTTTTAAAGTTACAACTCCCCCAAATTTCTCCTATTGAATCAATAGTTCCTTTAAAAACAGATTTGAGTCTCCAAATGTTTCTCATCTTCTTAGTTCTACCAAATTTAGTCATAAAGCATGCATATGCAAATTAGAGAAGGGGCCCATCATACCTTAGTTTTGAAGTCTTCAAAAAGGTAACGTGGTTCTTTTAATAAATAAAAAATAGTTCTCTGCCTTCTTATAACATTAAACCATTCCCATATAAGTGAGACAATGTTCCATATTGTTGAAAAGGAGTCTTAAGTCTTCACTTATATACCATAGATCATTTTCTCTCCAAGAATCCAAAATCCCATTGAAAAACTGTTTCTTTATTCATATGTTTTGGCAGTATATGTAGTCAACCAGACTTCTTTTGCTACTCATATTAGGTATGAAAATATTCATCAATAATAAGGGCAGTATAAGGGGCAGCTAGGTGGTACAGTAAGTGGAGCACTGGCCCTGCAGTCAGGAGGACCTGAGTTCAAAGCTGGCCTCAGACACTTGACATACTTACTAGTTGTGCGACCTTGGGCAAGTCACTTAACCTCAATTCCCCAGCCTTCCCCCATCCAAAAAAAAATATAATAGGAGCAGTATTCCATTTATTTGAGAATCAAAAGAAATCTCTTCTTTTACATGAAAATATTTTTTTCTTCCCTTTTCATTTTTAACTGCTTCTCATGAACAGAGCTATTAAAGAGACAGTGTACCTTTCATATTCACAGCAGTGAGACCTCTGAATCAAAGAATATGGAGGTTTTCAGAGGTTCACTGGTAAAAGTTTAACAGCCAGCTCTCTAGGGGAAGAAAGGGTACCACAACACACTTTTAAGTTTAAACATTACTAACATTCTTTCCATGAGTTTCTTAAGTCTAGACAATCATCAAAACAATAAATCAAGCCATGAGTGTGATGTTTTGTCAATTTCCAAGGTACAAATGCTCACAGTGAAAATTTAACAACTACTTCTTGAAAGCCAATACAAGCTGACTCCAGTATATTCCTAGGTTTCAGTCTCTTTTTTATATTATATTATATTATATTATATTATATTATATTATATTATATTATATTATATTATATTATATTATATTATATTATATTATATTATATTATATTATATTATATTATATTATATTATATTATAATTCCTGATAGCTTTTCAGAGTAGTTGAGCCAATGTAGACCTCTACCAACAATATATTCTGTTTTCCTGCCTTTCCATGGCACCTCTAACATTGATAATTTCCATTTTTTCTTATCTTTGTTGCCAGCGTGTTGGCATTCTGGGCTAGACCTGACTCGGGCCAATCTCCTGTTAGTTTTGGTTCAATACTGGAACAATGCGAGTCACTCAGGTCACTGAAAGCTTATTTGCTTAGCATAGCAAAGGATATTCAACAAGGATGAGTATTGACTACCCATTGACTTGATTCAGCTGAGTGTCAAACATCTGAGAACCCTTCCCCCCTTCCTTGTGTCTTCTTTATAATCAGGAAATAAGGAGGTGATGTCAACATTCTGAGCCCTTAGTCCTCTAAGCCAACCAAGCCTTGAGAAATGTCTCAATGCCTCTTAAGGAAAAAAATAGCCTAACCTGAATGAGGGGAAGGGAAGGAGTAAAATACTGTTCCTACCACGGATGGATATCTTAGAGTTGTTTTAGTTTGCATTTCTCTTCAGAAGAACCTTTCATATGGTTATTTATGGTTTATGATTCTTCTTTTGAGAACCATTCATTTCTATCTTTCCACCACTTGAAATAACTCTTGCTGTTAGGTATTTGTGATAATTTTCTGTGTATCTTGAATAGCAACTCATCAGAGATATATGATGAAAATGTTTTTGTACCAATCAATAGTTTCCCTTCTTATCCTTGATATATTGATTTTGGTTACAAGACAAAAAAGTCTTTCAATTTCATATAATCAATACCATCTAATTTGTCTTTTCATCTCCTCTGTATCACGTTTGGTTAAGAATTCTGCCCCTAGCCATGGTTGTGAAAGACCCCTCCATTCATTTACTTCTCATTTGTTTATGATGTGACCTTTCATATTTGAGACAATTATCTATTTGAAAATGTTTGTATTATAATAGTATATAGTGTAAGATGCTGATCTAAATTTATTTTTTGCCACACTGCTTTCCAGTTTTCCTAACAGTTCTTCTGAAATGGGCAATTATCCAAGTAGGTCACAATTTTGAGTTTATCAAACTCTGATGTGTAGGGGGTGTGAGACAATGAGACCCCAGCCCTTAGAGCATATTCAAATCTGGTCTTTCTGGTGGCTTACACAGAATGAGGGCAGATATTCCCTACCCTGGTTCCAAATAACAACACAACATGGTGAACCGAGAAGCTGAAAAGACTAAAGACTCATGAGCTGATGAGCCAGCATTGAATGTGAAGACCAAAGAAATGATCCACTCCTGAGTGGCCCTTTTGCGTTTGGGGTTTTGTTTTTCTTCCTGGCAGTGATCAGAGTGAGTGTTATGGAGCAGGAAAGGGTGTCTTATCACCTACCCCACTGCCATATGTCTATGAGTATGCTACCTTTTTTTTCTTTTGTGTTTATTCTTTCCCAGTCTTTTGCATTCTAAGAGACAAGTGCCCAGCAAATTAGAGCCACCAGGGATCTCAGTGTCTGCTGGAGTTAGTGGCACAGTCCTACAGAGCAGTAGCTCCCAATGATGGAGGAAGCACCTGCAGGTGGAAGCAGGAAGATAATCTCTTTCAAGAGAGCTTCAGGTGGTCCTTCGTGATGGAAAGGAATTCTGATGATGGACTCTGAAAAAGACCCTGAGACACTAAGGAGAAAAAGAATCCCAGGACCAGTAGTAATGATGAGTCTTCAGCCAATGTGCTCCATACACATGTGCCAGACTACCTTTCTAATTAATCTGCTCCCACTCTCCTCTACCTTCTGTGTGAGAGGGAAAGAGATTTTTGTGTAATTATAATTCTTTCTATAGCTTCTCATCTCTTTCCTGACAGTTAATATAGTTCATTTGGCCAGTTGACAATGTGGAGCTCATCAGATGACAGTGTGTGAGTGATGATGCTAGAAACCTCATCCCCTGAGAGTTACCCCTAGAACGCTAAGTAGTAGACAGCCTACCTCTGGAAATCCAAGCTGCTTAATAGAAATGGGAATTGAGGAAGTAAAAATAGCTATAATAACAGACAACATTTATATAGCATTTACTATGTGCCGGGCACTGTGCCAAGCATTTTATAATTATTATCTCATTTGACCCTCACAACCTCACAACCCTTGAAGATAGGCTATTATTATCCTCAATTTACAGATGAGGAAAGCGAGGCAAACAGAGGTTAAGTGACCCAGTCAGGGTCACACAGTTAGGAAGTATCTGAGGCTGAATTTCAATTCGGGTCCTCTTGACTCCAGGCCCTAGGTTCTATCCACTGTTGCCTGGAGACTATGCAACATTGGGTTCTTCCATCCAATTGTTTTTAATTCTTGTTGAAGTCTGTTCCGCTAGTCTATTTTTCTGTTTAACAAATACCGCACCCCCCAAAAAAAGTTAATTATTGCTTTTACATAATGTAATTTGTGAACTGAAATTTCTGCTTCTTTTTTTTCCTTTTTCCTTGCATTATTTTATTTCAGCTTTTAGACCTTTCTTTTAAATGAATTTTTAAAAATTATTTTGTCTAGCTCTAAAAAGTAACCTCTTGATAGTTTGCTATAGCACTACATCTTTACGTTAATTTAGATAGTGTCAGAATTTTTATTATATTGGCATGGCCCAACCATAAGTAATGAATCTTCCTTCAATTATTTTTCATCTCCTATTTCATTAAAGAGTAGTTTATAATTGAATTTTTCTAAGTCTTGAGTGCGTCGTAGTAGAATGGTTTCCAGATAATTTATGCATTTTGAAGCTATTTCAATAGGATCTCTCTAATATTTCCTTCTGGATTTTGTTATTGCTATATAGAAAGCCAGTTTTTTTAAAACTTATTTTTATTCCTCTACTTTGCTGAATCTTTTAGTTGTTTAAATGTTTCTTTGCTGATTTGCGAGGATTTTCTAAGTAAACCATCGTATGTCAAATAGAGATAATTTTGTCTTTTCTTTGTCAGCGTTTAAACCTTTCATATCTTTCCCTTCTCTTATTTTTATCACTAGAATTCCTTGAATTATATCAAATAATAGAGAGAATAGAGGGCATCCTTGCTTTACCTTTGTATTTATTGGGAAAGGTTTTAATGTTTCCTCATCACAAATAATGCTATCTTTTTTGTTTTATATATTACTTTTCATCATTTTAAATATAACTAGAATATATTATACTCTAGTTATAGATGAGCTTAGCACAGTGCCTGGCACACAGCAAGTGCTATATAAATGCTTATTCCCTTCCCTATTCTTCCTCCTCTAGTGAGCAAGCAACCCCCTTCTCAACAAAGGGGAGGCAATATGCATTTATTAAGTGACTACTACATACCAAGCACTTTACAAATATTATCTCATCATCACAATAATCTGAGAGGTTGGTGCTTTTATTATCTCCCATTTTATAGTTAAGGAAACTGAGGCAAACAGAAGCTAAGTGGTTTGCCCACAGTCATACAGCTAGTGAGTGTCTGAGGTAGGATTTGAACTCACTTCTTCCATTCTCTATGCTTAGCACTCTATTCGCTGTTTGAAAAGACTTTCCCTGTCCAAAGGCAAAGTCCCAATCTCTTGCTCTCCCACATCAAGGCTTTCTTCAGTCTCCTTGACGTCAGTCCTCCAGCTCTTCTATCTCCAAGACACGTGGTGCTGAGGAATCCTTCCCTTTCTTTTTAGAAGGTCAGGTATTTGACCCAGACGTGATATTGCTATAGATACCCCAAGAGTTCAATGATAAAAAGAAACGCTCTCACATGCACCAGGATATTTATGTTGTTGTCGCGCAGTCATTTCAGTGGTGTCTAATAATTCATGATCCCATTTGCAATTTTCTTGGCAAAGATACTGGAGTCATTTTCTATTTCCTTCTCCAGTTCATTTTACAGATGAGTAAACTGAGGCAAATAGGGGTAAGTGACTTGCCCAGGGTCACACAGCTAGTAAGTATCTGAGGCCAGATTTGAACTCAGGAAGATGAGTGTTCCTAACCCCAGGCCCTGCACTCTCTCCACTGTGCCACTTAGCTACCAACCTTTTTTATTAGAGCAAAGAACTGGACTTAAAGTAGATGCCCATTCATTGGGGGATGGCTAAACAAGATGTGGTACATGAATGGAATGTGGTAAGAAATCCAGCCTCAGACACTACACACTTACTAGCTGTGTGATCATGGGCAAGTCACTTAACCCCAAATATATCACCAATCCAGCCTCAGACACTTGACACATTTACTAGCTGTGTGACCTTGGGCAAGTCCTTTAATCCCAATTGCCCTGCCCTCCCCCCTCCAAAAAAAAAAAAGCCTGTGTGGTAAGAAAAAGTTAATATGATGAGTATGGGGAACCATGGGAAGACTTATCTGAGCTAATGCAAAGCCTGGTCATCAGGATCAGGAAAATATTGTGCACAATGACCATGACTATGTAAATGGAAAGAATGGCAATTATAATGACCAAACCTGAACCAAAGAAAAGATATGAGTACACATCTTCTCCCACTTCTTTTTCTACAGATGTGGAATGTTGCATATTGTCAGTGGTTTTTGATTGTTGGTTAGTTTTGTTGAAGCATTTCTCAACCTCTTTCTCATTTCCTATTAAAAGGGATGATTCTCTGAGAGGGAAAGTAAGGAAAAGGCATCAAATTATAAGGTCCTTCATGGCAGGGACTGTGTTCTGTCAATTTTTGTATCCCCAATGCTTAGTCCAATGCCTAGCATACAGTAGGTACTTAATAAATGTTGACTGATTAATACACGGGGAAATATCAGTGATGTAAAAACAAACTATATCAATAAAATTATTTTAAAAATTAATTTTGAAAACTGAAAAAATAATCGAACCTCTAAACTTTTGAACTTGTGCTCTTAAGGCAAACCTCCAGGATACTTCAGCACTGCCCCAGCTGTTGACATCTCTTAGGCCAGAAATGTTCACTCTCAAGCCAACGGGATGAGAAAGCCGTGGGTGAATACACATAAATCTCAAAGGCTTCTGCTGCAAGGTAGCCATTAATGAATTCTGGTGGCTTCCCTTCATCCTACACCCAAGATCAAGGTTTGGTCTACTGTCCTCTGGGCAGTTCTTAGAGCACAGAAAAGATGGAAGAGATACCAGGAGTGATCTGTCCTCTTTTCATGGACCAGGGAAGAGGACTTCATGAAGGCAGCCTATCCTTCTGAGTCCTAACTAGCCAATCATCTTGGAATAACCCCAGTCACTGAAGCCCATTCCTCAGGAAGGAACAAGAAGAAGCTCCAAACCACCCAGTTCTGGGGACAGCCCTGGTAAGTAACACCTAATCAGCAATTGCCACCTATTTTCTTAATGATGTGCCAATGGATATGTCCATACTCTAAACTAGGAATCTTAAATTTTCTTGTGCCATGGACCTCTTTGGCAACTGATGGAACACTTAGATCCTTTCCCAGACCAATGTTTTTAAATGCATAGGAAGCAAATTGTGTTGAAATACAATTATTAAAACAAAAATTTTAAATGGAAGTTCATACACCCCAGATCTCTTGCTAAAGAGAAAAGTGTTCTCAAAAGTCTCAGACAAAATATTATCACCTATAAGCTCACCAAGTTCATTAAGAGAATTCCCTTTAACAATCTTTTCCTCCTCCCAATCTAGAGACCCAGGCTACAGAGAAACACCTAGAAGAGGGCAAAAAAACAATCAATTTTAAGGAAAGTGACTGCAAATGGGTTTGAGAATGTGGAAATGACCTGTGAGGTGGGGACAGGATTTAAATAATTGCTCATCTGTCTAATAGTAGTTTTACTTAAATACTCCTAGCACAATAGGTTCAGTCTGTCCATAGGCTGAGGAAAGAACCAAGAAAGAAAATAAACATCCAAGTCGATGGTGAGGGAATGAGTTTTGGGGTCTGCCACCTTTTTGTCCTGGGCTAAATCTGTGAAAATAAGACAAGAATAAGCTTCCCAAATCAATTACTCTTTAGAGAGATTGGGACAATAATTTCTTTTCTGAGCATCATCTCTGCTTATGAACCAATAAAATGAGAGTGAAAGGATTTTCCAGAGAGAGTACTTACAAGGTTGTGGGTTTATGTGTAAAGAACAGTAATTCCTTCATAATGCCCACTTCTATTCCCAAATGCAGGTTTACAGGTAAGGCTCCCCAGGGTGGGTGAAACCTAGGGTTCTTGGGCACCCTGTGGGAACCATACAATTGTACTTAATAATTCACAAGCCCCTAATGGATGTGCTTCTGATTGTCAGCCAGCAGAAACAATTAACTCTTTTCCCACACAAACATACACTATGTTATTATTCTTTTGTTTGGAGTTTTTTTTTTATTCTGAATACAACAAATACCAAATAAAATGGGATATGCATATATATATAAATGTATATTTATATTTATATACACATGCATATACATATATATGTATATACATATGTATATACACACACATATACATACACGTAGATATGCATATGTACATGGCATAATAGGACAAGAAGATTGAATATGAAACTACAGGCCTCTACTGTAGGCAGCTTGCGTCCCTTTTAAAAATATAAAAATTTGACATGCAACTTTCAAAGCTATCCTAGTTGTCTCTATTTTTGGCATTCATTCTGTGCATTTTTTAAAGATGCTTCAATGATTCGCTTTTCTTTCTTTTTCTTTTTCTTACTCTGTCTTATTCCCCACCCCTCTCTCCCAACTCACACTCAAATGGAAAAAAAAAAAAAGAACAACAAAATCCTTGTAACATAAATGCATCGTCAAGCTAACCAAATTTTTATAGTAGCCATGTATGAAAATGGATCTCTTATTCTACATCTTGGATCTATCACCTCTTAGTTGGTGGATAGCTTACGTCAATTAGCAGTCCTCTGGAATTAAAGTTGGTCAGAAATGATTAGTTCTTAGTCATGAAAAAATAGTAGCTACAAAATATAGCTCCATCCACCCTCCATCAACCTGGGGGAAACTCTCCCTCAAATATGCCCAGCATCCCTGGAAAACATTGGCCCAAACTCTGAGTATCCACGTAGGATACTCCCAACTCCTAGTTCCATGTTTATCACTACACAGAGTCATCACATACACCCACCGTGGGTATATCATCTCAACTTTGTTGTGCTCCGCTGGGCTCCCAGGGTCAGCTCCTCTCCAGAACATAATTCTCAATCTTGAAAGCTAGCTTTTTCTTGAGTCCACAGCTGGGTCCCTTCTCTGTGGCAGAACTCTTGCTCCTGGAAGCTGCTTCTTCCTTTGAACTATTGCTTCTTTGTACAAAAGAAATATCTCCTACATGTTGAGCGCCTCCATTTCAAAATGATAAGGACCCATGCCATCCAGTGCAGAAATATCCAGGGCTTTCCCTACAAGAGTCTCCCACATAGGTAGATCATAGATCATGGGCCCAAACCACCAAATTCATCCAAGGCTTAGTTATTTAAAGTCACGCAAAAGAAATTTTGTTTGTCCAATGAAGTTGCTCCCCTTAATTCATTCAATGGACCTGTTTGAACCTCATAAGGGTATCATTGTTTATCGTATTTTTTCTATAAGTTTAATACCTCAATAACACCTAGTGATTACATTATGGGCTTGGTAATTGCTCTCCCTCCCTCATCCCTCCCATCCCTTTATACAATGTCACTTGGGAGCTCACAATTTAAACTTACGTCATTGCTAGCTTCACTTGTCAGTGAAACTTTTAAAATATGAAAATATGTAGACAAGTCACTTTGACTCTGAACTCCAGTTTCTTTATTTGTAAAATGGTCAGGTCTGGCTAGAAGAGATCTAAGTTCCAGCTTAGCTCTGAATCTTAGGATCCTGTGGTCTGAAGTCTGAAAAAATTGGAAGGCCAAGATAACCTAATACTCTTAGATGATTTTTTTTAAACCCACATTTTCTTTAAGAATATATTGTGCTCTGACTTTCAAAGAGAAAAATGAAATGGCCACAGGATGGCAGTAAACAGTAACATAAGAATGGATTAAGCATTTATTAACCCTTACAAGTGTTTTAAAATATATGAAAATTTTCCATGAGTTTATGACGACTGCTTTTTTTCATTTTTTTTTTCAAAACAGATATGAAACCAAAGGTCATTCAAAGCGTAGCATTAATTGGGCCACAGTTTGTAGAGGTGAGGTCTTATCGAGTTTAGGATATCAGTAGCGATATACTAGTAAATGTTTAACAACTGTATCTCCAAAGATTCGTGACATATTTGTAAGTTTAATCTGCTTTATTAAATGTTCTCCATTACTTCCTTAAGTCTAGACAATCAACAAAACAATAAAGCAAAAGGTGATTTATAGCTTATTTGCTGATTTCCAGAGTGGTAAATGCATACATGAAAATTTATCAATCCACTCCAGTGAGCCAGTCTGAGCTGGCTCCAAGCATATCCTTGGATATCAATCTCCTGATGTTGTGCTGTGTTCTGATATCGTTATTGTTAGGTAGATTTTCTTTTCTTTTCATAAAACACTGTGAAAACACAATACCAACACAACTTGAAACCCATATGTACATTGGGAAAACAGAAAAGTTTTGTACCAGAGCTCTATTTCCTTTTACATTTGGATCTCCAAAAAAAGTTTCAAGGTATTTTGTTAGTCAAAAACATGGGTTTGTTTTTATTAACAAGGCAGAGGACACATTAGCTAAAAAAAAAATTGTCTGGATTTTTTTTCTTCTTAATTTTCCTGCCATCTCTAGGCTCAAAAAAAAAAGAGAGAAATGTGTGGGTGAATATAAGAACACCAGAAGACAAGGATAAGTCTACAAAGCCTTTCTTCTGCATTGCTTGCATGCAGCCCAGCAATAATGTGTTCACTTCTACCAATTCCTCACATGATGGGGACTAGACAAGATACAAATGTATCTGTTCAACATAAGTCAGCAACACCACTGTAAGATCCCACTCCTAACGTCTTTCTCCATAAGGTGTGGTATCCACTTCAGCATGAAGAGGAAGAGATCAGTGCCCAGCATCATAACGGTACAAAATAATAAGGGGAAGAAGGTAGAAAGTGGCAGGAATGGATAGAGAAGGATGTCAAATCTCCCCTGGCTCATGCCCATTATCTCTAAGACCTCTGGATGGTCCACTCATGACCTAAATAGCACTAAGTTATCAAAAGCAATTAATTAAAATATAAAGTTGTCATATGACCCACAGTGATGAACTTTTTTATTCCTCACCTCCAAAATGCAGAACTCTCAAGCATAACCTTCTGCCAGCATCCAAAAGCCTCCATTTCCTCCACATAAGGTACTTTACCCCCTCCAAAAAAAAAAAATAGGGCACCTTGTTTGACTCTTACCTCAAGGGCAAAAAGTCCTGGAAATGGCTCCATCTCCACATTATATCCTTGGAGAGAACTAATACAGCATTAAGTTTTCTTACTTGCCCCTGCCTCCACTTTTTCCCACTGAAAGAATGTATATAAAATCCAAAATTTATCTGTTCTTTAAAGTTTGTTTACCTTTATGGTTAGCTAATTTTAAAGCTATCTGGCTAAAGAAATGGCTGATCTCAATCATAGAGAATCATGAAAGAATGTAAACCATTGGAAGGCACATGATAGAAAATAAAAATAAAGAGGTTGGAACCTCTGTTTCTTTAAAATCATCAAAATTGTATTTTGGCTGGAGAATCTGGATATAAATGAGAGAGAATCTTACTGACAGTGATTTCTTTTACATTTTGTATCAACATCCCAAAAAAGAATACAAATTGCAACCCGGTTTGCCATGGGTTTTAACCCTTAAGTCAAAAGCAAGCCAGTTGACATTACTGTCTGGCAGGAGTCTAGATGCTACTGGGTCACACTGCCTCCTCCTTTCTTTTCTTTCTCTACCCCCACCCACTTCTGTGCAAAGAAATTTCTTTGTAGGCATGGAGTGAGGGTTGTGACTGGAGAGTACTTGGTAGGAGGGAAAAGAAATGTGACTGGAAAGTCTGGTAAGAACAGCATTCCAAGGGCGGAGACAAATAGTTGGCTTTTCTCTCCCCCTTATACAGCCAACTCTCCTACAGACACCTGACTACTCCAGGACACAGCTCATCTAGGACTGCCCACTTGTACTTAAAGGTAGCTGGGTATTATCATCTCTTCATCAGTCTTGGGTTTGTAGTTGTTGCCAAACATTTCTGTTATAGTCTCCTCAATCAAAACATTGTTTTCCTTGATAGAAAAAAAGAAACAAAATAAGAATTCAATAGTTCCATGTTAATTCTAGTATATCTCTGTCTCCAATCACCATCTCATCTACACTGAGCAACAGGCCTAGCCTCAGTTTGAGCTTTCTCTTGCTCTCCTTGCTGGCCTTAGCATTCATCTCTCACTTCGGCTCCTTCTGAGTTTTTATAGTCCAAACACCAAATTTTTTTGGGGGGGGAAACAATTGAGGTTAAGTGACTTGCCCAGGGTCACATAGCAAGTAAGTGTCAGAGGCTGGATTTGAACTCAGGTCCTCCTGGCTCTATCTACTGTACCACCTAGTTGCCCCCCTTAACACTATTCTTACAGGACCGTGTCATACTTTTATGTTTATCCTCAATCATCTTCCTTTATTTCCTTTAAACTCAATTTTTTTTTGTTTTCTTGTTTTGGACATTTATTGTTTAGACATTAAATATTGTTAAGGGGACATTTTCTTCTATTGTTTAGATATTGGATACTGTTAGAGATAAATTCTTTAAAAATCTTTATTATCTGAAGTATCCCTACTCATCCTGCTTTTTTACCCTTGATTCAGCCTGCCTGAGAACCTTCTTCACACCTTTCCCCTTATAAGGTGCCCAGTTACCTTCCTGCTCTTTCCTTCACTCCCCTCCCTCTCAACCCACCAACAAAATCTGCTCTTAGAACTTTCATTTTCATTAGGAAATATATAACTGATGACAACTTAAAATATTCACCTTCCTTGGCGATTTTCGCATTTTAATAAATATTAGGGCAGAAACCTAGCCTGTATGGACACCATAGTCCAATTGAACAATGTAGTTTTCTTTTGGAATGCTGTTGTCAGTGGACAGTATAGTTTTTATTTCAAATGCATCCATTTCGTCTTAAGGATTTCCAAGGTACATAGCATGTGCCACTTGTTTTTTCATTTGGGGTAAATGCTACAGCACATCAAGTAATCAATGTCATGAGGCCAGGCATTTTCCTGTCCCAGGGATCAGTCTTCATGGAGGAGCTAAGAGGCTACAAGATTTGCCTCCAAACTTCACATTCAGCTGGTCAATAATTCTATACCGTCCATCATTATCACCGCTTTAAGAAAAAAGAAATGTACCAGTGCAGAGGGAAAAAAAAAAGAAAGCAAATCATTATCTCTCTGTTCCAGGACTTCATCCTGTAGTGTGAGCCCATCAATGACTCCCAACAAAACCACTGGGAGCTCCAGGCCCAGGAGGCCTTTAGGCTCTGATCCTGAGCATTGAAAAGTTCAAGTGGAATAGCTTAGTCACTATGGTTACAGAGTTCCGTGTGTAATTTCCATCCCTTGCTAGGAACAGCTAAGTGACTAACAGGGAATCCAAACCTCAGCTCAGTCTCCATTTCTGGACTGATTATAGTAGGTAGTCTCACATGTGGCTTGTGCTATCTTAGACCTGGTATTTCTGCTCAAATATCAGATCTGGAAGGAAATAGTTACATTTAAGCTGTTGTGTTTTTTAAGGTCTAATTTCTCTGTCTACATACAAATTAGCTGAAATGCAATGTCAGAGTAAGACTAGAATGAAAAGAGTAAGGTAATAGCAAATTGTATGTCATGGGATCAGTTCAATTCAGCAAGCATTTTTCTAAATGTTTTCATAATGTTTTTTGCTTTTACTTCACATTTCTGGATATATACTCATAGATAGTGTCATGGAAACAACAAACATGAATTTAGACAGACTTCAAGAGGTAGTGAAGGATAGAAGGGCCTGGCATGCTATGGTCTGTGGGGTCATGAAAAGTCAGATACAACTGAATGATTGAACGATAATATCTTCTGCCTTCCCCACTTCCACTGAGACTTTAAAAAAGGAAGGGAGAGAGGGAGGGAGGAACAAAGAAAAAGGAAGAAAAGGGAGAAGGAACAAAAGAAAGAAGGAAGAAAGAAGGAATGAAGGAACAAAGAAGAAGGAAGGAAAAGAGGGAAGAAAGAAAAGAAAGAAAGAACAAAAGAAGGAAAGGAAGGAAGAAAAGAAAAAAGAAATCTTTAAGCAAAACCAATGGTGCCAATGACCCTATCTAGTAGTATATGCAATATTCTTCCCCCATAGTCATTATCTCTACCAAAAGGTAGGAGTTACGTTTGATCATCTCAGCAGATTTTGATCATTATTTACCTACTATATGCAAATCATTGTACTAATAGTTGGGAACATAAAAAAACAAAAACACAGTTCCTGCTGTCAGTGAACTCATTTTCAACTGAGGGAATGCTACAGGAACACAAATAAGCAAATAGAATATCATTCGAATGGTGAGATAGTACTAAAACCTAAGGAGATCATTAAAAGCTTCCAATGAGACGTGAAACTGGAGGTGAGCCTTGAGGGACACTAATGCTCCTACAAGATGAAAAATGCTTCCCAAGGGAGATGATAAGCCTACACCAAAACATGGAAGGAGGAGTTAGGGATAACAAGTAGGCCAATTTGGCTGGAATGCAGAAGGTATGAAGGGGAGTCATGTGAAATAAGGTTGGAAAGGTTGGAGGGAATGAGACTGTGTAGGACTTTAAATGTCAATGTAAGGAGTTTGAATTTTATCCTAAGAACAACTGAGAGATACTAGAGAGTCTTGAATAAAGAAGTGAGACTTGTACTTCATACAAGTGTTTTTGGTAAAAATATGGATCATGATTTGGAGAGGGGGAAGACTGGGTTCTGGGCGACCAAATACAAGACTGTTGCATATTTGAGTGATTTGGAGTAATAGCGGTACCCTCGAAAGAAACAGAGAAGTTAAAAAGAGTCCTGATTTTAAGGGAGAAATAATAAGCTAAAAGAGACTTTAGTGATCATGAAGAGACTTTAATGCCAGGATGGGAGTTTAGACTTTATTGGGTAAGCAACAGAATTCCTCCAGGGTTTTCAGATGTGTACATAAGAAGGATGAATATGGTGCCTTTTAGAAGGATGGGGTAAGAGGTGAGGAATATGGAGGTAGAAAGCCTGGATAAAGAGCTATTGCAACAACTCCCAAGAAAGACGTAGGGTGTGCTGGCATAGAACAGCGCCACTTGGATTGAAAAGGAGAGAATGTTTACAAGAGATGGCCCCAGAGGTAGAGATGACTAGGCTTGACAACTGATTGGATAGTCTCCAGCTCTCTTGCCCGCCTAGGGATAAGCCCACTCGAACATCTGCTCGCTGATTGGTGAGTCACCATTTTTGGAGGAGCTCCAGCCATACTGTTCACTTCACTTCCAGCTCAACTCACTCCTCTGTCTGCTCTAACTTCCCCCATTAGCTGCCTTTCCCTGGCACAGGTGCCATGTCTGCCCTCTTCCTCTCCAGATCCCTTTAAGTTTTGTCTTCTTCTAGTAGAATGTAAACTCTAGGAAGGTGGCGGTTGTTTTGTTTTCTTGTATTTGTATCCCTGGCACTTAGCACAGTGCCTGCTTCTATCTGTCATCTATCTATCTCTATCATCTATATCTATCGATCCATCTACCTACCATCTATCATCCATCTATTGATCATCTATGATCCATCTACCTAGCATCATCCATCTATTAATCAATCTATCATCCATCTTTCTATCTCTTCATCTATCTGTCATCTATCGTTTATCGATGTATCCATCATGTAGCTAGCTATCTTCCTCTCTATCTGTCTGTCTATCCATGTGGATGGCAGAGTGAAAAAAGTGCTTGGCCTGGAGTCAGGAAGACTTGAGTTTCAAACTGTAGCTGTATCACCTTGGGTAAGTCACTTAATTTGTTTGCCTCAGATTCCTCATCTATAAAACTGGGATAATAATAGCACCTATCTCCTAGGGTTGTTGTGAGATAGTAATTGTAAAGCACTTAGCACAGTGCCTGGCACATAATAAGTGTTGTTGTGATTGTGATTTTTATTTTTACTATGGAACAGTGGATAAAATGCTGGGCCTGGAATCAGGAAGACCTGTGTTCAAATTCTGCCTCATACGCTTAACTACTGTGCAATGTACAACCTCTCTGCATTTCAGTTCCTTCATTTCTAAAGTGGGAATGATCATAGCACCCACTAGGCTGTTATGAGTCAAATGAGACAGCATGCATAAGCACGCTCTGAGAACTCTGCACTATAGAAATGCTAGCTATTTTTGGTACTACCTAGGAGATGTGACTCTGAGTGACGTTTGGCCATTTTCAAAAATCAATTCTACCCTTAAGAAAAAAGTTCTGCAACCACTGAGGAGGTACAGAATAAAATCTCTGAAGACAGAAAAGAGAGAAAGATGTAAAAAGAAAATGGTGGGACGAGGAAGAGAAAAAGGAAGAGAAGAGAGAGGGGGGAGAGAGATAGAGAGAGACAGAGAGGGACAGACAGAAACAGAGACAGAGAGAGACAGAAAGAGGGAGAGGCAGAGGGGAGAGAGAGACAGAGACAGAAAGAAAGAGAAGGAAGAGAGAGGGAGAGAGATCTAAATATGATTGTTAGCAATATCAGAATCTTTGGAATGACCACACTTGGAGACTTTGAATGAGAAAACATTCATTTGGCATTATCCTTTCTAGAACATTTGATTTTTAAAATCAGTCCTATTACTTCATGGTCATGTTACCACCTCTCATCTGTTTGCTTTTAAACAAGGTCACATTGCTATTCAGCTGTAATAAAGTACATCCCTTAAATCCTTGGTGCTGCCTTTGGCATGGGATGTCCTTATTAGGAGTGAATAAGGAGTCTTTCTATCTGGTCTCCCCCTCATCTCATATAGTCTGAACAAAAGCAGGGACACAGGAGTGTAGTCATTTGTGTATGGTCTCTGTTTACAAACCAGGCAAGTCATCACTGCTTTGCATGTGGAAGATTCAGATTATAGCTTAGAGTTCGAAGGAGAAAAAAATCCTCAAACCTACTACTATATGCAACTTGTAGGATGTAATTAATACCTTCTCATGTAATCAATCCAACCTAAAACTTTAATGAGCTGATCAGCATGGAAGCTATTAACATAAATAACAAGCTCTGTATTTGTAAGGTTATTGGTATAAGCAGTTTGCATCATGAAAGATCAATGTAGTCTGAACCCCATCACCACTACTCCCAAAATCTTCAATAAATTCTCACAATGCTGTTTTAGATCATCTTAGCTTGAGCCAATACTCCATAAGCATCCTTTATTGATGTATACACAATCTGTGACCAATCCCTAAATGTGCCAGATTAGTCCCCCAAAATTTGACATGACCCCCCCCTACTCAAGTTCTAGGGCCTTAGCTACCTACAGATTCACTTTGAGATATCTTATATTACCTACTGCACAAATCGCAGCTTGGATTCCTGTCTAGCTCAACACTGTACTCACAGACCATGCAAGAATAGTAAATGAAGTGGCAAAGTAATTAATTAAGGCATAACTAAATGGACATCAGAATAATTTTCAACAATTCCATACATGGCACGTAGGTAGCTCAGTGGATAAAGTGCTAGGCCTGGAATAATCACGAAGTTCTGAATTCAAATCCAGTCCCAGACACTAGCTATGTGACTCCAGGCAAGTCGCTTTATCCCCTGGAGGAAGAAATAGCAAATTACAATAGTATCTTTGCCAAGAAAACCCCATGGACCATATGGGCCATGGGGTTGTGAAGAGTCAGACACAAATGAACAACAACAATCCATAAGCAAATGGCAGCAGCTTCCTCCACTCTCAGGTAGTAGTGAACTAGTCACTTCCCTGGGACTTGGATTTTGATCTTAGCACAGAGATCTACCTTATTCACTAGGATTGGATTCCTCCAAGTGAAAAGGGGCTCTTTCAGCCTAAAACACAAAAAGTAGCCAGACTTCTGTTGGGAAAGCAGGAATCCTTACACATCCAGTCATTCAACTAATGAAAAATTGTAATGTGCTCTTGTTCCCCATCAGGAGTCTTTCAGTCTTCTGAACACAGGCTATGAGAGGCTTTTCTCTTCAAAAGGATTATCCTTACTCCAGGCACCAAGACTTTAGAACACAGAATAGCAACCGAGGAATGGCTGCAGATAATGTGTCTTTTTTAACCTCAACCTCTGGCTCATCAAAGGCAGTGTCTCTGTCCAAAGGCCCTGTCTGACTTGGGCTTTAAAAGTCCCTGTAATTCCCACTTCATGTCCAATTGCCAGACCACAGGCTAAGATGATGCCATTCAGCATTATCTTAAAGCCTGTCTTTCCTTCAAACAACCAAGATATGTCTGGGGCTGAGGCCTCCTTGCTGTTCTCAATCTTCAGTTGCCTTTTTGTTTCCCAAGCAAATGAATGGAATGGGGAAGAAAGACCACCAAAAAAAACTGTGGGTGGAGGAGGCACTGTTCTTCCCTCCAATCCTTTGTTTCAAATTCCCAGAGCAGAAAAAAAAGAAGTCAGGAGAACCGATTTCAAATCTTGTCTCTAATGCTTACTGCTCCATTGATCTTAGACATTTCACTTAACTGTTTAAGGCCCCATTGTTTTTTTTCTTTCATCTGTAAAATGAGGAAAATTAGATTATATGATTTCTGAGATACCTTCCAGCTCTAAATCTATGATCATTTATTAATTGTACCCCTGACTTCCACTGGGAGTTTCAAGCTCAAGTTGTTATCACTAAAGCAAGGTAGCCTTTCTCATTTGGTCACAGAAACCTAGCCACTGAATAGGTTATAGAAGTATGTGCTACAATTTATACCATAAGAAATGAGGAGAGGGATCGTTTCAGAGTAACCTGAGAAGGTTTATATGAACTGATACAGAGTGAAGTGAACAGAACCAGCAGAATAGTGTATACAATAACTATAACACATTAAAGAAATACAACTTTGAAAGACTTGAGAACTCTGATCAATGTTAATGACCAGCCAAAATTCTAGGGTACTAATTACTGATGAAACATGCTATCTGCCTCTTGACAGAGAAGT
This sequence comes from Phalanger gymnotis, assembly GCA_028646595.1. NCBI lineage: Eukaryota > Metazoa > Chordata > Mammalia > Diprotodontia > Phalangeridae > Phalanger > Phalanger gymnotis. The sequence goes on along the minus strand of CM053623.1, from coordinate 296,062,710 downwards.
TACAGATTCAAAACACAAAAGGAAACATATGTTTTTGGACATGGCCAGTGTGGGAATTTGTTTCATTTGACTATGCATGGTTGTTACAAAGGCTTTGTTTTTATTTTATTTTTATAATGGAGTGAGGAAGTGTAATGGTGATCAGGGCAGGGCTTTTTGCTGTTCTTCTATTAAGTGCCTTTAATGATTCTGGTCTTTGTTTGAATGGGGCAGGTACAGTGGGATCTTTTGCCTTGGAATGTTTCTTAGCACTAAGACAACCAAGAGTCATTGAATTGTATATGATGTGGTGCTGGTGGTTGGAGCTTCCCCACGCTCTTGGTGTTAAAGAGATTTCTTACACTCTAACTAGTGAGCCTGAAGTGCCCCAGGGCTCTGAGACAGGTACATAAGATCTCAGGTTGGCATTTGACTTTTGGGGGACTCTGGGAAAGCTGTTGAACCCTCCCCTCCCCAGATTTGTAACCCAGATAGATGTTGGTGCTTCTCGGGTAACTATGAATTGTGATTTGAATCAGACAAGGTCTGTCTGTTGATGTTTGTAATTTCTGTTTGTATTTGCCTTGAAGTTCAGGGGTCTGATCTTTTCCCCCTGAACTAAGTGAACGATATATGCATGTTTGATTAAAGTAAGATTGTTAACCCCTTACAATTGCTTTCCTTAGAAAAGTAGATCAAAGAACCTGTGTTAACAGCCTTCCGTGTGCTGGTTGTTGTTGGTCTTACACAGCCATGGTAGCTGCTACCCACATTGTTGCTACAGGAGGGAGAGAAGGAATAGGAAAAAAAAATGAAAGATAAAAAAATTTTTAAAGAAATAGAAGGTTACTGAAGCATCTTTTAAAAATGCACAGGAGAGAACAGGATGAAAACAAAAAAACCACAGATAAGTAAGACACTTTTGAAAGATATAGGCTAACTTTATGATATTAAAAAAAGAAAGCTATATATAATAGAAAAAAAGAATCATATTCTGGAAACCTCCTTCATCAAAATGACTGGAATTCAATTGTCATATAGGATCCACTATCCAGAGCAGCAGGCTACACGATAGCATCAATCCTTACTGTCACTGCAGTATGGGGTCTAAGACTCAGGAAATGTTAGTGTAGCAGGGATTAATTAGCTTGAGAGATCATGCAGTAAGGGGAGATAGATATAAGTAGCTTCTTACTTCTCTGAATCCACATGGCCCCCAAGAAATCGGCCTTAGTCCTTGGCCTTTTTGTTTGTTCTTTCTATGTTTTAGGCAAAAGGAGTATAGTCTCCAACCTCGGGAGCTTCAAAGGCTGGGAGAGGAAGTCATGAGAATCCGGGGGTCAGAATCCAGGCCAGGTTTGCAACCAGTAAATGCAAAAACAGTGATGCTTTGAAAAGCAAGGAGTGACCTTTGCAAATGACCTTCAAGATCTATGCCAGCAAGAGCTAAAATGAACCAAATGGGCCAATGGGACAATTACATTATATGGTTACATTGGTCCAATAGGACCAATATTATGTGGGAACTGAGCTAAGTTGTGAGCCTGCTCCCCTAGAAACTGAAATGGCGTGAAGAGAGTTTGGGAGAGAGTGAAGAATGGAGGGAGAATGTGCACGTTTTTTCTTGTTATCTTTTCAGAATAAATTTGTTGTTGTTCAGTCATTTCAGTCATGTCCAACTCTTTGTGACCTCATTTTTAATAACATTTTTCCCAATTACATGTAAAAACACTTTTTATCATTTTCTTAAATTTTGAGTTCCAAATTCTCTCCCTTCCTCCAATCCCTCCCCTCTCTCAGAGACAGTAAGCAATTTGATACAGGTTATACATGTGCAATCATGCAAAACATTTCCATATTAGTCATGTTGTGAACTAAAAAATGAAAAAAAAGAAAAAAGTGAAAAATATTATTCTTTGATCTGCATTCAGACTCCATCAGTTCTTTCTCTGGAGATGGATAGCATTTTTTCATCATGAGTCCTTTGGAATTGTCTTAGATCATAATATTAGTCAAAATAGCTCAGTCATTCACAGCTGATCATCATACAATATTACTATGTATAATATTCTCCTGGTTCTTCTCACTTCACTTTGCATCAGTTCATGTAAGTCTTTCCAGGATTTTCTGAAATCATCCTGCTTGTCATTCATTATAGCCTAGTAGTTTCCCATCGCAATTATATACTACAACTTGTTCAGCCATTCCTCAATTGATGGACATCCCCCCAATTTCCAATTCTTGCTACCACAAAAAGAGCTGCTATAAATATTTTTGTACAAATAGGTCTCTTTCCCTTTTTAAAAAACCTCTTTGGCATATGGACCTAGTAGTGATAATGCTGGATCAAAGACATAGTTCCAAATTGCTCTCCAGTATAGTTGGATAAATTACATTTGGAGTTTTCTTAACAAAGATACTGAAATGGTTTGCCATTTCCTTCTCCAGCTCATTTTACAGATGAGGAAACTGAGACAAATAAGGTTAAGTGACTTGCCCAAGGTCGCACAGCTAGTGTCTGAGGTCAGATTTGAACTCATAAAGAGGAGTCTTCCTGACTGCAGGCCTGGCACTCTGTGCACTGCCATCTAGCTGCCTTTCGTACAATCTAATTGACATTCAGCAATTAAATAAAACTGTAATGCCAGTCATAAACCCCTAACATTACAGCTGATGGTGACTGGAACCAATGGCACTAGAGAAGAGATACCCACAAACCTCTCAGGGCACCCTGGAATCCTGAGAAGCACCAGACCCAATCCCATTACAATGGAATAAGGCAGATCCAAGTTTATCTCACTTCAATCTCTTTTCCTGAATACTAGTTTCACTTCCTACTTCTTCAGCAGGAGAATCATTGGCATTGCCAAGATTCTCTCCTTGATCATCCTTCATTGATGTGTGCACCTCAAGAACTCATCACATATTAATTCACTCCCCACACAGTTGGTCTGGCTTCGTCCATCTTGGTCAGAGACAGTGCTTCTTTGACTACCAATCTCTAGAAGATCCATTCCAAACTTGGCATGAAATCAAGGACCAACTCCCTCTCATGGTGATGGCAAGAGTGTGCTGGTAAATGTTTAACAACCAGGTCTTGACACACTTTCTAGTTTAATCTGCGTTGTTTACATTGCACTGTATACATTATATTTACATAAACCGCATTGTTTTCTCCATACCTTTCTTGGGTCTAGACGATCAACAAAACAATAAATCCAGCCCTGAGCTGTAGTATTTGCTAATTGCTGAGATATAAATGCTCACACTGAAAATTTAACAATCAGCTCTTGAAAGGCAATACAAGCTGGGTCCAGCATCTCACTGCTAATAGGAATTAATGAACTATATATAGACATCTTCCACACCCTCTGTACCACAAATTATCCATCTAGCTTCTGCAAGAATGCAAGTACTATGATATTAAGTTTTAAAAGACAAGACTAGTCAAAAACAAGTCCCCAGAGACTGCCTATTATCTATCTCCATGCTCCATGCTTTTCTTGCATTAGTTAATGCACTGATTAGGCAATGAGATGTCACAGTAGATGGAGCCCAGGACTAGAATCAGGAAGATCTGAGTTCAAATCCAGCCTCAGATACTAACTATCTATGTGACCCTGGGCAAGTCGCTTAACCCTATTTACCTCAGTTTCTTCATCTGTAAAATGAGCTGGAGAAGGAAATGGTAAACCACTCCAGTATCTTTGCCAAGAAAACCCCTAATGGGGTCATGGAACATCAAACACAACTAAAAGTAATCAACAACAACAACGAATTTTCTGGTCACTAGTTCTGTGTCTCTATCAGTAACCTCACTCTAGCTCAAAGCAGAAGTTGCTTACAGCTCTGTGCCTAATTTAACTAGCAAAAGCAGTCTGCATTGGAGTTCCTCAACTGGTCAATACATTCTCCCATGCAGATGAGTGAAAGGCAAGATGGAGAAGAATGTGCAGGAAGCAAGGCCTCGGTGAAAAGAGATTTGTTTGGACCTCTATTTTATTCCAATCAATTTTAATCAGTTTGAGATTTTACATAAATCATGTAGGGATAATTAGATAAGAAAAGTTCTTATAGTAGGCCTTTATAGTGGGCCTCAAACTTTAAATCTAACGTTCACAACTTGTTTACCAATTATGAAGCTCACTTGTACAACCACAAGAATGCTGATAAAGAGACCAGATACCTCCATCCTGTTTTGCTCATACTCCATGTCCAAGCCTAGCATGGGTGACATGATATGGAAAGTCCCCCAATTTGTTTTTACGCTTCCAGACCACCCTCTCTTGTCCAACATGAGCAGGGGACCATCTTATGACCATTTAGTCAATGGAGATGACCCCTGCCTTGCCCATCTTGTGACCACCCATGCTGGGCATCATTCGACCCTCCTGGAGGGTTGAAATCAAAGTCTATCGACCAATGAGATTCTATACATTACTATGCCTCTTTTGCACATTTGGGTAACAAACCCTATAAAGGTAAGACCCTATGGAGAGGAGGTATCTCAGATCATGAGGAAGATCTGAGGTCTACTTCATTAGAGGGGGCCAAGGACCCTTTAATAAAGTGCTATTGGCTTGGAGCTCTGCCCCAGAGATTTTTCTTGCAGAATGGAAAATTTTGGACTGTACACTAACTCTTAGCAAAGACTTTTTAGGCTTGCCCCCTCCCTCCCTCTCTGTCTCTCTGTCTCTGTCTCTGTCTCTGTCTCTGTCTCTCTCTCTCTCTCTCTCACACACACACACACACACACACACACACACACACACACATACACACACACACACTATACATATACATATATAGTAAAATATACAGATAACTGCATATAGTAAAATACATAGAATGATATATAGATACATATATACCCACCTATCATATGTTCATTACTAAATAAAAATAGATGCCTCATAAGTAGGACACAGTGATAAGAATGCAGGGTTTGTTTGGTTTTTTTCTTTAATTCTTGCATCAATAATCTTCTATCTGAGATAGCACCTTTTCCTAAGGATAAAGAAGTCCCCACACTATCATACAAACCAGAAATGCATAAAGAATAATGAGGAATTATGCTCATTTAGAAAAGAGAAATAGCATACTCCAGAAGGGAGAGGGGGAGAAATGTTAACAGATAACAAAAGGGAAACAAACAAGCTGAAATGGGGGTTGTTCATGGTGTTCCCTGGGTAACAGCAACTATTTCCTACCTTCCTCCTCCTCAACCACCACCGAACAATATGACAAGTCACGAGTACTGTGCAGCTTTGAATTGTAACTATGTTCAACATGGATTCATCTAATGCCAGTGTTCCTGAAAGTGATGGTAGTTCTCTAGAAGGTGAAAGAAATCATAATAATAGAGAGTCAACAAATGGCCCTCCACCAATTATCCTCTAGGATAACTTTATAATCAAAAGATGGAAGAAGCAGTGAGGAGAAATTCTATTCTAGAATGGATTCATACCAACAAATGGGAACTACTTGCTGTAGTAGAAATGATGGGAAACCTTGGAGATGGTGACCACAAGCATCTGGAAGACAAACCATCCCTTTGAACTCTGTGATCATTTGCCTCTGTGATAGTAGCAAATACCTTTAGCAAACAAATATCTTCCTGTACTATTCCTTGTTTAATAACACCAAAAATTAAGTTATCTATATTATTACATCTTTCAAAGAGTCTTTTGTGATTTTGACACTGAGGAGAGAAATCTTGTTGAAGGAGAATTTTAAGCAGGAGTATTTTATTCTTGTAAGTTGTGTGTCCAAAGCTTGAATAGGGTTGAGGCAGACCATATATAGATATTAAAGAAAGGAATTTGGTTAGTCAGAAAAAAGATGAGAAACTTAGCCACTGGGCTTAATTTTGTTTTGTTGACCTTTCCCTATTCTATTCATTTTGTTGAAGAAAAATATATTAATACTAGACCGTGTTTTAGGCACAAATCTTTCAAAAATATTTTTATTAAATTAATGATAATCTAAATCCAAATATTTCTAGTTTAGAGAAAGGACCAAACTGATAAAACCCCTTCACCCCTCGCCCAGACCCCAGACCCAGACATTTCTACACCCCAAGACAATATGAGTTAACATTTATAGGAATCTTGCAAAACATCACAATATGTTACGATCCAGTTTGGGGTTACCATTTTATTCCATCCAATAAAACAATGGTTGGTTAATATCTATTCAGTTCCTTCTTTGACCACATAATCCTTCAAGTGTTCTCCTGGAGTAATCCAAGGAGACCTTCCTAGGATCAATACTACTAAAACCCTCAGAATATGAAAGACAATTATCTTAAATAGAGAAGAGATAATTTTTGTTCTGTTTGGTTACCATCAATCCATTTTCCACATCTCCACTAAAGGCTTTTAGATTTTTGTTCTTTATCTCCTACACATTTTCCTAAAGGGGAAAATTCAGGAAGGATCTTAAGCTGGAGAAATATTTATTTTTTTAATATTTACAACTGAACTAAAAAAAAGGAGGCTTTTAACATCCTCCCACAATCTGCATGGGAGAACAAAAGTCCTGGGGATGAGAAAACTGGAAGGCACCTTAGGTATATTAACTCTTTCTCCTGATAATGAGTGTATCTATAGGAGAGTGTGCTCCATTTGTTATTGGCATATTTTATTGTTACTTTTCTTACTATTCAAATTTATTTAATGACTTTGCTTTGAACAAATTTTATTTTCTGACTCCCTAGTAGATTTGAGTGGTTGTGGACTTGACAGAGAGCCTGGAATCCAGTGTAATCACCCAGTATGAAGGACCTATGTGAAAGTTGAAGGACACCTCCAGGTGCTACATTCTCATGAAACAGATGTTTTTATATATTCAATAAACAATGACAATGCTATATTGCATTCTCTATACATTTCATCAACTATATCCTCAGCACCTTTCCATGGTTGTATAGATCTGTTTCACTGGAATATTGTTTCTGAAAACTCATCTTCTCAAACCTTCATCAATGATGTTCTCAGTAAATTTGTAAATTAAAGTTAAAAAAATTTCCATGACTGAAAGAAGTATTCTTAATTAAACAAGGAATAGAGATGATCATAAAAAATAAAATAGATAATTTTGATCACATAAAATTGGGGGGAAAAGTGTTTTTTTTTTGTGGGCAAAATCAATGCAACAGTAATTTCAATTGGAGAAAATACTTTCAAAAAATATTTCTGAGAAGTCCAGATATTAAAGATATATAAACATAAGAATAAAAACCATTCCCAAATAATTAAGTGGTCAATGGAAATGCACAGGCAATTTTTAAAAAGGAGAAATTCAAGCTATCAACAATTATATTAGAGATAACTCCAAATCACTAATAAAAAGAGAAATATAAATTTAAATTCCCCCTGAAGCTTTTAGGGACTATACTAGCTCTAGGCCAGTATCTGCTGGCCCATCTCAGAGATGCAAGACATCTCAACATATGACATATCTAACAAAAACCTAGTGAATGTGTACCTCTTCACTGTATCTAAGATATGCTTGAGAATATGAGAAATGATTTGGGTAAGTTGAGGTAAATCAGAAATTTAAACTATGAATAGACTTTGGCTCTTTTGTTCTCTGTAGGAACTCATGACTGCCTGTGTGCAGGAAAATCCCTTGTAAGTTCAGCTAAGACAAGCTCTTGCCTCTGATCACAGTCCCAGAGTCAACCATGGGATGCTAGATTCTCTACCCACTTCCTTCTCTCTATCAAACAATAACTACACTCAAAAATCCCAAAGCATAGATCTGAAATCGGCAGATAAGTAGTAACACCTTAAATAATCACCACCCTGGCATTTCCCAAAGGTGAGGGAGTGGGTTCTAAGTAAATACTTGGTTACTCACTGTTGAGTACCTGACTCATTGACTGGTAAAGTATGCCTCCTGCCCATTATGAGAGAGGTGGTAGATGGTAAGTATGAATGAGGGATATGATGTCATGTATGGCCACTGTGATGGCTTATTTTGACTTTATTATTAGCAGAGCTAGGAAGCATGACGTAGTGGGCAGGTAATAAATGGACTTGGAGTCAGGAAGACCAGGGCTCAAATCCCACCCAGTCATTTACTTTGACCTTTCTGTGCCTCAATTTCCTCATCTGTAAAATGAAAAGGTTAGTCTCGGTGGCCTCCTTCCAGCTCTAAATCTATGAACCTATGATCTTATTTGTTACGAAGAATGGTTCTACTAGTAGAAAATGAGATGAATCACTAAGAAGTGACAATGATGAAATAAATATAAAAGGGCTTTTAAAAACTTTTTTTTTAAGTTTTCCTGCCTTTAAAAAGTTTTTTTCCTCCTCCTGTTATTGTTGCTACTATTGTAGCACCCCTTCTGGGTTATTCCATAACTTGTTCACATTTGAGCGTTTGGTTCCCCAGAAGGAAATTCTAGGAATGACTATGTGGCTCTGTGCTACTTACTAGTTTGTGAGCCCCTATCAGGGTGTCTCCCACTAATAATCTGTCAGAGAACTTAGTTAACTCTTGTAAGGGAGCCGCTGAGGAATTAGGGGCAAGCCTCCAATTTTCACCAGCTGTTGAGTCTGCTATACTCCTAAATCTATTGGGACGCTAGGACTCCTAGGATCTTTTGGCTTCGTTCTTTAAAAGTCAGCAAAACTTAATCCACAATATAGCTGCAAAGTTTTGCTCAAGGGCAGGGATTCTTAACCATACTTGTATCATAGACCACTTTGGCATAGTCTGAGGAAGCCTATGGATCCTTTCTCAGAATAATGCTTTTAAGTGCATAAAATAAAATATATAGGATTATAAAGGAAACATGGACCACCAGTTTAAAAGGGCAGTTAGGTGGCATAGGGGATAGAGTGCAGGGCCTGGAGTCAGGAAGACTCACCTTTGTGAGTTCAAATCTGGCCTTGGACAACTTATTAGCTACATGACCCTGGACAAATCATTTAACCCTGCTTGCCTCAAATCTGTAAAATGAGCTGGAGAAGGAAATAGCAAATCATCCCCCCAAAAAAACAAAAAGGGTCATGAAAAGTTGGACACAACTGAACCACAACAAGTTAAGAACCCCTGGAATAGTCTTTATTCAATGATAACTATCAGAGTACCTGCCTTTCTATCTCTGGTTTCGATACCTTCTCATTGGCCTTCCACCAGGACTAAAACGCTCTCTCCTTACTTTTACCTGTCAGAATCACTGGTTTCCATCAAAAAATGTCACTGGTTTCCATCCAGAAATGTCACCTTCTACATGGGGCTTTTCCTGACCCATTCCAGCTATCAATGTCCTCTCTCACAAGTTCATTTTGTATCTGCTTTGCATGTGTTTTGTGTATACCTATACATATATATGTGTATGCTGTCTCCCTTGAGGGAATGTAAGCTCCTGGAAGGCAGGGGCAGTTTTAGTTTTGTCTTTATATCCCCCTCTCCTAGCCCAGTGCCTGCCCATGGTCAGCAATTATTACTTTTTCATTAATTGATTGATTGGTCAGAGTTGTCCTTAGTTCAACTGATATATCTATCAATAATGTCTTCTGAATGATAAAAATAAAATCCTTAACAATGATCCAAAAAATATAAGGCATACAGTGATTCCTACAAAGAGAACGTCATTGTTTCATCCCTCCTAAGCCCAGCTGGGTCCTCTAATACTGGACCCACATGGTCCTGAAAGAGAAAAAGGAGGAGGAGGAGAAAGAGGAAGGGAGAGAGAGAGAGAGAGAGAGAGAGAGAGAGAGAGAGAGAGAGAGAGAGAGAGAGAGAGAGAGAGAACAACTGTGACAAAGCTAGGCCATTGCCCCTCAGCTCATTTCCAAGTCAAAGCAGAAGCAAGTGGACAAGCAAGACCAGGAAGGAGGCATGGACTTCAATTCAGCCACCAGAAGAAGAGAGAAGATAGACTATCCCCTCTGGAAACTACAAGCAGAGAACAAAAGTAGGGCAAAACCATTGACTCTTCCTCCTATAACCTCCCTCCACCAGCAAGACAGAAGTATAAGAGAGAGCTTCCAGGTTCCTTCTCCCTTGGTGGCAGGTCCAAAAGAAGAAAAATAGGAAGAAAAACAACAAATAAGTTTCTGTTTCTTTAGATGACCACCAAGCAAAAAATATTTTTTTTAAATTAAAATAAGCCCACAATCAAGAGAGGAAAAGTAGAAGCCTATCTACCAGATTCTTGCTCCTTTCTCACCTAAAAGGCAAGAAGGTAACAAGAGGGAAGCCCGGCCTAAAACCAAACCAGACCCCATGTTTAGTCTCATACCTCCCCTCAGCCACACCTCCTTGGGGGTGATGCAATGGCTAGTCACACTGACAGATCTGCTGGTAGAAATTGGTTTGGAAGGGAGTCTGATTCCCAGTAAGGGAACAAAAATTCATCTTGTTCCTCAGAATTCACAGTCAGTCAGTCAACAAGCATTTATTAAGTGCCTATTATGTGCCAGCAAAAGACAGTCCCTGCTCTCAAGAAACTTACAGTCTAAAGGGGGAGATAACATGTAAACAGCTATGTATGAACAGGATACAAATATATGTGTGTATGTATGTATATATATATATGTGTGTGTGTGTATGCATATATACATGTATATATTATGTATATGTAATATGTGTATACTGAAAGAGACAATCTTAGCATGAATGCACTAAGATTAAGGAGACTAAGGAAAGGCTTCTTGTAGGTCAGACTTTAGCTAAAACTTAAAGGAAGTCAGGAATTAAGATGGCATGGCTCATGTCTATGATAAGAAGCTGCCCCTCAATCTATGACCCACTGGGGATACTTCTATCCTAGCAGAAGCCAGGTGGGAGAGAAGCAGGCTGTGCCCCTGCTTGCTCACCATTCAAATGACTGGAAGGTGTTTGGAGTTAACCATGACACTACAGGGATGAGTAGAGCTAGGGCCAACTCATAACCCTCAGTTGGACCAGATGGCCACAGAAACCACTTCCAACTCTCAGGACTGGGATAAAATCGGTAGCTTTTGTTCTTGCTGCTATCCATCAAAAGCCCATGGAATGAATACCCAAGAATGGAAACTCTTGCGATAAAATATAAAAGAAGGAGGTGTGAAAAGGTATTTATTTTAAGCAGGATATAACACTGAATTCTGGACCAATAATGAATTTACCTTGTCTAGTGTGGGTACGAAAATAACACACAAAAAGGAAAATCATTAGCAGTAGGGCTTTTGCATTCTTGGGGCTGGGTCTGTATTCTATTATTATAAAGACTTCCTAGATAAGGAAAGTTCCTCTACCAATGCAGGCTAGCACCTTCTCTGCATCTTATATTCTGAAAGGCTAGGAACACTGAGTTATTAAGTGATTTGCCCAAGATCACCTAGACCACATGTGTCAGAGGCAGAGCTTGATCCCAGGTTTCCCTGACTCTAAAACTGGCTCTCAATTCACTACATCATGATGCCTCTCCCTCCACCACCACCTCCACTCCATAAAAAGCTCACTATTTTAAGACCTATCCCACCTCTCAGGTCCATGTAGCAATTTAATCCAAATACAGTATTTCTATATCTAGAATGATTAACATTCGGGCTCCAGAAAACTTTGTAGTCTTCAAGTTAGGATGGAGCTTCAAAATATGTAGTTGGCTCTTCTCAGACACAGAGAAGGTGAAGAATCTAACTTGATGTCATCGATGAATCAATATTTATTACCAATCAATAAACATTTGTTAAGTGCCTACTCTGCACCAGGCACTGTATTAAGTGCTGAGGATACAAAAAAGAGAAAAAAGACAGTCCTTGCTCTCAAAGAGCTTACAATCTAAGAAAGTAGCTGAGCCTTGATTCAAACACAGGTCACCAGATTCCAAATCCAGGGTTTCCTACTACCCCAATGCTCTGAGATCACTTTTCATGATAGTTTCTAGTCATTTGTGAAAGCCAACAGAGAAGACGGTATCAATACAACTACAGCTGAAAGTCTACTTCTCTTAGACATTTTAAATAAATTCACTCCAGGAAAATGAAAGTTTCATCTTTCCAGGTGGAGTATTTAGAACCTAGGCTATGGCCTATGAGAACCCTCAGCGCTCTCTTTGGGTAATACTTTGTTTCTTCTTTGGCTAAGGTTCTCCAACAGTTCCTGGGCCTCTGGAAGCCCCTGACCTGCAGCCACACCAAGAAGGATCTCAACTTCCCTAGAAGAGAAAGAAAGTGTCATTTAGATATTCAGAGAAACAGGAAAAAACCATCCTCTCATCCCCTTCAATTTTAAATGAAAGCACCAGCATGCACCTCATTAGTGTAATGGAAGACTAGACAATGACCCCAGCCTTTATGAGCAGGAATCAGCATAATCTGCTGGTGCATTTCCCGCAGGTAGAAGACGTCTCATTCAGCAACCACGCTGCATTTGGATGTGAAATTGGCAGCATTGATGCTCTGTAGAAACTGCATTAAACCTGAAACCATTATCTCCAGGGATGGAAGGGGTGTAGGGTCAAGAACATGCCCCGAAGTGGTTTCAGGAAAATGTACTTCTCTTTTTGCTATGTCTTCGAAGTAAATATTCCTTTGCAAAAACTGATAATTTTTTTTAAAGTTAATTGACGTTAAGTGCTGACTGTAACTTGAGCACTGATACTATTACCACAAAAACAACTGTTATAAATATTTTGGAAGACTGTATACTTCTAGTATAACTGAGCCAGGAGCCACAGGGTAAGCTAACAGCAAAATGGTAGCAATTTTTCATTTGCTCTGAATGCCTGCCCTAGGATTGAAAGGAATAGCCATGCATCTGAAGGGGTTTGGTTATTAAACAGTCCTGCCCACAAGAAGGAAGGGGGAATGAGTTGTCTCAACATGCTCAGGGAGTCCATTGACTAGGCAGATGACTGACAGCTTGGGCAGTCTTGCTCCCCAATGTCTTCTGGGAATTATATGTAAAACCAGGAAGGGCACTCGGTTGTGGTAGTGGTAATATCCTGACCTAACAAACATCTCTCCTTCATGAAAGTTAGGCTGGTTTTTCCCTAAAAGGTATTGAAACCATCCTCAAGTCTTTGTTGGCTCAGGGACTAAGGACTCACATCACTTCATTGCTCCAGTACAAAGCATGATAAGCAGCTCAAGCAAGGGAGTTTCACTAAGCTCAATCAACTTGACGTGTCCTCGATGCCTGTCCTACTATGGCGATGTCAATCTCTCTTTGTTACTTCTGAATGACCTACACGTGCCCCATTTTGTTCCACAACCAAATCTAAACTAAAAGGGACTGGCCTGAGTCAAGCCCAACCCAAAACAATACTCTTCTCTCATGCTAAAATCTGCGATCTTATGAAATATTCTTTTAAAACAGTGATTCTCAAACTTTCTAGCCTCAGGACCTCTTTACACTCAAAGATTATTGGGGACTCACCCCCAAAGAGTTTTTATTTATGTGCATTATATATATATATATACATATATATATAGTGAGAGAGAGAGAGACATTACTGTACTAGAAATTAAAACATATTAATATTATTATAAAAATAGTTTCGACTTTGAAAACCCCCCTGAAAGGGTCTTAGGGACTCCTAGGAGCCACGGGGTCATATTTTGAGAACTGCTTTAAAACATTTGAAGCCCAACTATTTTGCTACAGAGGGAGTGTTTCCCAGCCAAAATCCTTAGCACAGGGATATAGGCCCATTTTCCACAATGGTTATGAGTGCCCATAGATATTTTTTGTGACTCCCAACTAGAAAGAGACAACTAAAAAAGTCCAACATGTGAAGACTTTTCCTAGTGGAACAGGAGGGTAAGAACAATTTGTTCCAATAGCCATGAAGGCCACTGAAGCAAGCACTGTAAAATGCTTAGAGCTTGGTCAGACATTGAAGACACCAAGGCTATCCACTGCGTCCTGAGCCATCCACAGCCATCTTGACTTTTGTCCTGCCACTGGCCTTCAACAACTCAGGAACAGAGACTGAGGTTGATGACTTTGAGCAACTCTGCTTTACTTAAATCCAATTCACAAACAAGTCAAGACTTGATGACATTGGCCCTCTTTGAAAAATGAAGAACGAACAACAATGAAAGGTCCTCTTTAACATACAGATATTATCTCTAGTTAGCCACACAAGAAATAGCTAACAAAAAAAAAAATTGTAGGCCACAAACCAGCTCAAAAGCCCTGCTCTGAGACGCATTGAAAAGAAAGCAGAATGCCCCATCCAAGGTGGGGATGAATGACACCATATATTATTTTGAGATAAGTAAAGAACACATCCCCTAAGGGATAGGGACTGAGGAGAGAGGGAAGGACAAAGGAGAATGTTTATAGTCGTCTTCTTACCCTAGAAAATCCTATTTGTACAAGATTATGTTGAAATGTGGTCTCTTCAGAGAAATTTCCTCCCAATCCCATCTCCTTATGGAAAAGTTACAAATTTAGGTGAGATGTGCAGGATCCTGTTCTACCCTCATCTTTGACCTCAGGTTCACAGACTCTCAACCCCTCATTCCTCTCTTCATTAACATAAAGTTAATTTTCAAGAATTGTAGACATTTAAGGATACACTATATATTCGTACCTTCATCAGAACTTATCCCAATGGAAAAAAAGATGGGATAGGGACTGAGTTACATGTTACCTGTGGATTACCTTACTTCCCATTAGTCAACAATAGTAAGTGAGGGCAAGTTCAGAAGAAATGAAATTTCAGTTGGACAGAAAAGGACGAGTAATTTGATTACCCTTCTTCAATTGCCAGAATTCTGTTTTTTAGCTTCCCAACTGCCAGGTTAAAGGAAGAATGAGGGTGACCCTGCTGGGAGGCTTGTCTGAAAGAGAAAGGAAACAGATAAAGGAGCTAGTAACTAGAAGAAAATAAAGAAGAAAAACTAAATCACCAAAGGAAATAGCCGGGGGAAATCTTCAAAGCAGAATTACTCAAAGTATGTACCAATAAATGACAATATCTTTGCTAGAAATATCATTCACAGAAATGCACAGGTTAGTCTTATCAAAGCCCCAAAGTTGTACATTTTAGTCTTTTAAACTGTTAACCACATACATCCAACAATATTTTAAATGAGTTACAGAAAGGGGGAGTTTAAGAAGAAAGTTTCTTATTGTACTATGTTATAGAAATGTTTGTTTTATTCCATAAATTAAAAATAAAACAATTTTTAATCCTAAAAATTAAAAAAGAAAGCTTCTAAATCTAGAACAAATATCAACCCAGATAGGAAAAATGTACCTAACTCCTAGAAAAAGCTGCCTATAGTACTTGCCTCTACTTTCTCACTGCCACTTATTTCTCAGCCCCTTATAATCTGGCTTCTCTTTTCACCACTACTCAACTGAAACTGCTCTCTAAGACTATTAATAATTTTTACTGATAAATCCAGTTAACTTTTCTCAATCTTCAGCCTTCTTGACCCTTGGTACAATCAGCCCCAGTTGGCTACCCTCACCCCTTGAATACTCATTCCTCTCTACACTGTGTTACTGATTCTTTGGTCCTTTGCAGGTTCATCATCTCTGTCCTGCCTTCTTTACAGAGCCAAAGGCTCTACTCTTGGCCCTTCCCTCTCTCTCTGTCTCTCTCTGTCTCTCTCTCTGTCTCTGTCTCTCTCTCTGTCTCTCTCTCTCTCTGTCTCTCTGTCTCTCTCTGTCTCTCTGTCTCTCTGTCTCTCTGTCTCTCTCTGTCTCTCTCTGTCTCTCTCTGTCTCTCTCTCTCTCCTTCTTTACTTGGTGATCTTGGCAGTTTCAATAGGTTTACCTAGTTTACCTCCAGATTTAGAACTTTCATGACTGAAAGGGTGGTGTTATCCTTGATAGAAATGGAGAAGTTGGGGAGAGGGGTGGGTTTGGAGGAGTACTATATACTACATACTTATGTAGGTATTTTATGTCTCCATCAATAGCATTTAAGTTCCTTGAGAAAAGGGATTCTTTCTCCCTCCCTCCTCCTCTCTCTCTCTCTCTCTCTCTCTCTGTCTCTCTCTTTCTCTCTCTCTCTCTCCCCCCCCTTTTTTTTTGTATCTGTATCTCCAGTGCTTAGCACAGGGTCTGGCACATAGGAAGCATTTAATTAATGCTTGGATGGTTGGTTGATTAGAAATGTCCAGTGGTCACAGGTTGTCCAATTTTAGTTTACATTAGATTAGATAAGACTAGAAATGTCCAATGAGTGATCCTAGGCTGCATCTCAGGAGCGAGACTGGGACCTGGGAGTCATCTACATCGGAGGCATCAAAAACAGCCCACAACAGTTCAAGCATGGCCTGAATCAGATTAAAATGCAACTAGGAAATATTTAACAAAATAAATAATAACAAAATAGGACATGCATAATGTTAATGTGTGTTTTTTTTTAATCAGTTTGTGACTCATGGAGATCCAGTTACATGAAATAATGGCGCCTGTTGATGCCACTAATCTACACAGAGATGATTATTAGAACCCATGGGAGCTGATAAGGTCATCAGAAGAGAAGCTATGGAGAAAAAAGAAAGGGACCCAAGACAGAGCCTTGGGAGACACCCACAGTG
The DNA here is from genome assembly GCA_028646595.1 of Phalanger gymnotis. Classification (NCBI taxonomy): domain Eukaryota; kingdom Metazoa; phylum Chordata; class Mammalia; order Diprotodontia; family Phalangeridae; genus Phalanger; species Phalanger gymnotis. The sequence continues at coordinate 296,046,223 of CM053623.1, read as the reverse complement.
GAAAGGATGATGATGCAGCTAAGGAGAGGGAGGGACCAAGGAAGATAATGTAAGTAAATGGCAGCTATTTTCAAAGGAAGGAAGTTGGCTTTAACTTTGATAAAACAGCCGTCTTTTGGGTTTGCACCAAGTTTACTGCTGTCCTCATTTCCTACAGTGCAGTCACTGTGTGTTATTGTTCAGAAGACTTAAAAGTAGCTCCTGAGTTCAGGTCTTTCTACCCTCTAGCCAACACACCACCCTGCCTCTGGCAGGGCGTTCCATGGTACATAGATACCATTTTTATTCTGCCACTCCTCAGTTACTGGTCATACATCTTGATTCTAGAGTCTTTTAATGAGTAATTCATAATGCTGTTCTGACTATTTTTGTACACATAAGTATAATCTGAGGAAGTGTATCTCTGAGTCAAAGACTATAAACCGCATAGCCTTTCTTGCATACTTAAGAAGTATGCATACCAGAAAAACTGGATTAATTCATACTTCTACCAGCAGTGAATTCATGTTCTGGTCCATTAGTTGTTACCCTTCGCACCCAACCCCCCCCAAAAAACGCCTACTTGTTCCTAAAATCAGAAGATTATTACTTAAATCCCAAATCACCAGCTTCTTCAAACAGGAGTGTAAGTACTTTCTCCTTTGGTGAGGCATCAAGGTAGCACAGTGGATAGAGTTCTGGGTCTGAAGTCAAGAAGACTTGAGTTCAAATCCAGCCTTGTATACTTATTAGCTCTCTGACCCTGGGCAAGTCACTTAACCTCAAATTTCTTTAACTGTAAAATAAGAGTGGTTATTATACCTGCCTTCCAGGGTTGTTGCGAGAATCATAAAATGATATTTGTAAAGTGCCTGACACATAGTAGGTGCTTAGTAACTTCTTATTCCCTTCCTTCCTTTACAGGACCAAATGATTATAGAATTAGCACTAGATGGGATCATAAAGGTCACTTAGTTCTACTCCCCCATTATATATATGCCATTTTTGCCCAGGGTGATCTTGGGCAATTACCTGAAGGACAGTCCTGTGATTCTGCATACTCTGCGTGTGTGTGTGTGTGTATGTGTGTGTGTGAGTTTGTGTGTGTGTGTGTGTGTACATGTATGTGAAGGGAGAAGTAACTTATTTTATTCCATAAATTTTTAAATGATTTTTTAGAAAAAAGAAATAACTTAAGGGGAACCATACAAGCCCAAAGTGAGGAAGGGATGTTCCATACAAATGAGGAAATTAAAGCCCAGAGTTCAAATAATGTGACCCAAGACACGCGGGTAGTAAATAATAAAAGCAAAATTTGAACCCAGATCCTCTTGTCTCCAAAGGCAGTATTCTTTCCACTGTATGATGCTGCCCTTCCATATTCCATATTGCAAAGTTGCACAGAAAACCATGTAGAATCTGTGGCCCTCTGGGCACATGAACTCAGTGATGTTTAAATAGAAAATTAATTCACAGAACCACAAATGTCACATTCTACAGTGAACTTGCTCTTCTACCATTTTTCCTAAGGAAACACAGCAGAGAATACAATAGGAAAGGAGGTGTAAACCCTATCACAAGAGACTTCTTCAAGCTTCAAGTCAACTTCTAGTTTCCAAAGGGAAGACAGAAGCAGCCCACTCTACTTCAGGTTGCTGAATGAAAAGATTCTGGGAAGACATGAGAGTATCTGGCAGTCTCCATCATGTCCCAACTCCACAACTTGCTAAGCTAGAGACTGAAAAATTTCACCGTGAGTAAGATCCAGGACCCTCTCCCTTGGTTAAGCTTAATTATCTCATTAATTCCTTTTCAATGTGTTGTCTGGTATATATTCTCCTGCGTATACCTTCTCTTATTGCTGTTTTGCAATGTTTTGGATAAATGGATTTCTTTGCTATTTGCTATGTGTGTTCATTTTGGTACTGATATTAGGTGGGAAAAGAGTCAAGCCTTAGCTATAGAGTTTGGAGGTCCCCTTTCCCCTTCAAAATGACAAAGAGATTAAAGTAAGCTCAAACCTGATCATATCCTCTAGACTAATATTGTTCAAGGGAGCAGGTAGATATACTTCTAGTCCTGTGTCTCCCCTCTCTATGGCCTTAGGCCCCAACTTTCTGCTCCCCTCCTATCAGGAATGAAAATCTCCCTTGGAGAAGTTTGGGACAGAAAAGAGGCTAGAAATGTCTATATCTATGATGCCTCCCTTCAAAACACACAAGAACAAGACCTCGCTATACTTGGTCCCCCAGCCACTGGGGGGCCCCCTACACATTGGGCTCACTCTCTCTGTCTCTACAGAGGTAACCATGCAAAAGGAATTTTTCACAAGGGACAGCTCCTATCTGTTTTGACATCATCTTCATTTCCTCATATCTCTCCCCCTTCTCCCATAGAACAAGCCAACCCTCATAACAAAGATTTTTTAAATGAAAGGGGACAAAACCAACAAACAAGTTAACTTTGCCTGATGGCACATCATACCCAGAGACAGTTCACTTCTGCCAAGAAGGGAAGCAGCTACTTTTCTCAATTCCTCTCCAAGGCCCACAGCTCCTTTCTTAAAATAAAAGTAGCCATGTTGAAATGGAGATCATTTTAACATGGCAAATGAAAGTCCCATTTCTGCCTGGTTTGCTAAATGCCCTGGATGCATATAAGTGCCTTGATTCCACTTTTCTGCAAGCCAGCGTTCACCTCTCCTTTCTTAAACAGTCAAGCTCCATCAGAAAGGAGCCAGGGTGATCAACCATAATTGACTTAGCTCTTCTCAGCAATACAATGACCCAACAATTCCAAAAGACTCATGATGAAAAATGCTATCCACATCCAGAGAAAGAACTGATGGAGTATGAATAAAGATCAAAGCATACTACTTTCATTTCATTTTTTTTCATAATTTTTTTCCTTTTGTTCTTTCTTCTTTTACAACATGACTGACATGGAATTATGTTTTATATAATTGTACATATATAACCTGCATAGAATTGTTTACTGCCATAGAGAGAAGGGACAGGAAGGAAAGAGGAAGGAAATTTGAAACTCAAAATTTTATTTTAAAAATGAATGTTAAAATTTTTCTTTATATGTGATTAGAAAAAAATAAAATAATATTGAAAAGAAAAAGAAAAAAAGAGCCAGAGACCCTCATAGCAAACTGTGCAAAAGCAGAATGATGTCATGGAAAAAGCAATGGATTTAAAGTCAGAAGAATGGAATAATAAGATATGGGAGTCAATCCTGTCTCTACCACTTATGAATTATGTTACTTTGGGCCAGTATCCAATTAGAACTCCCAGGAAAATGAGCAGTCAGGACTAGATGATCTCAAAAGTCCTTTTCAGTTCTAAAATCTTATGATCCTATGGTGAAAGAAATTTTAAAATTCCAAGCCTTCAAATAAAAGAATTCACCCTGTAAACTAGAGTTTGGAAATGGGCTTCTTGATTTATTTGGGGTTTTTTTTCCCTGATGATTTTTTTTTCAGCAAACCACTCACTAAAAGTGAGAACATCTGAGTAAGATTAGAGGGCTCCACCTTCTGAAAAGCCACAGGTGTAAACAGTTTGCTCTAAGTTACCCAAATTCATTTCAAAATCTAGAAGAATCTGACTCCTTGAAGCTGAGGAATCTTCCATAATCATTGAACAGTGACCCTTAAAACTCAACGGGATGGAAACATTACAGCATTTGGGACTTCGAGCTTCTGGCGAATGTGGACCATTATGCAGCAGATGTCCATTCTCTGTTAAATGGGTCTGGACAGCCCTGAAGCAGTCTTTAAGTATGGCTATTTTTGTTGCATGCCCACATATCCTAAATTCTATTTGTTCCCCACCACCTGTCTCCATGCTGGCAGTGTGCCTGGCATCTTCAAAGCTACTTTATTTCCATCCACTATCCTCCCAGAGGAGCATGAAAAGGGAGCATCCATGAGCCAGGTATGTGTCTTCAAAGTTATTCTCAGCTTTTTATATATAATGACTCTCCTAAAACAAGCCGTTGTTTTTGTTCAAGAGAGCCCAGAAGACCAGGGCTAGACAGCCAAAGCCAAGAGCTGCGTAGAATCAGGATTGTGAAGGCAGGTATTTGGTTTATTGGGCAATATATATTTGAATCATAAAGAGGCTTCATCAGGGTTTTTCCATTAGAATGAAAATGTACAATTTACAGATAACTGTCCATGGTATTAACAGGTTCAGGTCTGACAACCCAACAGAACCAGTGTTGCTGAGTTCTTGATTGTTTTGCTGTTTAACTAGAATTGTACATGTTATAATAGTCCTGTAATACTCCAACCCTTACCATTCGACCCTAAGCAAGTTACTTAACATCCATTGGTCTAAATTTCCTCATCTGCAAAATAGTAACAATGATATTTTCAATACTTATTTTGCAGAGCTGTTGTGAGGAAGCTGCTTAATATGTCTTAAGTGGTAGGTAGATATAAGTAGTGTTAGGTTTGTTAGCTGTTTTTTTGCTTTAATTATCTGAACCTGTCTAGATTTTCTCAAATACAAAGGATAACTAACTACACTGCCCTCTGCTTGCTTTATGTCGCCTATTTTGAAATGTACTTTTTATTTTTCCTCAAGAAGGATAAAAAGGGAAACCAAGACTATAAGCAAAGCAGTAGCCTAGACTCATTCAAGGATGAGGGAGGTCTTACTGCTTTCTAAAATGCCCTCAAGAGAGTTTAATGTTCTTTAAAAAACAATCTCTTGAATTCCAATGTTGTAACAAATGTAGAGCTTCTTACCTAAACCAGTGCATTGCCATCTCTTCATTCTTGACTACGCCGGCTCCTGAAGAAAAAAGCAAAACAAATTACAGAGAGGAAGACAAATTAAATAAATTTCTTGTCACTCAAATCTTCATGCTTAGCTATAGATTTGCAGCCAACTCCTAGTCAAGGTGCCCTCCCCCAAACAGACTGTGCTCTAGCTGGGCACAGGGGTTTACCTTTCAGATATCTCTGTCCTAAGATGTGCTGGGCATTGGGGTACCCCAGACAGGCATACATGTGGACCACCTGGAAATGGAAGTTGTCATAATACTGCCAGATGTAAAGCAGGAAGACCAGGGAGCCCATTACAAACAATACCTACAAAAAAAGAGAAGGAGGAAAGCGGTAAAAGAATCAGATGGAGAAGGAAATGACAAACCACTCCACTAAATCTGCCAAGAAAACCCCAGATGGGGTAACAAAGAGTGGGACACAACTGAAACAACTCAACAACAGCAACAGAAGAATCGGAAATGCTCGGATGTGAAAAATCAGACAGTGGATTTTATATTCTGGAGGACACGAAAAGAAGACAGAATCACAGCATCTCAGAGTTGGAAAGGACCTCAGAGGCCATCTAGCACAAACCATCCCTGAAAAAGAAAGCTCTTTACAAAATACGCAACTAATAATCATACAGCCTTTACTTGAAGTCATCCAGGATAGGGGCACCCACTATCTCCTTTAGCAGCTCATGCCACTTGCAGAGGGCTGTAATTGTTAGGAAGTTCTTCTTTATATCAAACCTAAATTTGCCTTCTTACAATACCTTCCTGTTGCTATTGATTCTGCCCATTGAGGCCAAACAAGTGGAATACTGCTTTCACATCACAGCCCTTCACATTTTTTTAATATATTTTTTTATTTATTTCATCAAATACTGCTCAATTACAGGTAAAAAGAATTTTTGACATTCTTTTTTTTATTTTGAGTTCCAAATCCTTTCCTTCCTTCTTCCCCCTCCTTCAGAAGGCAAGCAATTTGATATAGATTATACATGTGAAATCATGCAAAGCATATTTCCATGTGAACCATACTGTTAAGAAAACAACTTCCCCCAAAAAAAGAAAAATTTTAAAATATGCTTCAACTTGCATTCAGACTCGATCAGTTCTTTCTCTGAAGGGAGATAGCATTTTTTGATACAAGTCCTAAATTGTCTTGGATCATTGTATTGATCATAATAGCTAAGTCATTCACATTTAGTCCTTGTACAATATTGTTGTTACTGTGTACAGTGTTCTCCTGGTTCTGCTCACTTCATTTTGCATCAGTTCATGTAAGTCTTCTGGGTTTTTCTGAAACCGTCCTACTCATCATTTCTTATAGCACAATAGTACTCCATCACAATCATAAACCACAACTTGTTCAGCCAGGCCCCACTTGATGGATATTCCCTCAATTTCCAATTTTTTGCCACCACAAAAAGAGCTGCTATAAATATTTTAGTACAAATAGGTCCTTTTCCCCTTTTTTATGTCTTTGAGATTCAAACTTAGTAATGGTATTGCTGGATCAAAAGGTAGGTACATTTTTATAGCCATTTGGGTATAGATTCATGTTGCTCTCCAGAATGGTTCACAACTCCACCAAGAGTGATTAATGTACCATAGGCTCCCATTTCGAGAGAGTGAGTCAATGAAAAAAATTGTTATTAAGGATTTTACTATGCGCAAAGTACTATGTTAAGTCACAAAGTATGGTTGAATAAATCTCCAGAGACAAGAACGGATAGGAAGGAAAGGCTGGTGATAACCTGGTGATGCAAGTGACACCACTAGATGGTTCCTTCAGCTCACATTTAGTGGAACAAGGCCCCATGGTCCTTTTGGGACAGCAGTAAGACAGATAGTCTTGCATCATCTATAGTGTCATTTTCATTGATAAAACCTTATCCTTTTCCTTTATAATATCCACACTGCCCACTTTTCATGGTTGTTGTGAAGATGAAATATGCTAATATACATAGAAGATTTTATGGATTACAGCTCTATATAAATCGTTATCATTTATACCCATCATTGGCTTCAGAAATTAATAAAGTACTGTATGAATGCCAGCTATTAAGGTTTCCGAGGCATTTGACTTAGTTTACCTTATCTGATCCTTGAAATAACCATGTGGAGCAGATGCTATTATTGTCCCCATTTTTCAGATGAGGAAAGTGAGATTAAGTAGCTTACCTCTAGTCATGCAACTGGTAAGTAATAAAAGCAGAGCTTGAACCTGTCACCCCATCCTGAGTCTAGCACTATTTTCTTTACACCATGTGACCCTCTCTCTAATGCCCTCAGATGACAAGTGGAAGAAGAAAAAGGAAAGGAACAAATAATATTCTTTTGAGTGAACACAGTATCTTAGACCTAGTGTCTCCTGAAACACCAAAAAAGAAAAAGTCTATTGAATTCTAATCCCACTGAAATTATGGGAGGTTTTTATAATGACTTTGTTTTCTTTGATTTTCTTTTGCCTGGAAAATTCCCCACAGTCTGAGTGACCAAGAAAAACCCTCTTCTTTCTTGGTTCCGCTCCTGACTACTTCGACTTTTCCACCACCTTCCCTTGCACGTGACCCCTTCCTCCTTCCTATTGGCGAGTTCCTCTCCAGAACCTTAATTCGAGAATGTGTCCAGTCCAGCCATGACTTACTTCTCTCCAAGCCCCACTCTGGACTCTCAGAACCTTTCCATCTTATGTTGTACAACCTACAACCTACCTTGGCTTCCTTATCTACCACCCGCCCCTGCTTTTCAGCTCCCTTTTGTATTCTCCCTCTTATATTCCCTTTATATTAAAATATAAGCTCCTTGAGGGTAGGGACTGTCTTTTTGTTTGTACTTGTATTGCCGTTGTCTGTCTTATAGTGAATGCTTAATAAATGCTTATTGATTGACCTACTAAGACCAGCAGTTTGTCATTAAGCATTTATTAAGCACCTACTATTATTAATTATTAATTAAGCATCTACTAAACTAATGTGCCAAGCAGTGTGCTGAGCACAAAGAAAGGCAAACAATAGCCCCTGTGGTGGTGGGGGGAGCTCACAAGCTAACTGTGCATTAGTGTTTTGTCCAGATGTAGAGCGGAAGAGTTCATTTATTCTTCGTTTTCAAGATGAGGAAGTGATCAATGTTCCCCCTTTCCCTCACTCTAGGCTACTTCCCTGGTATAGGCTTGTGTTACCTACAGGAGACTATCGTAATAGTTTCCTACTTAATGTCTCTGCCTTAAGTCTCTCCCCTCTCCACTTCATCCTACCAAACTGATTCTCCTAAGCATATCTCTGACCTTATCACTCCCTTGTCCAAGAAAATCTAGTGAATCCGTATTGCCTCTAGGAAAAAATACAAACTTCTCTCTGGAACTGGAAGCCCTTCACCAACTGTCAGCTGGCTACTTTTCCAGGGTTATTATACATTATTTCTCTACATGTACTCTATCTACGGGCAGACCAAATTGATTTCCTTGCTGTCCCTCATACAAGACACCAACCTCCGTACCTTGATGGAGGCTAATCCCCAAGCATGGAACACACTTTCTCCTCATGCCAGCCTTTTAGTCCCCATTTTCAGACAAAGATGAACTCAATGGCTACCTCCTACATAAGGCAATTTCTGATCCCTCTCACTTCAGCTATCATTTCCCTTACATTATCTTGCATTTATTTTGTAAAAATGTTTGTGTCATTTATATGTGTACATATTATCCACTCTCCTCTCTCCTTCCCTCCTTCTTCAACTCAAGTTAAGCTTCTAGAAAGGATCATGGTTTCTTTGTTGTATTTGTACCCCCCACAATGCCTGACACACAATAAATGCTTCATAAAAGCTTGCTGATTGATTAAGCCACCCTTTTGGAGGAGGACAAGCTCCTAAAATAGATCTTGGGCAAGTAAATGGATTGATGGAGTGGCTTCCTTAAAATTCCACACTGAGAATAAACTTTTTATCAAATATGCTTCTCACTTTTATTTCCAACCACTCTGAAATGAAGAGGGGAAAACCTTTGGCTTTTCCTGGTTTTAGCTGGAGGAAAATTCAATGCCATCTAAAATGAAGGAATGACTACAACAGAAGGGGATAGTGGCAGTAAGATATTTTAAAGCTAGGGCTACAGAGTCCCAGAATAAGCTTGGTTAAGTTAGAAAACCTTTGCAATACTACATATTCTCTGGGGATGTATCTTTTTTTTTGGGGGGGGGGGAGGCAATCAAGGTTAAGTGACTTGCCCAGGGTCACACAGCTAGTGTCTGAGGTCAAATTTGAATTCAGGTTCTCCTGATTCAAGGGCTGATGCTGCCACTGCCTCAGGTATGTGTCTCATCATCTTGAAATCTGGAAACATATTTTATACATCTATAACACCTTCAATAAAGAGGATAAAGATAGATATTTCACCTGTGATGTCAGTGGTATGAGGAATTCCCAGATGAAAAATTCCATCCACCAGTGTGGCTCACCTATCCTGCTAATCTTATATTGTCCCCAGGATAGTGAGAGGTTAGATGATATGTCCAGGGTCACATTGAAGACTTGAAAGCAGACTTCCCTGGGTGGCTCTCTAACCACTACATATACATGCTGTCTCTCTTCAATAATTATGAGCGTAAATTAATGGTTGTTACTATCAGGAAAAAAAAATGATGACTACCATGTTTGTATGGGCTGATATGTTTGGAAAGACAATCAACCAGTCAACCTTAATGACTCAGAATGTCAAAAACTCACTGGCAACTAGAACAGCCAAATTAAAACAGCCAGAGGCTCCAAAGCATCAACTCAAGTCGTCAAAAATCAACCACTCAACATGGAACTTGTATATATTAAGTATGACCTACTTTATCTGTCTTATACCATTAGATTGTGAGCTCCTTGAGGACAGAGACTGTCTTTTGCCTTTGTATTCCCAGCCCTTAGCACAGTGCCTGGCACATAGTGAGTTTTTAATAAATGTTTATTGACTGACTATTAAATGACCTTCTGTAGTAGGAAGGCCGAATTTATAATCTCAAATATAATCATGTATATGTTTGAATGGTTCAAAATTGCAAGGTATGAGAGGTTCTCTAAAGAGAAAACAACAAGAAATTTATTTAGGCCC
>CM053623.1:296006782-296036258 GCA_028646595.1 Phalanger gymnotis | reverse complement strand
TTCTCAAGCCCCGCCTCAATGACCAGAGACCTTTGGTTCCTGAGTTGGCCCCTCTTAAGTCATTAATCTACACCCAAACAGGTTTCACACCTAATAGGGCTTTGGGCCTGGGGCTTAGCACTTAACAGCTGAAAGTACTTCCACTCAAAAGGAACAAAAGCCATACTAAGGAGACAATTTTGCTTAACAACACACCTTCCTTGTGCCTAACATAATAGTGATATAAATACCAAAATGATATAGTCCTTGCCTTCAGGAAGCTTATGTTCATTTAATGAAGTAGCTAAAAAAAAAAATTGGTTCAAAACTGGAAAGAAATTTGGTTTTCCTCTCTACTTTTGGAAATGCAAACCAGATTTAAAAATCTGGTGGATGAAAACTTATTCTAAGGCTTTTTTTTTTGGCAAATTGATGCAAAGATATTGGGATAGGGGAGGGGAAACTAACACTAGCACTGCCTTAGTACCAGTCAGCATCACCTCACACCTGCTGGTTGGTCAGCCTGCCATCTCAACTCCAGGCTATCCTTCACTCAGCTACAAAGGTGACTTTTCAAAATCTGAGGTCTGAGCCTGCCCCCAACTCCTCCTCAGTAAACCCCAGTGGCTCCCTAGCACCTTCAGGATCAAATGTAAATAAATAAAATAAATACAACAAATCAAATAAATACAAACTCCTTTTTGGCTTTTAAAGCCCTTCATAAACCAGCCTCTTCCTACCTTGCCAGTTTACTTACACCTCACTCCCCACCATGTACTCTGCAGTCCAGTGACATGGGATTGCTATTCCTCAAATTGGACACCAGCTAGGTAGAGTAGCAGACAGAGTGCTCGTCTAGAGTCAGGGAAGACCAGAGTTCAAATCCACTCTCATGCACTGTGTGACCCTGGACAAGTCACTTAACCTGTGTCTGCCTCAGGTTCCTGAAAAATAAAGTAGTGATGATAATAGCACCACAAACTAGAGTTGCCGTAAGGATTAAATGAGATAATATTTGTAAAATGCTTAGCACAGTACCTGGCACATAGTAGGTGCTATATGTTAACTATTATTATTATCAAATGAGATAATATTTATAAAGTGCTTAGCATAGTGCCTGGCACCTAGTAAGTGTTATATAAATATTAACAATTATTGTTATGCAATGAGATCATTATAAAGCACTACCTGGCACATAGTAGGTAAGGAATAAATACTTATTTCCTTTCCCCTTCTCCCACTCCAGGCATTTTTATTGGCTTTTCCCCATGCCTAGAACCCTCTCCTCCTTATTGCCACCTCCTGCAATAAACCTTTCCCAGGCCTCCTAAATCTTTAGTGCCTTCCCTCTAAGATTACCCCCAATATATTCTGCATATATCTTGTTTGTACATAGTGGTTTGCTTGTTTTCTCCCTCTTTAAGAGCAGGGGCTGTATTTTACCTTTCTTTGTATTATCAGAGCTTACTATAGTGCAGGTCACATAGTCTGCACATACAATACTTGTTGATTCGGCTTGACTTTTTTGCAAATATAATTTTGCTTCTCCCCTCTGTAAGACTCAAACTACTTTGCCAATCCAGAATGCTTTTGATTTAGTCTGTGTGGGTAAATTACTACATACTCATATAACACATACAATTCAGGTGCAGTTAGCACTCCACAAAATTTGTGTCTCTGCTTCTAAATAATGAGCGGCTCCCTTTCAAAACTCACACAAATAAAGGTTATTTCCTACCTCAATCCCCAATCAAACAAAAGACTTTAGTTTCTAATTGGAATTCCGGATCTTGATGGCTGTCATTAAATGTCTATTGTTCTTCTGGGACTGGGCTGGCTAGCAAGTAGGTGTAACTGCTGGTTGCCACAGCCTCTTCTCAGAATCCCAGCTATAAACAGACTCCTGAGATATCTCTACTGTCTAATTATGGCTCTAAAAACCAAGTTAAACCCCAAGCTTGCAGAAAACATAGAGCCTTCCAAGATCGAGTCAGTCTTGACAAACCAGAACAATGATGACTTTATCTGAACCACTGTCAACTACCAGAATATATCTGTCATTCATATCTGTGGATGCTTCTATACAGATGATGCTGTGAGTCACAACCATGGGATGTAAAAGCTATACCTTAGAATTCACAGTTCATTTTATAGATAAGGAAACTGAGGATCAGATGTGAAGGTCATCCGGAAAGTTAACAGTAGATCTGGGAGTCTCCTGACTTTGGTCCCCATCGCTAAATAAATTCCAGTGGCTTCCTGTTACCTCCAGGTAATTACTTTCAGGATCAAATATAAAATGCTCTGTTTGGCATTCAAAGCCCAAAACTAGCACCCTCCTAACTTTCCAGTCTTCTTACACTTTAGTCCCAGACAGGTACTCTTCGAATCAATGACACTGGTCTCATGGCTGTTCCACAAACAAAACGCTCCATCTCTCTGCTCCAGGCATTTTCTCTGGCTTTCTCCCATGCCTGGAACACCCCTCCTCCTCCACTCCAACTACTGATCTCTCTGGCTACCTTTATGTCCCAACTATAGGACCTCTCTCAATTCCGATACCTTCCCTCTGTTAATTATTTCCTACTTCTCATATATATATAACTTGCTTTGCACATATTTGTTTGTGCATTGTCTCCCCCATTAGGAGGAGAAAGTGAAGCTAGTGACTTTGTATAGCTCTCTCCCTCCTTTAAATCCAATTCACTTGCATGTCAAAGCATCACCTCCCTGATGTCATGGTCCTCTTCCGAGAATGAAGGACATGAAGGACAAACAACAACAAAAAACAGTTTCTTGAAGACAAGAACTGGGTTTTTGTTTTTTGTTGTATGCTTGAGGGTTCTTTTGTTGGTATTTGGTGGGGAGGGTGCAGGGAGGGAGGTGTTTGCGTTTTTGCCTCTTTTTGTATCCCCAGCAATTAACACAGTGCCTGGCTCATAGTGGTGTTTAATAAATGTTTATGGATTGATACTCTAATAGAAATAGAATTCCTCCCTTTTTTGATAGGATCTGAGTCAGGAGGAGACCATAGCAGTCCACTTGCTAATCCAGTGAATACGAAAGCAATTTTTTTTTCCCTGATGGGTACCTTTTAAGCTGCTAATCCTCAGTGCTAGAGCGTGCAATCCCTATTGGCTCTGTTTATGAGCTCAGGTGGGAGAGAAACCAAAGGACAGGAGGTTTAGATCAAGCCCTTTAGAACCTGTCTAGGTATCAGTTAGAGAAATGGTGAGTCTGTCCCCTTGGGATATGGGGCCCCAGGTCTTAGCCCTCATTCTCTGTGCTCTCTAAGAGGAATCTTGGGAAGCGGAGGCAACTGTTAGGGTTTCAGACCCATTTTTCCAGGGTTTATAAGCTATGGTGTCCTGACCAGTGTTAGAGGTCAGGCATGTCAAGAGGAATCCCCAGAAGCTGAAAAAAAACAGTTGTCAAAAAATGGGTAAAACTAGGTTTCTTCAGCACATACTCCCAAACAGAAACAGTTCGGGCAGGGGAAGAGATAGCAAGTGGACAGTCAGCCTCAGCTATAAGTGGCACCAGAGATTTGTCCATATAGAAGAACTTAGCCATCAGGGCCAAAACAGGATCACAGAGGTGTCCTCTTTCCCTGAAATTTAGTCAAGGGGGATAGGCATGGCCAGGGCTCAATGCTAAATCAGCCTCTCAGAGGCTGGGGTACTGGGTACATAGGTTAAAGATGACTGGCTCTGAGTTTTGGTTCTGATTGCTAATTAGTCATGCTGAGGTGGAGGGAGGTAGTGAAAGGCCTAGGCCTATTCGATCACCCCAGAGAGTTAATTACCATATGAAGCAACCTATTCTAATGATGAACTGTGCTAATTGAAGTCAGTCAACAAGCATTTTTTAAGTGCTTAAGATATGAGTAGCATTGAGTTAAGAGTGAAAGGTATAAATAAGGAAAAGAAGAGCTTAAGGAGTTTACATTCTAATGGAGGAGAAAAAGATGTAAAAGGGGAGCTGAAAAGTGAAAGGGGACAATCAAGAATGGCTGTTCTGTACTATTGTCCATTAGAAATGATGAGCAGGGGGGCAGCTAGGTGGCGCAGTGAGTAGAGCACTGGCCCTGGAGTCAGGAGGACCTGAGTTCAAATCTCACCTCAGACTGTGTGACCTTGGGTAAGTCACTTAACCCCAATTGCCCTGCCAAAAAACAAACAAGCAAACAAATGATGGGCATTTCAGAAAAACCTGGAAAGACCTACATGAACTGATGCTGAGTGAAGTGAGCAGAACTAGAACACTGTACCACAGTAACAGCAACATTGTGCAATAACCAACTTTAATAGACTTAGCTCTTTTCGTCAAAACAAAAATCTAAGACGATTCCAAAAGACTCATGGAAAATGCTACCCATATCCAGAGAAAGAACTACGGGGTCTGAATGAAGATTAAAGCATATACTATTTTTTCTTTTTTTTTTCTTTCTTGTGTTTTTTTCCCTTTTGTTCTGGTTCTTCCTTACAACATGGCTAATGTGGAAATAACTTTAATATGATTTTACACATATAGCCTATATCAGATTGCTTGCCATCTTGAGGAGGGGAGGGATGGAAGGAGGAAAAAAATGGGAACTCGAAATCTTATAAAAGTGAATGTTGGAAACTATCTTTACAAGTAATTGGAAAAAATAAAATACTATTAAGTAGGGGGAGGGAGGAGACAGGAAGAATGGCTGTTTTGAGGTCTTTTCCAGAATGGAGTTTCTGAGAAGAGCTCACCAATGGGAAAGGCGGCCCTCATGAATACAGCCAGGAGGTAGTTAAGGCATAGAGGTTAAATCTGGCGATACAATGGAAAGAGTTCATCCCTTTCTCACTTTCTCCTCAACTTTATCCCTACTTCTTCTTGTCCTCCTCCACCCCACTGGTGGCTCAGTGGATCGAGTGCCAGGCATGAGTCAGGAAGACTCATCCCTCAGACAATTACTAGTTTTGTGACCCTGGGCAAATCACTTAACCCTGTTTGCTTCAATTTCCCCATCTGGCAAATGAGCTGGAGAAGAAAATGTCAAACCACTCCAGGATCTTTGCTAAGAAAACCCTGAATGTGGTCACAAAGAGTTGGACAGGACTGAACAAAAAACAACAACAAAAACAAAAACAAACCCACTGTCATCCTAGGAAATCTCTACCTTAAGTCTTGTCTCCTCATTGGTGATTCCCTCCTCAGAACCACCATTTTAGGAAGGACTCCAGAATGCTTCATCTCACTTTTGGATGTCTTCAGGCTTAATTTCTTCCACAAAACATTCAAGTCAATATTAAAGCTTTCTCCTCAGACCTCACATAACATGTTTGTGTTTGGTGAGATTTCATCTTATTTTTCTTGGGGTGCTAACCTCCACACTACCTCCCTGCTATCTCTTCTCCAAGGTAGTGATAGAGTAGCCTGCCTAAGTGGAGTTCTGGTAAATGTTTAATAACTAATTCTCCAAAGGAATTTTTAAAAAAGACTATACCCAGTATTATTAATACTTTCTCTATCACTCAAATAATTATAATAATAATAGCTAAAATTTGCATAGTACTTACTAGGTCCTGGACACTATACTAACCACTTGTTTCAGTTGATCCTCACAATAACCTTGGGAGATAGGTACCATTATTACCTTCATTTTACAGTTCAGGAAACAGAGGCAGACAGGGGTTAAGGGACCTGCCTAGGGTCACACAGCTAATAAGTGTCTGTGACCAGATTTGAACTCAGGTCTTCCTGACTCCCTGTGGTACTCTATCCAATGGTCTACTCAGCTGCCAGTCTAGACAATTAAGAAAACAACCAATTAAGCCGTGATTTGTAGCATTTACTGATTTCTAAAGGGTAAATGCTCACAGGGAAAATTTAATCATTGGCTCTTAACAACCACCAGAGCTGGGTCCAACATACCCTGCTCCCCTTCTTTCCAACTACCCTCTTGTGTTGGCTTCCCCTTTTAGAATGTAAGTGCCTTAGGGGCAAAGATTACCTTGCTTGCTTTTATCTGTATCCTTTGTGTGCCTGGCACACAAAAAGTGCTTAATAAATGCTCTATCCCCCTATTTACTATGGAGTCAGAATCTCACTTTCACCAACTGCTGATTTCTACCTCTGTGATCTGTAACAAGTCTCTTCATGACCCTGAGTTTTGGTTTCCTCATCTGTAAAATAAGAATTATGAAACATAGGGCTCTAAGGTTCTGTCTGGATTCTAGATCTATTAAGTATGAAATTTCTTTCTGATATTAACCCCAAATCTGTCTCCTTATAACTCCTACCCATTGGCCCTAATTCTGCCTCCTGTACCAAATGCATAAACAAAACATCATCTGTTTTTAAATATTTGAAGACAGTTTTATTTCTCTTCTTATCCGCCTTTTCTCTGGGTTAAACAACCTCAATGCCATCAACAGTTTCTCACTTTGCATAATTTCTCAACTCTTTTACTATTTTGGATGGACCCCTGCTTATCAGCGTACTTTCCTAGTGGGGATGCTTTCCTGGTAAATTCGAAAATGTTAGCAATTGCCAAGATTATAGGGATGCTATTTAAACACTCTTGGACCACAAGTGATCTATTACAGCTGAATTATGACTGATAAGGGCTCCATTGCAGACAAGTTACTCATACACCTTTATCAGTACTTTGCACAGACCGGAAGGTGGGGACCTATCAGCTCAATCTGCTTTTATCCATGTTTTTTTCACTTGACCGGACCATTTACTCAAAGTACAAATGAAGCTTTAAATGTGACAATGAAAACAATGAGTCAGGATGATTGCCTTTTACAGAGAAGCTTAACCCATAGGAGTCAGTCTTTAAAGTGAAAATACAAATAGTTTCATTTATTTGTTTTCAACCACAGTTAGCAGAAAGATAATGAGTTCATGGAATATTGCCCAACAAGGAAGAACAGTTTCCTCTGAGTTAGTAATCATTCAAAATCAGTAGTGTCCCAAATG
Source organism: Phalanger gymnotis (assembly GCA_028646595.1). Classification (NCBI taxonomy): domain Eukaryota; kingdom Metazoa; phylum Chordata; class Mammalia; order Diprotodontia; family Phalangeridae; genus Phalanger; species Phalanger gymnotis. The sequence goes on along the minus strand of CM053623.1, from coordinate 296,029,316 downwards.
CAATCTTGATGCTTCTTTGGTCAAGGTATGGAGAAAGGGAAACTGTGTGACCTATGCTAGCTAGGTAGTTCTCAACCCTTCAGATGCTTCAGGATTGAATTAAAGGTTGCCAGATAATCATCTTGTACCTAAAAGGCATAGCTCAGTCTTAATTAGTTATTTTCTCTCGTTCTTTTTTTTGGGGGGGGGGGGCAGCACACACTTTCAAGTTCATTGATGTCTTTTGTTTTCACATTATATCTATTTACAGATCACTCCCACATTGTGTGCTTCTAGTACCAAAGTTATTACAGTTAAATAAAACACAGGGACCTGATCTGAAAGTGTATGCAGCATTTGACATCTGTGGTACACACACACACACACACACACACACACACACTCCAAACTCTCTATATTTTTTAATGAACAGAAATCTATTTTTCTCTTCTTTTTTACCCTCACCTCATTGGGGAAAATAAAGAAAAGAAAAAGAAAACAAATTTCTTATAACAAATATGCATGCTCAAGGAAAGCAAATTCTCCCAATGACACTACACACATATACACACATATACATCGATATTGTTCAGTTGTATCCAACTCTTCGTGACCCCATTTGGGGTTTTCTTGAAAAAGATATTGGAGTGGTTTGCTATTTTCTTCTCTAGTTCACTTTACAGATAAAGAAACTGAGGCAAACAGGGTTAAGTGACTTGCCTAGGGTCACATAGCTAGTAAGTTGAGGCTGGATTTGAACTCAGGTCTTCCTGACTCCAGGCCCAGGGTTCTGTCCACTGAATGACCCGACTGATATATATGTGTATGCGTGTATATGTATATACATATGTATATACCATACATCAATTCATTATTTTCAAGCCTTGGGAACTCTAGGGAAAAGGATAACTATCTTCATTTTTTTTTTTTTTGAGATTTCAAGTAACCCAGAAAAGCAAATCTCATGTTCCCAAGCTTTATTCTAAGAATATCATAGAATCATAATTTGTATCTAAAGTAAAAAGGGTTTTCTTAGACGTTCTCTGGTCCTAGAAGTGGTAGGCAAAACTAGGATTAGAACCCAGCTCCTCTGACTCCAAATTCAATATTCTTTAGATCAAATCAAGCTTAAAAAATTTTTTTAAGTGCCCACTATGTGTCCCTTATCTATATAACATGAGGGTTGGACTATGTATCTCTAAGTTTTCTATCTCTAAAATTGCACATGTGTATATGTGAGAGACAAAGAAGTTAGGAATTTAAATGGTATCATCAGGGAATGTAAATGTCATCATCAAATATAAAATATATAATTGATATCATTAAAGAATCTGAATCTGAATTTCCCTCTGCATGAAATGATTTTTTCCTTTCCATCTTTTGATTAATAACACTTCCTTCATTTTGCCCTCAAAAATTAATTCAAGAAGAAATTACTTGGTGTTCTCTATTCGTCTATTTTGGTGCAGCTAGATGGTAGAGTGGATGGAGCCCTAGACTTAGCGTCAGGAAGATTCTCCTCTTTGCAAGTTCAAATCCAGCCTCAGACACTTAACAGCTGTGTAACCCTGGGTGAGTCACTTAGCCCTGTTTGCCTCAGCTTCCTCATCTGTAATATGAGCTGAAGAAAGAAATGGGAAACCACTCCATTATCTTTTCCAAGAAAACCTCAAATGGGATCAGGAAAAGTTGGACACAACTGAAAACAACTCCACAACATTAATCCATTTAAGTGACCCACTCTGTAAGGACCTTTGGTTAGTTGTTTGTTTTTAATCAGACCAGTGCTTTCAGTGATACAGGTAATTCCCAGTGAGAAAATTCCCTTTAGTAATGCAGATCAGCATCTGCTTCCCTACAATTTAGTCTTATGAGAGTTGCTCAGGCCACTGAATGGTTAAGTGACTTCCTAGGGTCTCATAGCCTTTGCGTCAGGGTCTGGACTTGAACCCAGATAATCTAGACCCTGAGGTTGGTTCTCTATTCATTGTACCCCATTACCTCAGCAGTTCAAATTTGAGCAAACGGACAATTTCTAAACTGCCTTCTTCAAGAAGCCTTTCCTAATTCCCCCCACCCCAAATGCTAGTGCAACCACTCCCAAAACTACTGACCAATGGATAAAATGGTCAAGCCAGAGAAAAAGCTGCTATAAGGCAGGTAGGTTGTGCAGTGGATAAATTGCTGTGCCTGGAATCAGGAAGACTCATCTTTCTGAGTTCAAATCTTGCTTCAGAAACTTACTAGCTGAGTGACCCTGGTTAAGTCGCTTAACCCTGTTTGCCTCAGTTTTCTCATCTGTAAAATGAGCTGGAGAAGGACATAGCAAAACATTCTAGTATCTATGCCCAGGATACCCCAAATGGGGGCATGAAGGGTTAGATATGACTGAACAACAATAGCAACAAAAGAGAAAGGGCAATAAGTCTCAGAGGAACAGGAATATGTCACGTACAGACTCTGAAAGTAGGATTTTAATATCCTGTTCATTAAATGAATATTTAATGAGTGGTTATCATGGACAAAGGCACTGTATGCCCTTTGTATATTCTTCATCTATACAGATATGCATGTTGTCTTCCCTCTTTGGAATACAGCCACACCTCATTTTATTGTGCTTCATTTTAATGCATTTCCCAGATATTGCATTTTTTATAAATTGAAGGATTGTGGCATCCCTGAGTCTAGCAAGTCTGGTGGCACCATTTTTCCAACAATTTGTGCTCACATTGTGTCTTTGTCACATTTTGGTAATTCTAGCAATATTTCAAACTTTTTCATTATAATTATATCTGTTACAGTGACCTGTGATCAGTGATCTACGCTGTTACTATAGTAATTATTGGGGGAACCAGGAACCAGAGACACAACAATATTGAAATTAGGACAGTTAATAACCCTACAATGGCCTCTAAGTATTCAAGTGAAAGAAAGAGCCAATCTATCTGGCAAACTTCATTTTATGGCTTGTCTTATTTTAAGAAATTGTCACTGCCACCCCAACCTTTAGCAACCACCACAAAGATCAGTCAGCAGCCATCGACTTTGAGGCAAGACTCCCCACCAGCAAAAAGATTACAACTCCTTGAAGGATCAGATGATGGTTAGCACTTCTTAATCAATGTACGTACGTCACTTTTTAGACATAACGCTATCGTATACCTAATAGACTGTAGTACAGCATAAACATAACTTTTATATTCAGGGAAGCCAAAACATTTGTGACTTGCTTTATTGCAATGTTTGCTTTATTGTGGTGGCCTGGAACTGAACGCTGCGATACCTCCAATGTTTGCCTGTATAACATCTTTGAGGCAAATCGCTTTTGCCTTTGAATCTCCAGCTTTTAGCACAACGCCTAGATGGTAGGTGCTTATTAATCGAATGATGATTTTCCTTTACTCACATACAACTCTTTTGATACCTCAGGGATCTGTAATTCTGTCATTTCACTGTTGGACCCTCCCTCTGAGAACAAAATTTACAACCGCTCCACAGCTCAGGAAATCATCTTTGAGATTCATCGTGTGGCTGGTGGGTTGGGGTGAGGGAGGGGGACAGAATTATCCTTATCACCCTAGTGATGAGCCAGCTATTCTCAATGAAGGTGATCTTCAAAAAGGAACACACTGTCCATCACTGTACTTGGAGCTTCTCCATCTGGGTAAAACCCACCAGATTATGTGCCTCGCAGGCATAGCCAGTATACATAGGCCTATATGTTACAAAACCTCAAATACCAAATATAATATAATGCAAGATGTATTTTTACTAAGTAAGATGTCTGTGCTGGAGTTTAACAGCTAAGTTTTGAACACCTCAGGAAGGCTCTGACTTCCTAAATTTCATGCAACCAGCCAAAACGTGGCTTATTTCATCAAAACGGTTTATGTTGGTACAGACAGAAGAAATGCAATTATTTGACTTATTTGTATCTACTATTTTTTCTGACCCATCAAACCAGTTTGTATGTGTGGACAAAAACCTTAGAAAAGTTGATATTTTGAATTCTACATTTTAATGATAATAATAAAAATTAGCTTTCATTTACTGTTTTTGCAAAATGTTTCACAAACATCATCTCATTTCATCTTCACAACAACTCTGGGAGGTGGGTGCTATTATCATTCCCATTTTACAGATGAGCAAATTGGGAGAGAGAGGGAGGGTAAATTGGTAAGTGAGTCTGAGTTGAGATTTGGTCAGGTCTTCCTAAATCCACGGCAAAATGCTCTAACTATTGTCAAACCTAGCTGACTGTAAAAATCTAGAATGCTTTCTCCATGCTATGCATCAACTCTTGCTGCATCTTATTCTATATTCTGGAGCATTATGAGAACATGATGCAGTATACACATTTTTGTCAGTCAACAATGAGCCAGGCATTGTGTTAAGCACTGGAAAGGCCAGCTCTGCCACTAAAAAGGCCCATAGCCTTTGTTGAAAACTAAAAATAAGTAAAGTAACTTAAAAAAAAAAAGAACCAGATCTAACAATTCTGAAAATAAAAAATAAATAAAATAAAATGTTATTTTTATTAAACATACTATTATATTTTAATTTAATATTATTAAATATTACAATAAAATAATTAATTTAATAATAATTTTAAAATATTAAAATAAAAAAAACATAGTCTTACCCTCAAAAATCATACATCCTAACAAGGAAGACAATAAAAAATGATTCACAGTTAGACCCCTACCTCTCTGAGGTTCTGTCTGCTGAGAATTATGGGCCTATAGAGTACTGGGCCAGGAGTCAGGAAGACCTGAGTTCAAATCCAGCCTCAGACCCTTATCTGTATGATCTTGGGCATCACTTAGCCACTATTGCCTCAGTTTCTTCAACTGTAAAATAGAGATAATAATAGCACCTTCCTATCAGGGTATACTGTAATGGTATGCTTATAATCCCATATAATTGTATATATAATTGTAAACTTACCTCGCATTTACTCCATGGGACGGGAGCCTGTTTCTTGGTCTCCTGTGATATCCATGATCTGAAGGATTCACTGTTCCTTGCCTGGGGCCTTCCTTTTCGTTTCTGAAGTAGGGAGGGCACCATATTTCTTCCTTACTCATTTCCTCAGTTCCTTGCCTTTCTGCTAACACACTGACTTTGAATGACTTTTTCTTAGCCTTTCATGACAGGGTCTGCTTCCCTTCCCCCTCCCCCCTCCGTTTCAACCCATTCTCATTTTACCTTCCAACCTCAGCCAATACCTAGTGCCCAAATTTCCTTCCATTAGCATCATTTGGCAAGGTTTTTGTCTTCTGATTTATGACAGAGATTATCCAGCTGCTCTCTTAGATAAGAGACCCTGGCATGAAGTATCTGACAGTCAGTCTCCTCTTTCTTCCTGGCTCTCATTTCTTTGTAGAATCAAAGAGGAAAAATAGTCTTTCCCCAAAATAGCTCTGACATCAACCTTTTACCAACCCTTAATATGCTGAATTTCCTAAACAATTCCCAAGGCCACCTCTGCTCTTCCCTCTGCTCAGAAACACAAGTACGGCAATTATACAGCATTTAGTGAAACTATTTGAAGTTAAGAAAGAAGTGTGGTTCCTACCCATGATATAGGAAAGCAATATGAGATGCTTGGCAGCTAGTAGGAGTCATTTATATGCAACAACATGTACAATTGCTATTTCCTGAGTAAGAAGAGTTATGTGGACCAAAAGGAAAAAAAAATGGATTAAAAAGGTCAAGTCAGAGAAATGAACCACTGGGGAACAGGAAGGTGGGGTATGGAGACTGCAAAAGTAGGATTTTAATATCTTGTTCATTAAATATTAATGAGCCTCTACTATGGATAAGGTGCTGTGCTCTATATACACTATGAGGAATGCAAAGATAAGTAAGACATAATCTTCGCCACCTTCACCTCCTCACACATCTCTATCCCATCCCACCCCCACCCCCCCAAGAAACTTGGATGTCAAAGATGTCAGTCAACAAGCATTTATTAAACACTTCCTATGTGCCAGGTGCTTTCCTAAATGTTAGAGATAAAAGAGAAAGCAGAAAACAGGCCCTGCCTTCAAGGAGCATACATTCTAATGGGGAAAATAACAGGTAAATATGCAAATACACAAAAGATACATACAGAGTTATAAAAGTAATCCAAATACGAAAGGCATCAGCAGTTAGAGGGACCAGGAAAGGCCTCGTGAAAAAGGGAATATTTGAGGTGAATCTTGAATGATGCCAGGGAAACCAAAGTTGAGGTAAGGGGGCAGAGCATTCCAGGCCTGGGGGACAGCCAGGGCAAAGGGCCAGAGTTGGCAAAAGGAGCATCTTGTTAAGAAACAAAAGTCAGGCCAGTATAGCTGACTCAGACTTTGTGGCAGAAGATAATTTAAAAAGGAAGGAAAGTGAGGAAGGGGCCAGGTTATAAAGAACTTTCAATGCCAAACAGAGGAGCTTATCTTTGATTCTGGAGGTGAGGGAGTCACCGGAACTCACTGAGCAGAACACAGATGGTTATATCTACATGTAAGAAAGATAATCTTGACAGGTTAGTGGAAGGTGGATTAGAGTTCGGAGATACCAGAGGCAGGGAGATCAGTTAGAAGGCTATTGCAGTAGAGGCAGCTAGGTGGTGCAGTGTGGATAGAGCACCAGCCCTGTAGTCAGGAGGACCTGAGTTTAAATCCAGCCTCAGATACTAGCTGCATGACCCTGGGCAAGTCGCTTCATCCCGATTGCCTCCAAAAGAGAAGAAGCTATTGCAGTAGAGTGGGTCAGATGATATAAACCAAGGATTGGTTGCATGAGTGGAGAGAATGGAATGTATAGGAGAAATGTTATAAAGGTAAGAAGAAGCCCTAGAAAGTACTGGATTTGGAGTCAAAAGGCATGAGATTGAATTCCATTTCTGCTATTTACGATCTGTGTGACCTAAAACAAGTCACTATGACTTTATGTGCCTCGGTTTCCTCATCTGTAAAATGAGAGGGTTGGATTAGATAACCCCTAAGGCCCTCTCTAGCTCTAAAGCTATGATCCCATAAGGAACTGTTACCAGTTTATTTGTTTGGTTTTTTTGGTCTTTTTTGCCAATTTGCAGGGGAAAATGTGAAACCTCAGAATTGTCTTAATATGCATTGATTTTATAATTGGTGATTTGGAGCACGTTTTCAAATGATCATTAAAGTCTTGCGGTATCTTCACTTGGAAAAAAAATTTCTTTTGACTATCTGTTGAGGATTAAGGATATCTTGGACATCAGTGATATAGGATGCAAATATGTTTTCCCTATTGGACAGTTTCTCTCATTATATTTTGATTTGGGACTCATTTTTAATTTCATGCAATTGAAGTTGTGCATTTTATCTGCTATCTCCCCCTCTATCCCTCTACCCATTGTGTGCTTGAATAACAAATAAGAATAATAATATTTCTGTAGTGCCTATTTTGTGGCCTGCACCATGCTATGCACTTTACAAATATCATATCATTTGGTCCTCACAACAACCTTGATAGGTAGGTGCTATTATTAATTCCATTTTATAGTTGAAGAAACTGAGGCAAACAGAGGCTCAAGATCACACAGATAAGAGTCGGAGGCTGGATTTAAACTGAGATCTTCCTGACCCCGGGTCCAGTGCTCTGTATCCTGCATTCCATAACTGGATGTGGTGAAGGATCACTACAACCAACCCCACTAACTTAAAAATAATTCAGTGTGGTGTCATCTACATTTACGAAGGGTTAGCAGTATCACTGTCACATGTGAACAATATCACATTGTCATTCGAATACAAAACAACACAAAGCACAAACATGATTTAGACCTGCAATGACAATCCTAACTACAAAATGCATACAACACTCTTCTTAATCTGTCCTTCCCTTCTTCCCCTACAAGAACTGTTACTGGATCTTTTCCAAAGACAAAGTACATGTTGTTTTCCCCTGCACAGTAAGAAATGTCTTAACACAAAGAGCCAATCTAAAGTAGACTAATCCTTTTCAAAGAAAGTAGCCACTGCCTCTGTATAATTTAATCCTCACTTTCAGCAAGATTCTGGAACCTGAAAAGGGGGGAAAAAAAGGAAGCATCACATTGGTTAAAATAATAAAAAGGAACTATAGTCCCACATACAGAAACATCTCTAACCTCTGGACAAGAATGCTGTTTTAGAATTCTAACTCTGGGAAAGTGGTCAAAGATACAGACATTTCCATTATCAATAATATCTTATTATTCCATTATATTATTATTGATATTTCCCATCAACAAACATTTATTAAGCCCTACGCTCCAGCCAAAGTAGGATTTTTCTGTTCCTTGTATAGGACATTCCATCCCCTATTTCCAGATCTTTGAATAGAATAGCCCTCAAGGCTGGAATTCTCTCCCTAATCACCTCTACTGGGGAACTCCCCCACCCTCTCTTCAAGCCTCAGTTCAAGGGGAAATCTGTCAAAAGGCTTTTCTTAATTCTCCCACTTTCTATTATCTCCCGATTCACTGTACATTTACATACACATGTATGTATATGTATATATTAATATATACATTATGTATGCATACATATATTAATATATTATGTATGTATTTATATACGTAATATGTTATATAGAGCTGTACATTATTCATAAATATATTTAAATATAAAGTATACACATATACATGTATATACACATACACCTAAAGATACATATTATTAATATACATGTATTATATCAATATATATGCATATGAGAAATCTTGCAAATGTATGAAACCCTAGAAAGTGCTAGATTTGGAGTCAAAAGATATGAAATTGAATCTCAGCTCTACTACTTATTATCTGTGTGACTTGTAGTAAGTCAACCTTTATGGGTCTCGGTTTATACACACATGCATACATATTGTTACGGTAAATAGACTTTGTTTTCTCTTTTAGAATGCTAAGGTAATCAAGTATGATGAGTCTTGCCTTTCAAATGTCTTGGCAAGCAAAGTGGACTTTTTGTTTTCTTTTGTTTCTTTGATTGAATCAAGAGTCTCTGACCTGCTTAAGAAACAAGAAAGCCTAGTTCACATAGGTTTGAGTCCCATGGTTGTGAAGCCTCTAACCCTGAGAAGAGTACATAAGATCTGAGGTTGACGTTTTGTTTTGGGGCTCTCACTCACTGGAAGAGTGTGATGTGATCTGACCAGATAAGACTCCGGGTAGCCATTGTTAAGAGGCCCCTGGCTTTAAAAACCCAGGTTTTAGTGCTTCTCTTTTGGGTAACTATGTATGTCATGTCTTGATCAGGCAAAGACTGTCTGTTAATCTGTTTGTAGTTTCTGTTTGTATTTTCTCTGAAGTTCAGACTTTTTCCTCTGAACTGAGTGAATAGTATATGTATATTTAACTAAACTGAGATTGTTAACCCCTTAAAATTGCTTTCCTTAGAAAAGCAGATCAAAGAACCTGTGCTAGAAGCCTTCCCATATGCTCTTGTTGTTAGTTTTTCACCTCCACAACAGCTGCTAGCAACATTGTTGTTACACATATATACACACATACATATATAAATGTGTGTATATATGTAAGTATATATGTTTGTATATGTGTGTGTATACATATATATATATACATATGCATATAAACACACAGGGGTAAGTTTATTGTGTGAGTATATTGTAAAATATATATAAAACCCTCATTTGATACATCCATCCTCCTTAACTATTATTCTGTATTTTAACTCTCTTTCATTGTCGGGGGAAGGGCATCTCCAGTCATCTTGATCTATATCTTGCCACTGGACTCCAATGACTCTAGAGGGGAGAGTGAGGCTGATGACTTTGCACAGCCCTGCCTCACTTAAATCCAATTCACTTGCAGGTCAAGACATCACCTTCATGATGTCATCAATCCTTTTCCAGTGTGAAGGACAAACAACAATCCCCTTCATTGCTAAACTCCTTGAGAAGCCATCTACAAACCGTATCTCCACATCCTTTCCTCTCCCTTCTTAACTTTCCACAGCCTGGCTTCCAACCTTATCATCCAACCGAAATTGCTCTCTCCAAAGCTACCCCTGATATCTTAATTCCCATATTTAATGGCCTTTTCTCCATCCTCCTCCTTCTTGACCTTCCTCATAGCTTTTGACACTATTGATAACACTTATCTCTTCCTTTATCTTTCTGTTTTCAAGATATCATTCTTTTACTGGTTCTTACCTGTTTGTTGGCTCCTTTTCAGTCTCTTTTACTGAATCTTTGTTCAGGTCACAACCACTTATTTAAGTCACACACCAATACCGGACATGCGGGAGAGATGGTGAGAGAGCATTGGGAACAATGGATGACACCTTGGTTGTAAGCTGGGTGACTGGAAGGTGGTAGTACCAGTGATGGGGAAATTAGGAAGAGGAATGGATTTGGGGTGAAATATGAGTTCAGTTTTGGACATGATGAATTTGAGGTGCCTATGAGGCATCCAGTTTGGGGTGTCCACGAGGAAGTTGGAGATGCAATACTAGGTGTTAGAAGAGAGTTTAGGGCTGTATAGTTTGGAGAATAATCTGCATAGAGATGATAATTAAATCCATGGTAGCGGATGTCACCAAAGGAAATAATATTGTAAGAGAAGAGAAGGCCCAGGATAGGGCTATAGGAGACATATAGGGGGCTCAATTATCATCTCTATACAGATGAGCCTCTGAACTATCCAACTCTAACCCTTTCCTGACTTCTAGTCTCAAAAAAGTGTGTGTCTGTGTGTGTGTGTGTGTGTGTGTGTGTGTGTGTGTGTGTGTGTGTGTGTAGATAGATATTTAAGGCTATCAGGGGATATTATCACTTTATTTCGGTGAGGTAACGATCATTCACTCAATCAATCCCACCCTTACACTTACATAACATCTATTTCATCAGAACTCATACCACTTAACTCGTTATTAGTCCAGGCCTTTTTCATCTCTTTCCTGGGCTGTGATAATAGCCTCCTAACTGGTTTCTCTGCTCTATGTACCTGCTGCCACTGAGACATCTCCTGATCACTGAGGTCCCAAATTTCTCACCAAACCAAGTTTAACACATAGAGAAGGTTAGAAAACTTATCCAGGACTAAGCAGTGGTTGACTTACCAAAGTTTCCTTGTCTATAATCAGTTCTTTCCTTTTAGACTGGTATTTTTTAAAAATATAGTGTTGGGGGTTTTTTTTCTGCCTCTGCTCTCCCACTCACAAATAAAGCAGCAATACTTGGTAGATCAATGTTGTAATCTTGATAAAAGAGCATTCATTTTTCAGTTCCCCACAGATACGCCAAGAATATTATTCATAATGTAATGCTTCTCAAGAGAATTTTCATGTTTAAACATATTTTGATGCCCTCTTGTTAGTCTAAATTACAAGCTAAAAGTGCACCTGGATTTTGAGATAATTTAAAGTCATAAACAATATTATTTAGATATGTTTAGGTTTCTAAACAAGCCTCTGAGGATGGAAAATAGGGAATTATTACCTTATTGGTCACCTACCTGGTGACAATTATCTTTATCCTTATAATCTGAATCATTAGGGTCATCTTCTTCACCCAAGCCCCAATTTTCTGATGATTTTGGCATACGTACTTCTTTATCATGTAAAATAGGTCTAAAATTAGTGGAAGATTTGTACATTATGTGCAATATGTTTAAACATGGAGACCAATTTGTTAGGCGAAAATGTCAATCTGTCAAACAGGCTTTTTGTTCTCTCCAAATCACAGGAACTAAAAAACACATGTGACAAGATCCACGTAGTCAGCCAGTTAGCATCTAATCCAACGATGGGTATTTATTAAGCGTTTTAGCACAGATGATGAATGCTGTACATGTGAGGGGCCCAAATTTTATCTTGAACACATATTTTACAACCCAAATAGAGTTCATAGGGTTCATATGCTTTCATCTCTAAGTTTAAGCATAACAAAGAGAAAATTATTCAGATCACTGACACATTTATGAAGCAGACTTAATACAGTACCCTAATACCTACATAATACAAAACATAATTAAAAACAATAATGTGTTTACTAAATTATATATGCAGATGATAGGCCAATGCATAACTTATAGGAAATTTCATGCAGGACTGAACATGTGTGAACATGTCCTGCTACACAGCTCATAAACTGGGACTTCACATAGCATGCAAGAAAAAGTCAGTTACTGACTTTTTGTATCTTTGTGATGGGGCATTGGGGATGGAGGAGACTTTCCACACTCTTTCTTCCTTTGTTCTAATCCAGACCTAACTAAAGCTAGTATAATGGTTCAAGCTCATATTTGGAAATGAATTAGATACTCATAATGATTGTAGACCATCTATTGCTAAGCAATCACGTGGAAACGATATTCAGGAAGAATATAGCATTAATTCAGTTTCAGTGTAGCTTTTCTGTCTCTGCACTTGTCATGGTGGCCCACTAGTCAGAAGCATGTGTCAAGGCTAAGGGAAAAATCTCTGATTCTTCCAGAGCTATTTTTTGTACTTAAAGCAATGGAGAAACTATATTAATGACTTGAGACTTTTGACCCCAGACCAGTTAAAGACAGTATCAGTGCCTTAAAAAATAATAATAATAAATTTATCCATGTATTTTTACATACACTTACTGCCTCATCTCTCTCTTTATCTTTGAGCCAAAAGAAAAAGAAAAGAGAGAAATGCTTTAACATAACATGGATGCAAAACAAATTCCCACTTTAAGCATGCTCAAAAATATATCTCTCCATTTTAAGTTTATCACCTTTTGGGTAGGAGGTAAATGACATGTTTCACCTTCAGGTTTCTAGATTTAAGATTTATCATTTTATTTATCAGAGCTCTAAAATTTTTCAAAATTTCTTCTCTTTATAAAGGTGTTGTCATTGCATAAGTAGTTCTAGGTCTACTCATCTCATTCTGCAACAGTCCACAGTTATCTTATCAGTTTCCTCTGAAACTGTGTATTCTATGACTTCTTATAGCACAATAATATTCTATTATATTCATGTACCATAATTTAAATATCCATTCCTCAACAGGAGACACTTTCCTTTTTAAGAGTCCTTTATTAAAATTGTATTATTAAACATAATTCGTATTGTATTATGGTCAGTAAAAGATATGTTTAGTAGTTCTGCTTTTCTATTTTTTTAGAGAGGTCTTTATGTACCCAACTATGGTCAATTTGTAAAGGTGCCATATTTATTTGAGTAGCATAAAATTCCTTTCTATTGCCACTCATTAATTGTGAGAGAGCTATCATCTCTAATTTTTCTAAAGTTTTATTCTGATCCTTAATGTCTTTCTTATTTCTCTTTTGATTAGACTTGTCTAGATCAGAAAGGAGTACATTAAATTCCTCCATGATTATAGTTTTACTATTTCTCTCCCCTCCCCCATTCAATTAACTTTTCCCTTAAATATTTATATTCTATGCTAATAGGTAAATATATATTGATTAATTACCTATAGTACCTTTAGCATAATGTAATTCCCCTGCTTATCTCTTTTTATCACATTTATATTTACTGTAGCTTGATTGATATCCTTGCTTGTTTTAGTTCAACTTAAGCATAATAGATATTGCTCCAGCCTTTCATTGTAATTCTATGCGAATCCTTGTGTTTGAAGTGTGTTTCCTGTAAACAGCACGTTACCAAATTCTATTTTACAAACTATTCTACTATTATTTTCCATTTTTGTGGATGTATTCATACCATTTACATTCAGAGTTGTAATAGTTAACGCTGTACTTCTTTTCACCTTGTCCTTTTGTCCTTTTTCCTTTCTTTACTCTCAAATTCCCCCTTTATAAAAAACAAGGTGGTAAAAGAGAGAGTTTGATGATCTATAAATGAAATGGTCTCCTTCTTCTCTGCTTCAGTTCTTCTCTTTTCCTTGCCTCACCTTTGGTCCCAGGTTTTTGTTCTTCTTTCCTTTCTATTTAATTCCCCTTCACTTTACTCTCTTCAACATTCAGAATTGTTTTTCTTGTGACTATTCCCTTACCTCCTGCCTTCTTCCTTAGATTCCTCTCTCTCCCTACCTTGTCCCTGTCTCTCCCTGTTTCTTTTATGATTATAATGTATTTCTGTGCTAAAATCTAGGTGGGAAGAGGAGGGAGGGGAGGGGATTTTGCATAATCTTTTTTTATGTGTTTCAGATGGAAAGGAAGTTCATTGGTTGCCTATCCCCCACCCTTCACTCCTTCATCCATGTTTATATACTTTTTTAAAAAAACATCAGGGACTCCTTATCTCATCCAGGTTGGAAGTGCAAAAGCTACTCAGAGGCCTGATCCCACAAATTATTGGTGTAGGAGCTTTGACCTCTACAATTTCTCATCAAAGCTAATTCTCCCTCTCTTTAGGCAACCTGGTGATTTCCTAATCCTGGAGGCTCTCCATATTAGTGCTTAAATTAGAAGAGACAACCAATCATCATAACCCACTGCAACTAAGAGTTTCTACACTCGTGAAATACATCAGACTCAGTGCCCCAAGCAGCTGGAATTGCAAGAATTTCTCATCATGCCCAGACGTGATTATATACTCTTAATTTTCTGCACTTCTATTATGTGATAGTGACTTCTCTCCCCTTTTCCCTTCTTTCTTCTCTAGTATAGTCCCCTATCCTTCCCATTTTTGTCTTCTCCAGAATCATTACAACCATTCCAGGACCTCTGTCATTTTTATCTTTTTTTATACAATGTTTAAAGATAGTAGGATTCTATGAAGATATTTGTTTTCTTTTCTTCCGTTACTATGTAAAGAATTCACCCTCTAGATATTCAGTAATCAAATATGTGTACCTTTCTATGTTTCTCTTGGTATTTGTAGTTCCATTTCAAAATATCTGTTCAATTTCTTGACTTTTCATCAGGAATGCTTGAAAATCCTCTGTTTCACTAAAGATCCATTTTTGCCTCAAAAAGATTATACTTAGTTTTGTCAGATGGCTTGTTCTTGGTTGTAAGCCTTTATTTTTCCCTTAGGAAATATTATATTCCATATTCTCCTTTCCTTTATGGTGGTAGCTGCCAAATTTTCTGTAATCCTTACTGTGGCTCCTTAACACTTGAACTTTTTTGGGGGGTGGGGAGCAAGCGGGGTTCTGCTTACATTTTTTTCCCTTGATCTGATAGTTCCAGAGTTGGGCTATGATAATCCTGAGAGGTTTCATGTTGAAGTTTTTCTCAGGAGGTAACCAGTGGATTCTTTCTATTTTCACTTTGCCCTTTGGTTCTAAAAGTTCTGGGTAGTTTTCATTTACATTTTCCTGAACTGTGCCACCCTGACTTTTATCCATACTCTTGAATGTATTATCAAAAAACAGATATTTCCACTTGATAAGAATGTATGTTTAACCAAGCAGAAGGTATAACAGCCCCTCTTGGAGTTGTGGCCAATGGCCTTGGCACTCGTGTAGGTTGGATGCCCAGAGGGGTAACTATTACCATAAGCTTCTAGGGACATCCACATGTTTGGCTACTCCTAATATCACTAATAAACCTCAATATCATTAATAAAACCTCCCCTATCCCCATTGCAAAAATAAAAAACAAAGAACAACCTCTAGTCTACTTTCCTACAAATACAAATAATATCCTTGGGTAGCATAGTACAATAGTAATGAGGCATAAGGGTAGGATACCCAAAAGGCAAAGAGTAACTCACAACTCCTGGTACTGGAAGTCTGTTCTGTGTTGAATCCTCCCTCAGATCCCTCTGATTGAAAGTCTCCCTTGGGGAGCCAGATCAGCTAAGCTGCCGAGGTTGGCTCCGTTCTTGACTTCTTGAGGCAATTTGAGGCAATTGGGTGACTTGCTGAAGAGAGCACCAGAACTGGAGTCAGGAAGATTTGTTGAGTTCAAATCCAGCCTCTGAGAGCATTGCAGGATATAAAATGGATAATTTTGATGACATTTAATTAAAAGGGTTTTGTACAAATAAAAACCAAGACAGCCAAGATTAGAAGGAAAGCAAAAATTTTTGAAAGGGAGGGAATTTATAGTCAGTTTCTTGGATAGAGGCCTCATATCTTAAATATATGAAGAACTGATTCAAATTGGTGAAAATAAGAATCATTCCCCAATTAATAAATGATCAAAGGATGTGAACAGGCAGTCTTTGGAAGAAGAAATCAAAATTATATATAGTCATGTAAAAATGCTCTAAATCATTATTGATTAGAGAAATGCAAATTAAAACCACTCTGAGGTACCATCTCATACCTATCAAATTGGCTAAAATGATAGAAGGGAAAATTAGCAAATGTTGGAGGGGGTGTGGAAAAATTGGAACATTAATATATTCTTGATGTAAAAAAGTTATTTTAAAAATTATAAAACAATATATCCCCTTTGACCCAGCAATACCACTATTAGGTCTATTTCCCAAAGTGATCAGAGAAAAAGAAAAGCAATCTATATGTTCTGAAATATTTATAGCAGCTCTTTTTCTGGTGGCAAAGAACTAGAAAGCAAAGGAGATGCCTATCAACTGAGGAATGGCTAAGTAAGAAAACAAATATCTTCATAGAACCTCACTATCTTTAAATATTATATAAACATACAATTTTGATGGAATATTTTTGTCCTGTAAGAAATGACAAGCAGGTTGATTTTTAGAAAAGCATGGAAAGACTTGCATGAACTAATGCAGAGTGAAAAGAACAGAACCAAGAGAACATTATGTATAGTAGCAGCAATATTGCTGAAGAGTAGCTATCAAGTAAGGTATTCTGAGTAATTATGATCATTCAAATCAATCACAAAGGACTCATGAATGAAAATCCTATCCACCTCCAGAGAAAGAACTGATACATGGATGCATATACTGTATGATTCCACATATATGTCCATATCCAGTGTTGGCCTTCTCTAATGAGGGTTTGAGAAGGAAGGAAGGAGATTACTCAGAATTTAAAGCATAACCAAAAAATGAATCAAATTAATAAATATGACCACCAACTAGTTGTGTGATCTTGGACAAATCACTTCACCTTTGCCCCAATTTTTCTCATCTGCAAAATGGTATAGTAAGAGCACCTACCTCCTAGAATTGTCATAAGGATCAAATGAGATAATATTTGCATTATTGTTACTTATCATTATTATTAGCCAGCACACAAGGAGTCACGCTACTTGAAGCTCCTCCCTTGGGTGACCGTCTCTCCTATCTCTATCCACATGCCACGTGTCCATTCCCTAACTTCTCCTGGTACAGTAGCTCAGATGACATAGTCAGTGGAGGCTGGGGGAAAGGGGAGGTCCCTTCTTGCCCCACAAGATATATCATGAAGGAAGAATTCATAATTTCAAAGAAAATCATAAATATGCCTGAATGGTTCAGAACCTCAGGATATAAGGAATTCTCTAAGTAGAAGGCAGAAGAATTAAAGCATTTATTCAAGCTCCAAAGCAGCAGACCCATGGACCAGTGTCCCCAATTCAATATTCTGGCCAAAAGCTTCCAAGCACACTAAGTCCGCCTCACAAAAGTAACCAGGAGGTTACAAAAACACATTATGACAGTAAGCCAAATCATATTTGTGCTTCACCCCAATGCTAGGGCCCTCCGGTAAGATTACCCACTAACCTCAAGCCCTTGCTCAGCACTCTCCAGTCTACCCTCAGGTCAGTCCTACTCTCAGCTTCTTCAGCTTCGGCTTCAGCTTCTGCTGCTGTCACCGCCACTGCTACTGCTGCTGCTGCCACCACTGCTGCTTCTCCTGCCTTCACCATATCTCCATCTCCAAGCTGTGCTCTCTCTTTTTATACAGTTATTAGATGTCATCCAATCGACTACAGCGTCATCTGAGCAACCAGAACTTAGATGGCTACTATTGTCTCTGGAGTTAGCATCTCCCCCTAGGACCTTGAGGGCTTTATGCCCACATCGACTTAGCACCTAATAGCTAGGGGTTTTGGGCTTACTTGGGAGCGAAGACATAATCAGACCTCCCTTCATGGGCCCCACCTGGAGACCCACCTTAAGCCTACTCAAATTGGGAGAAAGATCTTCTCATTTACTGATTGCCTTAGCACAAGGGAGTCTGCCTCTACAAAGCATTCCCCTAACCTGGAATCCTATTAACTTCAGAACTGACTACCTGACATGGTTTGCTGCTTTAACAAACTAGACCAAGAACTAAAACTAATTCTCTCAGCCAATAAACTCTTCCTTTCTTAACCCAAGTAGAGAGGGATCAAGGTTTAGACAATCTGATTTACCCATTAAAACCTACTCTTGTGTTGTAGTAAGGTGTAGGAAAATTCCATAATGCTTTCTTTTTATACTTTTAAAATTACATTCTGAGCTTCTTGGTTGATTGAATTAACTGAAGATGGTGGGGTATTAGGGGGGGCAGGGAACTTTCTCCTTTAAAGAAATCTTTAAGCCAGAGTTTTGCCTTTTTGTGTTCTGGGCCCCTTTGGAAATCTAGTGAGGCCTAGGAAATGCTTTTAAAAACAATATCTTTAAATGCATAAAATAAAATGCAAGGGATTACAATGAAAATCAATTATATTAAAATATAGTTATCAAATTTTTTTAAAAAATTCAATTTCATAGGCCACCATGGTGAGAAATCCTGCTTTAAGTAGAGCCAAAATATTGTACAAAAGATATCTTAAAGTAGATTACCTGAGGTCCATTTCAATTCTTTTGTTCACTGATTCAGCTATAGGTAAATGAAAATCTTTTTATTCTTTTAATATGCTGCCATCATGTGGCTGTTTCTTTTTGTCTCATTCAAGTCTTCCAAAATTGTTTAACTTTTAAAGTTTTGGGTTATCATTTTATTTAATATTTGATCAAAGCTATTGTTTTAACACTTTATTTGGAAATGCACTGTTCTTGCATACCCTTCCCAGTATCACACTAGACTTTTATTCAAAGCTGTCTCATAGTAAATCAAAAAGCAAAGTTCAAATTCTTTACTCCTAGGTGTATGTTTAATCTACTGTGAAATTTTGAAAGTGCCCCTCCAGTTTCTGTAGTTTGGCATGCAATATTTATTATAACCAAAGAAAATGTTAGGAGAAATTCCTCTGATAAAGCTGTGTCAGAATCATAGATGTGCAGAGATGGTGTGGCACATCTTATTCTATGATTGCAGAATTCAGTGATCAGTATAATTAAATTATAAAATATAATATAGAAAAAGTCTCTTTTTAGTACCAAGGTATAATCAGGTGCAGGAAGGGTTCCACCCGATGAGTTCCTACAATGACAAAGCCATGGGCCACGACCAAGTAGCAAAGAGTCTTCCACAAGTGGCAGAGGGTCAGCGGAGCAGAAAAGAGCCAAGGAACCATGAAAAAATCCTGAGAGCCCATAAGTCCAGAGGGCACATTCCTCCTCCATATCAATACTTCTAATTTCCCCTGAAGGAAGAGAGAAAATGGTGATTAGTAAGGCATAGGGTGAGGAATATATATATATTTGCCTTTTTTCACCTTAAATACAGTCACTTTAGTGAACTTTCACTGACTATAAATGATCATTTCTTTCCTCTTTAACATCATTTGCTCCCCAGAATCTATTAGGCTTAAGAATTCAAACTATGACAACGATGATTTCCAGGCACCACTGCTTCTGTTAATACTTATAAAGACAAAACTTTAAAGTAGCAGCTTTCTATTGCAATATATTACCCATGGGATGAATGTTGAAATCTCCAAATTAGTTTTGAAGGGCTTACATAACTTTCTCTTCCTTACCTTCCTTAAATACACACATACAAACAAACAAACACACACACACACACACACACACACACACACACCCTTCTCAACATGAACTGAACAGTTCATCTGAATGCCTGCTTTTGTCCAGTTTTGTTCCCGTCCCCTGGAAGGCCTCCCCTTTCTTCTCTGATTTCTCTGACTACCAATTCTGCTTTTCTGACCTCTTAAAACTGAAAGCATGTCTGAATCCTCTGAATTCCCACTGTACCTACTATTGGTTCCACTCATATTTTAGTGCTTCTCATTACTGGTCTTATTTTTTAATTTATGCATGTATTAGACTGGACGCTCTTTGGAAGAGAGGACCACATTCCATACTTTTATATATTCTCCATAACCTCTAGCTCAAGGATCGGCATACAATCAATATGCTCAATAGATATACACTGAATTAAATATTTTTAAAGAGTTCTTTCCAAGATGCATTAGAGATTTTTACATCTGTAATCCTGCCTCACAATGAATTTATATTCTGAGCTCAAGGTTTTCTATGAAAGTTGAATCTTCTTCCTTCCCTTCGGTACCAACCATTTCCCTGTTCTCATCACAGACTCTCCAGGAAAACTATCTTAAGCAGAAATATACAGAAGTATAAATTTGATCCTTCTCTCTGTCCCAGATTCTAACGAGCAACTTGTTTGATCTAAAATATAAAAAATTGTACGTAGTATATTACTAGGATGTGGACTATTTGACAAAAACCACTGGTAGAACAAAAAAAAAAAAACAGAAATTAAGTTTAGAGCAACATCTCATACCACATACCAAGAAAAACCCCAAATGGACACATAACTTAATTATAACTGGTCACATCACAAACATATTAGAAGAGAAAAGGAAGAAATAATTTTTGTGACTGGATAGGGAGAGAGTTCCTGACCAAATAGAGAATTGTTATTCAGTTGTTATTCAGTCATTTCAGTCACATCTGATGCTTCATATCCACACTTGTGTTATTCTTAGCAAAATTACTGAAGTGTTTTGCCATTTTCTTCTCCAGCTCATTTTATAGATGAGGAACTGAGGCAAACAGGCCCAGGGTCACACAGCTAATAAGTATCTGACACTGGGTTTGAACTCATGTCTTCCTGGCTCCACTGCACCACCTAGCTTTCCTAAACAGGGGAAAGAGATCACAGAAGACAAACTGACAATTTCTATTAAATAAAATTAAATAGTTTTGCACAAACAAAGAGAATGTAGTTAAAATTAGAAGGGAAGCAGTTAACTGGGAAATAAATCTTTGCAGGAAATTTCTTTGATAAAGGTCTCATATCCAATATGTATAGGAACTAAGTCAAAGATATAAGAACAAAAGCCATTCCCCAGTAGATAAATGGTCAAAAAATATGAAAGATGTGATTGATAACATATGGGAGGAAAATGCCAGAAATCCTTAGTAGAGCAATATACGTTTAAATACTACTTCGAACCCATCAGCTTGAAAAAGATGACAAAAATGAACATTTTTTGGAAGGGCTATGGTAAAACAGGCCTACCAATACACTTTTGCTAGTTATTAATTGGCCCAGCGATTCTGGAAAGCAATTTGGAGCTATGTATTCTGTCTTCTTCCCATCAAACACCTGCCCTGAAAATCCTCAGCTCTCACCTCATTTGGCCCAGTCCCTGGTCCATTCCATGCTTTCCAGACATTCCAAAGCCACACTACTAGGCTTGCGTTCTCCTATTCCCTATCTACTCTAGTTTTTACCTCTAATCCTCTTTATATGTGGTCTTCTTCTATTATAATATAAGCTCCCTGAGGTTATGGACTGTCTTTTTTTGTTTTGTTTTGTTTTTGTATCCTCAACATTTTTCACAATGCATGGAACATAAGTGTTTAATAAATTAAGAAATTAATTATTAATGAATTAATGAATATTTAACAAATGAAGCATTAACAAATGCTTTTTCATTCATTTATTCATTCATGCCCCAAAAGTCGCTAAACAGTGATCTAGCAATACCACTACTTAATCTGTACTCTCAAGAAATTAAAAAAAGAGGGAGAGGACCTACATGATCAAAAATATTTGTAGTAGCTCTCTTTAAATTACCAAAGAACTGAGGGTTTTGAAGATGCTCGTCAAGTGGGGAATGGCTAAACAAATTATGACATATGAATACAATGGAATATTATTTTGATGTAAGAAATTACTATAACGATAGTTTCAGAGAAACCTGGGAAGATTTGTACAAACTGATGTAGAGTGAAGTAAACAGAACCAGAATAGCTTTTACCATAAGTTACATTATAAAGAAAAACAACTTTGAAATACTTAATAAACTCTGACTAAAGGAATAATGTTTCCAAAAGACCAGTGATAAAGTGCACTACCCACCACCTAGTGACTGGGAGATGAAGAATAAAATATACATTTTTAGACATGGCCAAGGTGAGAATTAGTTTTGCTTGACTATGCTTTTTTTTTTTTTTGGCTTTTTTGACACCATATATTTCTTAATAAGGACAGTTAGATGGCGCAGTGGAGAGAGTACCAGGCCTAAAGTCAGGATGATAGGAGTTTAATCTAGCTTCAGACACTTAGCCATGTGACCTTGGGCAAGTCACTTAACTCTGTTTGCTTCAGTTTCCTCACCTATAAACTGAGCTGTAGTATCTTTGCTAAGAAAACCTCAATTGGGGTCATAAAAAGTTAGACATAACTGAAAGGTATGAACAGCAATTTTTAAAAAATTTAATTTATTTAATATATTTAGTTTTCAGCATTGATTTTCACAAGAGTTTGAATTAAAATTTTCTCCCCACTTCTACCCTCCTGCCCACTCCAAGATGGCACATATTCTGGTTGCCCCATTCCCCAGTCA
>CM053623.1:295939571-296006282 GCA_028646595.1 Phalanger gymnotis | reverse complement strand
GATCTATTTTCTAGGTCAGTGGTTTTTCCAATGAGATATTTCACATTGTCTTCTACTTTTTCATTCCTTTGGTTCTGTTTTATAATATCTTGATTTCTCATCAACTCACTAGCTTCCACTTGCTCCAATCTAATTTTGAAGGTAGTATTTTCTTCAGTGGTCTTTTGGACCTCCTTTTCCATTTGGCTAATTCTGCCTTTCAAGGCATTCTTCTCCTCATTGGCTTTTTGGAGCTCTTTTGCCATTTGAGTTAGTCTATTTTTTAAGGTGTTGTTTTCTTCAGTATTTTCTTCAGTATTTTTTGGAGGTCTCCTTTAGCAAGTCATTGACTTGTTTTTCATAGTTTTTTTTTCCATCATTCTCATTGCTCATCCCAATTTTTCCTCTTCTTCTCTAACTTGCTTTTCCAAATCTTTTTTGAGCTCTTCCATAGCCTGAGACCAGTTCATGTTTTTCTTGGAGGCTTTTGATGTAGGCTCTCTGACTTTGTTGACTTCTTCAGGCTGTATGTTTTGGTCTTCTTTGTCACCAAAGAAAGATTCCAAAGTCTGAGACTGAATCTGAGGCCATTTTCGCTGTCTGGCCATGCTCCCAGCCAACTTACTTGACCCTTGAGTTTTTTGTTGGGGTATGACTGCTTATAGAGCAAAGAGTACTTTGTTCCAAGCTTGAGGGGATGCGCTGTTGATTTCAGAGCTATTTCTACACAGCAAGCTTTGCCACACCAGCACTCCTCCTTCCCCAAGAACCGCCAACTAGGACCTGACGAAAATCTTAAGCAGGCTCTGCACTCCTGCTCTGATCTGCCACTTAATTCCTCCCGCCAGGTGGGCCTGGGGCCAGAAGTAACTGGAGCTGTAGTTCTGTAGCTGCACCACCCCCACTGCCCCATTCTGGTTTCCCCACCTTGGGCTGTGGCCCAACCTCGAACTCTGTCCCCTGCAGCTTTTCCCACTAACCTTCTCTGTTGTCTTTGGTGTTCGTGGGTTGAGAAGTCTGGTAACTGCCACAGCTCACTGATTCAGGGCGCTAGGGAATGTTCTGCCTGGCTCCTTGTCTTGTTGGTCCCCTCCGCTCCGTGCGCCATAGACCTCATCCAGAGACCATCCAGGCTGTCCTGGCCTGGATCCCTGCTTCCCTCTGCTATTTTGTGGGTTCTGCAGTTCTAGAGTTTGTTCAGAGCCATTTTTTATATGTTTTTGGAGGGACCTGACAGGGAGCTCACACGAGTCCCTGCTTTCCAGCCTCCATCTTGACTTTGCCCCCCCAGCAATTTTTTTTAATACAACCTAGAATAGCATTAGCTATCTTTTGACATGTTACACCGTTGTCTCAAATCAAGCTTGCTGTCCACTAAAACTACTTTATCTTTATTCATAAGAACTATCATCTAGCCACGTGTCCTCCTTATATTTGTGAAGCTGTTTTGTTTTTTCATCTAAGGACATAATTTTACCCTCGTCCCTATCAATTTTCATCTTATTCACCTTATTCCAGTTTGCTGTGATCAGCTGGGCCCTCCAGACTCTCCCTTTTGTCTTTTTATCTCCAGTACAGAGACATACATATTGGAAGGTCTTAGTAAAGGTTTGAATTGCATTAAATTGAGCTCATTATAACTGCATCCCAGTTCCTGTCATCCACACATTCTGACAAGCATGCCATCTGTGTCTAAGTCTCTGAGTCAGTAAAAATGCTAAATAGTACAAGGCCAGGAACGGATCCCTGGGACAATTCAATAGAGACTACTTTCCAAGTTGACATCATTCTATTAATCACTCCACTTTGGGTCTGGTCATTCATCCCTTTGCTAAATGTACTTACCCCTCTGAACTGCTAGCCTGATAACTCTTGATCTTATCCAAGGGGATAGTAGGATTATCTCTGTCAAATTACACTGAAGAAACCACAAAATGTCCTCCTGTCCTACTCCATTTCCCACAAGTTCCTATTTAACAGGAAAAAAGGTGTTTCTTTGAGCACATTTAATGTGCTATAAACACTAATTTTTTTTTTTCAAATGAAGCAGACTTTCTCTTTGAATGAAGAGGCTAACCACTAGCTCTAAGACATACGCAGAAGGTTGGAAAATTAATGGTCTTGATATTGTAAAGACTTCCTTGTTTTGTTTTAATCAGTATATAATTTATTTTGATGGCCCAGGGTCATCATCATTGTACATAAATGATTAGAAATAAAATCTAGATACCAGCACCAAAGCCAGACAGATTTGCGACCTCTAAATTCATTGTTAGTAATGAGAATAAGTGTACTTTCAAATCACATTATTGAAAAAAACAAGCCATAATGTTTGTTTTTTTCTTCATTTATCACATTAAACATGTTTGACATTGTTGGTTTTATACTTAAAAATAAAACAAGAGTTGACATTGTTAGTTATATACTTAAAAATGCCACTTCTTTTAGGGAGCAGCTGTTGCTGGGTTATTCACAATAATATTAATCTCAGTGGGTCAACAAGCAATTTTTGTTTTTTCAACAAGCATTTATGAATTACCAACTATATGCCAGCCACTGTACTAAGTGCTGGGGATACACAGAAAGTAGAAGACAGTACTTGTCTTCAAGGAACTCACAGTCTAATGGAAGAGACATGAAAACAATTATACATAAAACAAAATGTGAAGAGGCTACATGAAGACCAAAGTTGCTGAGATTAGCTGAAAATGTTTTCTAAAGATTATTTTTTCAGCCTTCTAAATTTTATTTTGCTTTCCAACAACATGAGAACCTCAAGAGTGGCTGAAGAGAAAAAAGTGGCTGTTTTTATCCAGAACACACCAAAGATGACAGGCTTCTTCCAAAGGCACTAAGCAGTCCCTGCCCCCAGGAAGAGTTGCCAGGCTCAGGAAAAGTTGAACTCATTCCAACCTACCTTGCCTGTTTTCATGTTAGAGCAATTGATACAGACCCTCTCCTCTGGGATCTGGATGTGCTTGGTCAACAGCTCACAGAGCTTTTTGCTGTAGGTCTTGTATTGTTCTGGCACCTGATAATCTCACAGATGCTATGCAGTCTGTGGAGCACCCTCAGGTCCAAGGAAATCCCCTGAGAGCCATTAGCTGCTCTGGGAAGAGGAGCATCTCAATGTAGAGCAGACTTGCCTACAGCCAGTACCAGCGGCTTCATGGGTTTACCCAGCAGGGATTCAGGGTAGCACTGTTGTTCTGGACCACAAAGGTTGGTTTCTAAGTGGCAGGAGCCAAACCTGTGTAATATGTGAAGGATTAGGGTAGGCTCTGTCTATCTAAAGATTATCACCTACTCCATGTTCTATCCATATTCCCAAAGACATGAGATAACTAATTTTTTAAAAAATATATAACATTTCCAAAACAAGTTACACATGTAACAGAGTATACACATAACTACCCCATTCTTTCCTCTTTTTCAATAAGGAACATTAATGTAAGTCATGTCAAGACATTTTAATTTACTCATCTGTACACAATAAAAATTTTTATAGTTGTTACTTCATTTGCTATTTTTTATATATAACCTCATATCTTTTAAATATAACCTTGATGGTTCTTTGTGGTAGGAGCAACGTCTACCTGATACAGACCGAACTAAGGCAATTTCCCCCTAAAAGACAATGAAACCATCCTCAAGCGTTAAACATTCATATAACTCCATGAGTTGCTGTTGCTGTTCAGTTGTTCAGTCATGTCCAACTCTACATGACCCCATGGACAAAGATGCTGGAGTAGTTTCTATTTCCTTCTCCACTGTGTCTTCATTTTACAGAGGAAGAACTGATACAAATAGGGCTTAAGCGACTTGTCCAGGGTCACACAACTAGTAAGTGTCTGAAACTGGATTTGAAATCACATCTTTTCTACTCCAAGCTCAGCGCTCCATCCACTGCACTGCCTAATTGCCCCTAGCCTCAAGAATATTTATTTATAAAAATCCAGGGCATGGGGCAGCTAGGTGGCACAAAGAGTAGAGCACCAGCCCTGGAGTCAGGAGGACCTGAGTTCAAATCCGGCCTCTGACATTTGACACACTAGCTGTGCGACCTTGGGCAAGTCACCTAACCCTAATTGCCCTGCCTTCCCACCTCCAAAAAAAAAAAAAATCCAGGGCATGATGAGGTAAGAACTCTGAATGGTTGAGGTACTCTAGTAATGGCAAATGTAGCAGTATAGGCGACTGTGCCCCTGCTATAACCTCAGTTGGGTGGTGAAATAGATAGAGTTCTGGGCCTGAAATTCAAATACAACCTCAGATACCTACTAGCTGTGGGACTGTAATGGCAAGCAAAGTGGGACTTTTTGCTTTTTTTTTTTTTATTTTTATTTTGGAGCGCTTCTTAGCACTAAGGCAATCAAGTACCTTTGATTGAGTCTTGCTTTTGTTTGAATCAAGTCTTTGATTGAATCAAGAGTCCATGATTGGAAACAGTATATATACTCTAAGGTTAGCATTTTGCTTTGGGAGCTTACTCATTGGAAGAATGTTCGTGTGATTTGGCCAGACGAGATTCTGGGTAACTGTTAAGGAGCCCCCTGGTTTTGAAAACCCAGATGTTGGTGCTTCTCTCTCTCTGGTAACTATGTTTGCAGTGCTATGTTCAGCCAGTTAGAAGCCTGTCTGCTGATTTGTATTATTTGCTCCGTTTATATGATTTCTGCTTGTAATTTCTGTTTGTATTTGCTCTGAAGTTCAGAGTGCTGGCTTTCCCCCCTGAACTAAGTGAATGATATGAAATTGTAAGCCCCTTAAAGTTGCTTTCCTTAGAAAAGCAGATCAAAGAACCTGTGCTAGCAGCCCTCCTGTGTGCTGGTATTATCAGCCTTAAAAGGCCACAGCAGCTGCAAGTAACATTGTTACAGGGACTCTGGGCAAGTCACTTAACCTCTGTTTGCCTCAGCTTTCTGAACTATGAAACAGGGGTGATAATAATAGCAACTGTCTACTAGGGTCATCATAAGGATCAAGTGAGATGATAATTGTAAAGCACTTGGCACGGTGCCTTCCTTTTATTTAAAAAATTTATTTAAAACAAAAACTTCCTTTTGTTAAATATTAGATGATATACAAGAATGTCATCATTTTCCAGTCTGAAGCCTGAACAACCAGGCTGGCCAAAGTTAGAGCTGATCCAAAATCATTCTTATTTCCAGGACAAATCTTGTAGGAAGGTAGTGTGGTGAGATGAAAAGTAAACTAGATTTGGAGCTAAAAGACTGAGTTCAAATTCCAGCTCTAGAAGGAGAATTGCTGAATTTTGAGTGGGAGGACCTGGTTTCAAATCCTTGCTCTGCCCCTTACTACCTACATGACTTCAGGCAAGTCATTGCTCTGGAGCTGTTTTCTCATTTGTAAAATGAGGGCATTAAACAAAATGTCGTTTATGATCCTACTGTTTGTGTCATCTTGATAGTTTCATCTGCTAAATCAGGGTCATAGTAAGAGTTGTATTCACCTCACAGGATTATTGCGAAAATGTTAACATTAATCCCTCTATAAGATATGAAATAAAACTTATTAGTGAGTTGTGTGATGGTTTATTATATACAATAGAGCTTGAGAATTCCAAACAAGTAATTTTACTAAATCTTGTCCAAAATGTTTAACTAACAAAATAATTAGTGCTGTGTTATGCTGATGATGGATTATTGCACATAGCACAAATAGAGAAGAATAAGCAAGTAGTTTATTTTGTTCAGATTGTATTAAAATTGTCATCATCACAGTAGGATTTGATTTCACATTCAGCTTTGATGGTTCTTATTTCTAGTAATGACGGCCTATCATTATATACAATCCCAGCTCTCCCCTGTGGTTCCAAGAAGCCATAGCAAGCATAGCAGCCATATTCCAGTAAAACAGAGGGGTGTCTACCCCAAGCATGTGAAGACTTCCCCCATGGAATGGGCAGATGAGAGCAATTTGTTCAAACATCCATGAAGGCAGCTGAAGCAGGCGCCGTAGAGCACTTAAAGCTTGCTCAAACATCAAAGACCCCAAGATCATTGGCTGCATCCAAACCATGCCCAGTGGTCCTGACTTTTGTCTTGCAACTGGACTTTGTGGACTCTGGAAGAGAGAGTGAGGCTGGTGGCTTTAAATCCAATTCACATGCAAGTCAAGACATCATCGAATGCTGTCATTAGTCCTCTGGGAAAATGAAGGATGAATGACAATATACGACACTTTTTCCATATTCCCTCCCATGCAAATTCTTAATTTTACTTTTGAAAAGATTTTGAAAAACTACTTGTTTACTCTTCTCTAGCTGTGCTATGTGCAATGATCCACCATCAGTACAACACAGTACTAATCATTTTATTGGTTAAATCCAGAGTCATAATATAACATCTTCTCAGTAAAGTTACTGACAAGTTTCAAGTCCCATACTAAACTAAAAATAGCTCCTAGCTCTATAGACCATTTCTTGTTTCCTTGCCAACTGGAAAGAGCATAATAGGGTTTTTAAAAAATTATGGTAGGTCACCATGACATTATTAAGACTGGAATACAAATACAATGAGCAACCGATTTCTCTTTAAAATTAAACAGAAATTAGGAAAGATTATTTATAAAAATAGAAGAAATATTTGTAATAAAGTTGATGAACATCATTTACCTATACTTCCATACATAATTCCATATATGCTTACTGTTGTGATAAAAGAAAAAATTACAATAGCCCTTGTTTTTAGCTGTCTGTGCACTACTGCTGTGATTAATTAAACAAATAACCTGTACAGTGTAACTAAAAAAGCCCAAATACTAATAACCATGTCGGAAATGAAATACTAATACTACAATACTTATAACCAAATACTAATAACCATATGTCAGAAATTAAATTGTCATGTCAGATATTAAACACGAATAACCATAATACTAATAACCAAATACTAATAACCTTATGTCAGAAATTCAAAGGCAGAAAATGCTACTGTGTATAAGGAGGTGAGAGCCTTTCCCGCAGAGGCTGATCCTCTCTGGTATTTCTAGCTCCACCTTGAGATAATGGTGAGAGGATGAGGAAAAGGAGAAGAGAAGGAGAGGAAAGAAGAGGGGAGAGGGAGGAGGAGGAAGAGGTAAATTCAAAGGGTATATTCGCCGCCTCGGAACAAAGGCACTGACTGTCCAGGGGACACCTAATCTGCATCTACGGATTGGAAGAGAGGAATGGGATTCAGTCTCCTAACTCAGCCAAGAATGAGACCTGAAAAAGCTTTCACTGAGAAAGGCAACTCTGAAGTCTTTGAGTTTGCGCCACTGGTCCTCTATTGTATCCCAGACAAGGCAGAACAGTGAAGCTGGTTAAAATATGCAAACGAGGAATGTGTTGATTACATCAGAGGCGTGTTTACCTGGGTAGTCTCACTCTAAACCGGTGGTGACACTTTCCCAAAGTGGCAGTGACAGGCATAGCAAGGCAAGACAGTCCAAGGTGAAACGCCAGCCTATAGTAACAGAGAGCTAGGTCTACTGGACAACAAGGAGAAGGATTCAGCCGACAGCCGTGGAAGCAATTCAGCCCAGCCAAGAGATGGAAATGGTTCTTCCAGGTGCAATACAAAGCCGACAGCAGCGAGACCAACCCACCAGAGTACGGCGAACTTTCCTTGCTTCAGTGACTGATTTTTCCAAAACTATTTATTCCCCTTCTCCAACAAAATATGAGTCTGGGAGATGAGATCATTTACTGATGCTGCTGCATAATTTGTCCTGCTCTTTATTTTGCCCTTTTATTTTAATTCAATACTTTGATTTATGGTTCTTGATTCATCTGTTAGTAGCGTAGCTCCTGGAAACAGGCTTAGGCTATATTTCTCCTTGACATTCAACTAGAATAATGAATGATTCCAAAGCTCATACGTATTGGGGAGATCCATTACATATGTGCATATAACTTTACAGGGTTAATTCAATTCAATATTTATTGAGCATCTAGTATGGGCAAAGTACTTTGCTGTCACAGAATGCAAAAAGTTAATAAATGCCTATTTTTGCACAGTGTTAAAATAGTTTCTACGAAGAAAACAAGATATGGAAGGAAAAAATCCTTGCCCTCTACACATTTGCAAAGTAGTTGGGGAAACAAAATAAATACCTTCACAGCTTCTAGCTGGTAGGAAGCATTGGATCATAGATAGGAGAGTTGGAAGAGAGTTTTTTTAAGAATTGGAAGAGACTTTTAGTCAAGTATGGGACAGGTTGGCCGTGAAGTAGATGGAGCAGGAGGACCTGAGTTCGAATCCACCCTCGGATACTTACTAGCTGTATGACCCTGGGTAGGTCACTTAACACTGACTCAAAAAAAAAAAAGCCATAAAATCTGACCCCTTCATTTTACAAATGAAAGGAAGTCTAGCGACCTGCCCAGGATCCCTCAGCCAGTAAGTGTCTGAGGTAGGATTTAAACTCGGGTCTTCCTATAATGATGATAGCTAACAATTATATAGTGCTTAGTATGTGATAATTCACAATTATGATCTCATTTGATATTCACAATAACCCTGGGAAGGAGGTGCTATTATTATGCCCATTTTACAGATGAGGAAACTGAGGCAAAAAGAAGTTAAATGATTCAGCCAGGGTCACACAGTACATATCTGAGGCTGGATTTGAACTCAAATCTTAATGACTCCAGACCCAGTACTCTAACCACTGAATCACCTAGCTGCCCCTAGGTCCTAGGTCTATAAAACTCTGTCTTTTTTTTTTTTTAACCTACTACACCATATTATCAAGGCTCACAAAGCCAGGACTTCTATTTGTATTCTCAGACTCCAAATCTTGTGCTCTTTCCATTGAATCATGTTTGGAAGTGACTTGCTGATATAAGTAATTTTCCTATAAATAGTTCACATGTATAAAGCATTTGAAAGCTTACAGACTGTTTTTCTAACAACACCCTTGATGTTGTAAGGAGTGCAGGCATTATTAACCCTAATCTATAGATTAAAAAAAAAAAATCGAGGCTCAGAGAGGCTTGCCCAAATTCACAGAGCTAGGAAGGGTCTAAGCCAAGGGTAGGGAACCTTGGACCCTGAGGCCACATGTGGCCTTCTAGGTCCTCAAGTGCAGCCCTCCAAACTTCATAGAACAAATTCCTTTAATAAAAGGATTTGTTCTGTAAAACTTGGACTCAGTCAAAAGGCGGCACGCAAGAACTAGAAGAACACATGTGCACTGGAAGCTGCAGGTTCCACACTGCTGGTCCAAGCTAAGATTTTAAGCTAGGTGTTTCCTGACTGCAAGCTTAGAGTCTTTTTCCCTATCATACTGCCTCCAAAATCATTAGGATTTGAAAATAATATGGTAGGGGCAGCTAGATGACACAATGGATAGAACATTAGCCCTGGAGCCAGGACAAGCTAAGTTCAAATCCACCCTCAGATACTTACTAGATGTGTGACCCTGGGCAAGTCACTTAATCTCGATTGCCTCAACAAAAAAAGGAAGGGAGAGAGAGATGGAAAAAGGGAGGGAGGGAGGAAGGGAAAGAAGAAAGGAAGGAAAAGAAATCTTACAGAAATGTTGGAGAACATGAAGCTAAGGAGTTGTCAGTAGTTTGAGGTTAATCAGGAAAGTCTCTTACTCTTAAAATAAATGTCTCGAGCCAGACTTTGATTTTGATGGAGAGGGATTGATAGAGGAAAGATGGGCAATGGATAAACTAAGCCGGGAGAATGGTGTACAGACAAAAATGGTCAAAAAGAGTGGAGGGCATGAAAAAAAAAGATTAATCAGGATTAAAAGGAGGGTCGTGATGGAAATACAAATAGATGAAAACGGATAAATATGTGAGAATCTAGTATTAGAACAAGGGTTCTTGACCATTTTTGTGTTATGTACTTCTCAAAATAATGTTTTTAAAATACAAAAACAAAACACAAAGGAAATGAATTTTATTGAAATGTAGTTATCAAAATATGCTTTAAAACAACTTTATAGACCTCAGGTTAAGAATCTGTCACAATAATCTAAGACCAGTACAAAGGACTCCCAATAGAAAAAAGTATCCACATCCAGATAAAGAACTGATGGAGTCTGAACGCAGATCAAAGTATACTTTTTCACTTTATTTTGTGTGTGTGTTTTTCTTTTGATCTGTTTCTTCCTTCACAACTGTGACTAATATGGATATATGTCTTACATAATTGCAAATACATAACCTATATTAAATTGCCTACCATTTTAGAAAGAGAAGGGGGAAGAGAGAAAAATTTAGAAGTCAAAATCTTACAAAAATGAATGCTAAAATTGTGTTGACATATAATTGGGAAAAAATAAAGTAGTATTAAAAGTGAAAAAATAAAACTAAGTGGAGGCTTGGAATCAACCCACCCAGGAATTTGCTTTTAGACCTGCTATTCTTGAGGTCCAGTGCTTGCTATATGTAAAAGCTCTAGAGCTAATAGATTATATTTTATTGTCATGACGTAGGAATAAATTAAAAAAAAATCTCTGTGTTAGGGGCAGCTAGGTGGCGTAGTGGATAGAACACCGGCCCTAGTGTCAGGAGTGGACCTGACCTCAAATTCGGCCTTGGGACACTTACTAGCTGTGCGACCCTGGGCAAGTCATTAACCCCAATTGCCTAAAAAAAGAAAAGGAAAGAAAAGAAAAAACAAGACTCTGTGTTAGAGGGATTTGAATGCTATAATTCTAACCAAAAGATTAATAGCACCTAGGATCATAAGGATCCCAGAGTCCATCTACTCTTATTCCCCATCTACTCTTATTCCCCACCTTTTACAGATAAAGAAACAAGACTCCAGAGGCTTGTTATATCTGAGGTTTTTGTATTACCTAAGGTCATACAAATAGTAAAGGTCAGAAGCAGAGTTTGAACTGATGTTCTCTGATGCCAGAGCCAGGGATCCTTCCACTGTGCAATGTTGTTTTCCCCCATCTCGTTTCAATACGTTATTAATTATTTCTATTAAGATATTAATTATGTCTATCAACACATTAATTATTGTCATTTTTAATATTATCTAGTAATACAGTAATAATTATTATCCATATTATAATTGTTATCTGTTAGTATATTATTTAGTTAAGTCTCATTAATAAGCATTTATTAAGCATGTGCCAGGCACCAAGTGCTAGGCTGAGGATACAAAGACAAGAACTTATCAGTTCCTGCCCTCAAGGGGCTTATAGTCTCCTACTCAAAGGGAGCAGGATCATTCTCCCTGCTGCCCAACTGAAATAGGTAAAGTAGTTGTTTATGTAGAAGTTTCATTTAAAGGCTTATCTCACTGCAGTCTAATGACTGCAATAAGAGATGGAATCCTCTTATTGGACTGGTTTTGTCCTTTTACTGTATTCTACATAAGAGGACTAAGTATAAATTTATCTTGTTAATGTAATATTATATTTTTTAAAGTTTGTGAATATTACTTGTTTTAATTTAAAATTCTAGCACTTGCTGTTAGTTATCTTTTTCTATTTGCTGGAGTTAAGATATGGCAGGATGGATGAATACTTTCATATTTTTTCTCTCCCTCATATATAAGAGAAATATAAGAATACCTTTTATTTGCATAGGAAGCTCAGATAAGCTCCCACGTAGTAAGGATTTACAGGTCTGTCCATGTCACTTTGAAGGTAACCATCAGTCTGCTGCCTCTCTCATTTCCTTATTTAATCTCATCCAAAGCTCTAGGAATAACCCAAGGGTGTGTTTGTATGTTTATTCATTAGACCCTGCTCTACTTAATCTTTTGCATGCTACTCCTCTTTATGGTACTTAATATATGAAACTGTTTTTTTAAAGTGATGGTATATTATACTCCTTTAAAAATACTTGATACACTAAAGTCCAAACTTTACTTGTCATTTGCATTGAAAAGAATTGGTAGTTCTTATGTGGGGTTCCTTTCAATCACAAGGATTTCTAGTACATCCAAAATAGGATTCACAAAAATCCAATTTATTAATAACAATTAATTATTAATCATATTTCAGCCTATTTCTCAATCAACCAAACTGAGAGCTCCAACCATAGTTCATCAAATATTATTTAGAGAAACTTTTCCCAATAATAGTTACTCATACCTCTCTGTATTAAATCTCTTAATCTCCTAAAATTTAGGGTTAAAGTTACCAAGTACACAATTTGTTCACCATGAAATCAGCACTAAAACAAAGATAAAGAAAACTATTTACAGTATTTTAGCTGTGAAAAAGATGACAAGCAGGTCACCTCAAACCCTGTCACTGCAGGTGATTTCATGTCTGAGAACAGACAACATTTAATTCATTTGTGACAACAAAGTGTCTTTGCAAGACTCTTCTCCATCTTCACAAGACAAGGTTGCAATAATTTCACAAAGAAAGAAGATCTTTCTATCTTCGTTCTTTCTGTCCAGCTTATCTCCAGCCTTCCCTCCCTCCCACTCCTCCCCCCTCCTTGAAAAGGCAAGCAATTTGATATTGATTATACATGTTAAGTCATGCAGAACATTTCCATATTAACCATGTTGCAAAAGGAAAGAGAGAGAAAGGAAAGAAGGAAGGAAGGAAGGAAGCTAGCTTGAATCTGCACTGAGTTCATCAGTTCTATCTCTGGAGGTGGATAATACTCTTCATCATGCATCCCTTGGAATTGTCTTGACTCATTGTCTTGATCAGAGTAGCTAAATCTTTCTGTTGATCATCATTACAATATTGCTATTATTCTGTACAATGTTCTCCTGATTCTCCTCACTTCACCTTTCATCAGTTCACATATATCTTCCCAAGTTTTTCTGAAAGCATCCTGTTTGTCATTTCTTATCACGTGATAGTATTCCATCACAGTCATATATCACAACTTATTCAGCCATTCCCCAATTGATGGGCATCCCTTTGCTTTCTAGTTCTTGCCAAGGAACGAAGTATGTTACACCCATGGCTTGTGGAACTCCCACCCTCTTGTCTTCCTTGCTATCTTCCTTCCTTCTTGTCTTCCTTCCTTGTTTCAGTGAACTTTAGTAACATCTTTGATGTCCACTTGTCACCCTACTCTCATATGTGACTCCAAGAAGCTGTAGCATGCACAGCAGCCAAACCCGAGAAAACCTTCTCAGCATATGGGCTAAACCAGGTTGAAGGTAACTGACAAGCCTCACATCTCTCCATGAGTTAGGGGGATGTGTACCCCAAGCATGTAGAGACTTCCTCTGGTGGAATGGGCAGATGAGAACAATTTGTTCCAATGTCCATGAAGGCAGCTGTGGAGAGATAAGACATCACCCTGTGATGTTATTGGTTCTTTTCAAAAATTAAGGTTGAACAACAACCACAACAGTGACAAGAGAATGATTTCTACAGTTTCTCACGTTATCACTCTTAACAGTTTCTTCTCCAGACTCATTTTATGCCCCATGAATTCTCTTTATAATGTTTCTTCATAAAATATCAATTAAGACAGTTCTCACAAGAAAGAAAGAAGTTTCTCTTCATCTTATTTCTCTAACTTCTCAACAAACTGCTCATAGCTCCCCATAGATCAAAATTAAATTCATTGACTACGAAGGTAGTACTTCACATATATATATATTTATACGCACACACACATTTGTTAATTCTTATCTTTTGTCCTTCTTAAAGAGACAGCAGTTTCTATTGCCTCTTTTGGAGAGGCTTTTTAAAACAGGAGTTATGTTTAAATGCCTTAAGCTGTTTAGAGGAGGTATGCTGTGCATAACTTGTAAGAATGAATTGGTAGCAAAAAATATATAATTCTGTAGAATTTTTTTAAACCCAAGATACCTAGCATATTGCATATTATTCTTTATTATGGTACTTAATATATGAAATGGTGTTTTTTTAAACACTTGATATACTAAAGTCTAATAGGTATATTATACACTTGTCATTTGCAGGATTAGTAGTTCTTATGCAGAATTCATTTCAATCACAAGAACTTCTATGGCATTTAAAATAGGATTCTATTTACAAAAAAATTCAATTTATAATAAATTATCAGGATCATATTAATTTAATAAAATGAAATAAGCCTGTATTGTGAATCTTTTTGGAATTCCCTGATACCCTTCCTGCATTATCTCTGGTCTTCTTTGCCCCTGTTTAGACCTTTACCATCTATAGCATCCACTTTGCTGCCCTTGTGAAGCACATAAAATTTCAAAAATTCAATCAAGATATGCTCAGAGCCATAGCCATAAGTTTGCTAAATGTGGAGAACAATATTACATTTTTGCTTCCTTTGAGCTTAGACACCTATTATTCCAGGAAAGTGAGAATTTATAGTTCTTATGGATATCTTCCTTAACCCTCAAGTGAAAGGAATAGATTGGATTAAAGCAACGAAGAGGCAGCTAGGTGGTGAAGAGGACAGAGCGTGCGCCTGGAGTTGGTAAAACTCAGTTTCACAAGTTCAAATCCAGCCTCAGACACTTACTAGTTGTGTGACCCTGGGCAAGTCACTTAACCCTGTTTGCCTCAATTTCCTCATCTAGAGAAAGAAATGGCAAACCACTCCAGTATCTTTGCCAAGAAAATCTCAAATGGGATCACAAAGAGTCAGACACAACTTAAATGACTGGACAGCAACAAAAATACAATCAAATGGGAATTTATTCCTTTCAAGAAGGGACATTATAGATTCTAGAAGAGATCTCAGAGTCTGTTTAGTCCATCCCATTTCCCTCATTTTACAGAAGAGGAAACTGAAACCCAAGGAAATAAAGTGGCTATGAAATGCCAGCTTCTTCAAATCAAAGGACAAATGTCATAGGGATGCAGTATGAAGAGGACAAAAAGCTCATCCAGACTTCTCATGGGGATTTTTCTTGCTGGCAAAAAATCTTTGGAAAGTAGCTCTTTGATGTGAGATGCTTGCCAAAAGACATCTTTAATGTTTGTGCAATATTATGAATTTATCTTTACTGTTTATATGGCATTACTCAAGATTACATTTGTAGGGATACTGGCCAAAATATAGCACCAAATCCAGAGGGTTTTGCTGCTGACAGATGTACAGAACAAAAGCAAAAAATCCTGGTCTGGCCCTGTCTTCTTCACTTACCTTTTGTTCTACCTCAAATTCATTTTCATGCCAAGCCAGAGAGATTCTTGGGAATTTCTAACCCTAAATCAAATAAATCATCTGGGATTAAGAACCGTTAATTCTGTCCTAGACACAAGGAAAAAAGACTCAATCTTAGCCTGAGGGCACTCTTGTCACAATAGATCAGAATAAATTTGCTTAGTTTTATTGAAATTCTTTTAAATAAAAAAAAATCACTGTCACCTCCCAATGACTCACCTCCAATCTCTGCCACTCAATAAAACCTTCCCTTTTACCAAATAAGTAGAGTCAAGCAAAACAAATCAAAATATCATCCATGGCAGAGAATGTATTCCTCAAGCAACACTATAGCTCATCACCTCTCTGTGGAGAGATGAGTCTACCTAACTTCTGTTGAAGTAGCTGGGTGTGGCAGCTCATAGTTTCTGGGTATGAAAGAACTATCAGTCTGTCTTTATCAGAAAGATTTCTAGTCTTGATACTCTAACACATTGGCACCTAGATGGCCAGCAAGTAAGAAATGAAGCCCAGAAGCAAGAAGCAACACCTAGTTGTAAGTACACCAGTAGAATTATACTCATGCATAGGAGAGAAGACTAGGCAGGGAGAAGCAAAGACTTGACACCCAGGAGTAAAGTAGCAGAGACACTACTTGATAGTCAGCCTAGGACTAGAAGGAACCAGGGCCAAAGAGAGAGGCACAATTATTTCACCAGAAGTTATAGCAGCCCTGGAGCATCTGAGGAGTGACTTGCTCTTCCCCTACTGGATTCTTGGCCATACATGGTCCCATGCTAAAGGATGCCCATTGATAGTGTATTTATGTTCCTTCATATATTAAATGGGGATAATACTCATACCACCTATCTTATAGGTTAGTTTTGAGGAAGGAACTTTGGAAACCTTAAATTATTATATAAATTGGAATTAGGATGATAGAGGGTTTCAGTTTACCTGTTGACTACCTAGTCAAAAATAAAGAGAAAAGTAACCAAAAGTCATTCGATAGGGGCAAATAAAAAGTGAATCTTTTCTTGACCAGCAAGTATGGTAAAGATCAGCTTAGTATCACAGAACAATTGACAGAAAGTCCATAGGTTCCTTAGGGTTCAACTTCCTCATTTTATTTCACAGATGAGGGAACTGAAGTTAAGAAGTTAGGTGAATTCATAGAGTCATGGATTTTAAATTGGGAGAGACCTTAGAGATTACAACTAGTCTAGTAGTTCTCAAAGTGTGATCTGGGATTCCCTTTTCAACGTTGTAGAGGTCCATGAGATCAAAACTATTTTCATAATGATACTAAGACATTATTTTCCTCCTAAAGTATTGTTCCCTTTTCCAACTACATATGGATGTATGAGGTCAGATTTTCTTCATAGACTTCAAAATAATATATTACAACAGACTAAATACAGAAGCAGATAAGAGAATCCAGCTGTCTTCTGTTAAGCCAAACATTAAAGAAACTTGCAAATGTAACCCATTTCAAAGCCCATTGGTATGGGACTTTCTGCTAATTGGTGGAGAGGAGTGTCCTGGGGATGGTGAGGGGCAGGGCAGAGATCCTGAGAGCTGGAGACCTCCAGCTTTATTCAGTGTCTACAGAACTTTTCAAGCATCAGTCTTTTGGGGGATGCTTTCAAGCAAAGATGAAAGAGGCCACGAAGTTGGAGCAAGCGACCACTCTATTCTCTTCAGAGAGAATTTTCTTCACTCCCTTAAGCATTGTCAGTCTAGTCTAGGAGATACGATTGGGTTCAATCTCACTTCTGATCACTTTGTCATCATTTTGGGGGATAAGGGAGACTCCAAGCTCTATATCCAAGGCTTGACTCCTTTCCCTCCAAATAGCAATTCATTACGAACACACATAGTTCAAATAGCAAAGAAAATCTATTTATCCAAATCAGTAGTAAAACAGAAACCAGAGAAGGTATACGTAGAAGAACATATACTAAGCAACACAGAGTGAAGGAGTTCTCCCACTGGTGAAGACATAACAGTTCAAGACAGGGGGAGGAGGGAGAGACAGACAAACAGAGAGACAGAGAGAGAGAGAGTTCTAATTCTCACCCAAGAGGAAACTCCCCACAACTTTTAATGTAGCAAAGTGGAGATAGGAACGTGATGGAGACTGCCAGCTCACTCGAGTGTCCCAGTCTTTTCCTTCAGCATCCTGAAGTGGGGTTGGCCTCTTCTATTTTGCCTCTTGTAGCTGGAAACTCAACACTTAAAGGGTTCTGGGAAGAAGGCCACTTGAGGAGTCCTAAAGAGGAAAGAAGACTGGAGCTCTCCAGCTCTCACCAATTCTGCCCTGCCCTTCATGAATCAGAGTCCCACATCAGTGGGCTTTGGAACAGGGGTTACACAAGAACATATATCCAAACAATGGCACTCTTTTTACTAATTTCTAAGTAGTTTTTTAAGAGTTATATTAACATGTGATGGATTTTTATTATTTTGACTTAATAAGCATTTTAAAATTTATTTCTTAATTTCCAATATAGTAAATATTGATAGATATCACTATCACAGGATTTGGGGGAACCTCAACAATTTTTAAAAGTACAAAGGGGACCAAAAAGTTTGAGAACCGCTGAAGATCACCTAAGTAATAAATAGCTAAACTCAAATCAGAATTCAGGTTCTCTGGTTTCAAATCTAATGTTTCTTAGGGTTGTTATCCTGTTGCCTCTTATAGGTTCTCATCAACTCTTCTATAACTCTGTGTGACTTAACAAGTGCCACCAGTCATCGCTCTGTCTTTTCCCACAGTTCCACATGGTTGCCAGTAGGCAGGGCCAAGGATAGTTCTCAGACCTCTAATACAGAGTCTTATACAAATAGGCAATGTGATGTAATAGATAGAGTGCTGAAAGGGATGTTAAAAAAAAAAAAACTAGTTTCAAATCTCAGGTTCCTGATGCTTGCTGGCTTTGATCAGTAACTCCGTTTCCTGACTACTAAAGAAGGGGAAGGAGTAGACTAGCCAGGAGCTAAATTAGATGTTAGCAACATTTTTGGTCACCATACAAATACAAGGAAAGGTACAGGGGCTGGTTTCAATCTGGATGCTTCTAACTTTTCCCCACCTCCTTTTTTAAAATTGAGATCTCTCACCCCACCCAGTATTCCTGATGATTAAAATTTGGGTGGAATTCAAAGGCAAAAAGAACTAATGCATGTCTCTGTTATCAAAAATAAATTTGATATATAGCATTTCAAACATAGAATCATAGGATTTTATAGCTGTGGTAGACCTTGCAGGTCATTTACACTGACTAAGAAAGTAAAATACAAATCCAGTGGACTTTGTTATTCCTCATCCAAAATGCAGGGGTGGGGGAGAGTAGGAGGGGGTCCAATTAAGATGGCAGCATGAAAAATCATAAAGGAGACCACCTCTTACAAATGCTTTAACAAAAGTCTTAAGTCTTAAAAGAAGTAGAATAGTTATCAAGAAATCCAAAGAGAAATAAGAATATGCTCCTCAAGCTATCCCAAGATTACATTATATAAAAAGAGAGGCTGAATGCTGCAAATATTCAGAGTGGGGTCTTACCAGGGAAGCCAACAGAATCTTAGGTATACAGTTCTGAATGCCTGTAGTGCTCTAAGGAGACTAAAGAAATCTGAAGCTTGCCAGCAAATTGAACCCAAACATGCCAGAAGGGGTGGTAGGATTCAGTAGCAGGAGCAGCAGACATCTTGGAGAGAAGTCAGCAAAGCCCAACCACTCCATCTAAGAGTTTGAGAGGTAACAAAGCCTGATCCTGGAACAAAATCCAAACTGGAAACGGAGGCTGGAAATACAAATAAATAGAAGAAAACATCCAATGCAATGAAGAAATACTATGGGTTGAGCTGCTTAAGCGGAAAAACCAGAAAAAGAGAATAACTCTACAACTCCTAAAAGCAGGATACCACAGGGAAAAAAATGTTGGAAAAATGCTGGCAACAAAGACTTAAAGATTTCTTGGAAGAAATACAGCAAGATTTTTTTAAAACATAAAATAAATAAGAGCTCTGGTGAAAAAAAAAAATGGAAGAAAAATAACAAATCAAAGGGTGGAAAACCCTACCCAAATAACAAATTCTTTAAAACACACAATGGAACACACAGAACTCAATGACTCCAAGGGACAAGAAATCTTAGGTAAAGTCAAAAGATTGAAAAAACAGAGGAAACTGTAATGTGGAAACGACTAACCTGAAAAATAGGCCAAGAAAATTCCAAGAAACCACAATCAGGATCACATAAGAATTTACAGTACCATAAAGGAAAGAAAGCAATTCCTATGGAGAGGGCCTGGGAAATGAATCTTTAATAGAATAGGTAACTTTCAAGCATGTCTGATCAAAAGACCAAAATCGAGCAGAAATTTTGAAAGGTAAATACAAGAATCAAAAGAAGTCTAAAGAGAGAAGTACATTGAAATGGTCAGAAGAGAATAAACATTGTTCAACTGCAGACATTCTAATAGAGGACAAGAGATTAATATTTCTTCCAAACCCCACTGTCTTCAAAAGGCACAGGGGAGTTGAGGAAGACAGACATGGTCTAGGAGTAGTTTTGTTCTATTGTTATGACTTTAAAAAAGAAAAGGAGGAAACATAAATATACTAGGAAAGAAATGAGGAAGAAGAGAGAACAATATACTATTTCTCATAATTGTAGTGTGATAGAAGAGGAGTATAAAAACATGAAGGATGCAGTGGCAAAAGTAGATATCTCATGAGTCTCACTCTTATCTGGAGTAGAAAAAGGAAGGTTGAACTCATATACAGAAAAAGTTCAGAGGCAGAACTACATTAACCTCAACTCAGAAATAGGTGGAGACAGGGATAAGGGGCTACTGATTTAGGAAAAAGGATAGAGTTGAGAAAAGAGAATAGACACAAGCAAAACACAGCACAACTTAGGAGGGGAGATATTAAAGGTGGAATTCAAAGGCAAAAAAAAGAGAGGAGGAGCAGTGGAATTAGAGCAGACCACTTTAATTATTGACTACTAATATTCATCATATTCTCTCTTTCATTCCCTTTTTCTTTTTGCAAAGAAGGAAGCAGGGGTAAAAGAGGAAAAAGTCTAAGATGAAATGATGGAGGAAAATAAGCAATTAACCATTCTATATGAATGTGAATGTCATGAATTCACTCACAAAATGGAAGAAGGTAGACAGTGGATTAGAAATAGAATCTAGCAATTTGTTGTTTATAAGAAGCAGTTGAAACATAAATATTCACATAGTTAAAATGAGGGACTAGAAAATAATTTATTAAGTCCTAAACAAATTTAAAAAAAGAACAGTGGTGGCAATTATCTCAAACAAGACAGCAATAAAAATAAATATCGTTAAAAGAAAACAAGGAAACTACAATATGCTCAAAGGGATGATAAAAAATATCAGCACTTATAACAATAATAAATATATATATGTATAATATATATACATACACACATATACCCCAAAAGGTAATGCCTCCCAATACTTAAAAGTTGATTGAATTACAGGGAAATATAGACAGCAAAACTATGATAGTGTCCTCGATGTGGTCCTCACCTAACAAAAAATATAAACAAGAAGAAAGTTATGGACCTGAATAAAATTTCAGGAAAGTTAGATTTAAAAACCTTTTGATGATTACCAATTGATAATTGAAACAAATATTCACTCAGTTATACATAGCACT
The DNA here is from genome assembly GCA_028646595.1 of Phalanger gymnotis. Lineage (NCBI taxonomy): Eukaryota > Metazoa > Chordata > Mammalia > Diprotodontia > Phalangeridae > Phalanger > Phalanger gymnotis. The sequence goes on along the minus strand of CM053623.1, from coordinate 295,985,548 downwards.
ATTATATAAATTGATCATGTGCAAGGAACTAAAAACTTCATAAATAAATCCAGAAAGGCAAAGACATACAATACCTCCTTTATTGTTTATAATGCAACAAAAATTATAATCAATACAGAGTCTTTGAATAAACTACAGAATGAAATATACATTTTCAGACATGGTCTATGTGTGGAGATTGTCCATTCTTATTTGTCCCAAGGGAAGACAAAGTTTGAGATGAGGTGGGATGCCTCCAAAAATAAGAAAAGAATGAAACAAGTATCAGTAAAACTTTTTTTTTTTTAATGTACAGAAGAAAACAGAAGGGAGATATAGAAAAATAGGATGGCTTTGTAGGTGAAATGTTGGATTTGATATATTTTTTAAAATCTATGCTGTACGTAATAGAGATTCCTTTTGTTTTCTATTGTTTGTATATGGAAATAATGTTTGCTGATGTTTGTCAAGTACATAAAAACAAAAAACAAAAATTATTTTTAAAGAGAATGTGAGGTCCCTGAGGATAGGGACTGTCTTCGATTTTGTATTTGTAAACTCATCAGTCAGCATAGTTCTTGGCAGGTATAGTAAGTTCTTAACAAATAATACTTTATCATTCATTCAAAACAAAATGAGACATCTGGACTACATGTTCCTTCTAGATTTAAATCCTATGATCCTATGATCTTCTCCTCTGTATTGTTTGATCTTTTCAGATCAAAGAATCAGATATTTAGAGCTGGAAGGGACTTTAAAAGCCTTCTATTCTCTCTCCATTTCATTTTACTGATGAGGCTTAAAGAGAATAAGTGACTTGTCCAAGGTCACAGAGCTAGGATGGGGACAGAGGCAGGATTGCAGTTCAGTCTATGACTTCAAGTTTAACATTTTTTACACTGCACCATCCTGCCTTCTGTGCCTACAGTATCCTAATTCTCCTACCTTTGCATATTCAATGATGTGATGATCTCTTTTGCAATCAAGGTCTTATTACGGCAGATTTTATTCTTTCAGAGTTCTTATCTCAAATTGTGCTTTTGATAACTGCCTCCATACAAATGCCTCTCAAATCTTTATCCCTAGCCCTGACCTGAGTCTGTAGTGCCTTGTCTCCACTTCATGAAAATATCTGCTTTCTCTGCTGTCACCTTAAATGGACGTATCTAAGATGGAATTCGTCTTCTACTTGCCCATCAGTTCACCTACTGAGGATGACCCTATTTCTATTGATAGCAACACCATGACTATCCTAGTTATCTACCTGTCAAACCTGAGTCATCCTGGCCTCCCCTTCTTCCACCCTTCCTTGTCTTTCTATTATCTAATCAGATGCTAAATCCTATTGATTCTTCTTATCACTTTCTTTTTTTTTCCCTCTGTCACAGCCATAGTTCAAGATCCTGTTACTTCATGCTTAGACTATTATAATAATGGTCTTTTGATTGAGCTCTTGTATTGTTACACTGACTTTCCACATGTCATATGTTTTTCTAGTTCTCTAAACTAGTCTTTAGGTAAGTACCTGGAAGACAGGAATGATATGCTATGTTTTTTTTTAGATCTATGTTGTTGAGCCTTCAAATATCTTTGTAATTTTGTTCAACCAGAAGCCTAAAACTGTATCAGACTTGAATAAATCATATATTGAACAAGAATGCTCTCAAGAATTTTCTCAAGACTTGTAGGAAGGCATAAATCATTCTTATCAAATATGTCTCTCTCAAAGTAATTTTTCAGTCACATACAATTCTTCATGACTCTATTTGGGGTTTTCTTGGCAAAGATACTAGAGTGGTTTGCCATTTCCTTCTCTGGTTCATTTTACAGATGAGGAAACTGAGGCAAATAGGGTTAAATGGCTTGCCCAGAGTCACACAACTAGTAAGTGTCTGAGGCCATTTTTGAACTCAGGAAGATGAGTCTTATCTGATTCCAGGCCTTGTATGGTGACCATTGTACCACTTAGCTGCCCCTATCAAATATGTAGAGATGCTGAAGCTGGAAGAGAGAGGGAACACAGAACTGGGGTCTAAAAATATCTGGAAAGGCTGGAATAATGAACCAAAACAAATCAATAAAATTCAAAAGGGCTAAATGTTAAGTCCTGCACTTAAAAAAAAAAGTTAGGCCCCAACCTAACAAAAAATATAAACAAGGAAAAAGTTAAGTTTTAATAGAAGTATAAACTCTAGAATAAAGGAAGCTATAATGCTATCTCAGACACTTTAGAGCTTGGTGACCATGGACAGCCTCTCAGTCTCATTTTCCTGATCTACAAAAAGGGATAATAATAGCACCTACCTTGTTGTGAAGATCAAGAGGAATGACAACAACAATAACAAGCTTTTGTTAAGTGTCTGTTGTGTGCCAGGCACTGTGCTAAGCACTTTTTACAAACATTATCTTATTTCATCTTCACAACAGCCCTGGGAGGTAGGTGATGTTACTAGCTCCATTTTACTGATGAGGAAAATGAAGGCAAGCAGCAGTTAAGATTAGGATAATACACAAAGAGTGTTTTGCAAACCTTAAAAGTCGCTAAAGGTATTGGCTATGATCATCATAACCCTCACTGTGTTTAGCCCTGTTCAAACTATATCTGGAGGTTCTAGGCTCCTCATTAGAGGAAGAATATTGACAAGGTGGAGAAGATCCAGAGGAGATTTACTAGGACAATTTTGTTGGTTTTCTGTTGTTTCCCATTTTCTTGGCAAATATCCTGGAGTGGTTTGCCATTTCCTTCTCTAGCTCATTTTCCCAATGAGAAACTGAAGCAAACAGGATTAAGTGACTTGCCCAGGGTCTCACGGCTAGTGTCTGAGGCCAGATTTGAATAAAGGAAGGTGAATCTTCCTGACTCTAGCTGGGCCTGGCACTCTAGACTGGCACTTTATGCAAGGATTGGTTGAAGGAGTTGGGCAAGTCTGTTTAGTCTAGAGAAGAGAATGATTTGATAGCAATTTCAAGTATTTGAAGAGCTGTCTTGGAAGAGGAGTTAGATGGTCTACCACACATTGGCTAGCAGACCTAGGAACAACACAGAACTTGGTGTATTAATGAGGGCAAACTTTGGAATCAGAGAACCTGAAATGATATCCAAGGTCTAATGCTCACTACTTATGTAACTGATCGAGTCACAACCACCTGGGACCTTGTTGTGCTCCTCTATGAAATGAATGAGTTAAACTGTGTGGAAAGAACTGTGTTGGCTTTATGTGGATGAGATGTTGGGGAGGAATGAATGATCCTTCCCACCTCTTCTCTTCCCTTCTTTTTCCTCTTCCATGCCCCCTTCCAGCACTACATACACTAGGCATCTCAAGCAGTTGGTAAAGTAGGATGACCCCTTAAGAGAGGGGTGGGGAGGGTGGGGTTTCTGACCCTTGAAATTTAAAGAGGCTTAGACCTGAGGGGGAATGGAGTCATCAATTCTGCAATTGCCTTGGGGAGGGGTAAATTGATGCCTTCTTTGCTGGATGATTGTTGTTTGTGGTGACTACCAAAGGTAATACTTTCTATCCCTTTAACTTTGGAACTGTGCCCTTTTTAAACTCGCCTTAGTAAAGTTGGTTTTAATTTATGTTTTATGTTCCACAGTTATATTTTAAACCTTGAAATCTGCTTAAGGCTTGGCCTATAATAGACTAGATTATCTCTAAATTCTCTTTTAGCTCAAAATTATATGATCGTATGTTTCAGAGTAGCAGGCAGATTTCAGCTTGATGGAAGGAAAGCTTTCTAACAATTAGAACCGTTCCAAAGTTAAATGGGCTGCCTGAGAAGTAGTAAGTTCTCTAAGAATTAAAAAAGAAATGTATTAAATGTTTACTATGTTCCAAGCACTGGAGATACAAAAATCCAAACTGTTTCTGCCCTCAGAGAGTTTATATTTTAATGGGAATAGACTACACAAGTAGGAAAGTAGTTGCCTGGGACATGTTTTGGCCTGGGAAGTCACTGAGACTGTGATTCATCCTTTCTTTGAATCATACTGTTGATTTGATTACTGATGCAAGAGGTAGAAAAGGGAAGAGGATAAGGACAGGCTGTGAAAGCTTCAGCACACGGCTAGTGCTGGTTCTGGGTTCTGAGTTATAAATGGAGGGCTTTTGAAAATCCTGGATTCCAAGGTACTAAGTGGTACCAGGATACCGGGTCCTAGAAGCAGAGGCTGGAACAAGATGTATGAAGATGGAGGGAGACAGCCTTCAAGTGGAGGATGGGTGATCACATCAGGGACTCCTGATCAGTGACCTCTGAAATTCTTTCCCATTCTGTGTGATTATAGCCTAGCTCACTAAATAGCCAGATAAGTGAAGTCGCCCAACATTTATTAAATACATACTTCAATATGTTAGATGCTCCCAGGAAAACGAATGAAACAGGAGTTGTGGTCCTTCAGGGAATGCAAAGCAAGTGTTAATAATTTTTGACTAAGAGATACAAAATACATAAATATCAATTTAGTTGAGAGTAGTAAGTAGGAGAAAGAAAAACAAGGATGAGGGAGCAAATGAAGGACTATATACATATTTTATATATAATATATATATACATATATAATTTTTATTTCTGGAAGACCAAAGCTCCTCTAATTATGGATATGGGTTAAACATGGAAAAAATTCCAGCGAAGTACTTTTCATGTATACAAAAATGATAGTAGCTAGCCTCTCAACTGAGCTCTGAGTTGTTTTTCCAGTAGTGATAGTAGGCTTGAGCTGAGCAAATCCACTGATTTGATCTCCCTTGTAATCAAAGGTATGCATTTGTGAGTTGTAAGGCTGTCCAAGGTTAAGAGGGTAATCTGTGACCTTAAAAACATGTTCTTCTTCACTTTGTTTAAAGCTAACTGGCCTGATTAATTTAAACCCTTGATCTTGGTCTCATCAACTCCATCCGAGCTCTAACCTCTGAGCTAATTTCATACTTTCCTCTATCTGCTTCGCACCCGAAGTGGTTTGGGCATAGGGATAACTCTGTGAAGGGGAAAATTTGTCCTCTGCCAGTCTCTCAATCCTGGAAGGACCAGGTAGAGATAGAGGAAGGTGAGGTAGGGAGTTGAGAGTGCTATGAAAGACCTCTTGCAAATATCTCCTTCGAAAATTGTTTTAGGCAAAACTACTTCAGAAGTTTGAAATACCACATCGTTTAACTCATGTTTGTGTATAAAGCTATTCTTTGCTATTATTTCGGTCAACCTAGCTCTTGGTGCGATAGAGTTCTCCCTTTAATTTGGAAACAAGTCACTGAAGTTACCGGGATTTGGGCGTGGTGCCGTCCAAAATGAGGTTCATTGGTATCATCTTGGCCTTTACCTTTCCAAATACTAGGGTGGCTTCATATTGCCTGCTATTGACCACCTACTTGCTGCGCCTTGACTTTGTTTTCAAGTACTATCAGGTGTGATGTCTGCCTGATGCAATGTATTGGATGGAAAGAAAGGGCCAGGAAAAAAAAGTCCCTGTCCAGCACTTGCGGACAAGCCGCTCTCCTTATTCCAGGTTTTCGAAAGCACAGCAGCCATTGCTATAGAAACAAGGAGCTCACGTCGCACGGTCTGATTCTTAGCCTTTTTACTTCTAATTTACCCTCCCTCTCCCCACCCTCAGAGAGGAGGGGAGTTCTTTCTGCAACTTGTCAAACTAATCAGGAATGAAGCCTAAAGGGCTGGGCGTTGTATTTTACTTCTGGTGTGATGTGCCAAATTTCGCCCCATGCTTGCCGATAATAAATGCGCACAAGTCCAGCGGAGGGGCTCGCGCGGTGCATTGATCTCAACAAGATCGAGTAAGTGTTGGGCGATGATCCCGGACGGAGCGGCCGCCGGCCACGGAGAAGCTCTGCGTGCAGAGGCTCCTGCGAACCGTCCCTAACTGTCGGTGTGTGGCTGACATGCATTTGTCACGCAAGCGAGCGTCGAGGGGAGAAAAGTGGCGCACCGACAAGAGGAGGCTCGCGGAGAGCCTCCGCTTTTTGTTTGAACTCCCTCCCCCCTCTTTTGTGGCCGCTTCTTTGGGGCTCGGCGGGGATCCCCCTGCTGCTGCTCGTGCATGCCCGCCGACCCGTTATTGGCTGCCAAGTGAGGGTAGTTTGCCGCGGACACGCCGGCCTGCCACGGTTAATCGGGACGCGGGGAGTCTCATTGCCAGGCCCCGCCGGCTGGATGGGTGAGCGGGGGATGCTGGCCTGCTTTGAGAGTCAAGGGCGCGGGGATGGGGAGGTAAAGAGGGAGGGGCGGCGGGGTGGGTACAGACTGGGGTTCGGCGGCCTGGAGCGTTGCACACCCACCCGGGCCGAAGCTCGCGGTCGCGCGGCGCAGCACTGGCAGTGCATGCCCGGGTGCCCCGGCGGGGAACCTAGGCGCGCGCCCTTCCTCCGCACCGCCCCCAGTCACGTGACGCCGGCTGGCTGGCTTCTACGCTTGACCGCCTTAGCTTGCTCCATTTCTCCCCCTCCCTCCCTCTCGCCTTCCCTTTCATTACCCCCCCACCCCCACCCCGACACCAGTTCTCGCTAGAGCGGCGAGAAGCCCGCCCCTACGTCCTCTTGCTTCTCGTGCTCATTGGCTGAGGCGCCGAGGACGCGTCTCCAGGGCGAGTGGCAGCCATTGGTGCGGGGGGCGATCCGAGTTCCCGGATGAGGGAACATTCTGCAGTATAAAGGGAGCGGGGAAGGCGGGAGACAGCGCAGTTTGAATCGCGGTGCGCCAGAGCAGTAGCCGGCGGGATCTCTGCCCGGGTGTTTGCTTGGTCCGTTCTCTGCCGTGAGCGTGTGTGCGAGAGACCTTCACGCACAACTCAAAATGGTAAACTTGGCAGAGGAGCCTGAAGGATTCCGCGGGCTGGTTCCCGGCTGGAGAAGGGGGAGGGGAGAGGGGGAGGGTACCGTTACACACCGGGGACTAGGGAGAGAAGCGGCGGTTAGGGGCGCGCGCGCGCGCCCCTGGACTAGTCGAGGGAGGAGGAGGAGGAAGCGGAGGAGAGGGGGACGGTTGGGGGGAGGGATGCAGGGAGGGAGCCGCCTCCGGTCTCGTGGCGGCGGCGACGGTTGGTGGCGCGCGTGCGCGGTGCCGCGCGGGCCCGGGGGAGGGCGCGCGCGCGCTCCCGGCGGTCTGCGCGCGGCTGGTCCAGCGCCGCCCGGGCGGGCGGGGAGCCGCGGAGCCCCCAGGGGAGGCGGGGGCGGCCTCCCTTCAGAACTCCCATCCCCCGCCCGCTCGCGCCCGGGTTAATGCTCGGGCTGGGCGTTGGGAGGCCCCGCGGAGGGGGAGGGGTCCCGGCGGCCGGGTTGAGCGCCTTCACCCCCGACCCCTCCTCCCGCCCGCATGGGTGTGTGCCCCCTCCAGGCTGGCGGGAAGGCTGGGAAGGACTCCGGAAAAGCGAAGACAAAGGCGGTTTCCCGCTCGCAGAGGGCTGGCTTGCAGGTCAGTGGGATCCGCCGCCGTGGGCCTCCGCCCGCCTCGGCAGATCGCCCCTCCGGTTGGGAGGGGGGGGCGGGCGGGTCCCCCTTCGCGCGTGGGCTGGGGCGGCGGTGGGAACGCGGTCACGTGTGCCCTGAACAGGGTTTCTCCCCCCCCTCCACTCCCCCAGCTCGGGTCTAGATTTGGCGGGAGGGTCAGCCGAGCCCGGTCTCGGCCCGGTCAGATCTTTTTTGTGCATTTTTGGGTGTGTGTGTTTTCGCCAAGTTCCCAGTGGGCCGCATTCATCGGCATCTGAAGTCGCGGACAACGAGCCACGGACGCGTGGGAGCTACGGCCGCCGTGTACAGCGCAGCCATCCTGGAATATCTAACTGCAGAGGTAAAGGCGTCCGTGCGGTGCTTGTGGAACGGGGGGAAGGGGGGGCGCCCCGGAGAGGCCCGCTCCGAGCCTGCCGTCGGGTCTGGGAACTTAACGCGCACAGCCTGCTTCTACACTCACCTGGACCGAGCTGAGTGCCCGTAGAGTGTTGATTTAAGGTTCTTCCTTGCAGGTTCTCGAGCTGGCAGGAAATGCATCAAAAGACTTAAAGGTGAAACGCATTACTCCTCGCCACTTGCAGCTTGCCATTCGTGGGGATGAAGAATTGGACTCTCTTATTAAGGCAACAATTGCTGGTGGTGGTGCGTAGCTGATTGTTATCTACAATTGATGGAGGGAAAAAAACCTCTATAAAGTTTTGATGAAGCTTGCACTTGGTTTTTTGAGTAGAAATTACTAATGACTTATTTAGAGCTACAATTTAGTATGTCAGAAAAGTTACCGTTCCATATTCAGGCAGTTTGCATTCTGCAGGTAAGCTTGCTGAAACAAACTGGATTAACAAATATGTAACAAAATATATGGTCCACTTTTGTTGACATGGAAAATTACTGTCCTTTTTTGAAATTTGACAAATTAAGCTTTTAATTAAGAACTATGAAGTGGGGCAAGTAGATTCTATTTTACTGGTTTTTAGTTAATTTGCATCGTGATTTTAAAAAAGAAACTTATAATCTTTTAACATTCTTATAGGTGTGATTCCACACATCCATAAATCTCTGATTGGAAAGAAAGGACAACAGAAGACTGTTTAAAGGATGCCTGGATTCCATGTTATCTCAGGACTCTAAATACTCTTAACAACTGTCCAGTGTTGGTGATTTCCAGTGGACTGTATCTCTGTGAAAACCACAATTTTGCCTTTTTGTAATTCTATTTTGATTAAGTTGGAAGCTTACTTAGCTTTCCAGCCAACCAAATTTCTGCATTGAAGTCTTAACCATATTTAAGTGTTACTGTGGCTTCAAAGAAGCTATTGATTCTGAAGTAGTGGGTTTTGATTGAGTTGACTGTTTTTAAAAATCTGTTTGGATATTAATTGTGATGCAGAAGTTATAGTAACAAACATTTGGTTTTGTACAGACTTTTATTTCCACTCTGGTGGATGAGTTCAATAAAGGTCATATCCAAAACAAGTTTTGTTTCCTGAATTTTTATGTTTTATAATAGCAAAGACTTAGGTCAGTTTAATCCAAATGCTCTTAACTCAGATGAGCCCTTTGAAAATACAGTACCTGGTAACTTAAACATGGGTTTCTCCTGATCAACTAGAATAGGAAGTAATCTCAACCAAGAAGCAAAATCAAAAGCATCTGCAACTCTCAAAAACCGGTGCTGCATTAAAAATTAAAGGTTGTGACAGCTTTTTCTAAAGGTTGAGAAGTTTTTCAATAAGATCTCTTTAAGTTTATTTACCTATGTACCTACTAATGTCATTCATAATTTTGGTAAACATCATCTTTAGGAAAAGATTTTACTGTAGCTTGGCACCGAAAGGTGAACCAAGACATAAGTCATCTTGAAATATAATCCTTGGATGGAATAGACCAAACTATAGTATGTTAGGGGCCTTGAAAGAAAAGGCAGTAAGCCTATGAAGGAAAGATGATAGCACCTAATGTTGAATGAGTTTTGTAAAAGACTAGTGTTCACAAAACTTTGTCATAAATTTACTTTTGGTTTCTTTACCAAATGTATTTAGGGGTTTTTTCAGGTTTTCCCCATGTTTAGTTGTGAATATATTTAGCTTTAGGACTGGAGACATTCGTAGTGTTATACTCAGATTCTTAACATCTTGTACTATTTTGTGTCTGTGTGCATGTATGTGTGCATAGGCATATGATTCACAGCAAAAACCTGGATTTTAATGGCTTGTGCTTCTATGGAAATCCAGACTTAGTTGGGATAAGACACTTCACCAGTAGATCACTGGTTCTTTACTAAATATTTAGAAATAGCTGTTCAAAATTAGATAAGTTGTATGGGCTTGTTGCCATTTCAATAGAACTTGACCACTTGTGTTTGGGCCGCTTACCAAAAGTCAGTTGCCATAGGATAGATACGGTGTGCGGCTGACTAGTGAAAGCTATATTGAAACCTCAGTAAAATGGGCATAAACTCAACGTGTGCTGCATATTCAGAAGCCATTCTATGAAAATACAATGTGGTTTTACTGCCATTTCAATTTACCGCAGATGGCTAATAAAGCAATTTTTGTTAAAAACATCTCGCCAGTTAGTGATACATTTGCATTTTCAGGTTTTGGGGTTTATCAGCTGTTTTAAATCTGGACAAAACAGTGTATTTGGGGGAAGGAATGCTAGCTAGAGCCGGGCTTTGGGAGGCTCTCGCCTACATGGCACATGGTGTATGCGCAATGACTGCGGGCCCGCGGTGGGGCGGGTCTTCTATTGGCCCCGCCTTCTCCACGCCAGTCTTGGGTTACCATGGAGGCGGTAACTCGAAACCCTCGGCCCGGTGCACTCTGGGGAGGTTCGGCTGAGAAATAAGGTTCCTAGCGCCCCCTAGGAAACGACAATTCCGGACGCCTCGGCTAAGGGCTTCCCAGATGGGGACCTTGGGAGGTGGCTTCCCCAAATCCTAGGCGGCTCACATTGCAGTCACCCCTTCCCCGCCACATCCCCGGGGCCAGGGCTCTCTCGGCGTGGGGGGGCGGGGCTGGACGGATATGTAGGACGGGTCTGGAGAGGGGCCGGGGCTCCCGCCCAGCGCCGGGACCAAGTAGTTTGCGCCCTCGGCGCTGCAAGGGAACGGTCTGCCCCCCGCCCCCGGTGGTACCATCCGTCCCCCCCGCCGTCGGGCCCCGGTTGGTAGGCTCTGCCTGGCTCTTGCGCCCTCCCAGCCTTGCTCTGCGGATTCGGATCGGACGTTTCGACATCCCGGCCTCGGCATCCCCTGCACTACCTGCCCCGGGCCCACCTGGGCGCTAGTCGCCGGCCGGGGTCGGGGTCCGGGATGCAGCCTGCCCTAGGCCTAGCAGCCGCCGCCGCCGCCGCCGCCGCCGCAGCCGCAGGGTCAGGAGGCCACCAGTGAGGAGGCGGAGCCGCCCGTTCTCCGGTTCTGAGGCCCTCTGCTTGCACGCCCGGCCCTTCCCCCGCCCCGGCCCGGCCCGGCCCCCTCCCCCGCCCCGGGCGCCCCGCCCCCCCTCCGGCCCGCCCTCCCGCCTCCGCCTCCGCCGCTCTGGCTTCCGCCCCCTTCTCGCTGCGCTGCCGGAGGAAACGGAAGAAGGAGCGAGCCATGGAGGGGAACCGGGATGAGGCGGAGAAATGCATCGAGATCGCCCGGGAAGCGCTGGAGGCAGGCAACCGCGACCGGGCCTTGCGCTTCCTGCACAAGGCGGAGAAGCTCTACCCGTCCCCCACGGCCCGAGGTGAGTGAATCCGCCGCCCCGGTCTCGCCTCGGCCGCCCGGCCCCCCGGGGACAGCGTGGGGGAGGCCTGGCCCGGCTCGGCCCGACACACCTCCGCGGGGCCTGCAGTCCCGGCCCGGCCTCCCCTCCCCCTCCCGGGCGCCGGGCACAGAGGACCCGGGTCAGCTCCGGGCCCCGAGACTCTCTCGTCCGCCCCCCCTGCACGGGGATTGCTGCCCATATGGCCCAGGGCCTCCCTGGTGATCCATGAAAACGGGGGCGAACCGTCGGGGATGGTTCCCCGGCCTGGGGCCGAGAAGTCCTTCCCCGAGCAAACAGCCCTGCTTCCCCTGAGAGGGCAGTGCCCCCCCCGGAGCCGGGCAGCCAGGAATGACTGCAGACTGGGCTCGAGCCAGGAAGGGTCTGATCCGGGTCTGTCCGAGACTTTGGTGCTGCCTTTGAGCGTCCGAATTGCCCCGGAGCGAAGGCGGCCTTTTCTTGGTGTCGTCCAGGCCCAGAAGTGATGCTCCCGTTTGTGTCACTCCCTAGCTAGGCCTCTCAAGCGTCCTTCTGCTGTTTCACACGACCCAGGACACTTTAAGAATGGGAAGGAAATTCAGGGCTGGTTCAGTAGGTTCTGCTCTATTAATGCCCTCTGCTTCCTCACCCTTTGGGTGGTGGGTGAGTGAAGTTTTCTGGCTACTTAACTGCGCATTAACTCTCTGTTCTGTGAGGGATAGGAAAGTTTAACTTTTTTAACTTAAGCTACTTAAAATCGGCTACTTGTTACTGTTGGAAGTAATTCTTGAGAAATTATCTAGTCCAGTCCCTTAATTTTATAGCCAAGGAAACTGAGGCCCGGAGAGTTTAATCGACTTAGAAGGTTTGGAAGACCTAAGTTAATCAGCAAATATTTGGTAAAGGTCTGTTTTGTAAGCGTCTGGTAGGGAATAGGAGGGATACAGATGTCCCTGCCCAGTTATGGAATCATGGGCTTTCATAGTTGGGAGGGACCTCACTGGTCATCTAGTCCAACCCCTACCTGGAAAAGAATCCCTTCTACAGCATTGTGAACATTTGGTCTTTCAGCCTTTGCTTAAAAACTTCCAGTGAGGAGGAATTTACCGCCTCCTTCTGAAGATACTTTTAGGCAAATTCACCACTTTTGGGTAAATTTACCTGTGCAGCTTTGATCTGTTATTCCTAGATCTGCCCTTTGGGGCCAAACAAAACGAATTCCTCTTCTGTACGCCAGTCTTTCAAGTACTTAAAAAGAACTGTTATTTCAGAGAACTTGAAGGGACAAGTGGAAATCATTTATACCAACTCCTTCATTTTAGAAATGAAAAAAACTGAGGCTTAGAGAGGGTGAAATCCTTGCCCAGGTGACAGGACTGGTACATGAACTCAGGTCCTCTGACTCCAAATAGAGCCTTCTTTCTACTGTACCAGTATCTTTCCTAAATTTTTTCTTCTGCAGGCAAAGTCTTCAGGTCCATCACATGATTTGATTTCAAGGTCTTTCATCAGCACCTGGCACATAGTAATCGCTTTAAAAATGTTTGTCGCTTGATTAGTTGCCTTCATGTGGACACTTTCTTGATCATCAGTATCAGTATCAATATCCTTTCTAAGATATGGTGGGTGGAACTGTGGTTGTACCAGGACATGTCACAGTGGAACTGTCTCTGTATTCTTGGAGGCTGTGCCTCTCATTGCAGCCCCAGCACACCATTAATTCATAGTAAATTTACAATCTGCAAAAATCCCAAGGTTGAAATGTGCTTTCTCACATTATATGTGAAGTGTATCTGTAAGACTTAGGGAGCTGTTTGCAACATCTAGAGCTTAAGTGACTTGCCCAGGGTCATGTAACTGGTAAGTGTCCAGAGGTGGGTCCTGTTGGCTCCTAACCCAAAACATTTATCCACTCTGCTCTGCTGGCTCAGGAAGACTACATTTTCATTTTATTTTCATCTGATTAGATTGAGTCTAATGCTCTAACCTGTAAAGATCCTAACTGTTGCCCTCTACTTTGTGAAAGTCTCCATTTCTAATGAGCATGCCAACTGCACTATTATTTGCACCTTCGATTAGTGTTAGAACAGCACAGCACTTAGTTTAGATCCTTGTTTTACTCAAGGAAACCCTTGTTTCTATCTCTACAACATCTCCAACATTGTCCTCTTCACTTCTCTCACAACCACCACCTTCGTTCCACCTCTCATCACCTCTAGTTTGTGCTAGAGTCTCTCCACACAGGCACCAAAGTGGTTTTCCTAAAGTCCGCATCCGACTGTGTCAGTTCCTAGTCAATTTTCTCCAAAGGCTCCCTAGTTCCTGGACACCCTGGGTCCTTCCTATCCTAGCATTCTTAGACATTATGCCCTTATACACACTCCAGGGCCCAGCTCTGCTGGCTTTCTTGTTCCTCACACATGACATTCCATCCGTTGTCTGCCCCTTAGAATCCAGTTTCCTCCAAAAACTCAGCCCGAGCACCACCTTCTGCAGGAAACTTTTCCTGGTCCTGCTACTTTGTATCTGCTGTGTTGTATATTTCTTGTAGAAACAGATCTACATGTCTCTTCTGTTAAAATATGTTCCTGGAGTACGATGACTTTAATTTTTTTTTTTTGATTTTTTTTTTATACTGGGTGCCTGGTAAATAGTAGGTCCTTAATAAATGCCCATTGATTGAGTCAAGATAAGCATGTGAGTTATCACAAAGCAGTGTCACTGAAGCACTATGAATGATGAATGAATGAATGGATGATGAAACATTCCAGAAGAAGGAGAGAGCTGTTGTTGGGATAGTTAAGGAAGACTACCTGTGTTAACAACTTTAGCAAAAGTTTTGGTAACAGAAATTTTATGTTTGTTTATTAAAATAAGAATTTCTTTTGTCTTGGTATTTTCTTGAACTGTGTGATGCAAAACAGCCAATATATATTAAATGTGTACTATTATGTGACACTCAGTATTCTATGGTGCATATATCATTGGCCTGTGTGCCAGGAAGACCTATAGCCTTGCCCTTGACACACACTGGCTCTATGTCCTTGGGCAAGTTACTTAACCCCTCAGTACCCAGGCAGTGCTCTAAGACTCTTCATTTGAGAGAAGGTGCTAACCTGCATTGGTAGGAGAGATTTACTCATCTGGGAGCTCTCCATATCCTAGCCCCCATCTTTATTCCTGTTACTGTGTAAGGCACTTTGCTACTCTTAGTTATAAATACAGAGCAATTACTATGAAAATTCTCAGGACTCGGACAGCTAACAAGGACCTTAGTTATCAGCTAGTCCACTGCTTTCCAAACTTTCTTGATCATATACTCCTATTAGCAATTTTTTTTCTTGGTAGCTATGTTAGGGTTTTTCTTAGTGGCACCTGCCCCAAACTGCTGATATAGATACTTGGGGCTGGTTAAGTTATTTGTTCCATGAGGGACTGGAGGAGAATGTTGGGAGATCGTACCTTATGGCAGAAAGGTGAAGTTGGGGAGTATAATGGGCTGTCATGGGTGAAGGGTAGATGTGGTTGTGTTGGAGACCGGGATGTTTTCCATCTTCTCACCCTTGATCCCTTGTGGTTAAAGCAAGAAGGAATATAGGATTCATACTCTTCATTTTACAGATGCTAAAACCAAGGCGCACAGAGAGACAGACTTACCCACAGTCACACAGGCAAGCCCAGTCATCCAGGAGTAGTAGCCACTTTGGGGGCCCCCACTTTGGAGACCAGTGATCCAACCCCTGAGGGACTTGGCCACATACAGACAAGAAAACCAGGAAAGTTTCTGATTCTAAGGTCCCTTTCAGCTCTAAAATGCTAATCCTTTTTTTTTTTCTATTGAACCAATGATTTGTCCCAGTAGGTAACTTCTGGTGAAGAACTTCTTTTAATGCCTATAAGCACTTCTCTTGCAACACAATCTGCAGAGAATTGCTTGGGTACACTGAAAGGTTTAGTGAAATTGCCAGGTCATGTGACCAGCATGTTTCAAAGGCAGGACTTGAACTCTTATCTACTCACCTAAGTCTTACTTTAAGAACCACATTCACATTTCTAACTAGATTATGGCAGCAGCCTGACATTATTCTAATTAGTACTGACGCTTATCTTAGGTAGATGATTATTTACTTTAAAGTATAAAACCTTGACTTAAATGATTTTTAATGGAAATTTATTTCTTGAGCCTAAGTAGCAGGTGGCATTGGGAGAAATAAAACCATAATACCCTTAGTGGTGGTCATTGCAAAATTATACCTGTTCTCCATTCTTACTGGTCGTTTATACTCTTTTTTTTTAAACAGCTAAAGAAAAACAAAGTTTATTAAAGATTTCCCATATTGGGTAAAGTCTTAAGAAATCCCACCATTTGTGAGACTTGTATGATAAATGGGCCAGATTCAATCTAAGCTAGATTAAATCTGAGCACCTTCATGGAGGCAAGATGGATCTTACATACAGAAAGGTTGTGGGAAGGATCCTAGTTTATACTCTTTTAACAACACTTCATAGTTTTATTCCCATATATGATTTTACACTTATCCCTTTTAATAACTTGACATCCACATTCAGCTTCCTTTCTTTCACTCCATTCTTACCTTAACTTCCCAGTTAGTTTCATTTATCTTTTCTTATACATCTTGCCTTTGTAACTCGCTTCTCTTCCTTGTGTTCTTCTCAGATCCTTCTTAATCCTTTTCTTCCTGTAGACTGATCCCTTCTTTCTTCTCCTTACACAATATAAGTTGGTCTCCTTCATTTCTAATCCTAGTTCTCTCAAATTTCTCCTCCCCAAATTCAGTGTCGGTTTTTTTTCATTTTCAAGCCCTGCAGATCCTTCAGTTGTCTACTGAAGAGGCAGCGTGATACAGTAAAAAGAAAGTTGCCTCTAGAGTCAGAGGATCTCTGTTCAAATTCTGCCTCTTGATGCTTCCTACCTTTGTGGCCTTTGGGTCTCTTTTTAATCATCAGGTTTAAGTTGTTGGACAAGATGGCCCTGAGGTTCCTTCCTGCTCTGGATCTGTGATCTTTGGACCTCATGTCCTTCATTTCCAGCTCCTTCTAGCACCTTGACTTACTAAATAGAAAACTTAGAATATCTTAAATAATTTTTTCCCCAGATAACATAATGATTATGTGTGATGCTATGGTATGTTTGTCAGTGTTGGTTACTAGTAGAGTTGAAATTCTTTTCATAGAACTTGTAGTTTTCATAGCTCCTAGTCACAGTCAGTATTGTGTTCATTGGATGCCAAATTTGGCACCAAGTGTTTCCCATACCTGAAATGGACCTCTTATTTTCTCCCCCACCCCAACCTACCCCATCTCTTTGAAGTCCCTTGAATCCCAACACAGATTTCTTCCATGAAGGAAGTGATGTTACAGCCTCAATAGCTCAATCCTTGACTTTAATATTTTTGTGCTTCTCTAACTTTTCCCTTGTATCACAGGGTTCTCCCTCTTCCCCCACTGTCCACCCCAACTTCTCTATATGGTATAGCCCTTATTAAATTAGAATTCTGAAACAAGGTTTGGGTTTGTTTTGTATTTCTAGTGGTTACTTTGGTTACTTTTTTTTTTAATAATCAACCCCCCCCCCCCACGCACGCGCACGCACACAATTTCATTGGGCTTGTCAGTATGGAGATATGCTCTAACTAACCTGTTACTTATGACTAGCAGATCAGCTAACAATTGTTAACTTATAGTCTTAGTTACCTAGGGCAGGCACCAAGAAGACAAGTGATTTGTCCATGGTCACATAGGTAGCAGAAGGAGGGCTTAATTCTGGTTTAACCTGACTCCAGGATTGACCCTCTGTCCAGTATACTGCCATTTACACAGTAGGATTTAATAGGTAATAATTCCATTTGTTGAATGAGAATCATTCTTTGAACACGTAGTGGACATTTATTGGATTATACTACTATGTATGGTTCTCAATAGAAAGTTTTTACTTATTGGTGCTAATCCATATTCATCTGAATATAGAATATGTGGGTTTTGTTTCTTGTCTCATTCAAATCTGACCTGTATAAAGGCTGGCAGCAGCCTATAACCACTTTGCTAGTACCACAGACCCAGCCTATTCTTCCTTGTTCTTTCCTGCAGAAATAATATCCGAAGCTTCCCCTTTAGATGCTCCTACCGTTGATTCTAAAAAGTAAAGAAGGCAGATCCTACAAAATCTTGCATATGGCTCCCAAGTAGATAGGTATCTTAATTCTTAACCTTAAAGCCCAGTAGTTCTTCCTTTTCCCTCTTCTTCCTTCCCTGTGTCCTCTCCTCCTTTTCCATGTGACTGTATGGAAAAGCAAGTGGGGTTGGTGGGTGTGTGTCCTGAGGATGGCAAAGGCAGAAAGGTCTCATACATAATAAAACATTTGTAGAACCACTTCTCGTGGTGGCAAAAAATAGGAAACAAAGTGGCTGCCCATCGATTGGGGAAATGGCTGAACAAATTATGGTATACAGGTATAGTATATTACGCTATGAGGAATTAAGCGAAACATGGTCAGATTTTATGAACTGATGCAAAATGAAGAATGTCTAAGTGAGAGAGAATTATGACTATAGCAATGTAGCAGTCATTGTAATGACCAGTCTTGGTTCCAGAGAACAGATGATGAAACACTTGGGTTTAGGGGGCAGATGGTTGTGTGTGTAACATCAGTGTCTTAGAGGTTGGTTTTGCTTAACTGTTATTCTTTAATATAAGGGAGGGGTTGAGTGTGTGTGTGTGTGTGTGTGTGTGTGTGTGTGTGTGAACTGAGTATGTTTGAGGAAAAAAAACTGACTTAAAAACTAAAATATATCAATGAACTTTAGGTAGAAGGAGGAAGGCAGAGTTTTTGGATCTTTGTCAGTGGAAGTGAGTTGTGTATGGGAACGCTAAAAATTAAATGAAGGTGACCCATATATGTTAGTCCTTGACCTGGAAAAAACCAAACCTATCAATTTCTTGTATTTGAACATTTTTGTGTTTCTAAAACAGGATAGTGGGAAGGAATGGAACAAGCATTTATTAAGTTCCTGCTCTGTACTAGACACTGTGCTAAGGACATTTTACAAATATTTCCTTCAGTCCTCATGGCAACCCTGTGAGGTAGGCGCTATGATTATCCACATTTTGTAGATAAGGAACCTGAAACTTACTTGTCCAAGGTCACACAGCTAGGAAATTCTGAGGCCAGATTCGGGCTCAGCTCTTCCTGACCCCAGGCCTAGTGTTCTATCCCCTGTAAATTGAATGTTCTTAACAAATAATTTTGTTTTCTACTGCTTCTTTGTTTAAATGACCAAGTTTTTGTTGTTCAGTCAAGTCTGACTCTTCGTGGTTATATTTCAGGTTTTCTTGGCAAAGATACTGGAGTGGTTTGCCATTTCCTGTTCTAGCTCATTTTACAGATGAGGAAACTGAAGCAGACAGGGTTCAGTGACTTGACCAGGGTCTCACAGCTTGCAAATGTCTGAGGCAGGATTTGAACTCAGGAAGGTGTGTCTTCCTGACTCCCAGGCACTCAATCCACTTCACCCCCTACCTGTGACCACATATACTTAATTGTTCATTTTGTTTTTCCCTCAAATCAGTTTTAGAGTCATTTAGCAGACGTTTTGCCATTGTTCAAGTTCTGCTAGCCAGAGGCAGTTTGGGTAACTAATATAACTAGGTGTTTTTTTCCCTTCCAGCAGTATGATACTGTAACATTGGTTGGCCTCCTCACTCCAATTGAGATTGCTGCTTATTCTCTGGCATAATGTTAGTAACTCAGGCTTCAATAATTGGTTTTCATTAATTAAATTAAGCAGTTAGATAGTACAGTGTCTGGTGTTAGACTTCTTCCAGCACAATCTGAGTTGGAATCCTCCCTCAGACATTTACTATTTGAGAGATGCTGGGCAAATCATATACTGTCAGCCTCAGTTTCCTTATCTGTAAAATGGGAATAATGACCACCTGCCCCAGAGGGTTGTCGTGAGGATCAAATGAGAGAATATATAGAAAGTGTTTTATAAACCTTAGAGTGCAGGTGTAAGTGTGAGCCATAAATACATAGTAATAGCTATTTGAAAATGGACTTTGATGCTTCTAGAAGTGGTTTTCTCGTCACTGTTCTTCAGGGAGTGGCTGCATGACTACTTGTTGGAGTTACTTTATGCCTCACTCAGGTAGAGAGGTTAGATTTTATATATATATATATATATATATATATATATATATAAATATATATATGACCTCTAATCTAAAACCCCTTCCTTCTTCGATTCTGTGCCTTTACAGGTAAAATTTAGTTGTAACCAATTTCTGTACAACACAATTCCAGTATAACAAAAAAAGATTTGCTTGTTCCAAATGATGGAAAACTATGGTTTTAAAAAATGAAAGTGCCTTGGAATAGGCTTTGACTTGTCTTCACCCCCCTATATATTTTGGCCCATGGTATTTGTTAAGAATTGATGGCAAATAAATGCAAATTTTAGTTTTAATTTTAGGATTTGGAGGTAGTGGGTGACTATACCCAGATTTTAATTGTAGTCAGTTTTGCTAGAGGCAGCATCAGGTCATAAATAGAGTATGTCGAACTCAGTCAACAAATGTTTATTGAGTACATATTTCATGCCAAGCACTGTGCTGCTAAGTACCAAGGATATGGAGAAAGAAAGCTAGTGCCTACACCCAAGGAGCTTATAGTCTAATGTGGGAAGACAGCACTACAAAAGGACA
Organism: Phalanger gymnotis; assembly: GCA_028646595.1. Taxonomy (NCBI): domain Eukaryota; kingdom Metazoa; phylum Chordata; class Mammalia; order Diprotodontia; family Phalangeridae; genus Phalanger; species Phalanger gymnotis. The sequence goes on along the minus strand of CM053623.1, from coordinate 295,965,659 downwards.
CTGATAGTGGGTGGGAGGGGAAGGTACAGCACCTAGCTAGGGACATGATGGAGAAGTCAGAATGCACCCATTTCAAGAGATGAAGAGATGGCTGCCTTGAGCTTCTGTCTTAAATGGAGGTTTCAGAACTCACTGCCCATCTTCCAGTCTGAGGGGCTGAGGTGATAAGGTTTGAGTACCCAGTTGATTCCATCCTGCAGATGAGTGAGATTTTCCAATGAGGAAGTTCCTGGGAATGATCAATCAGTTAGTCAGCATTTATTAAGCGCTTGCTGGGTGCTAAGTACAATCAGTGTACTAGGGGCTAGGTAGACAAAAAGAGGCAAAAGGCTGTCCCTGCTCTCAAGAAGGGCGTGACAGTCTAATAAGGGGGTAACATGCCAACAGATATATTCAGAGGAAAAGTACTGGAATTCAGAGCAGTTGGGGGAGGCCTGTAGAAGGTGGGATTTTAGCTGGGACTTGAAGGAAGCCAAGGAAGCCAGTAGTGAGAGCAGAGGAGGGAAAATGTTCCAGGTGTGGGGGAAGGGCAGAGAGAATGCCCAGAGCTGAGAGATGGAGGGTCTCATGTTATGATGGAGAAGGCAAAGGCGAACAGAACAGCCTGGACAGGAGAAATAAAGAGGAAGATGAATTGTCAGAAGACTTGAATTTGGGTTCTGATTCTGCTACTCAGGTGTTATATAATCATGCGTAAGTCACACCTCTCAGCATATTACTTTCTGTAAAATGATATTGCACTGCCATCTTCATAGGTTGGTTGTGAATACATGTGAAAACGTTTTCTATCTGAAGCCATATGTAAATGTAAACTAATATTATCCATATCAAATTTTTCATATTAAATAAGCCTTCTCTTACTACTGTATTTTTCCTGGGCTAGAATTCATGGTAATAACCTAAATCAAATAGTATTTGGAAGGCAAACACTCATACACACACTCAAAATTAGATGACATTTCAGGAACTAAACGTAAAATTAATTTTGTTGTGTACTTACCATTTCCCAATTGTAGCTAACAAATTTAACAGTATTGAAAAGTCTCCATTTGTTAGAATTTAGAACTCACACAGGCAAGACATAGAACAATTTTTGTCTTAGAGAAATTGGCTCTTTTAGTAATACCAGAAAAGCATTGGTACCACTGACCTATTGTAGTGAATTTTCTCAGATATTGGGGCAGCTAGGTGCTGCAGTGAATAGAGCCACCAGCCCCTGGAGTCAGGAAGACCTGAGTTCAAATTTAGCCTCAGACATTTGACATTTACTAGTTGTGTGACCTTGGGCAAGTCACTTAACCCCAATTCCCTGCCTTCTCCTCTCCCCCACCCAAAAAAGAAACTGAGCCACATTGCTTCTTCCTCCCCTCTTAAGCATTTACTTGTGGGAAGGTGGGAGAGGGTAGAGTTTTTAAAATACTAGGAACTATTATTCCAAGTATTTTAACAATTCTTCCCCCTCTTCTAGATAAAATATTGGAACTTCTAGTTAAGGTTAAGAAAAGCCCTGGATTAGCACCAAATAATGGTGTTAACAATGGAAATATAGAACCTGTTTTAAGGCCAGGCTTCCATAATTGAATTACTCAGTGACCAAACTACGTAAGAACATACTATATTTCTAGTATTTTAACCTCTGTCTCATGATGCTTAATAAATAGTAGCTTAACTTTCCTGTCAACGCCTTGTAGTTTGGTCTCTGAATGATTAAGTTATGGGAGCCTGCTAAATTTCCCTATTTAACTCTTTGTTATCTGGTGCCAATCCAGGTCTTTTCTTCATCTTATTTTAAAATCTTGAGAGTTGCTGTAACAGAGCAGGGACCGAAAACCCTGGCTCCAGTCTTAACTGCCAGTGTTCTCTGTGCAGTGTCCCAGAGTGACCTCCTTAGCCTCTTAGTGCCCTAGCCACTGAGATTCCTTAGACCTTGAGACTTAAACAGTTGCTGATCATCGATAGCTTGTTTCCTCACTGGGAGGCCCCTGCACCCCTGTACGACAGATCTCAGCTAAAGAAACATTACCTTAGTAACCATGAACACAAACAATCAGGCATCAGACACAAGAGGCCAAACTCTTACCCAGATCCCTCAGCCTTTTAACACAGCAGAACCAAAAGTATTAAGAAATAAGAAACAAATAAGATGCTTTGGGTTTTGTTAAGTGACCAGACCTGTCTGAAGTGGTACCGTTTTTGGGCTGTGTTGTCCTTTTTTTCTTAATATTGTACTCAGTGTTTATACCATCCGGGGTCTGCTGATTATGTTCTCTATCACCTCAGGGAGGTCTTTCTGTATTGTATGTTTCAGTTATTTTTTGCAACACCATAATATTCCGTTACAATAATAAACCGTAATTTATTCAGATATTTTCTAATTATTGGGTATGTTATGTAGGTTGTTTACGGTTGTTTGCTATGCACATTTTTATACAAATAGGTTCTTTCTTTGATGTTTTTTGAGATAGTCAACAGTTTTTGTTTAGTTATTTTAGTTGTGTCTGACTCTTTATGATCCCATTTAGGGTTTTCTCAGCAAAGCTACCACAGTAGTATGCCACTTTCTTCTAGCTCATTTTACAGATTATGAAACTGAATCAGTTAAGTGATTTGCCTAAGGTCATGTAACTAGGAAATGAAGGCTGGATTTTAACTGAGATCTTCTTGACTCCAGGCCCAGCACTCTATCCACTATGGCATGCCACCTACCTTCCCCATAGTGAAAGACAGAATTATGGAATCTCGTGGTGAAAGTTCTGTGATTCTTAAAGCATACTATTTTCCAATATATTTGTGTCTGTATGCTGTCACACCAACAATGGACCTGCCCATTTTTAAGACATTTTTTAACATTTTGATTCCCTTTGTGCTTCAGTAAGGCCTCCTCCCAAGCTGCTTCTTGCCTTATGCTCTGAAACTCTTACCCAAGGCCTTGCATAAATCCTATTCAGTGGACCATCTGACATACTGGGGGTTTTCCTCTAAGCCTCTTGACATGTAGGTAGCAGGACAATAGTGGGCTGTCAATCTGTTATCCCTTTTCTTGCTACATGCGTTTCCCTCTTTTACTAATTAAAACATCTCTTTGGTGCACTTACGTTGAACAATCCCTATGTATACTTATTTTAGATCTCCCCATTGCTTTTTGGGTGATACAGCCAGTCAACAAGTATTTAATAATGGGCCTACAGAGTGCTTACACTGGAGCTACTCTCCGACCTCCAAGAGCTTACATTATATTATGCCAGGAAAGGCAACAGTTACATATATAAATATGTACAGAATACAAGGTAATTTTTTTGGGGAGGGGATAAGAGGAACACTAGTTGCTGAGGGTATTGAGAAGAGCTTCCCATAGAAAGGGGTGCTTGAGATGACCCTTGAAGAATTCTAAGAGGTAGAAGTGGAGGGAATATATTCCATATGGGCAGTGTCCAGTGTAAAAGTAGGGGCATTAGGATAGTGCTCAGTGCTTCGAACATCAAGAAAGCCAATTTGGATATTCTATAGTGTATGTAAAGGGTAGTAATGTATAAAAATGGTGAAAACATAAGTTGGGGCCACATTGCCAATACTCGACAGACCCAGAAACAGAGTTTCTGAAACAGAGCTCAGATACTGGTTGTTCTTTGTTTTGCTTGCTGTTTATTTGGAAGATCTTGGTGGGGGGTGGGCGGGGTGGGAATCGATTGTTTCGTCTATTAAGGAATCTTGTATGATTGTAGCTTTCTTTAAAAAAAAACAAACAGTTGATTATAAATAATAAGCACAGGATCTTGTATTCTCTGATTTTTTTAGTCAATTAGGTGATGATAAAGGTAGGGTCTGCTTTCATTTATCAGTTTACCTCTTCTTTTAAAGTATATCCATGGTACATGTGTAGATTATTCTCATAAAGATTTTATAGCGATAAGTTAGTTGGCATATGGGTTAGCAGTACCACACTACTGTTTGAGGTAGTGAGAGAATAAAGTGTGAAGACTTCACAGGGTGTGTGTGTGTGTGTGTGTGTGTGTGTGTGTGTGTGTGTGTGTGTGTATGTGTGTATGTATTTATATCTAAAATGTTTGAGAATCAATATTTAGAGAAAAGGGAAATGGGATAAATTTGAATCTGTGGGAATCTGATTATTTAGCCTTTAGGAATGTCTTTCTCCTCCTTCTTTGGATTTATAGATGTCACCTCAGCTGTGAATGGAATACAAGATTGTGAAAGCTTCCCTATGAATAACTCATGCAAGGCAATATTCAAATAGAGATAGTACAAATTTAGTTAGGATGTGAACCTCACCAGGCCTAAGTTTCATTTTCCTGTAAATCATATGATTTCGAGGAAACCAGATGATATTCCCCTCTCCCCCTCCCCTAGCCTACTTACAAATGGCCATCTTAGCATTAAAGTTTCCATATAAGATAATTCTGTAGTTTCTGTGCTTGTATTGGGTAAAAACTTATTCCTAGTTAGATTGTGAGGCCACTCGTCTCCGCAGATGGGGACGGGGGTCCAGCCTCTGGGGTGGGATTTCTTAGAATTGTTTGTACAAGGGTATATATCTCCCTGCTTGCCTTCCCCCTACTGCCTCTCTTCACTGCTATCTCCGCCCTGGTAGTGAGAGATGCCCAATTCTTGAGACTTGATCAAATAAAGCTTCTGTTTTTTTTTCTTGAGAAACCAAGACATCTCTGTTTTTTTTTTATTTGAGCCAGTGGTCTTTTGTCCCACACACTCTTTATTCACATAACACTCTTAAGGTATTGCAAATCCAATTATACTGACTCAAGGATAGAACACAGAAGTTGCTTTAAAAAAAATGGATCCTGATGTGGACATTTTGTACATGCAATTTGCTCCCCAAAATAGAAAGCCACAAAAATTTTAGTTATATGAGGACTTTAGTTCTGATTAAGTGAAGTTTTAGTGTATTTTTATGTCTGGTAATGTCCATTTTATAGGAAAGTATTAAACATGGGGCCTCCTCACCCTTTCTAGTCAGCAAATGTTTATTGAAATTTATTATGCGCAAAATCTTTATTTTAGTTTGGTGAAAGCTTTAGATTTAACTCTGTAAAAGAAATGCCCTATATTAATTTTATATTTTGTTGTGGTTTAATAATTTTACAGTTGCATTGTGAATTTATCTGTAGGCTATGATTAAAAACATGTCAAAAAAGGGAAAAAAATCTATTATCATTGATGGAGTAAATTGTTATAGAAATGCTGACAGACTTTTCTACTTTTCATTTGTTGTCCTAATTTCATTCTGAGATGTTTTTAAAGAATGGCTTGAATTAACGAAGTCCCAAATGAAGATTTTTTTCAAACTTTTTTCTTTCAGTATTTCTCATCTTTTTATAAGAGTCATAAAATTCCACTGAAACCCTCTGTAAAATTTATATTTTAAACTGGTGTATCTTTTCTATTTCACTCCTTATGGCAAAAGGATTAAGTATTTGCTGGCTAAGATGGTCTCTCTCTGTGCTGTGCTCATCATTGTAGTGATTGCTTTATGTCAGTTAAATTTCAATAAGAAATGATGATAGTCTTCGTCAATCAATATTTGTTTGTTTATCTATTTCCTATCTTTTAACATCAATAGCTCATTTATATAGAGCAAGTTGGACTTGTTTGAATTGTATACCATGTCTTCTCATCTTTGTTATTCTAATTTGAGCTTTGTTTTGATTATTTCTCTAATAAATCATTTATATACATAAACATTAGTTATATACAGTTGTAATTCAGAAATGAATACCACATGAGTAATGCTACTTAGCACATTGTTATCCCTAATGTAGTTAAATGACAGTATTAACGTTGTATAGTAAGATCACGCCTGTGGCTATCAAATTCTTTTGCCATGGATTTCTTTATTCATTTCTGGGTAATATGAAAGACAATACATCCCTGAAATTATGGTGCCTGTTCATTCAGACTACCTTCAACTTTGGGCTACGGATGTACTTCTGGGTCACATAGTTGTCTTTACAAGTCCCAAAAACCAAGAACTCTAATGAGGTAACAGCCTTATAAACTCACAACAGAAAAGGCTGATCCATAATTCCTGTCATGCTCACTCAATAGTCCTTGAAATGGACGGACCGAGAAACACAGACCAAGCCAAATTAGAATATATTGAGCATCATTTATTAGCTGGCGACTGTCCCATAGAGGGGAGCAGCCCTGAGCTCAAGAATCTAGGGCTTCTTATATGTGAGCCTGGAGCAGGTGCAAGCAAGACGTTACAAAAGCAGAGTATTGTGAGCGTGTCTAGGCTTGCTCATCTGGGGCCACACAGGGTCTTGAGCAAGACTCCGGGATTTACGCCAAGTGTTTGTTGCAGGGAGCTGGGTCTGATATGGGGTCACAGAGCTCCAGTAAGTGGAGTGTTACTGCACGCCCTTGAGCAAGAGGTCTGCATACCCCTGAGCAAGGGGGGGTGCTGTATGCCTCAGAGCAAGAGGCATTTCATCCTTACCCCCCAACATCTACTACCACTTACTACACCCTGGCAGGGCTGCACATGTAGACCTCTAGGCTTCTAACAGAACTCACCTCTGCTACTTTTCTACCTGTGCCGTGGAAAACCAAAAGGCAGAGAAGCTTGTCCTGCGCTGTCCTATAATGGTACTCAGGCAGACAAGTGAAGAACAGACAGAATGTGGGTAGGATGCCAACACATGTGTGAATTCACAAGGCCAGGCACAAAGGGGACTGGTATCCATCTGGAGTCAATTCTGTCCTCTCCCTTCCAGAAGTCAGTTGGGATAGAGACCAAGGCCAATGAAACATGAATTGCTGTTTTGGGAGGAGGTGAGGTCCAGTCCTTGGGCCCTAAATAGCCACCAAAGGGGAAGGAGTCAGAAGGTGAGTAACAGGGGAACATGAGGAAAAAAAGGCTGAAATTACCGAAGCTCTCAGGAAGAAGAAAACTCTGTTTCTTTGAGCTTAGATAAACCAACAGGTAGGGGTGTGTGTGTGTGTGTGTGTGTGTGTGTGTGTGTGTGTGTAAAATATTCATCTACATATCTAAACAAATTCTGACAACTACAGACTTCCTTTGCAAGATGAAGGAAAATAATAAAACACCTGAGGAGCCAGAGAATCCTGTGAATTCCCAAAAGAGCATGGGACCATAGCAGGGTGTTCCTGGTCTAAGACAGAAATAAGACGGGCGAAAGCATAATTTATGACCCACTCTTCATGACCCCATTTGGAGTTTTCTTGGCAGAGATACTGGAGTGGTTCGCCATTTCCTTCTCCGTCTCATTTTACAGGTGAGGAAACTTAGGTAAACAGGGTTAAATGACTTGCCCAGGGTCACACAGCTAAGTAAGTGTTTGAGACCAGACTTGAGCTCAGGAAGATGACTCTTCCAGACTCCAGGCCTGGCACTTTGTCTGCTGCACCACAGCTGAATGAATTAGCAGAATGAAAAAATTTGACTTCACAGTTGCAAACATTACCAAAGAAATGAGAGAACAACAAATCAGCAATGCACATACTCAAAAATGGAGAATCTGGAAGAAAGGGAAGCAAAAAAGTAATAATGTTAAAAGGAAACATGATCACAATTAAAGCCAAACATTGATCTGGAAAACAAGACCACTAGACAGTTTAAGGATATAGCTCCCAGAAGAATACAAGTCAGAAAACCTGAACACTGCAATTCAAGAAAACTGCCACTGCCCAGACCTTCTCAACACAGAAAACAAGGTATCAGTGAAGGAATCCATAGATCACCTTCCAAAGAAAACTACTATGCTGCAGACTTCAAGACAGTTAGTGGTTAAATTTAGTCATTCAAATAACAAACAACAAATTCTGTAAGAGACCAGGAAAAAATCCTTCAAATATAAAGGAGAAACTGCAGGATGCAGGAGGGAATGTTTTCTTGTGTGTGTGTGTGTGTGTGTGTGTAATTATTTATTTTTATTTTTCAACATTCACCTCCATAAGATTTTGAGTTTTACTTTTATCTCCCTCTGTCTCCTCCCTCCCCAAGACAGAATGCAATCTGATATAAGCTGTACTTAGACATTCATATTAAGTATTTTCACATTAGTCATGATGTAAAGGAGAATTAGAACTAATGGGAGGAACCACAAGAAAGAAAAAAAAAGCAGCAAAAGAAAAGGAGAGCAAATGGTATGCTTTCATCTGCATGGAATAATATTTTCTGAAGAGCAAAAGGAATTCAGAATGCAGCCCAAGGTGACAAGCTGCAAAGCTCACTTTAACCATTAACAAAAAATGATGAATGTTCAGTAAAAAACAGGCCATTGAAACATTCCTACAAATAAAAACAGACTTGGACTAATTATTTGCTTTGCAAATATCCTAGACAACAGAAATGCAAGATAAATAAATACAGAAACCAAGGAAGGCACAGATAATGAAATAAATTACTTTTGTGGGGGCAGGGGTAACTATTTGGGCTTAGATTAAATTTCTGACTGTTGTAGTTTCAAAAAATATATTCATTCACCAAAGTTTTTATCAGCCTACTAATTTGTTTTTCCCCTTAAAATTAAAACTTCTTCATTAGCTTTGCTTAAAATTTTTTTTAAAGAATAATTTTATTGGTACCATTTTAAAATTTATTTTCCATGACCAAGTATTTAGTTCCTCTTCTCCTACCCACCTACACACACACACAAACACATACACGCGCTCTTTTAGCAAATATGTGTAGCCAAGCAAAACAAATCCCCATATGACCCACGTTTAAAAGTGTTAATGTCTCTATCTTCATCTTGAGTTTGTCATGTCTTGTCAGAAGGTGGGTAACATCTTTATCGGTGATATTCTAGATTCGTGGTCAGTCGTGTTGGTCAGGGATCTTATTTCTTTCAAAGTTGTTACTTTTTACAGTGTTGATATCATATAAACTGTTCTCCCAGATCTCCTCATTTTGCTTTTGTCAGTGTGTACAGATCTTCCCAAGTTTCTCAGAAACCATTTTATCCATTGTTTGTCTTATTATTCTTTACATTCAGATACCATTACTTGTTCATCTGCTAATTCATGACCATCTCCTTAGTTTCCAATTCTTTTCCACCACAAAAAGAGCTACTATACTTATTTTTATACATAAGAATCCTTGTCCTCATTCTTTAAGCTCTTTGGGATATACACATAGTAGAGTTATTGGTGGGGAAAAGGGAATAAGTATTTATATGTGATAATGAGAGCAACTAGGTCATGCAGTGGATAGAGTGATGGATCTGGAGTCAGGAACTCTTGTTCCTAGCTGCGTGATCCTGGGCAAGTCACTTAACTCTGCCTTGGTTTCCTCATCTGAAGAATGAGCTGGAGAAGGAAATGACAGGTCACTCCAGTACCTTTTCCAAGGAGACCCCAGATGGAGTTACAAAGAGTTGGACATGACTGAAAAGGACTGAAAAACAATAGATATTGATAATGGTAGCCAACATTTATATAGCACTTAAGCTAGGCACTGTGCTAATTGCTTTATAATTATATCATTCAATCCTCACAACAGTTGCTATTATCCATATATTGTAGGTGATGAAACTGAAGCAATCAGTTTAAGTGACTTGCTTAGGGTCACACAACTAATCAGTGTCTGAGATGGGATTTGAATTCAGATCTTTCCTGACTCTAGGCCCAGTGCCCTATTCACTGCATCATCTAGCTGCCTCAGTATATTAAGGTTCCTGTTTTTCCATAGCCTCTCCCTTTGCCATTTTCAAAAAAGTTAACTTTTTTGTTAACTTTGCCAATCCAGTGTATATGAGGTAGGTCAGAGTTGCTTTAATTTGTATTTCTTTAATAATGATCTGGAGCATTTTTTGATATGGTTGTTGATAGCTTGGTTTTCTTGAGAACTAACTGCCTATTTATGTTTTGACCATTTATTAATTGGGAAATGAGTACTTTTTTTTTCTTTAACGCTATGGTCATTTACTGATTGATTATATCTGTGCCTAGGCACCTTTCTCTCCGTTCCCATTTGAGCCCCACTTGTAACAAAAAAAGAGAAATAAGTAAAACTGGCATACAAAGTGGCTACATCTGGCATTGTATGTAGCAATTTGCTCCTCTTTGTGGAAACGGAGGAGGAAAGTGTTTCATCATCTGTTCCCTTGGGTCGGGGATTGATCCTACTACTTCCTTTGTTTATATTGCTGTAATCATCATCTCTACAATTCTTCTACTTTTGCTTTCTTTGCTCTGCATCTCTTTACCTCTTCCTATATTTCTCTGATTTTCTTATAAACGATGTCCCAAAAGACACAGGATAGTTTTAAACTATTAAAATTTAATACTGCCCTCAGGTATACTGCTCTTTTGCGATATCCCATGTTACCATTTCTCTTGCTGTAATAATATTGCATTAAATACCAATTTATTCAGTCATTCCCAAGTCAATGAGCAGCCATCTTAACGGGTTGTTGTTTTTTTTACACAATCAAAAGCATTGCACCAATTTACTTCAGCTCCTCCTGCCCCATACTATTTGGTGAACTTTCCATATTTGACTCCATGATTATAACTTAATGAAATCAGATATCATATATACTTTCTTTTTTATGAATAGTAAATATTTTTAACTAAATCTTTAGAATGATTAATACCATTGTTTTGGACTATATTCTTGTTTGTGTGGACTTTGATCTTTGAAACTTGGTCTTTCTCTCTTTGGATAACTTTTTTCCACTTTATTCCATGAATGAATGAAAAAGCATTTCTTAAATACTTACTGGGGACAGTGGATAGAGTGCTGGCCCTGGAGTCAGGAAGACCTGAGTCAGGAAGACACTTGCTAGCTGTGTGACCTTGGGCAGATCACTTAAGCGTGTTTGCCTCAGTTTCCTCATCTGTAAAATGAGCTGGAGAAGGAAATAGCAAACTACCCTAAAAGGCATCTCGAAGAGTTGGACGTGGCTGAAAACAATAAAAATGATTACTGTGTGCGAAAAATCACTGTGCTAAGCACTAGGGATATAAATAGAAAAGCTGGACAGTCTAAAGGAGCTCACATTCCAGTTGGAGGAAACAGCACTTTTGACAGGTCAGCTGCAGGTCAGATGCCAGGGTCCTTAGGATCCAGTGGCAATGGCAGATCATCCTTAACTTAGAAAAGTTATTAGACTTTGAAGTTATGGCTTCTTGTGCTCTTCGTCTCACTTGTAAGATGTGACCTGAAAATTAGAGAGCAGACACTCATAAAATATCTCTACCATGAAAATGTTTTCTTCTGAGTCTTTCTTAGATAGTAGCTTATGGAGCTCTGAAATTTGCTAGAACAGCTTGGGGGAAAATGATGATAGGTAAGGTTTTGATAGATGTCCTTATATTTAACCCATTTACTCCCTCTTGCTCAGAGTAATTTTCTAGACATTTTTCACAAACATATTTAATGGGTCCTAGACCACCATCAGGATTAATGGAAAATTGTATTTTGATGAGTGGTGCACAATGAAAAAGTTTAGCATGAGGCTTATATCTTCAAATTTCCAGTGGTATATTTACCAGGTTACACAGTAAAGAATGTGCGTGCATGTGTGTGTAAGTCAAATATTTAGCAATGGTTTCATCAGTGTTTGGAATTTACAGTCGAGTGTACCAATACACAGAATGGTAGCTGTTTGTGCAGTTTGTATGTGTGAGAGGTAGGACTTTCCACGTTATCTTTGCCAAGTGTGACCCTCTATAGACAATGCTGTTCTCTCTGTCTCTCCCTCTGACTTTGTCGCTCTCTCATCTTTTTCTCACATTTTTCTTCATTGAGTATTCTTGCTTCTTGCTAAGAACTAAATTTTGAGACCAAATGTTTGTCACTTTTCTCCTAAGTCTAGACTTGTAGTTGCTGCATCTAGAATGTCAGCAACTGTAATTTAGGGCTTTATCTGTGGGAAGGAGGTGAGACATGATTTTCCAAGGCTCCCTTCACCCTTTTCCTTAACTATTATAATAGGCACTTCCTTGTTCTCCCTGCCTTAAGTCTCTTCCCACTCAACTCTATTTTATATTCAGCTGCCAAAGTGATTTTCCTAGAGTCCAGGTCTGACCCTAGCATTTTCCTACTCAATAAATTCTAATGGCTCCCTGTTACCTCTAGGAGTAAGATGAGAAAGGCTAGATTTCCATTATGAAATTGTTCAGTGTTTTTAATGATCTCAAGTTCTTCCCTGAAATGAAAGCCACTGTATTTTGTTGATGCTGTAGGGCTGAAAGTCATGGAGCATCTGTAAAGGATATTATTAGAGGGATATATAACCAGAAATGGAGTTGTTCATGTAGTGACATTGTGAGGGAGATAGTATGTGCCCTACTGGTATGCATGCAGTTTTTCAAAAGTGGATTTTTAAATATTGTTTTCACATTGCCTAAATTTCTCCTTGTATTTCACATTCTTACCTTTCCCCAAGAGCCTTTTTTTATAACAGTTTTTTTTTAAAAAGAGTAAAAAGGGGGAAAAACAACAAAATTGATGAGTACATTGAAAAATCTGACGCTATATGCAGTGTTCTACACCCACATTAGCTCCTCCCTAACCCCCACTCCTCATGCAAAGGAGTTGGGGGGGGGAGTGTGGTAGGTATCTTTTCTTAGCTTTTCTTTAGGGCCAAGCTTTGTTCTTTATAATTTCACCAGATTCATCTTTGATCATTTTGTGGCGGTGGTTCTTTCCATTTTCATTGTCATTGTGTACAGCATGTTGTTTTTCTGGCAATGTTTATTTTACTTAATCAGCCTCTATTTATCAGGTACCACACATAATTTGTTTTTCCATTCCTCAGTTGTGGGGCGTCTACTTTGTTTTCAATTTTTTGCTAGCTGTTTTGGTAGATAAGGAACCTTTCTTTTTGTCAGTGACCTCTTTCAAGTATATACCTAGCTGTATCCTTGCAGTTTTAACACATCTAGAAAGCCTGAGCTTATTAAGTGAACACCCTGGAGAAGAATCACATAGGTTAAGAAGGCATGAAACTATTACTATCTTCAGTAGGAGTTGCCACTTCAGTGACATCTTAGGATTATGAAATGTGGATCCTTAGAGTTAATGGGACAGCCTTTATCATCAAGGGAACTGTTGCTCAGTAAACTCAAAAATAATAATAGAATTCACATTTGTATGTATGTATATAGGTATACACACATTAGTGTATATACATGCACACATGTATATATGTGTGTATGTATGAACATATAGCCTTTTTTTTTAAGGATTGTACTTTTTTAAGATAAAAAAAACCACTTTATAAAACATTATCTCTGTCAATCCAAGAGATAAATCACAATAGATAGAGGTAGGGTCATTTTAACCACAGGAACAACCATATTGATCTCTTAATTGAGCAAGAGATAATTGAACTTATCGGAGACTATTTTTATTTCATCAGTTTGATGGATTCCTGATCTAATCAATGTAGGCATTTCTTGCAGTAGTGTAAATTGCAGCCTTTGCACACAAGTTAGTTTGTAAATGCTTACCCAGTGCAATAGGGGCCTTCCCTTAGTTTTTTTAAAATTTTATAAATACGAGTTCAGTGTATGGACTATCCATTTGTTACTCTTTGGCTACATGTTTAATCCACTTTTTACACTTTGCTGTATGTATGACTGTACGTAGGAGATCATTTATACCTAAATGCCTCCCCGGCCCCCCAAAGACTTATAACAAACAGAAAGAAACATATTACATGGTTATTCTTCACTTGTAAAGTCTAACACATCTGATTCTCATTCTTCTGCAGTCATAATTGGTCATTTCATTGATTTGAATTCTACTGTTACTAGGTTATTTTCTTTTACATTTTTATGGCTGTTGTATATGATATTCTTCTCATTTAGCTTCATTCTGCATAGGTTCACATAAATCTTCCCAAGTTTCACTAAATTCATATTTGTTGTTTCTTACGGCACAATAATTTTTCAGCACACTCAAATCACAACTTTTTCAGGCAAACACCAATCAATGAGCACTTATTTTGTTTTCATTTTTTTCTACCATAGAGATTTCCAGCTGCTTTTCTGTTTTTGTTTAGCACATCCAGAATTGAGATGTTAGAATCCACATTAGATCATTCCATTATCACTGATAAAGAAAATGATCATATAAATGCTGAAAAATCTGTTTTGTTTTTCATCTCTTTCCAGTATCACCTTTAAATGGGCTTAACTCATTTTTCTTGTCTCCCACTTCCTACTTTTCATGAAATGATTCTACTGCTTTATGATACCTACTGATCATAAGTGATAAATCATTAGTGATACTTGACCATTTAATGAAATGATACTAAAGATCTAGCTACCATCTTCTCTGAAAAATTTTACAAGTGAAGTTTATATTTCCAAACTGGTATTGTCCTTTGCTACTCTGCCTGTCTACCTATGAAGAAAATTCATTTTCTGTTGGCTGAAGTGGTTTTCTTTTTTTTTTTTGTGCTTCATGTTGACTAATCCCTGTTGGTGGATTTTCCTTTTATTTTCCCTTTTTCAGCATCAGTAATTTATTTGAGACGTCAAGTTGAAACTTTTGTGATTACATGCTGTATTTTCTCATCTCTTTATCTAGGATTTGATAGGAATTTTATGTCTATGGTCCAGCTACATAGACAGTTGATTCAGAAATGATTCTCACATCAGTAAACAGTTGTGCCTGTCTGTTAAGATATAGTCAGTTTCATTTATTGTTATATTACTTGGTAATATAACAAGAGATTTCGGTATAGTCTACAAACTGCCTTTTTTTCATTTCCTAATCCTAAACCATATTTTAGAATTTAATCTTTTCATTAAAGTCATCAAGTATTAAATTATAAATACTTAAGTTTGAGAAATCTTATGCTTTCTGTAGAATTTCTCTACTTCATTCACCATTTAAAAAATTTGCCATGTAAGTGGCATTTATCTTTATAGCGGTGTTTTTTTTTTTTTTCCTGCGTGTGTTAATTAGAAACACTGTAAAGTGAGATGAGCCATCCTTCCATTTGGTTTCATTTCTAGTGAGAAATATATCAATATTGTCATGGTTCAGTTCTTCCAATAGCATCCTGAGGGGGTGGTCATTGGACAAAGATCTCACATTTAGAATACTAGTAATTCTAAGCTGATTTTTTTCTGTTATGTGGTGATTATATCAAGAATCTGTGAATTTCGTCTGATTTGGGAGAGGGAATATAGTATACATACCAAGAACAAAATCTGCTCTAGTTCTTAGGAACTTTTCTTTTAAATGAAACTAAAATCTTCTTTCTCACTCTTTTATTGCTGCAAACCCATTCCCAGGGGCTAATCAGAATAAGTCTAATAATCATATTTCCTCTTGACAGACCTTCAGGTACTTAATAACAGCTGTGATGGCTTCCTTAAGTCTTTTCTTCTCCAAACTAAACATCCCTACTTCCTTCAAAGCTGTCTTCAGATGGCATGGTTATAGTTTCCTTCTGGATAAATTCTACTTTTGTGGCATTCTTGTGGCACCCAAAAGTTAACACAATGTTCTATATCTTACTGACCATCCTTTGCATTAGCTTATTTGCCTGCCATTTCACAGTCTGTTTATATTGAATGTTGTATAGGCCATACCTCCTACGCTTATGAAGATCACTTTTGGAACCCAAGTGTAGAATTTTGGTGTGTATATCCCTATTAAACTTGAATTCCATCTAGTTCATTATTTTACTCTGTCAGGATCCTTTGGATCCTGATTGTTGTCCAGCATGTGATCACATTAGTTTAGGCATGTGTATCATATGATTTACAGTTTTGACAACATTTGTAAACATGTTAAACAGCAAAAGAGTCAAGAAAAAGCTTTTGCAGTAGAGGGGAAGAGGGGGGAGGTGAGAGAGTGAGTGAACCTTCCTCTCGTCAGAATTGACTCAAAGAGAAAATAACGTACACACTCCATTGGGTCTAGAGATCTGTCTTACTTACAGGAAAGTAGGAGGGGAATGGGATTAGAGAAAGGGGAGTGATAGAAGGGAGGCAAATTGGGAGAGGGGATAGTCAGAAGCAAAACATTTTTGAGGAGGGACAGGGTGAAAGGAAAGAGAATAGAATCAAGGGGGCAGGAATAGGATGGAGGGAAATATAGTTAGCCATAATAACTGTGAAAAAAAAATTTGAAGAAGTTTCTCTGATTAAGGCCTCATTTCTCAAACATAGAGAACTGAGTCAAATTTAGAAAATTAAGAGCCGCTCCCTAGTTGATAAATGATCAAAAGATAACAGTTTTCAGATGAAGTAATCAAAGCTTTCTATAATGTGAAAAAATACTCTAATTCACCATTGATTGGAGAAATGCAGATTAAAACAATTCTAAGGTACTACCTCATACTTATTAGATTGGCTAATAGGACAGAAAAGATAAATGACAAATGTTGGTGGGAACAAGGGAAAAGTGAGACTTTAATACACTATTGGTGAAGTTATGAAGTGATCCAATCATTCTGTAGAGCAGTTTGAAGCTATGCCCAAAGGGCTATAAAACCACGAATACTCTTTGACCTAGCAATACCACTGCCAGGTCTGTATCCCAAAAGAGATAAAAAAGCAAAAAAGAAAAGGACCTGTATGTACAAAAATATTTATAGCAGCTCCTTTCTGGGGGTAAGGAATTAAAAGTTGAGGGGATGCCCATCAGTTGGGAATGGCTGAACAAGTTGTGGTTTGTGATGATGGAATACTATTGTGCTATAAGAAATGATGAGTAGGATGCGCTCAGAAAAACATGGAAAGACTTGCATGGGCTGATGCAAAGTGAAATGTACTTGGTACAAAGTAACAGCAATGTTGTAAGATGATCAGCCATGAATGACTCAGCTATTCTCAGCAATACAGCGATCCAAGACAACTCTGAAGGACTTACGATGAAAAATGCTGTTCATCCCCAGAGAAAGAACCGATGGTGTCAGAATACAGATAGAAGCATTTTTTTTACTTTGTTTTTCTTGAGTTTTTATTTCCTGTTTACTTTCACAACGTGACTATTATGAATATGTTTTGCATGACTACACATGTATGACCTATACATGCTTGCCTTCTCAACAAAGGAGGATGGGGAGGGAGAAAGGGAAAGAATTTGGAACTCTAAAGTTTAAAAAATGAATGTTAAAATTGTTTTTGCATATAACTGGTAAAAAAATAAAATACTATATAAAGCTTAAAAAAACCTGTTAAACAGCATAGGACCGAAGATAGATTCTTCAGGCCTTCCAGTAGAGATCTCTTGATGACTAGGTCTGATGATTTGCTATCCTCTAGCCCACTGCTCTCTGTCAGGGCCACAGACATAGCTAGCATAAGAGATTTTTATAGAATATAAACTCCATTTTCGTTTTTGTCATATCCTCAGAACCTTGCAAGTAACAGGCACTGAGTAAATGTTCAGTTCAATTCAACAAAACTTTAGTGGGTGCCTCGGTTGGGCAAAGAGATTGGGCTGGAGGTGGAGGTGGGAGGGAGGAATTAGAATATGTACAGAGAGAACACTTTGTATTTACTGTGTGTGTGATATATTTCATTTCAGGATGGCAAGTGGAAGCATTGACAATTGAGGGGATCAGGAAAGGGTTTGGGAGATGGCGCCTGAGTTAAGCCTTGCAGTGAACTTAGAATTCCACAAGAGAAATAAGGAGAGAGATTATTCCAGCTATGGGAGACAACTGTGCAGAGGTTGTTGTTGTTCATCCTTCATTTTGAAGGTGCTGAGTTGCCTCAAAGGTACCAGGATGAGAGATGTACTGTCCTGGCTGGGGAACTGCAAGTAAGGGTTATCTGGCTGGAAGGATGAACAGGAGTAATGTAATCTGTCTGGAAAGGTATAGACTAGGTCTCACAAGAGGAGCTTGTATTTTGTCCTAGAGGCAATAGGGAACCATTCAGTTGTCAAATGCTTTATCTAATATTATGCTCATTGGATTTCCTTTATTTGTCAGTCTAGCTAGAACCCCTGTAAACATAGGAATGACCTTAGTTTGGCATGGATTGTACTTGAAGAAGCCACACTGAGATCATTTTTGCTCTTCCTAACTGATCATAAACTACCTTTTCATTTAGTAACTTCCAGATAGTGTAGGCCAAACATCAGCTGAATTCTTTAATTTTTCACCATTTTCAACATGGTTTCTTGCTGATAGCCAATTTGAACAGCAATTAAATTTTTGGTTTTTACTTTTAGTTTGTTGTAAAAAGGACCAGTGATATCATGGGTTGATGACTTAACTGGTACATAAATTGGATTTAAACATGGCAGAGTTGCACAAAGTTGTTCGCCTCACTCTCTTCCAGAGTCATCAAAGTCCAGTGGCCTGACAAAAGTCACGAACACTGTCGATGCCCCAAGATGCAGTTTCCTTGGTTTCTTTGCTGTCTGACCTAGCTGTCAGCACTCCACAATGCCTGCTTCAGCCATCGTTATGGCCACTGGAACAAATTGTTCTCATCTGCCCATTCCACTAGGGGAAGTCTTCACATGCTTGGGGTAGACATCCCCCTAACTCAGTGAGGAGTTTGAGGCCTGTTGGTTACTCTCAATCTGGTTTTGCATGTCTACCAAGATGGTTTTTTTGGGATATGGTTATAGCTTCTGGGAGCCACAAGTCACAGTTAGGTAACAGGTAGACACCAAAAAGGTGGTTGAGCAGCCCTAAAATAGGGCTTGGCAAGCCCTCAGAAGTGCTAGTCCTTCTTGAACATTTCATACACCTCATTTTTCATCTAATAAACACTTGAATAGTATCTCCTTGCCATTTCAAGATATTTCCATTTGAAAAAAATAGGTTTTATTTCTAATTCCAAAACATTTTGTCCTTTACACGTTCCAAAAAGACTTTGTTGTCTTGATACTTTGGTTAGTTTGAAACAGAACCTCTCAACAAACAAAACCCTACAGTGAACAAACACTGCCCTTTGATGCAAACCAACTAAGAATCCTAATTCTAAAATGATCCAGAGAATGACTCGAAATAAAACCTACTATTATCTTGTCTTTTTTATTTGCATTGTCATGCTTAGACCAATTTTAAGTATTGTTTGCTAAGATTTTTTTTGAGCAAAATCAAGCAATGTCTCTTGTATTTTTCCTTCTTCTAAATTACTCATATGTGTGAAATATTTATACTGATAGAAAAATATAGTGACTAAATCTTTAAACACAGGACTGAAATATTAAAATAACTGTGACGCTACTAAAAAAATGAACATCTTTCACCACCTGTTGGCTGGTGACTCATTGTAAACAAATGTAAATGAGGACTTTGGTGCTTTCTGTGGATGTGGCAAGTGACTCTTCTCATCCCAATTTGAGAATTGGGGCCTTTTAATGTTTTTTTTTTTAATTTACTAATCCCTCTTATATGTGTTTTTAAAAATATCACTGATATTGTGTGGAATCCACCCACCTCCATGAATGAATGCATGAAAAAGCATTTATTAAGCACTTTCAGTGTGCTAAGCATTTTGCTAAGTACTAGGAGTACAAATAGAAAAAGCAAAGACTGTCCTTGTTTTAAATGAGAGTCTCCCTCTAATTGCGGTAGGCAGCATGCAAAAGAAAGCTGAGTAGTAGGGCAGATAGAAAGGCCTTGAAATCCTAAGGCTTCAGTGGTGGGGAAGATGGCAAAACCCAGGGGTCTTTATTTATGTTACATAAGTAGGTTAGATAGCAGAGATGGGGGTTATAGGCCAGAGGTAGGACAGGTAGTGAAGCCTGATGGTCTTCTCTCTCAGTGGAAGCTATGGAGATGCTCAGTGGATAGAGTGAGTGCTGGTCTGGAGTCAGCAAAACCCGAGTTCAAATGTGACCTCAGACACTAGCTGTGTGCCCCTGGGCAAGCTTCTGTTTGCCTCAGTTTCCCCATGTTGTAAAATGGGGGTAACAATAATACCTACCTCACAGGGTTGTTGTGAGGATCAGATATGACAATATCTGTAAAGTATTTAGCATAATGTCTGGCATATACTAGGTCCTCAGCGAATAAGAACTTGGTTCCCTCCTTCCCTCTTCCTTCCTCTAAGTCCTCTAAACAGTCAGGCAACCCAGGCAAAGGGAGAAAGTAAGGGGGCAGAGTGTCCCTAGCAGGGAAGTTTTCCTGCCTCCTGGTGGTTGTGTATTCATTGCTTTTTTTTTTTTAATCTATTGGGAATGGTACTGGTATCAGTGGCTCTTTTAACTGAGTGGGTATCATGGAGCCCTTTGTCAGTCTGATGAAATCTAAGGATACCTCAGAATAATAGTGGCCGTACTAGCATTTATACAGCAGTACTTAAGGTTTCCAAAACACTTTACAGATTCCTTATTTGATCCTCACATTAACCCTAGGCCATAAGTGCTGTAATTATTCTCATTTTATAGATGAGGAAAATGAGCCAAAGACTAAGGGACTTGCCCCGCTGGTGTGTGTTCCGTCCTGACTCGAAGTCCATTGTTCTGGTCCCTGGGCCACCTAACTGCCTCAAGCGAAGGAAATGCTCATTTCCCATTAGCAGTGAAAGTAAAGATGCACATTTTCATATACAAATTCCTGGACGCCCTGAAATCTATTCACAGATCCTCAAAGGGTTAAACCCTGGTCTTTTGCCTTTTTCCTATTTGTGCTATTTCCATAAGGGAGCAGACTTTTTATAAGGGGGAGAAAAAATCTTTGATAGATTTTTTTTTCACAGTTGACTTTCTCTTCAGCCGCCTTTTATCCATGTAAAAGCTTTACACTTTATGTAAAGAAAACGGTCTATTTTAGCTTTTGTAGTCATTCTTGTCTTGTTTGTCTAGAACCAACAGTCTGAAAGCTTATACTTTGTGTATAAGCCTAGTAGTAGTATTGATACAAAGAGTGTGCACAGATTAATGATTTGAGAGTATAGTTCGAAATCGCTTTCCAAAACAGTTTTGCCAACAGTGTATTAATGTAACTGTTCTCCCATTGCCACCCCCCCAACAATTGACATTTTCCTCCTGTTATCTTTATCAATTTGATGTGAACTGGAACCTCAAAGTTGTTTTAATTTGATTTTGTCTTATTAATGGTTTAGAGCATTTTTTCATATGGTTTTTGACAGTTGGATTTCTTCCTGTGAGAGCTGTCCTTCATATTCTTTAAGCATTTATCTATTGGAGGAATGTCTCTTGTTCTTATACGTTAGAGTCAGTTCTCCACATGTCTTAGATATGGGACTCTTATCCCACTAATTTGGCACAAATGTTTATTTCCCTGTTAATTATACTCTTTATAATTTTACCTGCATTTATAAGCTCTTCAGTCAAAATTATCTATTTTATCTTCTGTGATCCTCTCCAAACCTTGTTTGTTCTAGGGTTCTTCTCCTGGACATAGTTGTTAATGGTATCTCCTTCCTTGCTTCTCTAATGAACTTTTATATATATACATATATATAAAAAACTCATGCATCATATACTCTGATATATGGTATGTGACATTGGTCTAATCTTGATTTTCTGCTAGACTGCTTTCCAGTTTTCCCAACAGTTTTTGTCAGATAGTGAATTTTTATCCCAGTAATTGGAATTTGGGTTTATCAAACATTATGTTACAGTGTGTGTTTGTTTATATATCTTGTATGTATCATCTCTGCCAGTTATAAATTTTTCTGTTTTTTTTTTTAACCTGTACCAAATAGTTTTGATAATTACTGCTTTTGCAACACAGTTTGAGGTATGGTACTGTTAAGACATTCTCCTTTCCATTTAAAAATATTTCCTTTGAGATTTGTGGCCTTTTGTTCTTCCAAATGAGTTTTGTTACCATTTTGTCCAGCTCTGTAAAGTAATCCTTTGCCTGCTTTCCTATTTAAAGATGAGACAGTGGAGACATAGAAATTGTGATTTGCTCAGGGTTTAATTTTTTTTTAAGTGTTTAATGTGGGAAAGCCTGATCTAGAATTTTGTAACAGTTAGGTCAGTGTGCTTTCTGTTATACCATATGACCTCTACTTCTGATGTTACTTGAGATCCTATTCTAGAGAAACCATGCTTAAGGAATAAAATAGGGGAAAGGTATCATTATTTAATAGCAGTTGTGTGTTTGTACCTCTAAAAACTTATCACCTAATAGAGAGCTTTCATAAGATGCATAAACAACTATATTAGAAAGCAGCATGTGATAAGTGCCAAGATTGATAGATAGAAAGCACTGGAGGAATTAGAGATGAATTGTGCAGAGGGCAAGTTGAGGAATTTTTTATTTTGAGTAGAGGTTGATGCAGGGATGTTTTTAGAAAAGCACTTTGCAAGTGAGTCTTATTAGAGTTAGGGTTAGAAGAATGGGTAGGATTTACTTGGATCCAGAGAAGGGATATTTTAATTGCAGTAAGTGACTGGGGAAGATGTCTTGGAGTGATGACAGCAAAAGACCTGTAAGTTGACCAGTTTGACCAGAGATAGGATATGCAGGGAGGCAGTGAGGGATAGATGAAATGTAAGAGGGCCTTGAACACCAAGGTAAGGAAGGTTTTTTCCTCCTCATTGGAAAAGTAAACCAACAGTCATCATAGAGAACTTACTATATGAACATTATAGTCCTTACCAGATTTACTTGTAAAACAAAAACTTATAAAAGAAATATAGTAGAAAACTGCTATACAAAAGCTTAGAATTTTTATAAGGGTTAAGTGTTAGTTTGGTAGGATTTTTAAAAAATAAGTTTTATTTTATTTTTTTACATCACAGTCATTAATAGATATTACCACTGCAATATCTCTCCTTTTCCCTCAACATCCTACACAGTCCATATGCTTACTAAAAGTAGGGAAATAACAGTTCCTTTGTTCTCCATTCATTGCATTCTCTATCCAATCGGTGAGGATGATGATAATAAAGATAAATAGCTAGGATTTACGTAGTAAAATGTACTACTTACTGTGCTGAGTGCTTTACAGTTACCTCATTTGATCCTCAAAACAATGCAGTGAGGTAGGTGCTCTTATAGTCCACATTTTGCAGATGAGGAAACTGAGGCAAACAGGTCAAGTGATTTGCATAAGGTCACTCAGCTAGTAAATGTCTGAGGCTGGATTCGAACTCAAGTTTTCTTGACTTCAGGCCTGGTGCTCTATCCACTGAGCCACTTTGTCTCCTGGTGGAATTGATGAACACCTTAGTGACTTTTCTCCATAATTCTGTGTTCTGTTTTTAGAGTTGTTGAACAACAGTCTATAAGTGTACCTGTCTTTAATAGTTCACAGACTGAATTTAAAGAACAAGGCAATAGGCCATATCTTCTAAGAAATATATTTTCTGGAACTGTATTTTGCTTGCTATGTTAGTAGTACTTTGACTTATTTTGAGTATTAATGCTGTCTAATCCAAAGACTAGGGTTTTTTTAATGTTTTTGAAAACTAACATTATAATGCTGAATGTGGCATAAACAAATCTTTCTATTTTATGTCCTAGAGGATCTCTTAAATCAGTGAAAGGCAATCTTGATCACTGAGTGAAAAGTTAGGTAGTTCAACTATCAGAAAAAATGTGTCATTGTTTTTTTTTTTAAGGTAACAATAGTATTTTCAAGGCTTGCTCAAATACGCATTCATTTACAAGATAAATTTTGCTGTAGCCATTTGTGTTGTAATTTTGGAAATTAAAAAAATGTAGCTTAATTGTCATTTTTTTTAGTTGCTAGGTGAATTTTGTAGCATTGCTTATTATTTCCTTAATTTTAAGTTGTTTTCTTTGTGTGACACTGAATTTGAACTCAGGTCTTCCTGACTTCAAGACAAGGGGGAAAAAGCTTGTGCAATGTCTTCCACCAGAAAAGAATTTTTTTTGTCTGGGCAAGTCACTTAATTCCTGTTTGCCTTAGTTTCCTCAGCTGTAAAACAGGAAAACTAATAGCAAGTTCCAGGGTTGTTGTGAGGATCAGATGAGATAGTGTTTGTAAAGTGCTTAGCACAGTGCTTACCCCCTAGTAAATACTTCCTTTGCCCCTCCCCATTTCTCTCATGCCCATCCTCTGGTCTGGAAGTACAGTAGCCACTCCTGAGTCTGATCCTACTTCTAGTCTTCAGGAAGTTTTGACCTGCTCTGTTCCTTCAATGCGGCCTCACGGTTCTTTGTTCCTAGAGGCTCACCCTATTTGTGCTAGACTTTGTGTGATCACCCATTTGGCTTTAGTCCTACTGCAGCTCAAAATTCTGAGTTCAGGTGATCCACCAGCCTCAGCCTTCCCAGCAGCTGGGAAGTCCTGGGCCACCACACCCAGCTAGGACACTTTCCCTAGAATTCCCATTTTCAAGTACTGGAGTCTATGAGTTGCTAGGGTCTTTTAGGTTACCTAGTTAAATCTGCATCTGAATAGGAACCACCTTTGTAACTTTTCTGAAAAGTGCCATCTTTTGTAATCTCTTGGGCTAGGGGATGGAGGTCTTGGTAGAACCCATTCCTGGAGTAATAAAAATGGAGAAGTAGGAGTTGGGGGAAGCCAAGGGTAGGGTTCAGAAATAGGAGCATGAGTTTGTTCTTGCTTCCTTCCTCAGACCTAACATAATCAAATTTTCTTGTTTCTGAAGTCACTTATAGCTAGGTATTGTTCTAATTAAAGCAAATGACAAGTGAAAGTTAACTCTCCTAGAGAATATTTATGTTCCCCAAAGAGAAGCTTGTTAAATCAAGGGGCCTTAGTGTGAGACAGAGTTCTTCCCATGCCCCTATCTAGGAGGCCCTGCTTCTCCTAATCTAGCCAGTAAGTAAATCATTGGTTAACGTCATATGGCAAAATACCCTTTCTCATATCTGCTGCATTTATCTTTGAATCCCAGAGGGAGTGATGTATTGGGCCAATTTTGTTGGACCATATTGATTGGCACATATTTGAACCCCTGTGAGAAACACCTCCTTGTTAAGAGTTATCTTCCAATAAAACTTCAGATCCTATTAGATTACAGCTCATTGTACTGTTTGCTCTAAATATGTCACTCCTGAATATGGGGTACATCACCAAAATGAATTTTGAAAAAAATATGGATTTGCACTTAAAAAATACATCAGATTAATTAAAAATATACAATTACCATCAAAGCTTTTTTTTTTAACTTGATTTCTTTTTTCTGTGTTTGTTCATTTTAGTTTATTCTCTTAAGAGAATCAAGAGTGTGGTCTTAGATGCACTCAGTTTTTTGAAAAGCCCATTTTAGGAGGGAGGAAGGGAAGCCAATATTTGTACATTTTGGCTGGGTTTAAGTTTACCTTTATACTTTATATGTGCAATAAAAAAGTTTATTAGCAAGTTAAGCAGAGCAGATTATAGGAGGAATAATTTTAAAAGAGCCCATTTAAATTAGAATGTATATATTAATTATAGCTTATTATATATTTAACTTTGATTTACTCATGTAAGTAGAACCACATTTTAATTTTTTTTTAAATTGTAATTCAGGGAGTTCTCTTAATTTGTGATTGTTTTATGATATAATGAGAAAATCATGAGGTCTAGGAAGAAGGAACTAGAAGGAACCTTAAAGTTCATTTAGTCTAACACCCTCAAACCCATTTTATAGATGCAGAAACATACCAGAGAGCTGTGTTTTTTGACCACAATCACTTTGGCAGCAATCCCAAATGAACCCTGTTTCAAGAACCCAGGTTTCCTGCCACTTCTTTCTAGTGCACACTTCCACCCAAAATAGTGTTGTTAAACCAAGATGGCTACAGTAGCGCTCATTATCTTCTCCTCAAACCATATCCCTCGTTCACATTTCTTTGTTTCTTTTGAGGCATCACCATCTTTCCATCCATGCGAGTTCCCTATTTTGGAGGCATCTGTGCCAGTAAGGCAAAATGGGCTTAGTTTAACGGGTGCCCTTGAGGAGTTTGGCTTTTGTTCATGGTGAAAGTACTTTCACCTGTTAAACGCTAAGCCCCAGTCCCAAAGCCCTATCAGGTGTGAAACCCCTGTGGGCGTAATAAAGACTTAAAAGGGGCCAATTCGGGAAGCAATGGGTCTCTGGACTCTGGTCTCTAGTCGTTGACTTGAGAACGCCAGAGGCTTGGCTGCGAGGAGAGGAGAGAAAACTATAGCCGGAAAAAAATCCGAAGCAGAGCCGACCCCTGTGTGGACCCAGGAGTTCGAGTGGTGAATATGATTTATGCCATCTTATTTTTT
>CM053623.1:295917978-295939071 GCA_028646595.1 Phalanger gymnotis | reverse complement strand
AAAATGATTAAAAGTGAATGCTTAATATGATAAAATTTGATTTATCTGGAAAATTCATTTGATACAGAACACCTCCCCAACAATACCAATGCATGTGGCATTACTATACTAACAAACTACAGGTAGTATGTTTTTTAAAGCCGAAGCACTAAAATATAAAAACTTTTTTATTTGTTTTAATTATAGCCTTTCTCTACTTTTAGACAGGTACAATTAAGATGAAATTTTTAAGCTAGCAGGAATTCACAAATCAGACTCAAAGGTTAATTTGGGAACTTGGTGAGTTTTGCTTCTTTTATGATCAGGTACTTTGTACAAATGGTTTCTGTACCAGAGAAAAGCACAGGTGTGTAGGTGTTGTTGAACGCTTTGTTTTTGTGCTTTTGGGGGAGAAATTATGGCCTAACGGCTACTTGGTTCATCATTTCACATTATTTCATGCTAATTTCATACCCACAATATATGAGAGACTCAGTAGAAAGTAGATATAAAAAGATACATTTCTCTGTTCTTAATATTTTATCATTTTTTAGAATTTTTGGTTGCATAAATCCTATTCTCTGTTTCATTGAATCATGAATTCTTAAAGTTGGAAGGGATCTGAGTGGTCCTGTAGCCCAACTTAAATCTTCAATCTCAACATGAAAATCTCTTCAACATTCCTGGCATCCATCTCCTTTTGGAGGTAGGTAGCCTGTTAAATTGTTGGATGGTTTTATTACATAATTCTAATTATTAGAACATCCTTACATTGACTCTGAGGCTTGAATCTGCTCACTGATTTTTATTAGATCCCTTTTGAGCTACACAAAATAAGTATACTCCTTCTATAGCCTTGAGATAGTTGATGGCAGGCATCACCTCTCCCTCTCCCCCCCCCCCCGCCAAGTCTTCTACAGTATAAAAATCCTACCTGAAGTTTCTTTGATTATTTATCATATGTTGTGGTTTCCATACCCTTCATTATCTCATTTTCTGTCCTCTAAATTGCTGATGTCCAGTTAAAATGTCACTCGTGATTACCCAAAGTGGAATCGGACTAACAAAGTATAGTAGAACTTTTGTCTTTATTGATCAGCATACTCTGCTTTTAGTAATATAGCCTTCTTAAATTGTATTACTTTTTAAGCTGTCATATGATATCATACTTGCTTTTGATGCTATATTTATCTTATAGTCAATAAAAACTCCTAAATAGTTTTCTTTTAAAAAAAAAGATTTATTTTTATATCACCCGTATTTCCCATTATTGTCTTCTTTTTTCCTCTTCTTTCCAAGGGGCCATCCTTTATAACAAAGAATTACAAAGAAAAAAAAAGAGTGGGGCAGGGGGTATGCAACAGCGCCTCATCAGACAAGTCTAATGTTATATTCCATGTTCTACACCAATAATTGCCCTCTTCTGGAAAGAAGGGAAGGAGATGTAGTCTCACATCTTCCTTGGGATCAAGCTCAGTCGTTATAATTTCATAGCTCTTAGTTTATATTTTTATTTATGTTCCCATTCATATTGTTGTCTTTGTGCTTGCAATTTTCTTGGTTCTTCTGGTTTTAACTACTCCATGGGCTTCTATACTCATCATTTCTTACAACGCAGTTATATTCTATATTCATATATAGTTTGAACATTCTCTAAACAATGGACATTTAATGTATTTGGGACCTTTCCCTTTATCATTGACCTTTTTGGGTTTTTTGCTTGAAGTACATTCAAGCCTGATTTATGTAATTAAATGATTTTTTTTTAAACGACCTTTATTCTATTGAATTCTGACTCGTTTTTTGGCCCCTTGTTGAAACATATAAGGTATTGGTAAACTATGATTCTGTGTCATCTCATTGTAGTATAGCTAACCCTCTCAGCTTTGTGTCATCTGCAGATTTGATAAGCAAGCCTTCTCTGTCTTCTTCAAAGTTGATTCTACGAAAATATTGACCAGAACAAGGACAAGACTAGAGCGCTACCATATACCCCTTGAAACATATCTATTAAGTTAACACTGATCCATAATTTAGGATTCTGAGACAGTCATCTATATTTCTGCCTAATTGAAGTATTAAACCAATTCATATTTCTCCATCTTTTCTACAAGGATCTATCCCATAAGAGAATCTCAGCCTTCCTAAAATCCAGGGACAGCACATCTATAATATTCCTCCTACTCTGCTGGTCTGTTAATGCCATAAAAAAAGAAAATAAGCTTATTTTGTCAGTAGTGGTTCTTAAAGAACCCAGGCCTTGTCTTAGCAGTCGTTCATTGTGCCTACAAAACATCTCTTGATAACTGCATTTCTGAATTTTTCCTGGACTTGACATGAAATCATAGAATCTTCCATCCAGATGAGACCTTAGAGATCACTTTGTCCAATCTTCTCATTTTACAGATGAGTCAGAGAGAAGTCATTTACATAGCAAGGTAGTGGCCACAACAGGATGATTGAGAACCTGAGTCTTCCAGCTTGTCATAAAATATAAGTATACCTCAATTTTATTATTTCATGTTGCCTCCCATCAACCTCATTATTCTGTGGTTTCTAAAACTACCTTTTAACTTATTTTAAAAAAATGAGGCCATTTGTCTCCAGGGTTCTAATAACCTTTTTATTTTATACCAATTTATTCAAACATTACTGGTGATAGTTCTGTGTTCACATCTGTTAAGTTATAATGTTTTTTAACCATCCAATTTTATAACTATAATGAAACCCCTCTTGACTTGTCTTTAGGCTTGGATAATATAGTACAAACAACTGAGGGTAAAACAAAGTAAGGGAAACTCTCTTAACTAGCTGCAAGAACTGCAGTCTTTGTGCCTTTTCGAAGGTCACATGGACACCTTGATCCTCAAACTTTTCTGGAGCAAATGGGAGAATGGAAGAAGGAAGGGCCGGGCCCCAGGGAGTACTGCCACCCTTCGTTTTTCTCTAGCTTTGCTGTCTCATGGGTTCTCTCCCTTGCTTCTTGACTTGAGAAGATCAGTTCTGGAGACAGATCTCATGTCATTTAGACCAAGTTTCTCTGAAGCTACAGTTTACCTTACAGATGGGGAAGCAGAGGTGCTGGGAGATGAAGTGACTTGCTTGAGGCCACACAGGTGGTGGCCACAGAGTCTGAGCCTGGGCTCTCTGCTCCACCCCCAGTGTCATTTCTACCACTTCATCCTGTCAGTATCTGCCCCAACTCGCATGGACGTGCCTCTGGAGGGGCCTTCCTGCCGCTCATCTCTGGGTCTCCAGGCTGTCTCCCATGAGTGTAAAGAGCATTTTCCTAATGCACGGGCATCTGCCTGTTGCCTGTAAGATTAATGATGACGACGATGATGACAGCCAACATTTTCTGTGGTTCTTTTAGGTTTACGGGTGGACTAGATGCCTTCTAAGGTAATTTTCAATTGAGTTTCTGTAATTCAGGCTCCAGCCTGTTAGTTTGTTCCAAGTAGGATTTGGAACCATCTAGGGTATAATTTATATAGTATGGACTCCAGATACATTGGGGTCTAGATTCTAAAGAATGTAAGGGGTAGGGGAAAAAGAAAAGCGGAAGGACAGGAGTGTATAGACAGAGGGCATTGTTGCTAAGTTACTGCTAGGGTTACCTTGGAGATGGGAGAGAGGCTGTAGTCTTGCTGATTATAAGAATCAGAATTGTCAGGCCTATTCTAGCACCAGCTCACAGTGCCACTCTGTTGTTCTCACATGTTCTTGAATAATTTTTCAACTGTAGTCGCCTGATACCTGGGCATCCTAGAGTGATTACCCTGACTTTTTCCTGTCAGGAGGCACACTGCCTTCTGAAGAAGAAGATGGAGCATTGGAAAAAGATGATAAGTTTCTGGGGTAATATGAACAGCTATAGGAGAGATTGAAATTACAGGAAATTCTGTTGGGGCCTTAATAGATTAAGACAACAGAAAATTTTACAAGATTGAAGAAAGGTAGAAGTCATGGGAAACTATAAATTCTTCTACCCCAAATCTTATATTTTACTAGATTTAGTAGCCTTTTTCAGATAGGTGAAAAGTATGAGATATTTGATGATTGATCATTGATCTTCAATTGTTAGTAATTCCTAACACTTTCATTTAAAATTTCTAAGTCTTTCTGGGAACTGGGGAACTCTCAGTTTAAGGAGGTCTTGTATAACCTTTTAATTTAAAAAGATTTGTTTAAAATTTTTAAATTTAAATTTTTTATTTAAAAAATTATCTCAAGTTGTTAGCTATGCAGATTGGTTAAAGTGTATCATACATAATGTATAACTTTCTTTAATGAAATTACAATATGCACTTTCTTTGTCTTTGTATAGTGCTTCTAGAAGCAATTATGAAAAATGGAAGCACAGCTGCAAATGGCCCCCATTCCCGAAAACCAGCCAGTGGTGGGGATCACAACCGGCCCAATAACACGAAGGATGGTGGCTCTGCTGGTGGGGAAAGTGGAAAAGCCTATACCAAAGATCAAGTAGATGGAGTCCTGAGGTATGGAGTTTATGAAACATCTTTTATATTTTGATTTTGATAACCACTTAAAAAACACGATGTTAGTCTCCGAAGCTTCTGTAGTCTCGTTGTAGATAGCAAAGCACACATGAAAGAGTCAGCTGTTTACTTGTGTGCTCTGATTGTTTTTCCTTATAAAGACACATTTTGAGCATAATGTGATAGTGTGGGGACAGCCTCTAGTACCTACCTCACAAGGCTATTAGGAGGTTCAAATGAGATAAAGGATGGGAAGCATTTTACAAACTTCAAGGGCCTATATATAAATGATCACTATTATGATTACTTATGATTACTGTTTTTCTCCAATGATTTATTTTTTTTCACCAATTACATGTAAAAAAAAATTTTAGCTCTCATTTTTCTGGAATTTTGAGTTCCAAATTCCCTCCCACTGTCCCTCATTGAGAAGGCAAGCAATTTGTTATAGATTATACATGTTCAGTTGCAGTTTGATATAGGTTATACATGTGCAGTCGTGCAAAACATATTTCTGCATTAGTCATGTTGTGAAAGAAAACAGACCAAAAAAAAAACCTAAACAAAACAAGGAAAATGAAGAAATAAAGAAAAAGTACACTTCGATCTGCATTCATACTCCATATGATTTCTCTTTAATTCCAGCAAATATTAGCATGGTTAGTTGGCTTTGGAGTTAAGAACTGGGTTCTCATCATGTAACCTGTTAGTGCCCCTCCAGGTAGTTCCTTAAGATGATATGCTTTGTAACACTTGCATTGGCAGAGGGTATTTTCACACAGACATTCCTTTCATCATTGAAATCACAGATCTAGACCAAAAAAAAAATTAGTTCCCATAGTTATTTATATGACAGTACAGGTTAGCTACAGGCACACAATTGTATAATGAAAACCTCTCAGAACAAGAGTTCAAAGACTGTATGATATTTAGAAAGCAAGAGGATCCGTAGGTGAGGGAGCCCAGGAGTGGTGGCTGGTGTGAGTATATCTTTCCTAACCATGCAAACCTGGTCCTTTTCTCTTCAGAGGAGTTTTTGGTGCCCAATGGTGGCACTTCCTCCCAGCCCCTCGGAATCTACTTTTACCTCCACTGCCACTGCTCTGTCAGACGTCAGTGACCACTGACTTAATTTGGCCAAATACTCAGGGGTCTTTTTCAGTCCTCGTTCTCCTTTACCTTTCTGTACACAGCTGATTACAGTTTGCTCCTGGATAGTCTGTCATGTCCTTACATCAGACAGCCTCTCCTGGGACACCTACCCCAGCACCCCGTTTTCTTTCTCCGGTGTGGTCTTCTGCGTTTTCTTCCCTCCTTGAATCAGTCTGTACCCTCACCCTCTCTTCTCTCGCTCTCTCCTTTGGCATTCTCATTCATTCCCTGATTCCAGTGAACGCATCTAGGCAAAGGACACCGTTCTGTACATCACTGCTGAAGTCACCTCCCATACACATAGATCATTGTTCACATCAGCTGCCTCAAGACTCTGGAACAAAACTCCGACTCCCTCACCTGGCATCCAAGACTTTGCATGATGTCTCCACCCTGCTTTTCTAGCTTTTCTTCATGTTCTTCCATATATTCTATGCTCAGCCAATCTGGGCTGCTTTCTGTTCCCCTCAGGCCTCCATGCTTTTGATCCTACTATACCTTATGGAGAGAATGCCCTCCCCCATTTGTTTTGCTTTGGAGATCTACTTTCCGGCAAAGAAAAACTCAAATACTGCTGTGAGCTTTTGCCCCATGTCTCATTGCCTGTAAGCTCCTTGAGGCCAAATACCGTGTCCTTGTCTATGCTTTAAATCTACCTTGTCTGCCACAACCACCCACTCGCCCCCATCCCCTGATTCTCTGTGATCACGTTTCCTGCCTCCTCATGGCATTAGGCATTTAATAAGTGTGTGTAGATTTGATTTCCAGTGTTTGCTTTCATTGTGTTAATTTAGTTATAAACTATATGTTGTGTGGACTTAAAATAAACAAACACTTTAGAGATAGATTTTTTTGTTTTTTCTTTCACACATTCACAAGGGATTCTTCTGAAGAAAGAATTGTTATCCTGTTGGTTGGCTGATTGTTACATGATTATGCAAGCCAATCGCTCAGGGAGAAGCAACGCAATACTTTTCCATTAGTTGCATAAGTAATGTACCATGAACAGTGCAGCTATAAGAAAGCTCTAATTCTCTGAAGTGAAGCACTTTTCACCACCTTTGAGTTGAAATGCATCTGAAATGAAACTTAATAAGAATGAAATTTTAAAACTTAAGGAGTTTACCTACTTTCCTATTTTAAAATGCACTACATGTGAACATAATTTAAATGGCCAATATGAAATCTTTTAAGTAGGACACTATCATACCCATTTAAGCATCATTTTCAGAAATGCTAATTGGTATATTATTTAATAAGTTAGGAATTTAGATTTTCTTTGAAACTTATAGCATTGCAAATAAAAATTTAACCCAAATGTTGTTCAGTGGAAAAAGAAATTAATCAGAGCTTTCCAGGAATAAGAAAGCATTTCACTTACCTATGTTATACATTTCATAAAGTTTGAGTATAAATTTAGTAGTCATTGATTTTAAATAAAAATGTTATTTTAAGATTTAAAGACATAATAATAAGCTTTAAGTAGCTTAAAATTGCACTAAGACCTTTGAGACATCCTGTATTAATGTTATTTTAGCTAATTCTTGCTCATCATCCACATAAGAAAACTTTTTCAGGGTTTTTTTTTTTTTTGTGCTTAGATAGTACACCCAACATTGCACTAAAGTTTTGCAGAGTGCAAGTATTATTTTCCATACTTTGCAAGTAAGGACATTGGGCCTCTAAAAAGACTTGCCCATGGTCACAAAGCTAGTACATATTTGTAATTAGAATCAAACACAAATCTCCTGGCTCCAGACCTACCATGATAGTACATTCCCTAGTATTGAAGGAGAACATAATTTTTCTTATATTAAATATGAAAATTAGTATATTTGAGCAAGATATTCAGAATGTAGCTTAAAATCTGTGCTTTTCAGCTTGTTTCAGGTAAATATATATATATATACATATTAGTATTGAGGCAAGAATTGAGTACTTTAGGCAAGAGTTTGAGAACATTAGTTGTATGCACTCCTTTCTCTAAACTCTGACTTCTAATTTATGGCCAGATGCTCAGGACAGAGAGGATGTGGGAGCAAAATGCCTTTCTCTCTTTGCTCATTGTGGTCTGCTATGACTACAGCTTTTAGTTTTAACATCATTGTGTACAGACAACTCTGGAGTTTTTCTGCTTGGATTTTCAGCTTTATGATATCTCTGGATGCTGTGAGCTTCCTGAGTGACCTCTCTTTGTTCAGTCTCTAAGCTCAGGAAATGGAAACTGACTCTTTTTTCTATCAACAGGAAAACATAGGTACAGAACTATGTATTTAGAAGTGGAAGTAACCTCGGAAGTCAGTAAGTCCATCTACAACTCTCTCACTTTTAGGGTCAGATTCAAACCCAGGTCTTCTGCCATGTTGCCTCTAAAGCCTAACATCAGGGAGAAATCTGGGAATTAAAAACTTAAATAAAAGTCATTCTAAAGCTGAATAGAAAAAAGCTTTAGGATTTCTTAGCATTTGGGTTATTAAAGCTGCTCATCTTCATTGTCCTCGATAAGTAAGAGGCTACTGTAGGTGTTTTTGAGAATTAAATTCTTCATATTTTTAACATTTGAAAATTGTTTCTTGGTAATTACAAAAGAAAACAGGACTTTTTGCTAAGTTTTTGTCTGTTTTTAAAAGGTCAGAGAAGGGCCCTGGAAGCCTTCAGGAATCCCTGCTGTGACTGACAGTGCATGTGGCCTCTAACTACTCCCTCTCTGAAGAGTCCCAAGGAGGAGCAAGGCTGTGGCCTCTAGAGGTGGCCACTCCATGGGGACAGCCCTTACCTGGAGATTCTCTTCCCCTCAGCTCTAGGCCTCTGCAGCTTCCCACATTGCTCTGGCTTCTTCTTCATGGAGCCATAGGGAACAAGTCTACGCCCTTCTCCACAGGACAGCCCTTCAGATGCCTGGGGACCAGCGGTTATCACTGCAGTTGTGGCTGCCTTCTGTTTTGTCTTCTCCATGCTAAACATTTCCAGCTCCTTAAATCAATCCTTATATGACAAGCTCATTCGTATGACATGTAGGAAAGATCACACATAGTAAAGTATTATTTAAATGCTTTAAAATATAGGCCTAGATATATACCTTCAAGCATTACAATGTTAAGATAGGGCCAGTGACTTTTCTTTTTAAAAAAAAAAGGCTTTATTGATGCTTTTCATATTAGAGCCATTTTCAGACATGTGACGCCTTCCCAGCACTCCCACTACACTCCTCCTCCTTTTACCTTTTCCTGTAACCAAGAAAAACGACCGAGTAAACCCAGCAGACGGGTGACTTTTTTGCCTCTTCCTACCTCTTTAGTCCCCACCTCTACCCAGAGGAGGAATAGTCATTTCCTCATCTCTTCTCTAGACCCCAGATTGTCCATCATAGCTCCTTCATCATTGTGTTCTTTCCATTCACATTGTAATAGTGTTAGCTGTCTCCTTTTTCTCATTGTTTCATTCTGCGCCTAAAAATCTCCTGATTTTCTCAATTACTCTTTTTCTTATTTCTTATAGCATAATAATATTTTATTACATTAATATACCATAATTTGTTCAGATGTTCCCCATTTGAAAGCTACTCACTTTTTGACATTATTTTGCTAGGTTAGAAAATAATGTTAGAAATATTTTGTTATATATGGAGCTTTTCTATCTGTGACTTCTTAGGATGGGATTTCTGTGTGGAAGAATATGAGTATGGAGTCTTCCATAATTGTCTTCTGTAATTCCAAATTATTTTCCAGAATTTTTTGACCAGGTCACAATTGTGTCAGTGGTTGTATGTGTCTCATTTGTAGAAGTCCCTCTATTTTGATTGATGAGGAGTAAAACCTCAGACCTGTTTTAAGTTGCATTCATTTTATTGTTAGTTATTTTTAAAAATGTTATTATATTTTGCTTTTATATCATCATCATCATCATCATCATTATTATAACCAGACGCTGTGCTAAGCACTGTACGGATGTCTCATTTGATCCTTACAACAACCCTGGGAGATAGATGATTTTATTAACCATTTTACAGTTGAAGAAATGGAGGCAAACAGGCTAATTAACTTACCCAACGTCACATAGCTAGTGTCTCAGGGCACTCAGATCTTCTTGCTTCCAGGCTGAGCACTCTATCCACTGCGCCACCTAGCTGCCAAATGTATCACCTACATTTCCCAAAGGATCCTCTAGAAGGGTCCCTTATAAGAAATAATAAAAAAGGAAGAGAAAAAAGTTTAGCTAAACTTAGTAGCATATCTAAAAAGTCTGGTTTTATTCATAGACTTCCCCAGCCACAGTTTCCTGTCTCTGCAAAGAAGGGAGGGGAGCCCTTTCACATATCCTCTTTATGGCCAAACTTGGTCATTATAATTTCGTAACATTTAGTTTCTCTTCTTGTTCTTTCTATATTGTTTTAATTTTTGTATATATTGTTTCCCTGATTCTGCTTATTTGATTTAGTATCCATGCGTGTACTCTTCCCCATGTTTCTTTGCACTGAGAGATGCAGTCATCCATCATATTCACTGTTTCTTATAGCATAGTAATATTCTATTCCATTCATGTATCACACTTGGTTTAGCCATTCCCCAAACAGTGGGCATCTCCTTTGTTTCTTGCTACCATAAAAAGTGCAGATAGAAATATTTGGTGTATATGAAGCCTTTCTTATCATTGAAGTATATATGGAATCTCAGGGTTAAAGGATATGAACATCTTAGTATACATCATTTCAAATTGCTTTCCAGAATGATTGGACCAATTTGTACCTTCATTTACAGTGCATTAGTGTTTGTGTCTTTCTACCATCCCTACAACGTTGAATATTTCCATCTTTTGTCATCTTTGCCAAATTTCTGGGTGTAAGGTAAAAAAAAAAACTTGATAGTGGTTTCGATTTCCTTTCTCCTGTTATTAGTGATTCAGAGCATTCTATGTTTTTAATAGTTTTCAGTACTTTTAAGAACTGTTTGTTCATATCCTCTGACCATTTATCTGTTGGGGAATGGCTTTTGGTCTTACATACTTGTTGGTTGAATAGCAGACCTTAACAAAGATACTTGATAAAAAGATTCCTTTACCCCTTAGCGGGTTTCCTTTTCCTTAGCTGTATGGATTTTATTCAGCTTTTTTAACTTTAATGTAGTCAAAATTGTCTGTTTTCTCATTTTTTGATCCTCTTTATCTGTTTTTTTTTTTTTGCCTAAGAGCTTCCCCTTATCCAGAAGTACGAAAGAAACCACCCTCCATTCTCTTTGGTTTTTAAATTGTATGGCATTTTCTATTTATGTCCTGTATTCATTTGGAATTTATTGTTGTTTCTGATATAGGAGGCTACTGTAAGCTTGTTTTCTCCCTAGATGCTTTCAAGTTTTCACAGCAATTCTTTATCAGATAGGGAACTCTTCCCCCTAGTAGTTTGTTCTTCTATTCTAAACACTGGTCTACTGATTTTTGCTTATATGTCTGTCCCACTGGAACAGTTTTCTATTTTAACTCATCTTAAATAGTTTCGATAATTACTTTTCATGATAAAGTTTTAGATTTCCTTCCCATCCAGTTTTTTTTACTCTTTCTCTTGAGACTCTAGACCATTCTGGTTTTCAAATGATTTTTGCTTTTCATTTTTTCTAGTTTTAGCCCTCTGTAGTTTGGTATAGCGCTAAATCAGAAAAGTTATTTAGGCCATTTTAAACAAATTGGCATAGCTCATCCGTGTGTAATTAATTTCCCTCTAGTAATTATTTATCTTCTTTAATTTATGTAAAGAGTGTTTTATAATTTATACTTAACACCCAGGCTGTCACTGCTTCACTTTCTTCCCTTCTCAGTCCTGACCCTGTTGTCAACCAGTTTCAACATTATACTGCCTTCTACTCTTGAATTTCTTCTCCCTCTCCCCACTTACCCCCCGGTCTTATTAGGACTCATTCTTTGCCAGATCCTAACCTTGGATTCCTCCCCATCTCAGCTCTTCCAGTGCTACAGAATGCTTCTGGTCACAAAACTGTGATGATGGGGACCACTACAAATTTATGTTATCTAATTCCAGCTGGTCCTTCTTGTAGCAAATCGGTCCTTTTACTCCCTTCCTATGAATTCTCCATTTCATACCCTATGACAGATATTCTAAATCTTTCTTCTCGGATATTCCCATTCCAACTCCATCTCTACTTTCTCAGCGGATTTCACCTCAAAATTTACTGAGAAAATAAGAACCATCCCCCTTGAACCACCTCGTTTCTCCTTGTCTGTGTCCCAAATCCTTTGACATAATTTTCCAGTCCCTCCCCTATCCCCACTAATTGCCTCAGTCTCTGAGGTAGAGATAGTCCTCCTTCTTGCTGAGGCCAAATCCTTTCTTTGAACCCTTGACCTCATCCCCTTCTGCCTTGCCTCTCTAATTGCCCAAACAGTCATATCTCTATTCTTCAGTCTCTTTCAGCTTGTAGTTTATTCCTTAATACCTACAAATATACAGAATCCCTATCTGTTTTTAAAAAAAAAATCTTTACCCAATCCTGCCATTGCGTATACTATTATCTTATATCATTCTTCCCTTTCAGTGCCAAGTTCCTAGAAAATGCTGGCTACCTGTGTGAGCTCTACTTCCCTGTCCTTTCACTCATTTCTAAGCCTGTCCAATCTGGTTCTGTCCTCTTCATTTATGTGTACCTACTGTCTCAGGGTTATCACTGATCTCTTAATTGCCTTGTCTCAGTCTTTGTCTTTGGTCACTTCCTGGCAGTCTTTGACCCTGCTGACCACCTTATCCTCCTAGATAGTCCCTCTTTTGGTTTTCATGATGTGGCTCTTTCTTGGCTCTTCTCCTGCCTGACTTCTCATTGCCTTTCACTCTCCCTTGCAGAATCCTCCTTCATATTGTACCCTTAGACTATGGTTAGACCCTCAAGGCTTTGTCCTGAGTCTTCCATTCTCTCTCTGTATTCCATATTGCCTCATGACCTTATCAGTTCAGTTCATTTTTATGTTCAGTTACCATTTTTATGTAAATGACTTACAGTCCTATATATACAGTCCTAGTCTCTCTCTTGAGTGCCAGTCCTGTATCACTAATTGCATATTAGACATTTCAGTCTGGTCATACCGTAGTAGGGGCAGCTAGGTGGTGCAGTAGATAGAGTACCAGGCTTGAAGTCAGGAAGACTCATCAGGTACTTACTAGCTGTGTGACCCTGGTTAAGTCACTAAACCCTGTTTGCCTCATTTCTTCTGCAAAATGAGCTGAAGAAAGAAATACCAACCATTCTAGTGTATCTTTGCCAAGAAAACCCCAAATGGGGTCACAAAGAGTCAGACATGACTGAAACAACTGGACAACCACATGCCGTAGTTATCTCAAACTCAACTTACCCTGTACAGAGCTGGCAGCACCATCCTTCAGGTCTCCTAGGTTTGTAACCTCCACATCTCTTGCACCTGTCTTCTCTTCATTCTCATGGTCACTGGCATACTTCAGACCATCACCTCTCCTCAGTGCAGTAACCCCCTAACTGCTCTCCCTGACTCAAGTCTATCCCCCCTTTCTAATCCTCTGCAAACTGCTAAAGTAATAGTAAAGCACAGAGATCACCTCACCCCTCTGCTTAATAAGCTCCAATGGCTCCCTGTGAGTTGTAGGATCAAATTCAAACTCCTTTGTTAGAGCCTCTCATAGTGTGACTTCAGTCTTGTAAATTTTTTTTGTTTCTATTTTGTTTTTTTGTCTCATGTCCTTCTGGTTCCTGTTATTGTTATATAGAACCATCGGTGATTTTTATGGATTTACTTTTCTGTCTTGA
Organism: Phalanger gymnotis; assembly: GCA_028646595.1. NCBI lineage: Eukaryota > Metazoa > Chordata > Mammalia > Diprotodontia > Phalangeridae > Phalanger > Phalanger gymnotis. Next base: position 295,925,663 of record CM053623.1, on the reverse strand, counting down.
CACTTAACTGGAGCTTTTAGTCATTTTAATTAGTTCCTTTGCTATTCCTCCGGGATTTTCTAAGTAAAAAAAATTTTTTGTCTCCGTCCTAGTCATTTCTCAACCCATGAAATCTGATTTCTGACTCTACCATGAATACGATGCTCTACCCAGAATACGAATGATTTCCTAATTGTGCTCCACTGTTTTTCTTACCTGACCTCTCTGTAGCATTTGATGCAATACATCACTCCTGCTCTCTCGTGCTCGCTCTCGCTCTCTTGCACTCTCTCACTCACTCTCTCTCTCTCTCTCTCTCTCTCTCTCTTATGGGATCATAGTTTAGAGCAAGCATTTATCAAATACCTGTCATGTCTCAGGAAAGTGGCAGCCTGGCACAGTGAATGAATGAATGGAAAAGCCTTCTTTAAATCAGATGCCATGTGCACAGCATTGTAATGACAGTTTAGATTTGAAGATCTTTCCCAGCCATTAATAGGCCATGTGACCTGCTTACATCACAGGAAGCCCAACTCACGTGGTAGGAGGAGCTTGCTGAGAGGAAAAGGAAAGCATGTCACAGGAAATGTGGAGAGAGCAGTTAGAGCTGAGGGAGAGAGCACATGTGTCCTAGCTGTGCTGTGGGTGATTGTCAGTGGCAAGGCCCCAGCAGGGGGTGGGAAAGTTATGGGGTGGAGTGGTTCTCTGCTGTGATACTGTGTATTGAATTCTTTGCTGCTGTGATGGATTGGGCTTATTGTTTTGGGGACCTGGGTCTCTGGTGTCTGAATAAATGGTTTACTTCTATGTTCTATGTGGAGAGTCTCTCCTATTTTGCGATATAGAACCACGTAGGCATGTTGACAGTTGCCATCTATATTGTGATTATTGCCTTGCTGATACAAGCACTGCTCTGACCCAAAAGCAGAGACAGTACCAGGGTTGCAGAGCTTGCTTTCTAGTGGAAGAGGTGACATAGCATCATATGGAAAGGCCTCCTGGTCCTTAGTGAGCAGTACCAAATCTTACTTGATCTTATTCCTCTTTAAGGTTCCTTCCTCTGATAAAGCCGTGTCTGTTTCAGATGCTCAGCCATTTGACAGTGCCGAGGACTCTTGGGCTACAGCACCTGACTCTCGGTGGCATGTGGTCAGTAATTGGAGGTTGGTGGTCAAGGTGATGGTTTGACCTACCCGGCAGGTACTCCTTCCTGACTTTCCCTCAGAGTGCTTTGCTGCTTCAGTTGCATGGGCTTGCCTGCCCTGTAAGTTGCAGTTTGGTGCAGATAGCTAGCCCCTTCTCTACAAAGGATTGAGCAACCATTCTGATGATGTCTGCAGGGGCAGTGGTTGGAGGTGGGGTGTGTAACTGTAGTGAATAGAGAGCTATACTTGCAACCAGGAAGACCTGGATTCAATTCCCATCTCTGACACATACTGGCTGTATGATCTTGGGCATGACCATGTCCTTGGGGGCTCCCTACAGAGATGAAATTACCAAAAAACATGTCCTGAGCTAAAAGACAGCCCCTGCCTTCAAGAAGCTTACATTCTACTGGAAGATACAGCATATTCACAAATAAATACAAATTCAAAATGATTTTCTGGTGAGAGATTGTGTATTAACTACTGGGAGAGAACGGGGACTGGCCTCTTGCGAGAGATGGGACTTGAGCTGAGCCTTGAAGTGAGTAGAAGGTCCCAGAGGCAGAGGTGAGGAGAAAGAGCTTTCCAGGCACAAGAGATAGCCCTGGGAAATGGGATATCATGTATGGGGATCAGCAAGTAGCTCATTTTGGCTGTGAGAGAGGGAGGAACATATCATAAGCTTAGAAAAATAGGCTGGAGCTAGATTGTGACGAGCTTTAATAATCCCAAAATGAAGAGCTTATTTTCTGTTCTAGATTCCATGGAAATGTCTTGAGCAGTGGTGTTGTGTGGATAAAGCTGTGCTTTAGGAATACCAGTTTGGTAGTTGTGTGGAAAATGGATTAGAGAGAGTAGAGATTGAGTGTAGGGAAACCAACTAGATCATTACAATAATTCAAATGAGGTGATGCCAGGTCCTGAACGGAGTGGGTAGCAGTAGGAACAGAAAGAAGGAAACAGATGCAAGAACCATTGTGGAGGTAGAAGCCCCAAGATTGGGCATTTTGCTGTACCTGTGAAATAAGAAGAGAAGGAGCTAAGAAAAACAGAATCAAGGATATGAGGACAGTCTGGTTTTCAGGGGGAAATAATGTTGCTTTGAGCATGCTGAAGTTGAGATGCCTGTGGTGCCTCCAGATGGGGGCTGAAGTTCAGAAGAGGCCAGCCTGCATGAGTAGGTTTGAGAGACGGTGAGGTGGTAGATGGATATTGGAGAGGCTGAATAGGGCAGTCAGTAGGCTGGAGTAATGGACACCTGGCTGCCAGTTACGACTGTGTGACTCGGGCAAATTATTTAACCTCTTTGGGTTTTAGTTTGCCCTTCTAGCTTTAAATCTTTAATCCCCTAATTTCATGAATCCATGGAAGGAGATGATATCCCTAAGAAAGAGTGAAAAGGGAGAAGAGGAGAAGGCTAAACGTGGAGCTCTAGGGTACACCCATAGTAAAGGGAAGGGACATGGAAGAGGATCCACAGAACAATGATATGAAGAGGATTTGTCAGCCAGGTGGGAAGAGAACTATGGCAAAGTATTGTCACAAAAACTCTAGAAGAAAGGGTGGGCCTCAGGGGCACATGTTCAGAGGTCAGCAAGGAAGAGTACTGAGAAATTACCTGTGGATTCAGCAATGAAGAAGACTTTGATAGCCTTGGAGAGAGCTGTTTCAGTCAAAGTGATGGGGTAGTTGGGTCCAGTGAAGATTGTTAAAGGATCTCTTGTTTTCAGATTTGTAATGAACACAACTATCAGCAAATTTTTCCTATAAGGGATCCTTTTAAATACAACTTTACTTGATGCTAAACAACCTACTTTTGAAGCTTTTAATGGTTCACTGAAGGAGCTATAAGCCACTGTAGGGAATTCTTACAAGTTAATAAAGAAAGAAAATGTTCAAATCACAGGCTTTCAAGGTTGAAGGTAACAAATTTGGATCAGTGGAGGAATGTCTTCTGGATGAAAACAACCTGCTGATCCCCATACTGTTGGTGGAGCCTTTGCCGGACTAATCCTCGTTGTTTGGATTGCTTATCGTAATGGAAGCAAGAGAAGTCTTGCTGAATATCTGACAGCTTAATGATTGCAGTTATTTATCCACTACTATAGATCAGTACTGGTTGCAAGAAGCCTATAGTTCATTTCCATGAGCTTAAATTGATATTCAAAGGGAGGCATACTATTTTGCAAACTCCAGTCCCTTCTACACTTCCCTTTCCCCCTCCAAAATCTGCTTTATCAAACGTGAGGTCCATCTTGCAGCATTTACTGTGCACAAAAGAGCATTATCTGAAATGATAGTATTAATTTTGCTAATGTGGTTAAATATTTTGCTAGCTGGTTAAAGGTTAATATTTAAGTAGGCATGTAAGCTTAAACAGATGTTAAAGAGTACTTTTCTAAAATGGCACTGACTTCATTATCATTTTAATTTATGGAATAAAACAAACATTTCTACAACATAGTACAGTAGAAAAATTATTGTACATGAAACTGCAAATTTAGAGATGGCTACCATTAGACACAAAATTAGTATATGCATATGTCTGTTTAACATTTTTTCTCTGGATTCAGATAACATCTTTTTTCATATTTCATTTGTAGTTAATTTGAGTATTTATAATAGATGAAATAACTTACACAAAGTCATTCTTAAAACAATATTATTATCACTGTATACAGTATTCTCTTGATTCTGCTCATTTTGCTCTTAATATCCTCTTTTTAAGTAAAATATAAGATGAGGTCCTCATGAGCAAAGTTTTTGAAAAGGCGATTGAGAAGATGTTGAGAAATATAATATAGTTGATCCAAGAAGAGTAAAAGGATTGTTGTACAGCCACAGGAGGCTAATTGAAATTCTGTAACAAATTTGTAGTGGACAAAATTGTAGTGGACTCTTGTTATTTTCTCAAGTGGGGTCTGTAGCAAGTAAGGAGAAGCAGAAAAGGTGGGTGGAGAGAAAAGTAATCCAGGGTTGGAGTTTAGAAAGGGATAAGGAGCAACAGAACAATGGAGGCAAGGGATTCATTCAAGGGCAGAGGGTAGTTTAAAGTTTAAAAGGCCAAGATTTTGAAGGGAGGAATGGAAGATCAGAGCAGGGGTGATGGCTTAGGAAAGCAGAGAGAGGTCACATGACTAGACATGTGATAAGGATGGATGAGAGGAGTGAGAGAGACAGAAAGTCATGAAGAACTTCAAAATGACAGATTCTGGAGATGAAACATTTATGTTTGATGATAAAGTCAAGTCTGTGATTTCCTTTGTGGCTGAAGAGGAATGAAGATGCTAGAGATTTAAATCTTAGGAAGCAAAGATACTTGAAGGGACATCAGCATGTTATTTGAATTACCCAAGTGAAAGAGCAGGGATGGGTGTGGAGAAGATGACTGTAAGTCTGGTACTAAATTCCTAGAAAGAAAGGGAAATTGTCTGGAGGCCAATAGAGAGCCATCAAGATCTGGACAGATGGATAAGCCTAGAGATAGAAATTTAAGCCAGCAAGACAGTAACTGTGCTCAAGCATTCTGATGGGTGAAGAAAAGAAAGGAAAAGGGCATGTAAGTGGTGGACTGGTCTGGAAGCCTGGGTCCTAGTAAAAAGGTAAAGGTTACTCATCAGAGCCCAGGATAGTTCCTGCAGCAGAACCCAGGTTTCTGGTGGGAAAGAAATGGGGAGTGAAAGCCAAAGATGGTGGGAGAGTAAGGTGAAAGCCTGTATCTGGGCAAAGGTTTTTCCATGTCAGTCTCTTCAACTGGGAATCATCATCCAGTCTTCTCTGCCAATTCAACATGGATCCTCATCGGGGCTCTTTCTAGAATCACAGAATCCAAAATACATCACAGAGGTTCTCTAGTCCAAGGCATAGTGGAAAAAAAAATTCCTTCTCCTACAGTCCTGTTAAGGTGGCATGCAGTTTTATTTTAAGATCTTAGTGAGGAGGAACCTGCTCTTGTAGGAGCCAGCTCATTCTGCTTTGGAAAGCTCTCATTTGTTAGGAAGATAGGAATTCCTAACCTCAAACCTTAACTTCCCTCTTTGCAACCTAAAACCATTGTTTCTGGATATATTCTCTGGGTTCAAGCGGAACAAGACTAATCCTTCCATTTGGTAATTTTTAAAATCTTTTTTGCTGTCTTATTCTTTACTTTCCCTGTTGTCTAAGTTGTTGATATTTTTGAATCCCTACTTCTCTCTATATATACTCTTTCTTGGTGATTGCTAACCTAATCAGTTTCCATTCTGATCTCTATAAATGACTCCCAAAACGACAAATCCAGCCTCAATATCTCTCTAGTTACCAACTTCCTGTTGAATTTCTCAATGTCTCATAGACATCTCAAATTGCTCAAAATGGACCTTTTTCTTCCTCTCTAAACCTACTGCTACTCCAAACCTTCCTTATTTCTCTCAAGTGCCCCATGATCTTTCTGCCTTGATTCCTTCTTCCTTACTTCCCTCATGTTCCGTCAGGTGGTAAGCCTTGTTAATTCTACCTCCAATCATCTCTTACCACCTGTCCCCTTCTTTCCATTCTCAGGCTACTATCCTTTGTCACCTTGTACCTGAATTAACTGCAACAATCTGCCAGCTATCCTCCCTTCCAGTGTCTTCCCCTTTCTGGTTAATCATCCACATAATTTGTCACATAAATGTTCTAAAGGCCACAAGTCTGCCTACTTCCCTTCTCTGTTCAGGTTTCTTCAGTGACTCCCTGTTGCCACTAGGAGCAAATATGATCTCTTCAGACTTGCATTTAAAATCCTGCACAGTCTGGTTCTCACTCATCTTTCCAGACTCATTTCATATTTCTTAAGAGCACCAAGCAAAGTTCTCTAGGCTTGCGTCTGCATTCTGCACAACTTGTCCCCCCTGCACAGAAATGCATTCGTTTCTCATTACCACCTCTTAGAATCTCAGTCTTCTTTTGATGCTTAGCTGAGTTGCCACCCCTAATACCTCACCTTTCTTCTTTTCTCCCCAACTCCTTCCTTCCCCATCTCCCTCAGTTTGTAATACTTTCATCCTCTGTGATTGATGTTTACATACTTCTGTACATGTACTCTCCCATGGTAAAATATATACTTCCTTGAGGGCAGGGACTTTTTTTTGGTCTTGTCTTTTTATCCACATTGCTTAGTATAGTACTTTGTACTTAATAAGTGTTTAGTGAATTGAAATCAATCGGTTTTATTTCCAAGTATAATAAAACACAACCGTGGCTTTTAGCTATATGCTTGTCAGAAAAGCAAATTGGTATGACTTAATTGAAACCATGTAGGTTACCACTTCTTTTCTCGTAAACTGCCCCTTTGATGATTTTTCCAGGAATTTTATCAGGAATCAATATCGGGCTCTTGAATCTATAGTTTGAAGTACTTTAATAATTTAAAGGATTATTGAGGGCATTATCCTTCTCTCCCAAATGTAGAACACAGCTCATCCATGACTTTTCATCTTGAGTAATTCTTTGTCCATATCTTCTCATAAGTTCTCAATGGAACATCCACTTAACATGCTGGAGATTTTCCTTGAGGATTTTATTTGGACTGTCTTTGCTTTTGCTGTATGGATGATCCTCCCCCTGAACATATACTATCCTGGATCCTGAAAGAATTTGTGATGCTGATTGCTTAATCATGTCCAATCTTTAAGGAGAATCAGTGGTGATTGAGAGTTAGGAAATATCCAATTAAAAAAAGGGAGGAGAGGAGATTCTTTTAACCATCCTTTCCTCTTAGTATATTTTGAATCATCTACCATTTTTTCCTCTTGGAACATGGAGACATTTATCTGTCTCCATTTCCTTAATAGCTCATATATTCTCCAAAGATCGCTAATAGAAATTCAGAAATTAAATTTGCTGCCAGTTTTTTATGTCCATCATTTATGTTTGTCTGAATGATTTGAACTCACTTTGGGCTTCTGAGTGTTCTGTTACCATATCCTCACCCACCATAAGTTTCAGGTTCCTTTTAACCATTCTTGCCCTCTTCCCAGTCATAAGATTCCATCTGCTTCAGTAAATCAATTATCTCATCCAGGGGTGTGGAACCTGCAAACTCGAGGCCACATGTGGCCTTCTGGATCCTTGGGTGCATCCTTTTGACCGAGTCCAAGTTTTACAGAACAAATCCTTTTATTTTACTACTTCTTGATGCCTCATACAGTCATTAGCTTCTACTTGCTCAACTCTATTTTTTAACGAATTACTATATTCATTTTGTTTTTCAGTCTCCTTTTTCAATTGGTTGATTTCACCTCTAAGGTTGTCATTTTCTCTATTTAGATTCTGAATCTTCATAGCCATTTCACCAATTTTATTCTTAAGGGACTCGATTTCATCAGCGGATTTTTTTTCCATTTTTTCCATTTTTTTTTCCATTTTTTCTTTTGTCTCCCTAATTTGGTTTGTAAAGTCTTCCTTTAGCTCTTCCAGTAATGCTTTTTGGGCTGGAGACCAGTTCACATTACCTTTTGAGGTATTAGATGTGGATATAGTGTCATTGTTATCCTGTTCCAAATTGGTATTTTGATCCTGCCTGTCTCCATAAAAGGAATC
>CM053623.1:295904729-295917478 GCA_028646595.1 Phalanger gymnotis | reverse complement strand
GGGCGGATGCGCTGCCTCACCAGCAGTCCTCCGTCCCCAAAAACCCCCTACCGGGACTGGGCTTAAATCTTCAGCAGGCTCTGCATTCCTGCTCTGATCAGCCACTTAATTCCTCCCACCAGGTGGGCCTGGGGCCAGAAGCAACTGCAGCTGAATTTTTAAAGCTGCCCCGCCTCCGTTGCCTCAGGGGTGGTAGTCGAACCGCAAACTCCTCCTGTCCCGAAGCTTTTCCCACTAACCTTATGTGTTGTCTTTGCTGTTTGTGGGTTGTGAGGTCTGGTACATGCCACAGCTCATTAATTCAGCATGCTAGGGCACTCTCGGCTCCACTCGTGGTCTCATCGGTCTGCTGTGCCACGCGCACTGGGCTCTGCTTGGCTCAGCTCCGTTCCCCTCAGCTTGGGGCTGGGAGTTCCATTCGGAACAGACCTTACCCCGAGACCATCCAGGCTGTCCTGGGCTGGAGCCCTGCTTCCCTCTGCCACTTTGTGGGTTCTGCAGTTCTAGAATTGGTTCAGAGCCATTTTTTTATAGGTTTTTGGAGGGACTTGGTGGGGAGCTCACGCCAGTTACTGCTTTCCAGTCGCCATCTTGGCTCCTAGGCCTCTTAATTTTAAGCAATATTCAACAAAACAATTTCAATACCACTAGAGAATTTGGGTAACCCATGGGACTTACTATGAAGACGAATTGATATATATATATTTCCTTCCTGATTGATGCAGTTGAAAACTTAGCCCATGTGTGACCATGGGCAAGTCATTTAACCCTTCTGAGCCTTAGGCTCCCAATTTGTAAAATAAAGGTAAAGAACAAATATCTTTAAGGTCTCTTCTAGCGCTAAAAATTTTGTGATTAGCACATAAAATCAGGTTATCTTAGATTCTCTTTTGAACAGACTTTCTAGCTGAATGGAAAATTCTACTAACAAATTCCATTAATTTTAGGTCTTGCAATGTGGCTTTAGAATTTTTTTAAAAAAATTAAAGCGTTTCGGAATAGATCTGTGTCAGAGGAAATGTTTGGTTCATTCATTAAAAACAAGAATTTGAGTGTTCCTATATGTCTAACCACTGTGGGAGATAACATGAATTTTTAAGTCCACAAAAAGTAGCATTAGAAGCATGAATTTTAGTTAAGAAAATTAGGCATACTAATATACTTCAGTGGATTTATGATCCCATTAATTTGGATACTGCCCCTACTTATGTAGACTACAGTCTAGCCCTACCTTTTTATTCTTTGTGACCTTCTCCATTTCCTCCCATGACTCCTCCATTGAGGATCTACCTAATGTTCTAGAAGGCTTCTTTTTAGGTCTTCTAATATTATGAAATATTTAAAGAGGAGTCATTTACTGTTATTATAAAATACCACGATTGGAATATAGACAGGACTAGCTTTTAAACTTGGTGTGTTTCTGCTTAAGGGTGTAGCTGACCATAAGATGGAATCATAAGCATGTATATCCTGGTAACTTTGTCCTGACATTGGTGAAAACTGGTGGATAAGCAGTGAAAAGTGAAACAGGTCCTTCAGGTACCATCAAGTAAGCAGAGGAATGAAATAGCAAACTTCAGAAAGTCAAGATCGCCTATCTAGAAAAGCTGAGATGAGGGAGAGCTGTCATATTCTCTCAGAGTAAGGAGAGGGCCTTGGCAGAGAGGACACTTGAGCCAAACATTTACGAATGGAGTCCCAGAGGAAGAAGGGCCGGTATGGATAGAAGAGTCCACCAGCTAGGACAGAAATGAGAGTCGGTATTTAGTGGATTCATGTTGTTGAGTACCTGGAAATTGTAAACTTGTCTTTGAAGGATAACCATTTTTACTGTCCTCTTGATTGATAAGCAGCATCTTCTTGATTTAAGTTAGATATATGTAGCTTAATATATCTGTTGTAATGTGGTTTACTTACTTTTATTCACTAAATATTTCAGAAATTGGAAATGCCTATGCTGTTTTAAGCAATCCTGAAAAAAGAAAGCAGTATGACCTCACAGGCAATGAAGACCAAGCGTGTAATCACCAGAACAATGGTAGATTTAATTTCCACAGAGGCTGTGAAGCTGATATAACTCCAGAAGATTTGTTTAATATATTCTTTGGTGGTGGATTTCCATCAGGTACTGTAATAGCTATTTATATAAAGCTTATTTGTTGAAGTTAGAGATTTTCAATTAAGTCTTTTGACTTATCACTTCTCTCTTTGCCAAAGATGCAGAGTTATGAGCAAAAAGTCCAGGAGGCGGAAGTGGGTATCTGTTACTGCCTTTAATGTCATCTGTGTTCTGAGGGCAATGAAGCTCATGGCTCTTCTTTACAGAAAAAGCTATAGAGGGAAGCAGCAGAAAATTAGAGAATCAGTAAAACCTTAAGGACTTATGGTTGGAGCTCTGAGGGCTACTAGGCAACATCTAGAAAGCACTTTACAGACCTTCAAGCTCCGTACGACTGTGAGCTACTGTTATTGCTAGAAGATGATACTTTGGGTGTAAGCCCTTTGACTGTCCAGGAACTACTTCATTTGCACAAGTTTCCTGTTCTTATAGCAGAATATCAAGTACATAGAGTAACTGGATTGAAGCTAAGTTGGTGCCTAATAGAGGATACAAACAACCATCACGTTAACATATGGCCAGGCTTTGTGGAATAGTGGACAAGAGAACCAGCCTGTGGGTCAGAAAGGCCTGCCCGGCTTCCAGTGCTGCCTTGGACACACCCAGTGGGTACGACCTGGGACAGGTCACTGAACCAGACAGCTCTTGTAGGCTAGAGGATGCAGAACAACTGCAGATTCTTCAGCTGGAGTTTGCCTTTGCCGGTGAAATCCCCTTATCTAGTTGTATATTTGCTAATTGGACAGCTTCATCAATTAATGATTGGCAGTTTTCATCTGGTAGATAAGATCTAGAAGATTTTGTCTGTTCAGCAAAAAATAGAACTATTATTTATTAAGTGTCTACTATATGCAAGAAACTGTGCTTGATACTGGGCTGTACTGAGGGAGAAGGGTAGCACACAAATAACTATAACACAAGATTAAATGAGAAGTACACAGACAAGATCCGGAGTGCAGTGAAAAGTTTGAGAACGTCAAAGATCAGTTTCACCTGGGCAAGTCATTCTAGGTTTCATGAAGGAATTGACATCAGAATTGGACCTGTAATAGGAGGGAGGATTGGGCTGGGGAGGTGCATAACAGATGAGTTGCATGAAGAACAAAGACGCAGGAAAGGAAAAAATGATGAGTAATGAAGAGCAATCCAGTTTAGCTGCACTATAGACTACGTAAAGGGGAATGTGCTGAAACAAGGCTGGAAAAATAGGTTGGAGCTGGGTCTGAGAAGGCATTACATATCTAAGTCAGGCCTTTATATATGCCTTATACCAAGCAGTAGAAAATGGTTACAGTTTTTTGAGAAGAGAAGTGAAAGAACATTGCAGTGTTTTAAAAAGATGACTCAAGCTTTGGTGTAAAGTATATGGCACTTGAGGAGGAAGAGAGTCAAGAGGTTATTTATTACAGCACTCTGGATGAAGAAAGATGAGGGTCTCAACCAGGGTGGTTGCAGTAAGTGGAGAAGAGCAGCCTTACTCAATCAAAAGATATTTCAGGGACAGTTTCAACTGCTATAAATTAGTAGTAATTTGTTAGTAAAATTAGTGGATTCCTAATTGATGAGACAGAAGATCTTTGCCTCCTCTCCTTTTCTGAATGATACTGATAATGATTTTGGTCAGTTATGTATCTTTTAAAAAAATAAACTATATTTTGCCATTCAGAGCAAAGGTACTATGAGAATGCAAAATCATAACTATGTTTCTTATCTAAATTGTGAAGTATTAAAAATAATATTTTTGAATTAATAAAATTATTTTAATCTTGGGCATTGGTGCCATTAATAAGGAAGAGAATCACCTTTTGGGCCAAAGATAACGAATTTGGTTTGGGGAAATACTGAGTTTGGTGTAATGGTAAAACACTAATTTCTTATGAAAGCGGTGCCATGGGAATGAGATCTAGAAGTATCTACAGGGTCTTTATAAAATCCTTATGCAAGTTGTTAAGCTTTAAAACTCGAATAACCTAGGATGTAGGCGTCATACAAGCGATAATCTTTATGATAATAACTTAGAAATTTTGTTTTCATAGCTGGTGCGAACCTCAGTTCTGCTAGCCATAGAGCTTACTATATTATCTATGGTAACCATTTTTCTTTGATGCACGATCTGAATGAATACAATGTAATCCATTCTGTTATGTGGCTGTCTTAAATTTTGCTGTTAAATACCATATATTTATTGTTTCTGTCGCACCTAAAGCATAATATATTTAAATTTAAAAGTAGCCTAAAACTTTTTGAAGAGTCTTTATAATTGATATATATGGTTTGCTTAACCCCCCCCCCAAAAAAAAAAAACCCTCTGTATTTGACCTGCAGGTGTCACTTAAACAGTGATTGTGAATTTTCTGAATGATAATAATTTGATTATAGTTCCTGAGTTTTGGATTGATTTTTTTTTTTTAGCTTTTTGGTCATTACCGCTATTTTTGGCTTAACATTGCCTTTAACTCCTCAGGTAGTGTACATTCATTTTCTAATGGACGAGCTGGATATAGTCATCACCACCAACATCGGCATAGTGGACATGAGAGAGAAGAAGAAAGAGGCGATGTATGTTTTCAAATATGATTTCTTGTATTTACCTTGTTCCCAGAAATTAACTGAAGTGATATGAGTTGTAGAGAGGGCTATATAAAAAATAAACTTATAAACAAAATTTATAATGAAACTATCCGCACAATCCACAAATAAGAAGGCAAATTTGCATTTACATCTGATCACTTCTGGTTCCACTATCAAAGGGAATATGGATTTTTCTTCTCCTCACATCTCTGAATCACTGCCTGCTACACCTCTGTCCTCCTGCCCCCCAGTCCTTTCCCATAGTCCTGTCCTAAGTAGATCAGAAACACCTTTCAAAGCCATTTGTATTCGATATTGCTTCAGGATAGTGTGAGAAATCTTGGGAGTACAAAGTTCCTATTTTGTAAAATAATAAAGTTAATTACAAGTGTAAAACTTCGTTACTTAATAAAATTTAATGTAACATGAAAGGTCTTGTTTTTACAGGTTCAACCTATTTCCAAAGTTGTGCAGCTATTGTAAATCTCATCCTTTGAGAAAACACATTCTTTCCTTGCTCTGGGCTTCAGGCCCAACCCCTTGGTTTCATGTCAGGGCCTCCCCTATAACCACCTGAACCTTGAATTTGGATTCCATCCAGCAGTGCCTTACCATGTCTCTCCCTAGGGCTTTTCTGCATGGGGAAAAGGCCCCTCCAAGGCTACTCCCCACGAGGACGCTTTTGTTCTTAACTGTTCTCTCTGGGTAGTTGCTACCTTCACATTTAAAATAGATCAGTCATTCTTTTTTTTTTTTCCCTTCTCATTCTCCTTTCTCTTAAAAGGTTTTTTGTTTCACTTTTACTCTAGCCCATCCATAGGTAGGTTCTCCTGTCAGAGACTTAAAACTTTATATCATGTTTAGATAACTATCCACCACTTCCTGGCTAATGGATAAACCTTCATTTAGATATTTACAAGTACCAGTTTAAAAACATGCCTACGGTCACTTTTTTTTCTGTGATGAAAATGAGGAGTACAGGTTGCAGGTATTTCCCCACAGTATTTGCTAGTCTTCCATAGCAACAAATTATATAAATATCTGTTCCCTGATTACCGTCTCTTCACTTTCTATATTTAAATTTTTTTTTCATTGAACCTAATCCAGTTTGTGCCACTTTAGAGTTATGCAGTTATCTAAAAATCTTCACTGGAATCATTTACTGGAATCTTAGCTCAGGAGAGCCCAGAGAGTTATCCAGGCCTACCACCTTTTCCTCAAATATTTGTTACTTCTTTTCTCCTGGAAGACAAAAATTTGTTTATGAGGAATTATCTGGTCTGTGCTCTCAGTGAATATAGAGGGTAACAGCGTGGTATCCTGACAAGGTCATTGAAGTGGAAGGCTAGAGATTTGTGTTTTATTCTTCCACTAACTAGCTATATGAACTTTTCCTCATCTGTAAAATGGATACTGCAATGAATTATCTCTAAGGCCCTTACCAGGTCTAAAATTCTGTTTTCAAGCTAGCTGTTTGTCAAGTACCAGTATATTGAAAGCTTTCTATTTGATCAGGAACTTCCATTTGCCTGGTTAGTTTTTAAAGGTACAAATAACTTTTTAATTTAATAGAGTATATTTAGTAAGATAAACACTACTAAGATTAGTAATTATAAATCTTACATGTTTCCTAGAATTTGAAACTAGTTTTCCACACACATGGCACATCAAACTGGAGTGACCTAACACTACCTGGCCTTCCTCTTGCTTGCCTCCAGAGCTCCCAGATGCCCTGGGACACAACACGTCAGGCTCTATTGTTTCCCTCCCTAGGTTGGATTTCTGGATGTCCCCAAGACACAGTAACACTTCCTACATTGAGGCTAGGCATATGAGGGGCTGAACGTGGTGAGTAGGGGAGAGGGAAATGGAAACCATGAATCTTGTGGTCACTTGCCTTTATCAGCAGCCCTCCCATCTACTGACGTTCTTCTAGTACCCACTCCCCAGTGGTTGGCATACTCCTCTCTACTCTTCCCATCCATGTGACAGTGAACCCTTGATGGCTGAAGAATAAACTCACCTCCCAACCCCAGCCTGCCCCCCTTACATCCCACTATACATCTGCTGCCCCTCCCTCCTTTTCACTAGGCCTTCTGGAACTCTTCAGTTAACACACTTTCTTTCACTAGAGGTCTCTTCCTTGCTCTTTTCACCTTTTGATATTCACTGAGTTCTCCCCTCCAGAGGATCCTGTATTGCTGGCCACCCTTTCTGGCACTAGTGCACCCTCCTTCATACCCCACGTGTCTGAATTTTCCTTGTTCCCCATTGCTGCCTTCAAACTCTCCCTCTACTGCCTCTCCTTTGAGGTTCAGTGTAACCAAATTTGTTCTCCAGATCCTGATGACTGTTACCTACTGACTTTCAAGACATTCTTCTTCATGTCTCAGTGAGTTTAGTCCTTCACTAGCAATCATTTCAACCCAACCAACACCCTCATGCTAGGAGATTTTTTAATATGTATTAAAAATATGGGGGGAGGGGTACGTGTGTGTGTGCATGTGCCCACAGTTTCTCAAATATTCAGTTCTTAATTCTATTCTGTTTGGATGATCTCCTTCTCTGTTTCATACAGTGATGGTCATACTCCCAATCCTGCCTTCTCCTGTAAGCACTCTTTTCCATGTCAGAGAGCACCAACATGCCCCTGTCTGATCATACTCTTTTATCATGCTGTCTCTCCCTACGCCTTTCTCCTTCTCTATCCACACTATCATTTCCAGTACTTCGCAGTCTGTTGTCCTGCTCAGGCTGTAGTCTCCTCCCCAGTTCCTTGGGGAACAGCTCCGACAGCTCAGCTCCATGCTATACTTCATTTAATCTCACACTCCCTTGTTTAATTGCCATGTATATCTTGCCAAGCCCCAACTTTAAGTTGTTGTGCATCTTTTGCTCCTCCTCACGTGCTACTAAATGGCACGGGTGGAAATCATAGGCCAAGTTCATTACAGATTTGTTCAGCCGTCACATCTTGTTATTTCTCTCACTACAGCATCTCTCTCACGTAACCCCTACCGTGGTTCAAGCCTCTATCACCTATCTCCTAATCTACAGCAGTAGCCTACTGCTTTGTCTCCCTATCTCAAGTCTTTCCTCATTCCAGTCCATCTTTTGTGTAGGTGCCAAAGTGATTTTCCTAAAAACCCAGATCTTGATCATGTTATGCTATCCATTAAGCTCCAGTGACTCCCTATTAGAATAAAATATAAACCCCTGTTTGGCATTTGAAAATTCTTACAAATTGACCCATTTCTGTCTTCTTACACATTATTCCCCTTAACATCCTCTCTTACAGCCATATCTCACATCCCCATGCTTTTCTGGTCGTTGTCCTCTTTTACAGAGCATTTCTCCTCCTCACCGCCACCTCTTAGAATTCCTGAGTTCCTTCAAGACTTAGAACAGTGAGCACCTTCTTTGGGAGGCCTTATCACTCTCCCCACTTTGGATTGACTTTCCCTTTATACTGTATGTACCTATTTATCCCTCATCAGCATGTAAGCTATTTCAGGGTTCAGGGCAGGGACTGCATTTTCTTTGTATCTCTAGTTAGCAGAGTGCCTGGCACATAGGAAGTACTTAATAAATGCTTGTTGATGGACTGAATACAATGGATTACAATCCTTGCCTACTATTTTGTGAGGATTAGATAAAGTTATATGTGAAAGTGCTTTAAAAATCTGGAAAACACCATACAAATGTGTATGGCAATGCTATTTCTATTAATATAATGCTCTAGATTGGATAGTTAAGCCCTATTGAATTAATTTTTACCAGTTTCTATTCTGGGGACACTTACACACTTTTCTTCATGGTAAATTCTGTACTTCCAGATCTGTTTTTCCTTCAACTGTATTTTCATGTAGTGAGATGAAATACCACACTATCTCCTACTTAGTTTCAAGACTATATGGTTTCTCAAGGTTTCATAAAGTTTCCTAGGACTGTCTTCCTGCAGTTGCAATTTTGACTTATAATAACATATTGTTTGGCTTGCACTGGTAGGAGTTTCCTCATTAGAGTTACTCTCAGCGATAAAGTCAAAAGTCTGGACCAAAACAATTTTTTGATTTAGGCTTAGGCCTACATTACCCTCTCTCTAGTATTTCATGTAGGAGACCTTAATCAGTTGATTTTACAAACCAGTTCACAGGCCTATTCAACCTCCCCTGCACCCTCCCACCCACTGTTTTCTTGCTTATGATTTTCTTGTCATCCGTAACTTTTGACTTCTGACTTGGTCAGATCCTTATTATAAAGAAAAATCTACTTGTAAGTTTCCAACTTCTAGGTTATCTTTCAAGCAAACTTAATATACATGGAAATCATCCCACATTTTTCTGCAAATAAATTAGGGTATTTGAGGAGAGGGGTAATTGTTCACATTTAAAAAAATTTTTTTAACATTCACCAGCATATATTTAAATTATTCTTTATTAATTGATAGACTGGGTGGGAGAAGTAGAAAAATACTTTGTTACAAGATGTTAGAAACCATGACCGCTTTAATCAGAAGGGAACATAGTTGTAAGTCAATGAGGAAATAATCCAGTTTTCAGAAATTTGGCACAAAATTTTTCAGAACTGGAGCTATTGTCAAATATGAGAAAGTATAAAACAGTCTTCCTCTCACACAACCCAAGATTGCTGTCAGTCTATTTAATATGAACTTTTAATTATAATTGAATTTCTGTTCAGAAGCTGATACAAGACAGCATGGTGTCTCCAAGAAAGAGCATTGGGTTAGGAGTGTGAAAGTTCCTGTCCTAGTTCTGACACTAAGTGCTGTCTGACGCTGGACAGTTGTTTGTCTCTGAGCTGCATGTTACTCCCCTGGAAAATGCACAAGTTGGATTAAATATTTTCTGAAGACCTTTTCAATTCTGAGATTCCTGGATTTTGTGTAAATTTTCATTTGAGAAAACATGTAGGTTCTAATTTGTTATTTTTTTTTTCTGTTTTGTAGGGAGGTTTCTCTGTGTTTATACAGCTGATGCCCATTGTAGTGTTGATCCTCGTGTCCCTGTTAAGCCAGTTAATGGTCTCTAATCCTCCTTACTCCTTATATCCCAGATCGTAAGTAGTTAATGATTTTATAATGAATTGGTTTCCTTAGCAGTCTTAACACCACTTGAATTACCAAAATAAATTCTAGTTTTTTCCTGGGTTTTATCAAATGAATAACTGTGAAATGAGTAAGGAAAGAAGTGCCGTGATTAAATTTCATAGCTATTTAATAGTACGAAAAGATGATACATTGATATAGTACTTTTCTGCTTTCGAGGCAAAATTAAAATGATTATTTTCTTCCTTTCTATAGATATAAGGAAGTGAGGAAACAGCTTCATTTTCCTGTATATCTTAGCATATGTGACTGTTTATAGTGTATGGAATAAAGAGAAGTTGATATTACTCCTTGTTTACATGAAGCTCACTTTCTCACAGAATCTGTAATGGATCTTGGATTGTACTATTAAATTCTTTATCTTTAAGGCAGTTTAATCCAGGATTCCAGACAAAGTTAATTTTGTCAATATCAAGCTTGTTGATTGTTGATTGTTGAAAATTGGTGCACATTTATTTTGCCTTCATTGAACAGAGATTTTAAAAGATGGTAGTGCATTCACACAATTGTCATTAAATTTACCTGCTCGAAATAAGACCCATCACTGCTTAATTAGGATTTCAGACAGTGATGTAGTTTTGTTTGCTTTTAAAATCCAAAATAAAACTTATTGTATTAAAATTATTTCGTTTTAGAGAATTCTCAGAATGGCTTTTTGAAAATTCAGGGTAATATAATTTTAAAACTAAGGTGAATTATTATCATATTTTTGCTGTTACTTGGATAACTTGATTTTTTCTAATTTAGTTTTAGTTCATAAAATTTTAGTTTTAATTTTAGTTCATAAAAGCTAATAAACATTTTTCTGTTTTGCAGTGGTTCAGGACAAACCATTAAAATGCAGACAGAAAACTTGGGTGTTGTTTATTATGTCAACAAGGATTTTAAGAATGAATATAAAGGAATGTTATTACAAAAGGTAGAAAAAAGTGTAGAAGAAGATTATATGACTAATATTCGAAATAATTGCTGGAAGGAAAGACAACAAAGTAAGTTGAACAAATAATTAAACATTTTAAGATTTTTCAAGAGCAAATTTTCTACAGATTTCCTAAGTTGCTCTTTGTACCATGTTTCCCTTGCAACCCTCATTTATTTTCTCCATCTGCTCCCTCCCTCTCCCTTTCCTCCTCTCCCCTTTCTCTCTCCTTTCTTTCTATTTCTGTGGCTCTCCCTCTCAGTCTGTGCCTCTCTCTCTCTCTTTTTTTTTTTTTTCGGTCAGCATCAGTGTAACATTTGTGTAACTTCATGTAAAGTTTAGATATTGATCCAGATGCCAATAAAATTTATCCTGATGTATATAGATGGTTCACTAAGAAAGTCACATAAGTTGAAGAAGATATACATATGGATTGTCATCTTTCTGTTATAGATGGGTAGCTGCATTATTACTTCTTATCTGCTGCTAAATATTCAGTATTTCCAGTTAACACCGAATCAAGGGCCCTGGGTTTGAGAGCTGATTGAACTTAACTAGCTGTGACTATGGGCAGGTCTCTTACCTTTCTCATCTGTAAAATGGGGGAAGTTCATGCTTAAATAAACTACTTGCATGAACTTTTTCAGATCTCAGGGTGTTATGACCAGAGATCCACTACATGGAACTAACAATGTGCTTTGGTCAGATCATTTCACCATGATGAGCCTTAATTTTTCACTTGTTCAACGAGGAAATTCTGTATCCTGTAGTGCGCTGAAGTGATGTTTTTTAAAAAGAATTGTTTTATAAAACAGTTTGGTATAATGGAAAGAACATGGAAGGCTAGCTGCACGGCCTTAAGTAAGATCACAGACTTAGAGCTGGAAGTTTACAGTATTAAAACAAATGTCTGACTTTGGGTAGTCTTTATTTTCTCAACCTCAGGAGGTCTTCTGATAAGGATAGAAATGTCCAGGAAATAGATTAGTAAGAGGAGTTTGATACTGAGGAGTTAGATAAAATTCCAGCCATGGAATAACATTTCATTTTTAGTCATTCATTTTATTAATAACTATTTCAGAGAAGCCTCAAAGGTAATGTGTTCATTTGCTGATAAAAAAGGCCCCCTCCAGTAGCCTTCACAAATTTTTGCCTTGTGTTGTAAATTAGAAAATGTGCTCAAAGTATGATTTAATATTTAGTAGTTTACAATAAAATATTCCTAAGGTCACAATGAGCTCATGCAGTGTCAGTAGCTATTAACCTTAATTGTCAACTCAGTACCTAAAGATGAAGGTCAAAGTGGAATTTCTTGAAATGAAAGTGGTACAGAAGATAAAGAAGGGGCCCTGGAGTCAGGAGGACCTGAGTTCAAATACAGCTCAGGCACTTACTAGCTGTGTGACCTTGGGCAAGTCACTTAACCCCAGTTGCCTCCTCACCCCCCAAAAAAGAAAAAAATGATTACAGAATTCTAAAGGGAAAGGGACATCAGGATTTCTGTCAAAAAGCATTATCAGTTTTTTTTTAAAGTCATAAAATTTAGAGCCAATAAGAATCTTAGAGATCATCAATTCCAAGCCCCTTGTTTTGTAGATGAGGAAGCTAAGACCCAGAACCTGTAGAAGCCTGTGTTCTAATAGTCATAGTCATAATGGAAAAATCTTGAAATAAGAGCCACCTCTTGCTAAGTCCCTTGAGCACAGATTTAAACATCTGTTATGTATCATCTAAGTGTTCATTATACATGTTATGATGGATAGCATTCTCACCCTCCCTCACTTCTATATTATGAGAAAAAAATCAAATTTTTGCCTTGTGCAGGTTTTTTCTTTTTTTTTTCCCTAAGGCTACTTACATGTCATATTTTTGACATTTTAATTTACTAGACACCAGTGGCATTGCATCAACTGGCCAGCTCTTTCTCTGATATCGATGTCAGTGGAATGTGGCAGAAAGTTTAGCAAACATCTGGCTCCTACTTGCTGAACTTTCTTGTTTGTAAGAATAGA
>CM053623.1:295841330-295904629 GCA_028646595.1 Phalanger gymnotis | reverse complement strand
GGAGAGAGAGAGAGAGAGAGAGAGAGAGAGAGAGAGAGAGAGAGAGAGAGAGAGAGAGAGAGAGAGATTGATTGAGGCTTCCTATAAGGACAGCCTTCTAAACAGTTAGAGCTGGCTGTCCCAGCGGGGAGTGAGGTGTCTTGAGAAATGGAGTGGGCTGCCCATGGTGGGGGGCAGGGGGAAGGGTGGCTTCAGGCAGAGGGAGGTGATATGTAGAGGAGCCTCCTCTTTAGCTTTAGAGGAGACCAGCTCATCTGTGAGAGCCTTCGTTTTGCCCACAATGACTTAAGTAGCAGTCAGCAGTGGAACTACAGTCCAAACCTGACTCCGGATCCAGTGCTTGGGGCTTCAGCGGGCAAACGCTCAGAAATGGTTCTAGATTGATTTTCCCCAGAGTAACAATATTCTGGGCAGGGGGGTTTCAGTCAGCAGATTTTTATTGAGTGACTGTAAATGACTCCGTATTTTTAAAACATGATTATTTTTTAAATTTTAAAAAATGTTTTTGTGTTTAAAGAAACAGATATGCAGTATGCAGCAAAAGTGTACCGGGATGATCGACTACGGAAAAAGGCAGAGTCACTAAGCATGGACAACTGTAAAGAATTAGAGCGGCTCACTAGTATCTTTAGAGGAGGATGAACTGGGATTTTCATTGACATCTTTTAGCACACTTTTTTTTTCTGTACAAGAAGAAATTTAGTTTCGTTGTAAAATCTCAAAAAAGAGTTGGATATTAAAAACTAAACTGAGTAGTTACTCCCTGAAATCTTACTTGATAGGACTCAAAACAGTTAATAGCTTCTTAACCTACCTACCTTCTTTACCTACCATAGAAAGCAAGTGGTAAGAAATGAAAACTAGAATTCATGATTTAGTTACCGCATCTCGTCATTGTTATTCAGTTTTACTTCCAATGCTTACCTAATTCTTTAATTACAGATTCCTTGGAAAAGGATTATCACACCTCTAGCAGTTTTCCAGTTATAGTGATTCCCTTCTTCCCTTGTCGTGTAAATATTTATGAAAAAAACATTTTTGTGTATATACAAGTTATTGACTTTATATTTAAAAATCTCAGAAGTTTAGCTCCATGAAACACTTCAGCTCACTGATGGAATAACTATATGACAATGTTACTTTTCCTTGTCAGGCGTCTAGTGTGTGGAGTTTAAACAATGACACTTTTTTTTTAAAGGCAATTTAACTTTGTGTAAAAAAATCTTCTAGCTTTATCTGCTTAGAAGAATTTAATATTTTTAAATGTATATTCCTGAATATATGTTGAGATGAATTGAACTGGTGTAGATTATCAGTTTGCCATTTAGTTTTATGAATTGCTAAGCAATGTGAGGAAATGAAAAGCTATCCTAATTAATTTAAAAATAAATACAATAAAAATGATATACAGATGCTTAATGTTGACATTTCTTGAGAAGTAAATGTCAGTTTTGAAATTCTGAAAGTAAATATGTCCCTTTACCCCCACCCCCAGCCAATTTATGTCCATTTAAAAGCTTCTAAAATTTATGAAGGAAAAGACCTCCTCCCCATCCCCTACAGAAATTTGCATTTTCTTAGTGCTCATTTCATGCTTGGTCTCAAAAGTAAATTATTTTCTAAGCAAGTGGTAAGAAAAGTTACTACTAAAATTAAGCCTTATGCCTTTAACACTATTGCCAACTACCGAACTTTTATATAGGTAACTTGCAAAATTATTTGATCTGTTTGGCTATGTGCAAAGATGAGCAGAAATATGGTGGCTGGTAGAATAATCATTTACAAGAAGTCTCTGTAAATGTCCCTGTAGCGCCACTCTGAGCTTAAAATTGATTCACCATTTAAAGTAGTCAAATTTAATCTTAATAGAAAATAGACATTTTTGTAATGAAATCCATTAGTACAAATTGGAAAGAAATGTAAGCAGTTGGATATTGGTTTTTGTGCCTGTAAATTGAGTATGAGAGTACTTTATTTGAGATTTTCTATGTTGAACAGTTGTCATATTTTAATCATTTTGCTTCATACTCATTTAATGGAACAAGAACAAGTCTTTCTACTTGATGAGAATGCTAGAAATTTGGTAATAGTAGCAGTGCTCATTGTGTTTAGAAATTATTCCTGAATTTAGCTAATTTATTGTCAGTCTAATAAATTCCTGCTAAAATGACCATTCTCCTTAAAATTGTCCTGTTGTATCTCTTTTTCCAAGTGATTCACTAGAATTGCTTGGTTGCATCATAAATTGTATAACAGCATAGTAATTAAGGAATAGTAGAAAACCCAAATCAAGTTTTACTTAACTTTTAGAGAAGTGGCCTTTAGAATAAATAGCATACTTAAAAGGGGATTACAATTTGAAGTATTTCCTTCAGCCTGCGGAGTGGGCCGTTAGATAAAGGATGTAAATTGTTACAAGAGATCATTGTTATTTATTTTGAAACTATTAGAGTCATTAGAAAACATACAAATTTGGATTAGAATTACAATATTTTCATCCATTTCTTTTTACAGTTTTCATGGGAATGGTGGGCATAAATGGGGATAGTTTCTTTGAATTCAACCCTCCTGTTTAATAATTCTTTTTCTTTTAATTTGGAGTTTGAGGGTGTCAGTGACATTGGTAAAGTTAAGTGAAGTGTATCATGCTAACTTATACATGGTTCTAGACAGTGTTATGCTTTTATTGTATTGGCATGTTCCATTGAATTTTATAAAATATTAAGGCAAAATGTGCTTGGAGAAAGAACATTCTAAAATTGATTGTAATCACTAATAATGGCTGAGCAAATTTTAGGGTGCCCTGCTGACCAAGCCTCAGGAACTTCTGCTGCTTTGTACTTTGGGGGTGAGAATACTGCCTGCATGCTGGTTTAAAAAAGAAAAAAGGCCCATGCCTTTTAGTATTTTAAGGTGTGCACGGCAAGACCTTGAGGTGGGAAATTTTCACATTTGACATTCATTTCAAAGAAAATTTTTTTGCCTGTGAAATATTATTATTTATAAAAGGTATGTATTCATCTTAGATTCCAAACTGAAGCTTTTCATCATTGCCCAAAGGTTCCCAATCATGGAGTAAAGCTGTACTGTACTGTAGATATTTTATGCTATCTTACTCAGTTGGCATCAAAGAAATTTTTCATACTGTGTTCTTAAATTCCTCACATTAATAACAGATTAAAGCTTCTACAGTCATACAAAATATTTTAATGTCTTTGTGAGTGAGTTCAGACAAAATAGAATCACACTACTTGACTTTGTCACTTTTGTTCTCCCTTGCCCTATAGTTTACAGATGGATTGGTGCTAGTTGCCACCTTGGCTGATTTTTAGAATTGTTGAGGATTTCACTCTCAACATTATATACTAGTTTCACATTAGTTCTTTAAAAGTGAAAATAAATCATTTCAGAACTAATTGGATTTGGATGCATCTGTAACTATTTGTTACATACCCTTAACATAAAATATGAATAATATTATGCAAATACTCTGGAAGAAGTAGTGAAGCCCTTATATATGAGCATCATTACACTGATTCGTTAGACTAATCTGCTTGTACTACCTCTACTTAGATTGGTTTTCTGCTTTCCCCCCCCCCCAAGATACCCTGCCCCCAACCCCTAAAACCAACAAAACCTTCATATCCAGCCCCACATCTAACAACTGAAAGGCCTAGTTGCTGCAGTTAGATTGATTTAAAATAGTCTCTTCTTGGTCTTCAGTATTTTAAAATACACATGTCATCTGACAACTTAACATTACCTGATAAAACATGTTTTGATTTTTTGCAAAATTATATGAGTTGAACCTCTCACTGATGTTAAGGCAGTAACAAAAATTCTTGGTTGTTTGCCTGAGTTCTAATCAAGGCAGTTTTCCTATTAAGCAAGTATTATGTGAAAGAATCAAAAGGTTCATTGAAAAACTTATTTAGTGTGCCTGTGGGAGATTTGGATCCAGTTAAGTAATCTTATAACTCCTCAGCCTCACACTGAATAAGGCAGAAAGGAGAGCTATGTGAAACTTTCCCTCCCTGTATGGACAGGAAAGCAACAGTGAACTGGCTCGTTTACTACTTTACAAACTATGTAACTAAACGGATGAGTGCAAAAATAATCTGGCAAATAAATTTGTCATTGAAAGTTTTAGTGCCAGCAGTTCCCTTCATATATTTTTAAAAGAAAATAAGTAAAATGAGGATCCCCTTAAGGAATTTTACATATGTTTGATCTGATGGGAAACATGGTAGTAGAATTCAGGCTTCCTTTTTAGTTTAATTACTGTTAAAATACATATTTCATGTGAATGGAAGCAGCTTTCTTTTGAATAACATTACTTTAAAACACTCCTTATATTAAGGATTGTGTAGCCTTTTTTTTTTTAAATAAATTCCCTTTGCATGTATAACTTTTCCCTGACCAAGATAAGATTTTTCTTTTCATTTAATGCCAACATTTGCTGGTCTTGGGGCCATTAGATTTGTGAATACTCTGTGTATTGTGTGTGTGTATAGGTGTATATATTTTTTTCAGCTAATACCTCAAACTTGTGATTGTTTAATTAATACCACAATATGTTTGCACAGAGCAGGGCTTCCATTAGCAGAAGGATTAATCTTCTAATTCTAGGCATTCAGTTTAGAATCTTGTTAAATATGAATTCCAAGGCTTTTCATTAATCCTTTTTTCCCTAAGAGTATAGCCATTCCTATTCTAAGCTTCATTGTTCAAAATGGCCTGTACCTGTTTCTCTTCAAAGCAGTCTGAAAGTATGCTAGGTAAGAAGCATTTCTTAAAGTTGTCTCCATCAGTTCATTACTATTAATATTTGAGACTGTAACTCACCAAGACTATTATACTTAGAAGATAATTAACATCTGACCTGACATGCTTCACGAAAGGGTCATGAGTGGAAACCATTTAAGAAGCCCTGGAAATAATTCCATTTCACAGAAGACAGTATGCCTTATTAAAACATTACCAGTTTGATAAGCCTATTCCACTTTCACAAACTGAAATAATGGAACTTTCACTTGGGTAACATTTAGCTACATATGGCTTGGGTTTTGATAATGAAGAATTTGGTTCTTGTTCTGGCTAGTCATAATGACAAGAAACAAAACCAACAAAAAGACTAACTCAGTTGATCATTTATTGATATTGAGAAATGCTTCTTGCCTTTTTTCACCTTTTATCATTCAGTATACCTCCTGCTAGCCCAAAATTTAGTTTCTATGCTTCTGAAAGCCACAGATAATTTTCCCAGTATGTGTAGGAATTTTAATGGAAGCCTTGTAAAGAAAATTTAATGAAGTGAAGCTGACATCTTATATAGGAGATCTTATTTTGTCTATATAGTGCATTCAAGATTACAAAATGAACTGTCTGATTTGTAACATATTTACTGTAATATCAGACTTATATCAAAATAAAATTATTTTCAGTGTGAGAACTGTGTTAAAGAAATGGCATTTGATTTTATTTTTGTACACTTGTAAATTCTGCTGAATGCTTTGTGATAAATTTGTTTTTCAGTTCCTAGTTTTCATGTCTGTATAAGTTGGGAACAAATTGAATTATATTATTTTCCCTGCAAAAGATTACAATACTAGTTCACTTAAAAGGCTTATTGGGTTTTATGATTCCTGGCCTTACTGCAGTCCCTGCACCATCACTGCAGAAGTAGAAGAGAGCTGCATATAACTAAGGGTCATTTTGCATTTTTCTTTGTTTCATAGGTTACCACAGGCAAAAAATTTATCACCCACCACCTACCTCCCAGGTAGCTGTGAGGAAAGTACTTTGCAACCTTTTAAAGTACTACTTAATAATTTCATCCTCCTGGTAGTTAGGTTGGACCTGGGAAAGCAGATAGTCAGGTATGGTCTCTTTGAAAAGGACCGCATTTGAAACCTTTCCAACCTACCTGAAATCTTGTGAAATGAATTCTAAGCCTTTTCATTAATCCTTTTTTCACAAAGAAAAAAAAAGTCACTATAGTAAGACTTTTTGTGGAGAGGATGCTAAAAATCAGGTTTTATATTTTGTGCCATTTATAATAGCATAGTAATGGGTCAGATACAAAACTGCAGGCATACGTAAGTCCAATACCTTATACACAGTAAATATGCATTCTTGCTTAGATACATTTTTGTCATTTGACCACCTTGAGGAAAAAAAAAAACAAAAAAAAATCCTAATTATAGCTACACAATCAGGGTTAAACCCCATCACTTCAGCTAGGTTACAGACCTGAATTATATTTCTCTCAATCCCTAGCTGTTTGGGGCCCAGAAGTTATTCTTTGTTTGCTTTTGTTTTTCATGTTTTTGTTTTCAGAAAGCCATTTCTAAAAATATCCTAATTTTTAGCATTGGCCTGGAGAGCCACATATTTTTATTGCCTATCCAAAGCTGAAATGAGGTTTTGCTTTAGACAATTGACAGGTTAACCAGTGCTGAAAATGCCAGGTATATATCAAGTCTGACTGTGATTGTGACACATACATATATTTGTATATGTACACAAATAAATGGGCATCTATGATTCTAACGTTGATGAGGCATTGCATTATAATGTATTGTTCTTTTAGGTTCTCCTACAATCCTCCACATAGCTGCCAAAACAATTTTTCTAAAGCACAGGTCTGATCATGTCCCACTTTGACCTCCTGTTGTTTGATAAAATACAAAGTCCTCCCAGTGTCACCCTCTAGCTCTAAACTATCTTTCTAGACTTATTTCATGTTACTATCTGTTACACACACAGTGTTAACCAAATAGACCTACTCGTCTTAAGATCGGATCTGGTGACGGGAGGAACCTTAGCATACCTAATTAAAGGAAATTGTGTCATGTCCAAGATCATACAGGTTTATCAGGCAGATTTGAACCAAGGGACTGGGAATCCTCTGGAAAGAGCCAGTGTTCTTTCTCTGTGCTACATTGTCTCCCCAGTTTCACCAGTTCTAGAATGATCTCCCTTCTTCTCACTAGGTCTTTGAGCCTTTAGCATCCTTCAAGCTTTAGTTGATGTATCATCTCCTACAGGAACCATTTCCTGATCCCCTTCATTACCAGTCTTCTTGTCTTCTAGTTTTCTTCTATTAACTGCTTAGACAGTGAGCTCTTTGAGAACAGGGATTGTTTTTTGCCTGTCTTGTATCCCTAACACTTGGTCCAGGGCTTAGTAGATAGTAGGTACTTAAATGCTTGTTAACTTGTAATTTGTCCACCAGTATGGATCAGCCCACAAGCATTTATTAAATGCCTGCTGTGTGCTTGTCATTGGCATACAAAGAATAGGAAATAGTCCTGACCTCAAGGATATTCTTTCTTAGAAGTATCCTTTGCATGTATATGTATAAAATATGTACCTGGAGGGAAGGGAGGAGGTCACACTTCAGTTGAGCTTTGAAGGAAACTAAGGTATCTAAGAGATGGAGATGAGGAAGGACTGCTTCTCAGGCATGGGGAGGCATCCTATGCAAAGGTATAAAGGGTGGACATGGGAGTGTCATGGGTGAAAAGGAGCAACAGGGCCCATTTGGCTGGATCATAGAATGCATCATATCATCATCCCAGAAAGCAGATCACAACCAGGGTGCAGTACCTTGCCAGTAGTGCCACTTGGCCTTTTGTGACTTAGGAGCCATCCTTGTGCTTTAAGAATATCAAGCGGCAGCTGTTTGGAGGCTGAAGGGAGAAGCTGAAACATGGAGATCTGTATTGCTGCTGTAATAGTTCAGTTGAGAGGGTGAGGTTCTGAATTTGAGGGGTATAGCACAAGAAAGGGCCTGATAGGACTGATGGGGAATTGGAAGCACTGTGTGGAGCTGATGGGGTGAGGGAGAGAGAACAGTCTGATGACTCAAAGGTTTGTGAACTTAGGTGACTGGAAGGATGCTGCTATTCCCTGAAAGAGATGGGATCAGAATGCACAACAGATTGGAAACCACCATATTCCAAATGGAAACAGAAAATAGCCTACTTGAGAAACTAATTTCTCAAAGGGTCAAAACAAAAGAAACTTGCCTCTCTCCTAAATATAGTGGATTATCAAGTGGAAACTCAGCCATTTTCTTTCTTTACTTCAGTTCCATTCAGAAAGGTCTGTTGTATATAATGTTCTGTCCTTTATTTGTCAATCATCTGGGTGCTCAAAACACCT
Source organism: Phalanger gymnotis (assembly GCA_028646595.1). Classification (NCBI taxonomy): domain Eukaryota; kingdom Metazoa; phylum Chordata; class Mammalia; order Diprotodontia; family Phalangeridae; genus Phalanger; species Phalanger gymnotis. The sequence goes on along the minus strand of CM053623.1, from coordinate 295,896,460 downwards.
TGATCCAGAGTGAACGTGAAACATAATTTCTGTGATCACTTCTCGTTTCTCTGTTACCATATGAGATGGTCTCTGGACTTCTCTGTGTGACTAATAGCAAAACATTCTTTTGTACCCATGAAGCTGTGAATAAAATTACTTGGCACAATCAGTAGTAATGGTCTTACTGAAAAAGATAAGGTTTGAGGTTTCAGGAGGCTCCCACTATTCCCTTATAATATCATCCCCAGAGGGGGAAAAGCAGTCACCAGCAAGAATTTCCCAGTCCACAGCATCAAAAAGATAAATGCATCAGATTTCAGGGAGCTTCAGACAACTTGGGTATTAGTACACTGGCTCATTTTTTTTAAAAAATAAGCTGTACCAAAAATTTATTTGCCCACGACAGATTTGCTTTACCTTTTGTCCGACCTAATACAGATGCACTATTGCTTCATATTTAATTCTGCAGAAATACTAGCAGAGTTCCTGTACTCAGCAGTACTGTGCCAGCTGCTTTTGAATATTCAGCAAGATTTAGGACAACTACTGCCCTCTTGGAGCTTATAATCTAATTGAGATATAGCATAAACATATATATATATACACACACACATATATATGCATATTCATATCACCCACGAATGCTATGTAAATGGTACTGATGGAGGCATTTGAACAAGTTCAGTAAACTTATTAAGAATCTATTTGTATGGGGCAGCTAGGTGGTACAGTGAGTAGCACCAGCCCTGAGTCGGGAGGACCTGAGTTCAAATGCGGCCTCAGACGCTTGACACGTGTGCTAGCAAGTCACTTAACCCCAATTGCCCTGCCTTCCCCCCCTGCAAAAAAAAAAAAAAAGAATATTTGTATGTGGAGCATTGTTAGGGACTGTGGAAAATAAAGTTTAATAAAGACAAACCTTGTGCCCTGGGAGTTTCCAGTCCAGTAGATGAATATCATGAAAACAACTATTGGAAAGTAGTACATGGCACATGTCCTAGGTGTGGGGCAAACTCTGAACTCCATTGGGAAGGAATGATGGGAATATCAGCAAGACTTTCCTATAGAAAGCAGTCTTTGAGTTGGACTTTGAAGTAGAAATAAGGTAGGATTGCAGCCGCCTGCAAAGGAGGCCTACGTCATAGAATAGATCTCAGCATGAGCAGAAACAGCAAATTTCCCATTATAGCTGCAGTGTAGACAATACTGTAGGTCATCTTGTATTTAGTGGGGACCATAATGCCTCAAGTCATGGGTGTACTGAGTTTCAGATGGTTGGATATCAATGTAGTCGTTTCCTATGAGCAGAGATGTGGGTCAGCAACTCACCAAGAGGCCAGTACTGGAGCTATGGATTTTGGTGTCATGTATAGAGGTGGTAGTTCAAGAGAGTGAATGAGATTGCCCAGGGAGATACTGTAGAGAAGAGGCCCCGGATATAGCATTGGAAAACAATCCTGCTAGTCATCCAAGAAGGTTTCATAAAGCAGCTAAGATTTATACTGGATCTTGACAAATAACCAGGGGACTTCCATTTCAGAACCATTCAAGATATGTTGTAATGATATACTGACCAGAAACATATAGATGATTCAGGATCGATCCATTTAACAATCTATAGTGGAATGTTACTGCTGGCTGACTTCTTTCAATCAGACTTATTAAACTTATTCATTAGATTTGCTTATTGGATACAGGAATGTACAGACAATTCCCAATTGTTCCTACACCCTAGGATTCAGACTAAACCATAAAGAATATTTAGATGCAATAGGCATTTACTAAACACTTACTTTATGCTGGGTACTGCCAGGCATGTGGAGTTTGGTTGGTTCCATTGATATTGGAAGCTCTCAGGTGAAGAAATTCCCCTTCCCAACTCAGATCAGCAACCGTTTCTGCAGCTTTACACCCTTAAGGCAGTTGTTCAGGCAAACACTGAGAGGTAAAGGTGGTAGCCAGAGTCACATGGCTATGTGTTACTATAAGCGGGGCTTGAACTTAGGTCATCCTGAATGCCTACTGGCAGGGATAAAAAGATAAAGAACAAATCAGTTCCTGCTCTCATGTAACTATTTTTTTTTTCTTGCACAACTCACACCCTAAAAGGAATTTCCACTTTCACCTTGGTTGGTTGGTTGTTGCCCTTCGTTCTCAAAGAGGACCAAAATGATTATCACTATGCTAGTCAAGTTTCAGTGTGTCCAGCTGTGGCTGATGAAACCAATATGAGCTCAGAATGTTCTACCACAGATTGGGCACAAATAGTCTGTGTGAACATTCGGGTAAATTCTCTAAATTTGCATATCTTACATTTTTGGTTGTTGGTTTTTTGATTTTTTGAACTATTTCGATTCTGCTTTGGACATACAGCACAGCACCTTCCCTGATGTGGGCATGCCATGCTGAGCAGTCCTGTGCCAGGGTCACCCACGTCACACAGTCAATTTTAAAGTTCTCAAGAGACATTAAAAATGTCCTTGTATCGTTTCTGACCACCATGTGAATGCTTGCCCCATCTGAGTTCTCCATAAAACAGACTTTTTGGCAAGCGTACATTTTGCATAGGAACAATGTGGCCAGCCCATTGGAGTTGAGCTCTCTGAAGCAGAGTTTGAATGCTTGGAAGTTTAGTTCAAGTAAGGACCTCAGTGTCTGGTACCTTATCCTGCCAGGTGATCTTCAGAATCTTCCTAAGACAATTTACATAGAAGTTTTCAGTTTCCTGGCGTTGAGCTGGTAGACTGTTCAGGTTTCACAGGCATACAACAATGAGGTCAGCACAATGGCTCTGTAGGCCTTCACTTGGTTACTCTCATACCTCTTCTCTCCCATACTTTCCTTCAGAGCCACCCAAACACTGGGCTAGCTCTGGCAATGTGTGTGTCAACCTCATTATCAATGTGTACATCCCTGGAAAGTACACTACCAAGGTAAGTGAACTTATCCACAGCATTCAAAACTCCATTTGCTATAACTGATGGTTCCACGTGTGGATGGTGTGGTGGTGGCTAATGGAACACCTTTGTTTTCTTGGTGTTAATTGTTAGGCCAAAATTAGCATAAGCAGCAGAGAATTGATCTATACTTTGCTGCATCTCAGCTTCAGAGGCTGCATGGAGTACATAGTCATCTGCAAACAGAAAATCATACACCAACACTCCCTCCAGTTTGGTCTTTGCTTGTAGCCTTTTCAAGTTGAAGACTTCCAATGACATGAAACTTCATTCAACCCAGTGCTTTCTAGTTCCACCCCTGGGGCCAAACAGAACAAATTTAATCCCTCTTCCAGATGAGTAGATAAAAAATAAATGGAACACCAAGTACAATGTCTCATAATTTGTTATTCATCAAGGAAAACACTGACGGACAGTTAAGGCTTCTCTCTTGTAGGAGGAGGCATTTTGAGCTTAGCAGTGAAACAGACTGGAGAACAGTAAACTCAGAATTGGCCTCTGCATGATTTACCTTTGTATGTAAACATGTTATGTATAATTGTCTCAGGGATCAGGGAGTAGAACAGCTATAGTGTAGATGTATAGACAGGTAGGTAGCACAGTGGATAGAGTACAGGGGCTGGAATCAGGAAGATTTCCTGACTTCAAATATGGACAAGTCACTTAACCCTGTTTGCCTCAGTGTCCTCGTGTGTCAAATGAGCTGGAGAAGGAAATGGCAAACCACTTTAGTATCTCTGCCAAGAAAACCCCAAATGGGATTACAGAGTTGGGCACAACTGAACAAAACAGCCATGGTAGCAGATCCAGAAAAGGCCATGAACTCCCAAACTATGTAAAGGCTTTATGAAAAAGAATAGTAGAAACATTATTTATTGAGAAGAAAATGAAGCAATTATTTATTGAGAAGAAAACTTAGGAGAGGTAGAAGATATTTTAGATATGTGGGATAGTACCCATCAAGTAAGAAAAGCTATTAAAGCTTCAAAAATTAGGCCATGAAGGAAACCTGAATCCAACTCACAAATCAGTTGCATAGTAGGTCAAAACAAAGAAGCAACATCATTGCAGTGCTTAGAGCACCAGGTTTGGAGTCACAGCACAGAGTTTTTAAGTCCTGGTTTTGCCACTTACTATGTGACCTTTGACAAGTCACAACCTCTCTGGACCTCAGTCTCCTCATCTATAAAATGAGGAGGTTGGATCAGATGGTCTCTAAAATCCTTTCCAATTCTAAATCTATCAAGCCTGTGATCCTACAAGGTAGAAGCAAAGATGAGAAATGAATGTTCCTGATCTTCATAGAGTGTACAGTCTAATACGGAAATGAAACATTTACAAGTTAGAAAACGATGGTGAATTGGGAAAGTTAAAGATGTGATCTGAAATAATAAGTGAAGGAGAGAGGCCTTCCAAGGGAGGGATCATGAAGGATGTCCTAATAGGGCAACTTTAGAATTTTAAGAAGATTGGTGGAGAATCACCACCAGAATGTGGTGGTATGGAAAGGACATTGAATTTGGAGTCAGAGACAAATTCCACTGGCTATTCCCTACCTATGTGACAACAGACATTTCACACTGTGGTACCTTGGGAAAAGGGATGTATTTTAAGTCTGAGAAGCAGGTTTGGAATCTCAGTACCGCCACTTAATGCTTATGTGACTTTGTGTGGAACAAAGCACTATTTGAAATCAAAGCTAGGGCAATAATTAGCAATGGGTATTAATAAGACTTTTTGTAGAGTGGTTTTTGAATTTAGTGTTAAAGGATAATTAAGAAATCAATGGGGACAGTGTATAGGCAAAATCTAAGATAGTCTGAGAGATTCAAGGAGGGAGAGGGGCCTTCCATGAGAGGCTAGAAAGGAAGGGACCATGGAGGACGCCTAATACATCAACTCTGGTTACAGAGAGCACTGTAACCTCTTTGGTTCTCATTTTCCAGCTATAAAGTGAGAGCTGGACTAAGTGGTCTGTAAGGAAGGTCTCTTCTGTCTCTAAGCCCGTGCTTTATCTTTTCTCCAGAGCTCTTGAAACAGATTTTCAGCTATCTATAGACAGTGTTTACCCAAATGTCCCATGAGTATCCCAAATTCAGCATGTCCACAAGTGAAGTCATTATGATCCCACTAAAACTGTGTATGACCTACTGCACGGGAGTACCATGACATAAGGCAAAAGAAAGTAAAGATTGGGGTCAAATTGTGAAGGGCCTTGAATGTCAGAGTAGGAGTTTCTCCACACCAGTTGTTGTTATTATGGAGATGTTTGAGTAGGGAGTGACCTGGTCAGATCTATGATTTAGGCATCTGTCAGCCAGACCGTGTAGAGTTGGGAGAGAATAGAGGCAGGGAAATTAATTAGGAGGCCGAAAGATCCGGAAAACCAGAATTTTGCTTTACGGCATAGCAGAAAGAAACGTACTTACTGTGCCACTAGCCCCTCCTACAAAAAGGCTGTTACTGATCCCCTCTTCCTGAGGAAATATCATGAGTCCCATAGGTTCAAGGTCTTTTCCTTAAAAGAAAAAAGGACCATACCAGGCATTTGTGAACCATAAAACCCAATTCAAACTGCTTTAATAGTTGAAGAGCAAAAGCATATAATATGTGAATAAGAAAGGATATAGAAGACAACTCCCCTTCCGAAGTCACTAAATCAAGAAACGAAGAAAGCCACCAACAGGCAGTCCGACCTGTAGAAAGGCATTAATAACAACCTTCCCTTCTTTCCCCTCCCAGCCGGGAAGGTGGGACAGGAAAGAGAACCAGCTGTGGCCACAACAGGAACCCATCTGAGCTCTTATTACATACTTTAAAAATATATTTGAAATCTATTTTTAAGTCTCCCTCATAGAACATAAGGCCCTTGAGGTCAGGCAGTTTGTTTTTCTTTCCTTTCCTTTTTTTTTTCCTTTTAAATATGTGAAGCCCAAGCAGCTACTTAAAGTACCAGAAATAGTCAACTTATTAGCTGACTGCTTGATTGTGTGACCTTGGGCAAGTCACTGAATCCTTCTGGGCCTCACTTTTGCCATCTATAAAATAAGAGGGCTGGGCTCCATGGCTCTAGAGGTTCTTTTCTTGCTCTAATCTAGGGTTCTTAATCAGAAGTCCTTGAATTAAAAAAATATTTTGGTAACTGACTTTCAACATTTAATTCAAAAAACATTTATCAAGCACGTATTATGTGACAGGCACTGGAGACACAAAAAGAAGCAAAAGACAGTATCTGCCCTCAAGGAGCTTACAATCTAATGGAGGAGATAGTATGCAAAGAAATACAAAGTACCTGATACAATTCAATTCAATGAACATTTATTAATCACTGTTATGTGCCAGGAACTGAGCTACCAAAAACGGGCAAAAGGCAGTCCGTGCCCAAGAGAAACTTAAAATCGAATGGAGACACCATTCAAGCAAACATATATATACATATATATAGTTATTGTTGTCATATATTTTATATATATGACATTATATATGTGTCTATATCAAGCTCTATACAGAATAAATAAGAAATAATTAAAAGAGAGAAAGTATTCCCTAGTCATGTCATGAATATTTTATGCATTAAAAACATGACTGAACAGGGGTCCAAAGCGTTCCCAAGATGGTACATGATGCAAAAAAAGTGATGAAGGTCGAGGATGCTTCCAATTGTATATCTAAGGCGTGGTTTTCCTTTGCATCCAGCCAGAGACTGGAACATCCCAGCAAATGCATCCTTCCTCGGATGAGTAGGACCGAGACAAGCGCATGCGCAGCATTCTACAGGGAGCTGGGGTAGTAGGAAGAGGAAGGGACGAAGGTAGCGCATGCGCAGAGTTCCGGGGCAGGGTGAGGCGTGAGAGGCGGGTGTAGCGCATGCGCAGCACTTTGCCTGTGGGGATGGGGAAGAAGGAGAAGGGGGAAGGTCCTCTTTCGTGACAGGCCCCCCGGAGAGCGAGGCCAAGGAGGCCGCTTCCGGTGTCCTTACCCCTTTCCCCGGAAGCAGTGTGTCATGGGGCCAGTGCTCCGACCGGGCTTCCTAAGAGAGCGGGAGGGGTCGGCAATCATGTGACGACGGGTTCTGGAGGAAGTGGCTGAAGGAGTCGGAGCAGCGGCGACCTCGGCAGCCCGAGCCAGGTGGGTCTCGGGGCCTGACGGCCAGGACGGGCGGCCGCCCTGGGATGGGGGCGGGGAGGCGGCCCTGGCCCCACCCCGGGGCTCCACCTTCAGCGGGTGTTTCTCTTGCAGGTGTGGGGAGCGTCCCCGCGGGAGGAAGGGGCTCATCATGGCGGATGTGAGTGAGACCACCGCCCCCAGCCGGGGGGGGGTGCCGCGAGGGAGAGGGGGAGGAGAAGGGAGGAGGGTGATGGAGCCTTTGAGCCGCCCCCCACCTCAGGGCCGGGGGCACCTCGGGGATGTCCCAAGGTCAGAAGCTCCCTCCACAACGCCCCCTGTATTTACCCACTTTGCGGGGGGTGTCCTTGACATCCTAAGGCCGTGCGCTCCGCCGCCCCCTCCCCAATACAGCGACTCCCGGTGGCCTCCAGGGTCACCTGCAGCAGAGTCTTCACAGGCCGCCCGTTCCTTCCTTTCTTGTCTTACCCTCCCCCACCTCGTGGTCCAATGACTGATCCCCCACCTCGTGGTCCAATGACTGACCCCCTGCCCTTTCTCCCTCCTCATCCCCACCTCCTTCCACAAACCCACCTTCCCACCTTCCCTCTGCCCTCGTTGCCCCAGCTGTGCCATGTTTATGCGTGACTGTTTGCATTTGGTCTTATAGATTGCAAGCTCTTTCAGCGCACTCAGCCTGGCACATATTAGGTGGTAACAAATGCTTGCTAATGTGTTTTTGTATCCCCTGTGCATAGCGAGTGCTTTAAAAATGTTGGCTGATTAACCCAGTGTTCTTCACACTACAGCCCCATCCATCCTCCTTCCATTCCTTCTTTCCCTGCTGCATCCTGGCACCAAGGCAGTTAGCGAGTGATGACTGTGAAAACGACGGCTAGGAAGCAGCCCTACAGAAAGCCACAACTGCCCCAAATCATTAAGACCTTTGTTTATTTAGCACCTAGTTATTAGTCAGAAAGGTGCTGGAGATGGAAAAACAAAAAGCAAACAGCCCCTAGTAGTGCAGAGTTTACTCTGCTGGAATTAGAACTTGAGTTTTTGCGGGATGGTACATCAGAGCAACACCTTTGAGTTAGTCAGATTCAGGTTTGTCTTTGGAAAGGTGCTAGAAGAATACCTTAAGCCTAGGGCAGCTAGGTGAAGTAGATAGAGTGATGGGCCTGGGGTCAGGAAGACTCATCTGCCTGAGTTCAAATCTTCCCCCAGATGCTTACCAGCTGTGTGACCCTGGGCAAGTGTAATGTTGTCTGCCTGAGCTCTTCATCTGTAACATGAGCAGAAGGAAATGCAAACCACTCCAGGATCTCTGCCGAGAAAACCCCAAATGGGGTCAGAAGAGTCAGACACAAGTGAACATCAGTGCACCTTTGGCCTTCGCTTTTACTAGTTCTGTGACTCAGCAAGTTTCCTAACTTCTTTGTATTTCAGTTTCATCAAAAAGTGGCAGTAATTATAACTTCCAACACATAGGTTAGTTGTAAAGGAGAGCTTTCTTGATATTTGACCTGAAAGGTCCCATCAGCCCAAAAGCTATGATCCTGTGAACGGTCTGTATAAATGTGAGCTCTGTGAGTCGGAGCTATGGGTCCTTAACTCTAGAGCAACCCAATTGTAAACTTGAAGGTGGGGACCTTGTATCTGCCGCAGTGCTTTGCTTTTATGAGGTGTCTAATGATGACGTATGGCAGAGTCTCACCCAAGATGTGGTGCTTTAGCACAAAGCTCCCATGAATTGGGCTCAGGAATTGTTCAGGCCTGTGGGAGGAATAAGAATGGGGTTTGAACTGAAACTAGTTTTGGAAAGTTTTGTGGGGACTCTTGGTGAGGGAAGCTTATGCAATAAATGCTGTTCACTCAGATTTGAGGAACTTCTTAAGTGTCTGAAGCTTTCTTTCCCCCTTGTGACATCTTGTTACAACATGACTTTATATCTCCTTTTCTAGGATTTGAAGAGATTCCTCTACAAAAAGTTACCAAGGTAAAGGATCAGTAGTAGTATCACCCTGAATTCTGAATCATAAAGGCTCACTTTGTTGCTGCCTTAGAATAAAAATACCACCACATTTGTTTCACTTTTAGACTCACTCTAAGGTAAAGCTTTTGTACTGTGCTTAGAAAGTAAATTAAGCTGATACATAGAAAAGAGGAAAAGTATGGGTCTGCTCACAGATGTGCATGTTTTTCACTTGCATCATGGCCTTTGCTTCGTATTTATGACGTTTCTTGTGCTATGCCAGCTTATTTTTCTCGTGGTATTAGATGTAGTATTTATCATCTGACCCTTTCTGCTTTTGCTAGCAAAGTTCATCTGAGGTGTTCCACTAATGGAAAGAATTTGGATTTCTATTGCACTTTCTATTTAAACACAGTTTACCTATGCACACATTTTTAAAAATAGGAAATAAGAGACTGGACCTGTTATGTGACACGGGAATTCCCAGGTGAGGAAGCTCCCTTTACCAATGCTGGTCCCAACCTCTGTACCTTTGTAATGGTAGGGTAGGATTTTTTAGTTCCTGAGAGGTTGAGTGACTTTCCCGGTGTCACACAGCTAGTACATATGACAGGTGGAACTTGAACCAGGTCTTCTGAGCTCTGGAACCAGCTCACTACACAAAGCTATCATTTCTTTATTAAAAATAACTTCAAAAAATTCCCAAGAGTTAAGACTGATCTGTCTGGTAACTAGATCTATCTAGTAGCTATCTGTTAGAGTTACTGGTTCCTGAGAGATAAGGAGGGAAAAAATGCCACGAGACATCACCTAAACCATTATGTGATAATATTATGTATAATTAAGTTCTGATTTCATTCTTATTCCACGCATTATGGAAACATTTTCTAAGTTGAAAAGATTTAAATGACCAAAAGGGTCACAAGGACATGTCATAGGACAGCTAGGTGGTAGAGTAGCCCAGGGTCAGGAAGACTCATCTTTCTGAATTCGTGTCAGGCCTCAAACACTTACTAGCTGTGTGACGGGTGAGTCACTTCACCCTGTTTGCATCAGTTTCCTCACCTGTAAGACAAACTGGAGAAGGAAATGGCAAACCACTCCAGTATCTTTGCCAAGAAAACCCTAAAGGGGGTCACAAAGAGTTGGACATGACTGAACAGCAACAATGGGGATATCAGCATTCGAAACAAGTATTTTTGCATGTTTCTAGGAAAGAGCACTGAGTCATCAATAAGGAGACTGAGTTTTCATTCCATTCGCCCTATGCAACTTTGTCTATATAGAAAATATATAGAAAATAATAGTGTTTCTCATATAGAAAATAATAGTGTTTCTTAAACTAGTTATACCCACTGTGTATAGATACAAGCTTCCAAGTTGTTGATTGTTACAGGACTGTAGTTAGGGGTTTTCTGTTGAAACATCTTTAAGTTAATTAAAATTCATAATTAAAACCTTTCTAAAGATTTGATATTCGTGCCCCGTTCCTCCCCACCCTCTAATCTCATTTTGTGTGTGTGTGTGTGTTCATTCATTCTCATATTCTGAAAGGCAGTTAGGTTGCACTGTGAATAGAGTGCTGGGCCTGAGGTCAGGAAGACCCGAATTCAAATGTGATCTCAGACACTTGACCCTGAGCAAGTCACTAAATCTATCTCAGCTTTAGTTTCTTCAACATTAAAAAGGGGTTAATAATAGTACACACATATATTCCCCTCTGCCTGCTCCTGACCCCCCTCCCCAGATATTTGCAAAACACTTAGCACAGTGCCCAGCACTTAATAGGTCAGTTAAATAAATAAATATTTGTTCCCTCCCCTGTTAACCTATAGGTAAGGCTTGTGCTTTGAATTGTAGCCATAGTGGTGATGGGTTTATGCTGTGTAACCGGTGTGGTTCTCTCCTAGCCTTCCTTGTGACTGGTCTAATTTAAGACTATTTTAATACAACAGGACATAGTTGTGACAACAGGGTCACTTGAAAGTAAACCTAGGACATGATAATATTAAAGCTGAGTTAACTAGTCACAAACATCACTAGAATGATGAAATTTTAATTGTTCATACAATTTCAAAATATAAATAACTGGTGGTTTCTATATTTTAAAATTCTCTTAAACAATTGATCACCAACTTAGGTTTAATTATAAATCTGTCAAATGATGGCCTTCTCTAGTTTGGGGTGGGGAGGGAGGGAGACAGCTCAGTACTCAAAATGTAACAAACAAAATAAGTAAAATGTAAAAAAAAAAAAAAAAAAGAGCTGTTTGACCTTTTAGAAAACACTTAGAAAATGGAGAATAAGGACCTCTTAGAGCACTTAATCCACATGAAGCCCATCCAGCTGGAAAGTATCATTTCACGAAGTCTTAACTTCTCACTCCTTTTAAAAAACCTTGTACTCCTATCTGTAGTACAAATCATTTCAGGTATTGGTGAAATCTGTTTCATTTCCCTGTGATAGTCTGCAGTAGGGTTCATTTATCTTGAATGTCAACACAAGGCCTATTATATTTGTCAACTGTTTTCCTTCAGACTCTACTTAAAATATTCTAAGAAGCTTTTGTCCTCATTCTCTAGGACTTTCTTCTGTTTGACATCCATTAAGAAGAAATGCTTTTATTTTTGCTCCCTCTCTGGAACATCAGTTGGCCCTCTAATTTAAATATCAGAATTTAAAAGGAAAAGAAACTCATTACTGAATCCATTTTTTCTGGCAATTTTAAAATACTTTTATTTACTTCAGATTTCAGATAAAATGTATATATTTTCAATTGATAGAAGACTTTAAAGGATATTCGCTGGGAAGTAGCATCACATTGTATGTACACAGTGGTTTCGTGTGTTTTATAAGAGAAATGGAAGAGATTTCTAACATGATGGATTCTAATTTTTCCCACAAAGCAAAGATCCCTTTTAAATGAGTTTAGCAAGGACAATTCCAAAGATGTAATCCTTTTTCCCCTCATTTTTAACAGATAAAATGGTTTAAATTAAAGCTACTAAAACCTAAATTAATAAGGACATGTCATTGGGAGTAGAAATTCTGATTTCTAATGTAATTAATTCTAAGAGGTTCTGGTTTTATATGGATTTTATATAAATTAGGATTTGTAGAGGTTACATACATGTAAATATCGAATGCTGGCAAACTTTTTCATTATAACATTTAATGCCACATAAGTTTTCAAAGGTTGTTTCGTCCCTGAAAGTTTTTCAGGGATTCTCTCTGCCTAAAGTATAACATCCTTAAACTGTAGGTCTGTATTGTTTATTAATCCTTATGTTCTTACATGATTCTGACATGATTCAAGGTTTTGAAAACCCCAAGTGCATATAGGTACAAAGTTTCCTATTTGACAAGCATCTTTCCCCCACAAATAGGAAAATTGACCTTTTGCTTATGGCCATTTTCAATATTTTAAAATTATGGCATTCTTATGGGCTACATGATGGAAGTTTTTTGGTTTTTCTTTGGATCATACTTGTGAGTTTGTTGATTTAGGGAACTTATACTCTAAAAACTCCTGGCTTGGCCATGCAGGAAGGAAATGAAGGAAGTACTCCGTCTTCTCTCTTCCCTGTTCCCCAGTCTGACCTCTCACTGTACCTTCAAGCCCCTGGGCCCTGCTTTCTTTCTGCTGCATCATGATGATTTCCAGACCTTTCCATCCCTCCTACAGTTGACCTCAGGTGTATCTCCTCAGTAACAATATGAGCTCCTTGAGAGCAGATTGTCTCTTTTCTGCATATATCCCTGGCACATAGCAAAGTGCTTGGCAAACAGCACTTAATAAATGGTTTTCCATTCATTCAGTAAATCGAATTGGCATTTATCTCTGATTTATAGTCAGAGTAAGTTGCCTGGGGCACCAAGAGGTGAATTGACTTGCCTGTGATCACATGGTTTGTATCAGCAGCAGGACCTGACTCAGAGCTTTCAGTCCCACCCACCATGCTGCCCCTCACATCACGTCACACTTTTACTTTATTTTTTAAAATGGTCCATAGACCAGCAATTAGGAAACATCAGGGGAGTGTGAGTGGGTTATCTCTAAGGCATCTTCTAGATCTAGATGACATCCTTGGTTCTGTCTTTCTTTGGTGGATTGGAGGCATAGAGATCCTGGGTTCCCAGAGGAGGAGATGGTACCAGGTCAAGAAGGAAGAGGCTGGAAGACATAACATAATGCCTGCATAATGGGTCTTTTGTTTTGGTCTATAGTTAGCTCTGTTGACCCAAGAGGAAGAGTTGTATAGCAGAATGAGGGGATTAGGAAAACCATCATCTGACAGCCACATATCCTCTTAAGCATGGGGCCACTAAAAGAGTGGTAGATTTGGACTAAGGATCTGGGGGTAATGCCAAACTCTACCACCTATTACTCTGTTGTCCATCTCTGTGCCTTTATGTTATTCATTTTGTTAAAATAGTTTACAATTATTTACTTGAGCATTCTTGCTAACATAGTACGTACAGCTCTTTATTCCCTACACATGTCCTGCCTCCTGTAACTAACAGAACAATCATAACACTTTATGGTGTTCAGCGAAATTGAATATGTAATAGTTTTAGGTCTCCACTGATGAACCTGTTTTCTCATTTAAAATTAAATATTAGCTCATAGTCAACACATGGCTTTGGGTGATTTTTTTAAGAGTTTAGTTGTATTTGCCATAGCTGTTAGTTTAAGGTACCCAGCAATTTTGTTAGGTATTATGTAGGACTAGAACATACTGGTGTTGTCTGGCTGTAAGTTATGGAATACTCCAATATCTGAAGTGTTAAAAATGAGTATTGAGCAGTCAGGTACTGGATAGCTGCAAGGTGGATGTGAGAAGGCAGCAACGCATAATACAGAAGTTTGAGAAAGAGTGAAGGATGTCATCAGAAAAATGCATGCCCAGAAGTTGTGAGTGCAGGAGCTATCGAGGGGACAGAAGGAAGTACAGACAGCCACCCCCAGCTTAATGCGAACTTGTCAGAGCCCCGGGATAGGAGTCAAGACAGGCAAGTGTGGGCCGGGATCTCTGGTGGAAAGCAATGTCTGATTCCATGAGATCATGAGTCTGATCCATAAGGACATGAGAAAGGCAGTATATGTGTGTGTGTGTACACATATGGGTGCATATGTATGTATTGCTAACATCAAGCTCACATTTTGAGAACATTTAGTGTAATTTGTTGTAACTAAACTTATTTTATCTCTCTAGTGTTGAAGGTCTTCATGCCATTGTAGTCTCAGACAGGGATGGAGTGCCTGTTATCAAAGGTAACATTTAAGTCAAAATTAAGCATTTAAATGGAAATTTTGTTTTCTACTTTGACTAAAAAATTAACAAGTTTTACCCAGTGGGGTTCATGAAGGGAAAATTAAGAAGCTATTTCAGTAAGTGGAAGAAGCTTGTTCTTGGTCTTTGAGAAGATTTGCTATCAATAAATCTAAATTATAAGAGCCAAGTATACAATTCAGTACTTAAAACTATTAATAAATTGACAAAGAAAGATAGGCTTCAAAGGCAAAGTGCCTTTGTTTAACAGTTCCTTTCACATAGTAGACATTTAATAAATGTTTGTTGAATTGAAACTTAGTAGGTTTATACTCCCCGTTTCATGCCCTGAAGAAAAAGTTAACTTTTAAAATTCATTTCTTCCCTTTTCTGCCTCTTTCTGCAAATTATATATACTTAGAATTTTTTAATACAGTGAAACTTGAGTTAACCAGAACCCAAGCAACAAGAATTCTTAACCAAAATTTTATTTTTGCATTCCACTTTCAGGAGAAAAGGCAAATCACATGAAAACAAGCTTATAGCAGAGATTTATATAAAAAGAAACTTCTAGGGTCAGTATTTATTCAGCCCAATTACCTAGTTACTTATGCTATTTACAATTTATAATACTATATGTTGAAAATTGATGTTAAGAATGATGACCCAGAGACACTGCTAGTCATCAGAGGCAACTTAATTAGTTTTCATTATGTTACTACATATGAAAATGTTCTCTCACACAATCTCTTTTTTACTTTATTCTTAGCTACAACATATTCCTTGAGCATTTTAATTTATTTAAATCTTACTATGTATAATTAGAATATACAGGTACTTAATGAATGTTTTACTGTGATGAAGGCGTTCAAGGGAGAATTCAGCCTTTCCTTCCTCAATTATTTATGGGCTTTGAGCATGTCGTTAAGTAGGCCTCCCTCTCCTCTCTAGCTCATAAAACTACTGAAATGCTTTTGAATATATGCAGTATTTTCTTTGCATTTAAGACAGAACATGAGAGGGAGTGTTTTTGGGTTTGTGAAGTACGAGGTGTTGTTTATGTTTCTCCATTTGCTTTTAACCTGATTTCTCCTATAGGCTTTTCACAGCCTTTATTAAAAGCTTGCTGTCTTTTTCCAGTGGCAAATGATAATGCTCCGGAGCATGCATTAAGACCTGGTTTCCTGTCTACTTTTGCACTTGCAACAGACCAGGGCAGCAAACTTGGACTTTCAAAAAACAAAAGTATCATTTGCTACTACAACACATACCAAGTAAGTGCTTAACTATTGAAACAGATTTGATTGCAACTGTCAAAACATACCCTTTTTAAAAAATTAAGCAGGTGCTATTTATTACAGTAATTCTTTATCTACATAGCCTTTCACAGTGAAAATCGAGTGGTAAGGAAAAGCACTTGCAAGATTTGATGTCTACCTAGAAGAAGGTCAGTTCAGGTCACTTACCTCCAGCCCTTAGCTAACCAGCTGAGAGGCACCCAAAGAATTTTTCCATTTATGTCTTTATTGTTTACAGCTAAAAACTTGGTCTTGAAAACCTAATGGTAGTTGTTATGGAAATCTGAATTATTGCATTATTTGAGTTTTGTCAAAATAAAAATTTAGGGACTTTCATACTAATCCTCTGAACAGTCAATAACACACTATTTCTTTTCAGTTTTAAAAGCAGTTTAATATCAGTCATTAACTTTTTGGTTTTTAAGTCTGACATGAATACGTATTTATAAGAAATTAAAGCTCAGCATCTTCAGTTTTTTCTAATGCCATCTCATTGTACATTTTCCACAAAAGTGGATAAATACTCAAAATACACAAAGGTATGTGGTTGCAAAGAATAAACCAGTGGTGGGGGAGGGAGGGAAGAAAATCTGGAAATCAGAATCATGTGGAACTGAGTGTTGTAAACTAAAAATAAAAAATCTTAAATTAAAAAAAAGAGTAACCCATTCTGGACTGTCTAACTTTTGTTATTAGGGAAACAAATTAACATCAATTACAGTTATTCATAGAATCATGTTAGACTTGTTGTTCATGTTAAAATTAGAGGGTAAATAGAACATATATCAAGACATTTCATTTTCATTTTAGAACATAAGATGTTATACTCTATTTCTTTAAAGCAATACTTATTTAAACCTATCCCCCTCCCTTATTTTAAAGGTAGTCCAATTCAATCGGTTACCATTGGTGGTGAGTTTCATAGCAAGCAGCAGTGCAAATACTGGTATGTTTTCATAATTTCAAATGTAGTTTTAAATTAGTAAGATATTGTATTTGGTGTTCTATTTCTACCTAGCATTTCAAATAGTCTTATGTATTGGATGTGCTACATCCTTGTCATTATGTTTTGTTTGCATCTTGTTAAACAAAATAAATTTTATACAAGGCACTTCGATATTCTCCTAGGAAGAGAAAAGAGGTTTTTTTGTTTGTTTTTTTTCCCTAGTTTTACATGTGATACCTTTGGAAGCAGAGATATGTTCCAAAACACTAACATGTTCCAAAACATGTTAGATCTTCCAGCTTCCAATCTGGTGCTTTATCCACTTTTTTTGTTAATCAGTTATTACATGTATTCTAAAAATTAATTTTCACAATTTATTTATGGTTATAGCTTGTTACGGGACCACTGTTGTGCAAGGTCCAGCCAAGCTAAGTTTGGAGACGCTTATTTATTAACCAGGATGACCACAAGGTGATGGATTTTTTAGCTACGACAATTTTTGAAAGCATCTGTCTTATTAAGTTATAGAGGAGTTGTGATTATAATAACTACAGAAATCATAATAGTCAACATTTGTATAGTGTTTTAAAGTTTGAAAAGCAGTTTACTTAACTCATTTGATTCTCACAATTCAGCGAGTCCACATTTCGTAGATGAGGAAACCAAGGCTGAGACAGGTTCCATGACTAGCCTGGGGTCACATAGCTAGTAGATATTTAGGGCAGGATTTGAACTTGGATCATCTTGGCTCAAGTACAGTGCTCTATCTACTATGTCACCCGGGTTCCTGGAATCATCATCATCAACATTTGTGTTGTGTGTCAGAGAGAGTATCTTGTTCTGTCCTCACCACAGTCCTGTAAGATAGGCAGGAAACTGAGGCTGACCGAGGTTGCGTGACTTGACTAGGGTCACACAGCAGTAAGGGTGTGAGGCAGGCCTTAAACTTGGCTCTGACTCCCAAGTGTGTAGCACCTCAATGATGCTCCCAGACACCTTGATAAAAGTTACGGGTTTTTGAAGTATTTCTGTCACTGATCTAACTTGATTGAAGCTGGTCGTAGGAGGTCATGGCCCGTCTGTGATGTTGCCCTTCTTTGGCTTCCCCCCCAAATTCCATGTTAAGGATCTGGAGGAGAGTTTGGGGATACCAGGGAGATGCAGTTGGCATAGGGAAGTCAGAAGATACTTTAGAGATTTATTATTGTGAGAAAAGCAGCTGGCAGTCTTCAGACTCTGAACTTGTCCAGAACAGTGGGGGTGGGGGTGTTTTTAATCCTAGGCTTAGTTAGGATCCTCATATCTCCATATATGCTATATGAAGCAAAATATCGGAATACTCTTAAACACTATACTTGGGGAACATAACATGACCTCAGTTTTTAGAATAATAACAAGTGTTCCCAACAATTTTTTTCAGATAATTAAAAAAATTAAACTTTTACCTTCAAATATAATATTATTGAATGGAAATATAAGCAGATAGTGATAAGTCACTTAATGAAAAAATTACAATAAGAAACTTCACTACTTCAGAAGAGCCTCGATTTTTCCCTGGTGTTAGATATTCTATGTACTGACTCAATTTTAACCCTTCTACTTCATAGGTAGCTATCATGAATTGCTATAATCTCTCTTCCTCCTTCCTTACCTCAATAAAAATTGACCTAGTAACCAGCCTTTCCAGGGTGAGCGATTGAATTTAGCTAAACACAATCTATCACCAGCTCTTTCCTGGACAATTTCATAGCAACTCACAAGAGCTGTGCCTTACTGGCATTAATTTGGGGAGCGCAGGGTCATCCAGGTACAGCGGCTACAGTGATGCATTGGAGATTAGGCCTGTAAGATGAAAGTAGCCTTAAATTCATGTGCTTTTTATCTGAATAATGCTATGATTTTTTTTAAGAAAATTTTTTAAAAATTTTTTAAAAATCTTTGAACTATCACAGTAGAAAATGGAAATGTATTTCAGCATTTTTTTTTGTTTTTTCGTCTTGGCTGCATTACACCTTTCTAAAAGTAACCTTTTTTTCTTTGATGTAGGACTGATTGTCAGCCTAGAAAAGGAACTTGCCCCATTATTTGAAGAATTGAGACAGGTCGTGGAAGGTTCCTAACCTGACTGTGGCCTGACCCTGGCCATGTTGTGATCCCAGTGAGTCCAGTCCAGCAACCTTGACTACATCAAGTAATGTGACTTCACACACTCAGAAAAGACAACTTTCCCCAACTTAGACTGAAGAAGAAGATTGTATTTATTATTTCTAAACGGATGGACTGTTGTATTGGGTTTTAGGCTCAATTCTTCTGTAGTATGATTTCTGGGGAGACCACTAAAAATGGTTCAGTATCTATCACAGCTCCCATGGAGTTTAGCTCAGCCACCAATGAGGGATGAGATTCTCATCCAGTGGATCAGAATCCAAATGAGCCACCTAAAGCTCCCCTGTTGTGTACAGTACATATAGGCTTGCAGTAGGCAGGCCCTGCTCTGTATATGCTAGTGCTTTATTGTGAATAATAGAGAACTTATTTTTCGTGTGTGCCATGTCGTATGTCTGCACTGAGTGAGAGGAAGATAGCCTCTAACAGCAGTAATAAACCAGTACAATCACTAACTACTCCTGTTTATATCATTGTGAGGTAGAGATTTAAGAAAGCGTTACTAATTGGTACTTCTCTTTAAGGTGTTGTATGTCTAAAAAGAAATCTCTTGCTTTGGATTTAGTTTTACATTCAGCTATCAATAACCAATCAGTATTTTGATGTATTTTGATGTTTTTCTCTTTGTACAATTTAAATGTGAAAATCAATATCAAAGCTTTGGTTTGTGATATGTATATGAATACCATAATACAGCAATTCTTTTTCCTTTTCCTAAATAAGGGTCTAAATAAAATAGTATTTTGTAAAATTATAGCTTGACTACTTACTGTACTAGTCATACAGTACTGGGGGAAGGGGCAGGAGGTAAAAAGGCCCACTTCTAAGGATAAGAAGATCGAAAGGAGTTTTTCCTGGTGGGACAGTGGCTGAGCCATGAATCTTACTGGCCTAGACAACAGGTGATGAGGACCCAAGGTAGGGTGGCTATGGAGTGACTAGAAAAGGGATACCGATAGCTGAATCCATGGGACCTCAGGATATTCTGGATGGCCCTGGGATATACCCAGGCATAGAAGGTCAGACCGGGGTTAGAGAGACTGAGAGGGATTGTTCAGATGTAGGAAGAGAGCTGGCAGAGAGAGCAGTGTCAAAAAACTGAGGTAGGCCAAGTATCCAAACGACGCTTAGACTAAGGGGTGTTTTGGGCAGAGAGCTGGTTCCAAACTCATTCTATCTTCAGAGGCAGAGATGAGGGTTTGATAGTGCCTCACCCTTAATACTGATTAGTAGCCAGCACACTGCCCCAGAGGACTCCTCATAAGTGATGCTCCAGTGCAAATGAGTGCAGCATAAAGGACAAGACAATGTACTCTTAGGTCAGAGAAGGCTTCATGTAATCTGAGTTGGAGAAAGGGAAGGACATCAAACTAAGAGACTAGAGGTGAGAAGAAAGGAAGTCTATTCCAAACATGGGGAGAGTGTAAGAGAGGCATGGAGACAGGGAAAGAACATAAGTGGGGGACAGAGAGTAGTGTTCCTCTGTCCTAACTTTAAGGGGCTGGGATCACTTAATGCTGCAATGAGAGGTCGGAACTGGTCTTTATAAACTACTTAGAGTTACCAGCGCTGATTTGGGGAGATGGTTTGTATACCTGAATTGCTATAATTACCTTTTGTGCTATGATGGAGTTCTGTCTTTTAGATACTTGTAGAAAAGTACATACAACGTTAAATCTTTGTTATCTTTGATTCTACATAACGCAGAATTTTTCATGTTTTTAAATAGGATGCATGTAATTATATATGTGTACACATACATAATTTATATATACATAATAGTCAATGTAGTTCAAGCTTTAGTAAGCTTAGATTGCTCCTTTTTGAGATGTCCTGTAAATATACATACATACATACATACATACATACATTTACAGAGAACCAACAAGCACGGCATCTAATGAATGCCAATTATTGTGGAGGAGCTGTGTGGTATAGAGTTAAAATCAGGAGGACCTGGGTTCAAATCCTGCCTCTGACACTTAAGTTTTGATCCTGGGAAAACCACTTAACTTCTCTAAGACTCAGTTTCCAGTCAATTGGGAATAATAATAATACCAATAGTATTTCCCAGGTTGTTGTGACAATCAGATGATGTGTGTAAAGTGCTTTGCAAGCTTTGAAGCGCTAAATAAATACCAGTTATTCTTGTTATTATATGGCATAGTTTGAGTATTTATGCATTCGTTATCTGGGAATTGCTGTCCATGTAAATTTGTAGATTTTTTAAAAAAAAATTTAAAGTACCTTAATTAAAATGTGGCATAAGAAATGCTATGAAAAGCAAAAAAAAAGTTATTTTCATTTATATTCTCCTCCTGGTGAGTTCCTTCATCTGTAAAATGGGGAGAATAGCATTTGGACTCCCTACCTCACAAAGTTATTGTTAGAAAAAGATTTGTAGCCTCAAAGACCCATAAGATGTAAATTGTTATCAGTTGTATTTTTAATCACTAAATACTAAAAACAAAGTCAGACAACACACATGTTGGAAAATAATGCTATTTTTAATAAGCTGAGTAAAGGTATATAAATAAATACACAACATCCTATAAAAATAGCAAACAGTTAATTCTAAAATATTATGGCCCACATAAAAACCATCCCTTTTTGACCTGATCAACTAGATGTTTAAAAAAAAAAAAGCTAACTTCTCTGTGAACATACATCCATGCTTGCTCAATTTCTTGTACTTTTACGTCTCACCCAATTGAGTACATCTTGAATATCCGCTTTATCTCATAGCATCCGCTGTACTACAACAAAACCTCATTGGAACTTTGCTTTACTGTACGGAATCCAACATTCCCTACAAACTGGGTCCACATGTGTCCCTCTCTCAGGGAGTTAATAATAGGAAGTAACAATGACCTTCAAATACAACCTGGCCTCCCTCACAGCGGGTTTCAGTGGTACAGGCTGAGCAAGACTCCCCTGGACTAAAATCTTTTCATTCCAGAATTCACCTTGAGATTAGTACCTAGATAAAGGAAAGTGTCACAGTGAATACAAAGGGCTAGAGTCTTAACCTATGAGCTTTGTTTCAATAGAACTTTTAGAATCATAGAGTATGAGAATTTGAAGTTTAGAAGGGGCCTTCGAAATCTAGGTCAACACCTTCACTTTATAAAGGACGACGTGGAGGTGAATGCCCAGGGCTATAAATCCGATGTTTCCTCTCTCTATTCCCTCCTCACTCAGTTCATTCTGCTTTTTCTTAGCTCTAAAGTATTCTGTGTGCCTGTTTTTATTGTAAATCTCTTGATGTTGCAAATACCGTCAATGGTAGAGCAAATCAGGTTTGAGCTCTTTGTAGGCAGGTGCAATGGAGACAAATTCCCATGCTACAAGGTTGTAAATGCTTAGGAATTCTATTCGTGTCTCTGGGTTAATACCAAAACTAAAGTTGTAGGGTCTTTAGAGTTCAAAAGGACTTCACCTGGCCAATCTTGCTTTACAGAGGAGGAAACAGGCCCAGAGAGGTAAGTCCCTTGCCCAAGACTGTAGACATTAAGCAGGATTTGAACCCAGATCCAGATTCCTGAACCAATGCACTTTCCACAATGCCACACTGAGGAGGGAACTCTTAAATAATAAGAAATCCTTGAGATTTCTGTTGGCCTGAGTCAAGGAGTGTCTACCATGATGTTTTTGACATAGTCAAGGTTCCAGCAACATGCTACTTTTTTTAATTTCCAACACTACTTTCCCGCTGTGTAGACAGCCCATAGAAAAGCACAAAAAAGTGTTTCTTTTGCTTTGTTTTGCTTTACCATACTTAAAAAAAAAACAATGCAGTAGAGCTCAAAGCTATAAACTTACTTGTGTTAAGTATCTTTTGGGTTATAATTTTTGAAAATGTTTTTGTTTTTTATCAAAATAATATTTTTCATATCTATTAGTTCTAGTTCCCATTACAGTTCTAAGAACACAGTAGGTGCTCAATGAATGTTTATTGTACTGAAAGGAAAGAGCAAATCGATCCAGTATCTTTGCCAAGGAAACCCCAAATGGGGGACGCAGCTGACCAACAACTTCACTGAAAGGAAAAAACTTACGTTCTCCAAAGTAGCATATTCCCAGATACGAGGTAGTAGATGAACTGCCTACAAAAACACGTTGACTATAATTCTTCCAGGCTTGGCAATTACAATTAGAAAGAAAAGAACTCGACTGGAGAAATTTTTGTCGTAACAATGAAATCACTATAGGTATCCAAAGTTTTAAGGCAATGAACATTGTGTAGCATAAGTTCAAATTCTGCCCCAGACAAATGACTGAATGAATCTGGGTAAGTCACATAACTTCTCAGAACCTCAATTTTCTCATCTGAAAAAAGGGGAGATTAGTAGCACCTACTTCACAGGAGTGTTACAAGGGTGAAATGAGAGATGTGTTGAGCGCTTTGCAAAACTTCAAGCTCTGTATCAAAGTGAGCTATTTTTATTATCAAATGCGTGTTTCCACCAAAACGATGATTGGGTGTGCCAACTCCAGGAGATAGCAGTATCTGAACAGGACAGCCACTTCCATTCTTCAGCTGATGTGTCTGTCATACTCTCAAAGAACCCAACCAGGCATCCGTTCTTTGTCCTTGGAGTTAGATTTCCTTGTAAGTCCATCCAGCATTTACAACATTGTGGAACAGCCTGCCTCTGGGGAAGAACAGGCATCACTTGCCAGGAAGGGGCTGCTTAAAAAAGAAGGACTGAGACCTCATGGTGCTACCATCCTGCCCCAGCTGCTTCCTTATTTGGGACTGAAAAGCAAAGCCAGAAACAAGAAAGCTCATGCACATTTGTGAAATTTGTTTTTCCTTGCATAACTCCAGTTATAACATTAACGTACATAGCACAGTTGGGCAATTACAGATATATATCTATGCATACACACCAATCCTATTTATCTAGTTACCTACATATGTAGGAAAATACTTTGAAGCTGTTTCAGTAATCTGTATTCCCCCCACCTCGCACCCTACACACACATACATACACACACACACACAGATCCACACACATTCATACACACATATACCTTTCCAAACGTATCTCCTGCTACTCCTAAGTAATCTGTACTTCAGAGAAATTTGGCTATCTCCCTGTCTCCCAAACATGACCTGGGATTCATCTTCAGGAAGAGCATTCCCAATAATCACTAAATCTCAAATGTAGTTGGGAAACAAGTATGAATGCCATAGGCATTTAGATCATGCATTGAAGAAAAATAAAAATAAAATTCCTGTGTAGAGGAAACAGTATTCAGTAAGGCTTTCAGGTTCTTGAGGGTAATGCCCTTTTGCATTAAAGAGGATGATAGATATTTGAACTAAATACTAATGGATACTCCATTAAAATACAGACACATATACATGTATACATACATAACCACACGTGTATATGTGTGCATCTATATGCATATACACGTGTATGTGTACTATGTCTCCAGGAACTAGGACTTGGCCAACAATTTGCAAAAAAAAAAATATGCAAACAAATATAAAAACAACGCAAAGACTTGGAAAATTTTCTATTATCTCTACCTTCTTTCTGGGAAATATCTACAAAGTTCAGGATATGAAGTAAGCTTTTTTTCCTCAACCAGCACAACTGGTTGCTAGCCATGGTTATTTTTACTGGTCATTTTTGACTATGAGTATACTGGTCATTTTTCAGGCTGCCCCTCTAAGTGTCTTTACCTATCATTAGAAATGTGTGTCCTTACGTGGAGATATGTGCCAAACTTCCATCATTGGATTCCCCAATCCTCACTGTTCTCCACCTGCAGACTGGGATTGATTACCTCTATAAACCAGGCTGGTCTGGCTCCAAGAGACCGCAGATCAGCATTAGTCCAGCCTTCCCTCAGAAGAAGGAATAAATTACAAAATTGTTCCCACAAACCTGCCTATACTGAAGAGGGAATGCCCTTACCTCAGAATTCCCTGACATGAATTAAATCACACGCCCAATTCTCTATCCCCCACCCCACAGGTCAGACTGCAAGTGATCAATTTCCTTCTAAGTTAGTTTGAAAAAAAAATGCAGTTGGAATTTGAAAGAAATAAAACATTTTAAAAGAGCTTAGCACAATTAACAGGTCTTGATAAATTACCATTTTCCATCGTAGTATCTTAATCCATTCATCTGCTTCTACTCCTGTTTTCGCGCATAAATAAAAAGTCCTGTATGGAAATACTAAGCTGTGGGGGAAAGAAAAAAGGAATAATTTCGATACTGTCTTTCCTCCCCTGTCCTTCCGTCTCCTATTCCTATTTTTCTTGGAGGAAAAGAACTTGGTAAAAGGTTCAGTTAGGGTTTTGTAAGGACTCGGATCTAGGAAGCAATTCCTTGAGCATACTAGATGCCAGTCAGGGCTATCAAAATTCCTGTCATTATGACAGGCCATGTTCTTGTCTGATAATTCAAAGATGAGAAAGATAAAGTCTAGGCCGCTTCTAAAAACCTTTCCATTAATGTTCTCACGACTCCTTTCGTGGGGTGAGTGTAAGGTCATAAGGTCCTTTTCATCCATCTCATCCATCAGAAGATTTCTGGTCTGAACTGTTATTTGATTTGAAAAATAATCCAAAACAGAGAAAGACATTGCCTGTTGCTTGCAAAGACTACCAAGGTCAGCATTTCCCCATAAAAGCCTAGAAACTGTATTTGTGTTCATCTGGTATAAGAAAGGGTTGTCCTTCATATATGAAAGCAGCAAATCCCCTTTCAACATTCATTTCAGCTTGGCAAGAAAATTAACCTGCTCGCTTGATCTATTTAAAGACCAGGCAGTTTACTTGTCTATCTCCTTGGTTACAAAGTCAAAGTAATTTGATTTACAAACCTGGCTCTGGCTTTTATTTCTTCTCTTGCTACTGTCTCAATAATTGTTGTGAACAAGCAAGGAAGCAATCAACAAACATTTATTAAATGTCTATCCGCAAGGCACATGGGAGTGCAAAGATAAAAATGAAAGGTTGTATTCCCCTGGAGCAGGGATAACATCCACATTTAAATAAATGTAAAATATATTGAAAGTTATTACAAAGGAATTGAGGGTTGAGGATAGTATCTGTGGAGGGTCAGAAAAGACTGGTGGAACTAAACTTTGAAGACAGCTGAGGTTTCTAAGGATGGAGGTGAGAAAGTCATTTATCGCAGGCACAGATAGTATTGGAAGACATGGAGATGGGATTGTTGTGCACCAGAAGGAGTAAAATCAGTTTCACTGTATGGTTGAATGTGTAATAAGCCTGGAAAAGCAGGCTGGAGCCTGAATGGGAAGGGCTTTGAATGCCCCCCAGAGGAGGTTAATTGTGTCTTAGAGGCAACGGGATGCCAATAGGGTTTGTTCAGTGTGTTAGGAGGGGAAATGTTGGATGTGTAGTTAAAATGAGAAAACTAGAATGCCCTTCCTAGATGTTTTCATAGGCACTCCTGGTCTTCTAAACATTGCAGGTTGGGAGCTCTTCATATGCCCACTGAATCCAAGGTCACAAACCTTTCAACACATTGAGATGACGATGCATAAGCTATGGTCTTTTATTCTCTTGCAGGAAAGAGGGATGAACAAGAATTTTCTCTTTATAACATAACTTACCAGAAACAGTTGACTTTTTCCTGTGTGTAATCAAACTGCACAGCCGAGCATTCTGTTAGATCTAGTGTCCTAATTGGCTCTGGTGTCTGGAAAATAAGATAGAGTATCATGTTTGAATATGAAGACTCCTGGAGTCTGTCCATTGCTCATATCCCCCAGTAAGCCTTTCCCAGGATGGCTGGCAGCTTTTACTTCCACCAAGGAGCACTGAAGTAAGAAAATACATTTTATTTGGAGGAATCACATACTAAAGGTTATTAAAGGCTCAAGACTCTGAGCATCAAAGAGAGATGGATTGGATTTCCCCCTTCAATTTCATATGGAGGGGTGTCAACACAGTAGAGACAGCCGTATTTTCCTCCCATCTTTTAACTCAGGCACAGTGTGAGTACTGGAAGGAGAGTGGGAATCAGGAGACCTTAGTTCTAGGTCTACTAACTATAACCTGGAGCGTTTGCATGTCTTAGCATCTCAATTTCTTGATCCAACCCAAGTCTATAAATCCATTTGGGTCTCAGTTTCCTCATACAACCCGACCCAGCCCAAGTCTGTGAATCTATTTGTGCTGCCTTCCATTTCTTCATCTAACTGAACCCAAACCAACCCAACCAAAGTCTGTGAACCCTGGCACTGGACATACAAAAACAAAAGGAAGAAAAACAGTCCCTGCCTTCAAAGAACTTCTGAATATATGGGAGCGGTAGTAATACAACATTTAATCAGATTATCATATACATGATAATTTGAAGAGGGAAACAACAATGCAACTAGGGGTATCAGAAAAGGTTTGCTGTAGGAAATGGCTCATCAGCAAAATGAGTAGGAGGGGCTCTGGAATTTCTTCCAGCTGTAACATTCTAGGATTCTACCTCCTTGGGGAAGAAGGGAGAAATGAAGTAGTAATAGGTGTATGAGCTGGACAAATGATAACTCAATGCTTTGCATTTGTTTAATGCTTCACAACCTAGCAGCTTACAGTTTTTATGTTAGTTCTCATTTGCTCTTCCCAACAATCCTATAAAGGAGCTGTTGTTATCTTCATTATAGATGAAGAAATGGGAGCTTAGATATCATAAGATCTAGGCAGGAAGGGATCTCAGAGGTTATCTAGCCCAACTCCTTCATTTTACAGATGAAGAAACTGAGGCCCAGGGATGTAAAGCTTCTCACCCAAGAAAAATCCTACAATTAGTTAGTAGCAGGACTGGAAAGTACAGTCTTTGGACACTCCGAGGAAAGAGCTTCATAAATGCTTGTTGTTGACTTGGATTTGAGCTCAGATTTTCAACCCTGGCTCTTCTGTTTCCTGTTTGACCTTGGGCAAGTCACTTAACCCCATTTGCATCAGTTTCCTCATCTGTAAAATGAGGTAGAGAAGGAAATGAAACCTCTCCAATATCTTTGCCAAGAAAGCACCAAAAGGGTGACGACTCACCGATAACAAAGTGGGGAGGCAAAGAGAGAAGAGAGCAAACATTTACTAAATATCTACTATGTTTCAGGCACTGTGCTAAATACTTGACACATATTATCTCACACTGTCATCCTGTGTTACCTGTAAAATGAGGGAGCTGGATTTGATGTCAGATTAGACTAACATGCTCTCTGTTTATAATTCCCATGATGCTTCATTCTGTGTAGTCCTTAGATAATGGGCTAAAAACATAATGTTTTTTGTTGATCAGCTCTGTTCAATAGAATCAGACCACCAATTATGCCCTAGGCATTCCAGGTAGAATAACGAGAATTTAAGAGATTTAAGGGATTTCAGAGATCCTATTTTCCTCGAGAGTCTTTTTTTTTTTTCCCAAATGATACTACACTGCATTTGGTCTACTCACCATTTGGTCTTTGAAGTATTTCAGTTCATTCCTGTGCAAAGTGAACCACCTGGTTTTCCAAGTCTAGGGCAAGTGGGGAGGAAGAGGGACAAAGAAAATATGTAGGTTTTAAATAAAAAAAAATCATATTTGAACTAAAGTATTTTCTTTGTTTAAAATCCTCTAGATTATATATAACTATATGATACATATTAACACAGGACTAAAGAATGTTCTTATAAGAATCACTTCAGAGAAAAGTAATTGAGAGTATCTTCAAAAGGGAAATATTGCATAACACTGTGTCCTGCCCCATGTGCAGACTGGATTTCCACAAACAAGGTCACCCCAGGTTCAAGGAACTCAAAACCACCATGAGCCCCCACTAATGTACTTGCCTTTAGAAGGACACAATAAATGCAAATCAAAGGCATATAATGAAAAAAAAAGAACCAACAAAACATTTCCTTTCATAAACCCTGGGTGTATTTCCCACAATAGATACGCCATCAGTGGGAAGAGTAGACACTACGTAATGAATTATTTTTCTGCATTAGTAACTCATGGTAGAAACTACTGAGATAATGATCTGTTACTCATGGATAGGAAACCCATACAGCTGAATCACTGATTCTCCCAGCATGTAATTAACAACCAACCATATAGTAAATCTGTAATGGTCAACACGCCAAAAAAAAGTCTATATGCAAATTTATAAATAGCTTGCTCAGATCAGATGCAGAAAGGTGATTCAGAGTCGAATAAACATTGAAATTACTTTTCAAAAATACATTGTAGAATTTAAAAACATGAACTAAAAAAAAAGCTTATAAAATGCTATTGTCATTTGTTAATTGATATATTTTAATCAAGTTTCCTTGACTCCGGAAGTAACTCAAGTGATGGAGGCATTTTATGTTGTATTAAGTAGGAAGTGGTATTGAAATATTGCATAAAAATCAGAAGCATTCTTCCCACCCACCTCTTTTCTAAGAAGATCACAAGAAGAAGATCAAATCCTGGGAGGTGGGGTAGAATCTAGGCTTGGTTCTGCCTTTTACTTTGTACTATCACTTTATTCTATAAGATGTTCGTGGCTAGATAGCCCCACAGAAGAAAAATCTTTTCAATTTCACACAGAACAGTTCTTAGGAAGTAATCCATGTCCCTCACCTTAAAATTGTGCAAAATGAATTATTTACTTGTCCACAGATTTTTTTTGGTACATCAAGGTGAAACACTGGAAAGGACAAGCCCATAAAATGGGGACAGTCAAATACCCTAGTCCAGTATTATGTTAATTCTGTTTTCTGGTATTTCTTAGACAAGCTATCATGGGCATATAAGCACATTGGAATTTTTAGGAACTGGAATTTGAAAGGAACTGAATTGGTACCAACTGAACTTTTACAATAAGATGTCAAAAATTAGGCGGAGGGAGCTTTCAAGAATAAATTTGCTATTCTCCCTCTCAATGAGCTTATTATGAAGCACCTTGGTTATAAATCACAAACCTCTTTGTAGGTATTTGCCTTGGAACTCTGAAGTCACTTTCCTAGTTTTGAATAATTAGCTATCATAGTGCACTGGTGAGGTGGCTCCATTAGTCAATCAATTAAAGAATTAATTTTTGGCCAGACCTATGATTCCACTGGCAAAGGGAACTCCCAGTTGAGAAACTCCTTCTAGCAATGCTGTTTGCCATGTGCTCTGAGACATTAAGTGACTTGTACAGGTATATATATATGTATATATATATATATCTGTCTTTAAATAAATATTATATAACTATACATAATATATTATCCATTATATGTTGTATAGTGGATAACATGTTATGATATATTATATTTATGCAAACATAGGTAAGTATAATTTATCATCCAGAAAAGAATAATAATTCTTTCCTTTGAATTCTTTCCATTGAAAATGAAAGCAAAATGGTCCATTGAATACATCCAAGAACAGCCACTAATGTCAAATTCAGGAGTCCATGTAGACTCTAGGCCATCTGCTTACTTTCCATCTCTTTGGACATCACTTACAAAACCAGCTCTTACCTTCACTAGTCCTCCTTGTTTTGTTAAGTATCCTTCTTTGGTGCCCAGCTAGGAAAGAAGCGAGAAGTTAGTGAAACCAGGAGCTCCACACTGCATAACATTTACCCTTTCATCTCTTTTTTATTCTGGAGGATCTTTGGATTTTTCTTTAGGCCTTTAAAGTCCTCTCCTAAAGCCTCAGAGGTTATCTATAGGTCATGAGATGCCATGATCACTTTGGATCACAGTCTCTTGATCTTGAAATGTGTCTCATGCACATTTTGAACCTTGCCTTTTCCTTCAGGGGATTCTCAGACTGAATTCTGTATCACCTCTTGGGCACCCTACGTTTTTTTCAGAGATCAAAAACCGCTTTAGCAATCATATCCACCAGTTGTTTCAATGCTCTTCACAGTAAGACTAGGATTCTGGAGTGAGGGAGAGACAATGGGGATTGCCAATGTGGGCTGGACAGAAGGCCAGGCAGCCTGGTGAGCACTAGCTCCTGCTTCATAATGAATAGGAATTTAATGGACACTTGCCAAATTGACTAGAAGTGTAATGAATCCAGTTAGGCAGAACAATAATTTAGGGTTTTTCTTTTGCCCTTCCCATATGTACAAATATCTTGTTTGGTTATTTCATATTTCAATAAAACAGGAGAATAAGAGTACGTAATATCATGTGGTTTTATGTCTATCACATACAACAGACCCACAGGCCATACATTTCACCAAGTATCTATCATTCTACAAACTCCACCATAAAGATGGTGTCCTGCTCAAATTTAAAAGTCCTTCATAAAAAGTTGAAAGGATGCCTGTAAGCAGTCTGTATTTGTTCAGTACATTCCATGGCTCAGACAAAATGGAACGAGGGGTCAGAATGGATTCTTGTGGGTTACATCTCTCACTTACTACAGTTACCACAGTCATGAGTTGGAATATCATCCATGTGTAAAAGAATGCTTGCCAACCAAGTTTGCTTTGTTTAGACCATGATCTCCTTGAGAGTAAGGATTGTCTTTTGACTTTATTGCATCCCCAGCACTTAGCATAGAGCCCAGCAACTAGTAGGTAGTTAATAAATGCTGGTTGTCTGACGGACTGATCAGGACCTGTGATTCTATTAAGATAGGGAAATTTTCTCTATCAAAGCAGGTTGGCATCTGCTTTGCAACTTAGAATCCTAGAGGCATTCCTAGGGCATTGAGAGAGAACTCAAGTGGTTTGTCCAGGGTCACACAATCAATTTGTATCAGAGAGAGGTCTTCCTGATTCAGAGACTAGTCTTCCATCCACCATATCTTACATCCTCTCAGTTCAAGAAACTCAGAAAGTTATCCAGAGTGTGCTTTTAGGTTAAGTGTTTCTCTCTCTCTCTCTCTCTCTCTCTCTCTCTCTCTCTCTCTCTCTCTCTCTCTCTCTCTCTTTCTCTCTCTCTCTCTTTCTCTCTTTCTCTCTCTCTCTTTCTCCTTTCTCTCTC
The DNA here is from genome assembly GCA_028646595.1 of Phalanger gymnotis. Classification (NCBI taxonomy): domain Eukaryota; kingdom Metazoa; phylum Chordata; class Mammalia; order Diprotodontia; family Phalangeridae; genus Phalanger; species Phalanger gymnotis. Next base: position 295,864,813 of record CM053623.1, on the reverse strand, counting down.
TTTCTGTCTGTCTCTGTCCCTCTACATCTCCCTTCTTCCCTCCTTTTTCCTCCCTCCCTCCCTCTCTCCCTCCCTCCCTCTCCTCTCCTCTCCTCTCTGTCTCTGTCTCTGTCTCTCTCTGTCTCTCTGTCTCTGTCTCTCTCTGTCTCTCTGTCTCTCTGTCTCTGTCTCTCTCTCTCTCTCTCTCTCTCTCTCTCTCTCTCTCTCTCTCTCTCTCTCTCTCTCTCTCTCTCCTCTATCTCTCTTCTCTATCTCTATCTCTATCTTCTTCTGATCATCATGATACTTACTGAAGGAGCTGTGGGTACCAGGTCACTCTCTGTCCTTCCCGACTGCATTGCTGTGTGAACCCTGACTGATTCGTAGATGGATGGCTCTTCCACTTGGCGTGGATAGGGATGTTTCAGAACAATCAAGGTGCCTGAATTGGAGGGAAAACACAGGTTCATGCAACTTTGCCAGAAAGACAAGGTCAAGGGCTAACTAGAGGGCTGTGCTTGGGCTTTTTTCAGGACTTTGCTAAAACTAAAGAGAATACCAATATGTATTTCAGAAGTATTTACTACACTACTCTGACTTCATTTCAATTTTATAGTAAGAACTTTAATACATTATGTATCAATCTTTGATTAGTTAAATCATACATCAATGCCCCCTTCCCTTGAATCCTCTCCCATCTCTTAACTAAATACATTTGCTTTGATCAAGCGAACATGAAATGAGTATGGATATTACATATATCCAATTCTTTTCTACTTTTGCTTGCAGGAACATTCCAGCTTTCTAGGCAACTAGATGGTGCAATAGCTAGAGTGCTAGAGGCCAAATCCTTTATCAGACACTTGCTAGCCCAGGCAAGTTACTTAATCTCTGCCTCATTTTCCTCATCTGTAAAATGGGGATACTAACAGCTCCTGCCTCCCAGGGTGGTTATAAGGATATTTGTAAAGCCTTTTGTACATCTTCAAGCACTGTATAAATGCTGTGATCATTATGATCCTCATTATTATCATCCCCCTAAATGTCACCCATTCCATTCAAGAGATGCGGCTGCTCACGGCCCCTCACAGATGATGTGATACTTGAACTAAGCTTCGAAGGAAGACGAGGATTCTGAGACACAGAAATGGGGATATTGCACTCTAAGTTTTAGGGAATAGTGGGATGAGACATGGGGTGTTGGGTTCTGGAAACTCTAGCTTGTTTGGAATGTAGAGTAAGTGAAGGGCAGAACACTGTTAGAAATGTAGGGGGGTTGAGTGGGGCAACTAGGTGGCACGGTGAGTAGAGCACTGGCCCTGGAGCCAGGAGGACCTGGGTTCAAATCTGGCCTCAGATGTTTGACACACTTACTAGCTGTGTGACCTTGGGCAAGTCACTTAACCCCAATTGCCTTGCCTTCCCCCCTCCAAAAAATGTAGGGGGGGAGTCAGATTGTGGGTGGGTGACAGGGGGTCTTAAATAGTAGTAGCTTAAATAGTAGCTTAAATACTTAGCTAAGGAGTTTGTATTCCTTCATTCCTTCAAGCCTCTGCTCAAATGCTACCTTCTTCAAGAGCCTTTTCTCAGTTCTTACCTTCCCCCCATCCTCCACTGCTAGTGCCTTCTCTCTGAGATCACCTCTGGTTTACTTGAATGTATCTTCTATATACATACTTGTTTGTATGTCATCTCCTCATTAGACTATGAACTCCTTGAAGGCAGGAATTCTTTTTTTGGGGGGTAGGGAAATCTATTTTTCCATTTATAGCACAGTGCTTAGAACTTTGTAAATATTAATAAAAACTGGTTGACTGCCCGACTAGACTAGACTAGGGGGATCCCCTGAAGGTATTGGGCACATAAGTGACATATTCAGTCCTGTGCCATAGGAAGATTACTTTAGCCTCTGTGAGAAGTTGGGATTGGATCAGGAAAAATCTACTGGAGCCCAAAGTAATAGTCCAAGTGAAGAAAATGCTACTGGTGTGTTTCATTTGAAAAAAAGAAGAATGGTGTACAGTACAAAATACTTAGAAGAAACCCTTAAAAGGGGGTAATTAATTCTGGCCCTTCTTTTAACTTTTAAAAATAACATCTATGTAATGTGGAAATATGTTTAATTTGACTGTACATGTATAACCCATATCAGATTGCTTGCCATCTTGGGGGGGTGATAAGAGAGGGAGGGAGAAAAAAATTGAAACTCAAAATCTTATAAAAGTGAGTGTTGGAAACTAATGATAATAATAATAACAAATAAAAATAATATCTATGGACGCAGGCCCTAGTCAATCAATGAGCTTCATTCTGAGGCATCCAGAAGTTTCACCAGACTGCCAAGAAAGGTAAAGAATCCTCTGGCTTAGAGATTCAACTAAAAGCTAATTAAAGCAATTAATAATTCCAGGACACATAGTAATAATAGTAGAACACATAATAAACTTTAAAAAATAGTCTTTCTTTATATTACCAACAAAATCCAAGAGGAGATATAAAAAGAAATTCCATTACAAATAACTACAGAATCCATAAAATATTGGAAAGTCAGATATTAGGCAAGTAGGTAGTATAGGACAGAGTCCTGAGCTTAGAGTCAGGAAGACTTGAGTTTAAATCTGGCCTCAGAAACTTATTAGTTGTGCGACCTTGGGCAAGTCACTCAACTTCTGTTTGCCTCAGTTTTCTCAGCTGTAAAATGGAGATAATATCATCTCCCTTGTTGTTGTGAGGCTCAAATGAGATTATTTTTGCAAAGCACTTGGTGCAGGGCCTGGCATATAGCAGGCATTATATAAATGTTGTTATTGCTATTAATGTCCACCTACTGAAGATACATACAGAAAAGGAATATAACTACAAAACATTCTTGCTTAGATAAAGATTTAAATAATAAGAGAGTTATTGATTGATCATGATTAGGCCATGCCAACATAATAAAAATGAGAATATTGTCTAAATTAATTCATGGAGTCAGTGCTACACCAATTGACGTACCAAAGAGTTACTTTATAGAACTAGACAAATTCAAAACAGAATTGTTCTGAAGGAACAATAGGTCAAGAATCTCAAGGGTAATAATGGATAAAAAATGAGATCTAGCATCTCAAACTATGTAAGTAAGCAGTACAAATCAAAATTATTTAGTACTGACCAAAAATTAGGAAAGTTAGTCAATGGAACAGATTATATACATAAGACCCAAAAGCAATGCAGTGTAGTAGTGCAGTATTCAATAAACCCAAGGATGCTAACCACCAGAGTAAGGACTCATATCTAACAAAAACTGATGAAAACCTAGAAAATAGTCTGGCAAAAATTAGATTTAGACCATGCTCTCACAACACATACCCCAATAAGATCCAAACAGATACAAAACCTAGATGTAAAATGTCACATCATAAACAAATTAGAAGAGAAAGAAGGAAGATACCATTCACAACTACAGATGGGAAAGAGTTCTGGATGAAATGAGGGACTGGACATAAATCATAAGAGACAAGACGGAGAATTTTGATTTCATAAGATTGAAAAGGTTTTGCTCAAGCAAAATCAGTGCTAACTTAGATTCTTAGAAGAATTAGAACTTTCCCTCGAAGTTAACTGGGGAAAAGACAACTATTCAGCAAATTTCTCTGATAAGCGATCTGAAATACAAGACATATAAAAATTGATAAAAATAAAGAATAGGGAGCATTCCCCCAATAGATCAAAAGACTCAAAAGAAGTAGCGCTCAAAAAAGTGTAAGCTATCAACAACTATATGAAAAGTGCTCCAGATTATTAATCATAAAAGAAATTAAAATTAAAATAATTCAGAGGTTCTCCCTTATACCCAACAGATTGACAAAGATCTCAGAAAACGGAAATGACAACTGTTGGAGGGCCTCTGGGAAAAGAAGCACACTAATCTACTATGTTGAAACTATGAATTGGTCCTACCATTCTAGAGAGCAAATTGGAGCTATACCTCCAAAGCCACTAAATAGTGTATATAGTCTTTGACCCAGTGATACTACTATTAGGTCTATAATCCCAAAGAGGTCAAAGAAAAAAAGAAAACACACACATATGCAAAATAAATAATTATAGCACTTTTTATTATATTAAAAGACTTAGAAACTAAAAAGATGCCCATCAGTTGAGGAATGGCTGAAAAAATTATGCTTTAAGAATATAATGGAATATTATTGATCCATAAGAAACAATAGAAGGGATGGTTTTAGAGAAACTTGGGAAGATTTATTTAAAGTGATGCAGAGTAAATGATATGAGCAGAACCAGGAGGAGGAGGAGAGATTTATTTATAGGAAAGTGCAGAGGGTATAGTGATAGTGATAATGTAAAGAATAACTATAATACTGTTATTTTAACATTGTAAAGAAATGTCAAAAGATGTAAGAATCTTGATAAAAGCAGTGACTCATCATTACTTCAAAACAACTGATTATGAAGCATGCCTCTACACATTGGAGGATGATTATTTAGTTTAGAGTCCCGGATGAGAAATCCCAATTCTGAAACAATACTTTATGTGGTTAGGCCTTTGGTAAGGAGGAGAAAAGATCTATTTTCTTTCCATATCTGTGAGTTCAGGGAGGAACCATATTCTCCCTTTTGATAGGATACCTCCGTATTGGTTTGGGGTAATGATCTGACTAAGGAAAGGAAGCAGTCTTTGATTACTTCAGTTAACAGAAATATCTCTTGAGTTTACCTTTTTAAGGTAGAACAGAGCATCCCTGAAGAGAGACTGAGAAGGAATTGAATGGTTTTAGGAATATGATGCTTCACGGGTGTGCCAAAAGTAATCTAACTTGTACTGTTTGATGAAACAAACTGTTAGCTAAACTTTGAAACTCTGCTTAATCTTTACTGTAAAATATTGTCTATTTTCTGGGAATGCTGTGAATTTTCACTCCAGAATGGGTTTGTGTTAGATTTTCGGTGGCATAGGTAACTTTACCCTTTTTTGGATCTCTTCCCCTCTGAGCAGAAATGATTAGAATTAGTTTAATCAAAATTTTAATAAATATTGTTTCTGGCAAGCTTGTGCCTAAAATACAGGATATAGAATCTTCTATACTTTTTACCTCTTAGCAGAGAGGAAAAGAGATACAGAATGAGATGAACATGTCAATAAACATTTATTAAATGCCTACTATGTACTATGCTAAGCATTGACTATATAAAGAAAAGCAAACGACAGTAGCTGTCCTCAATGAATTCACAATCTGATGGCAGAAGACGACACGAAAAAAGTAGAAAAGACAGTGGAGCAGGTTTAGGGAGAAGGTACCAGGTGCAAAGGTGTGATGAAGTATTGCAATGGGGGTGGGAGATGATAAGGTGACTGTCCTGAACATCCTCCTTAAAGAGTGGAGATCTGGGAGGAGCTCTGTTATCCACCCTCCCCCCTCTCCAATCAGAAGGAGGGAGGGAGAGAGGGATTGCAAGGGTAGGGAACACTAACGAGGTCTGAGTTTCAGATGTTGTCTTACAAGATGCTGAATTTCTAGAGATTTTGAAATCTAGGAGAACAGCATGTTGGGAAATGATGGGCAATTAATTTCTTTTTTGCTTGTCTATACCTGCTGACTCCAATCATGGGCTTTGTAGGGGGAGGAGAGGTTTATTTATAGGAAAGTACAGAGGGTATAGTGATAGAAAAAAAGAAAAAATCATCCATGAAACATTTAAAACTACACAAGAGTAAAGAAGTAAGCTCAGAAGGGGATACAGAGAAATAGGACTTGTTTGGTACTAATGCATTAAATTTAATATGCACTTTAAAAAAGTTGTATGTAATAGAGATTCTCAATTTCATATATCATCCTCTTTTTCTCTTCTTTGAGTTGGAAACATTCATGTTTGTTATTATTTTTCAAGTTCATAATGTAGAAAATTTAATTTAAAAATTAAATCACAGATTGAGGAAGTTGTATTTTATTCTACTGGCAAGGGAAACAACTGAAGCTTTTTGAGTAGGAGAATGATATGCTCAGAGGTGCTTTGAGAGGATGAATTTGGTTATTATTTGGAGGATGGATTGGAGAGAAGTGATACTGAAGCAGAGATCAATTAGGAGGCTAGAACAATAGTCTGGACAAGAGGTGGCAAAGGCCTAAATTAAGGGCGATAGCCATATGAGGATAGAGAAGGAGATAGATGCAAGAAATGTTGTGGAGGTAAAATCAGAAAGGCTTGGCCACTGATTGTATGTGGCACTCAGGGAAGCTGAGAGGATGTGAAGAAGAATGAACAGCAAAAATATTTCCAAGATTATGAACTTGAGTGACTGGTATGGTACCAGTGGCCTTTAAAAAACAAATAGCAGTAAAGGTATAAGCCAGGAGTTTCTGGGCCAGACTGAAAAATATGGCCATGATGGTAGCACCAATTGGTACCATAAAGCTGTAGGCCATAGCTGATGATCCCTCTATCTCCAAAAAATGTTGAGATTTGAAAGGCTTTGTGTAAATAGGATTATGTCCTACTAGGTTATAAAGGATAGGGATGGTGTCTTATACACTGTTGTAACGCCTAGTGTCTTAGATAGAGTAGGAGCTGAATAAGTGTTCACTGAATGAGTGAATTTAATGAATGCCTTTAAATTTGGATAGGGCTTTGGCTGACCTCCCTGTGTCCATAGCACTGACCGCCTAGGACCAGTACAGCCCCAGGCATTCCAAATTCCTCCAGGACCTCGGCTTTGGTCTTACTCACCTTGAGTGGATTCTAAAACTTTACTCCTAAAACATTCATAATTTAACTCAATAAAGGAAGTATGAATGGCCTCCCTGCTTCTGGGAAGCAAATTATAAACTGAGAACAAAGTACTGGTGCCGATCTGCTTTTTCTAGTTTATGTGGCTGGGGTTGGATTTAGACTGAAATGGTAGACGAGGCAAGGAGCCAACTCATCCTATAACTTTTCTTTTCTGTGACCCCAGAGGAGAGGTTTTCTTAATCTGACTGCGAAACCCACTGGAGGGAACACTACTAATTCAGTGAGATCTCTTACGTTTTGGAAAGAGGAGTTAGAGCCTCAGACCAACGGACAAGGAAACTGCAACATACAAGATAGTCTGACCAAGACAGCTGTGAGGCTGCATCCCTCAGATAAGGGGCAAGAGTGGTCTAGGGATGGGAGAAGGGATGAAAGGCTGCAAGGGGAATTAGGGACCGGGAGCTTAGGAAATATGGCTACGGGTTTTACTTCATTTTCTGCCCTGCTTCTAGAAGCTGGTTTGTTCCCGCCTCTGAAGTTAAATTTAGTTTCAGAATTGCTCAATAGAGGTACATTTTTTAGAGAAGAGTTTCTTAACCGTGTGTGTGTGAGTTTATGGGTGTGTGTTTGTGTGTGTGAGAGAGAGACAGACAGAGATAAAGAGACAGACGGAGACAGAGAGAGAGACAGAGGTAGGGGAGAGAGAGACAGAGAGATAGACAGAGACAGAGAAAGAGACAGAGACAGAGGTGGGGGAAAGAGAGAGATAGACAGGCAGAAACAGACAGAGAGAGAGACAGAAACAGAGAGAGGGGGAGAGAGAGACAGACAGACAGAGATAGAGACAGAGAGAGGAGGAGAGAGAGACAGAGAGAAAGAGAGACAGAGACAGAGAGAGAGACAGAAACAGAGACAGAGAGTCAGAGACAGAGACAGAGAGCCTTTTGGCAGTCTAGTGTTGCCCATGGACACCTTCTTAGAATACTATTGTTACCACATCTAGATATGTTCTAGAGCCAGTTTGTATGAGGAGTAAGAGTTGACTGGGGATGGGAGAAGGGGTGAAAAGGCTACAAGGAGAATCAAGGACCAGGAGCTTAGCAAACATGGCTACGGGTTTTACTTCATTTTCTGCCCTGCTTCTAGAAGCTGGTTTGTTCCCACCTCTGAAGTTAAATTTGGTTTCGGAATTGCTCAATAGAGGTACAACAGGGAGAGACAACTGTTAAATTTTCAATGTGAACACTTACATCCTAGAAATAAGCAAAGGCGACAAAATGACTTGTGAAGGTTTTTTCTTTTCTCTTCTCTTCTTTTCTTTTTTCCCTTTCTTTTCTTCTCTTTTCTTTTCTTTTCTTTTTAATATTGTCTATAATTGGGGCAGCTAGGAGTACAGTGGATAGAGCACTGGTCCTGGAGTCTAGTGGACCTGAGTGCAAATCCAGCCTCAGACACTGCTGTGTGACCTTGGGCAAGTTACTTAGCCCCAACTGCCTCACACAAGAAAGGAAAATGTCCAGACCTCAGAAAGTGTTGGATAAAATGTTAATAATGAAGATTAAACTTAAACATGTAGGTGTAAATTGTTTTTTTCTGAGAGTCAGTTAAACATTTACCATCACACCCCCTAATCTGCATCATTCATAATAGAAGGAGATGCTCAATTTCAAATAGAGGTTAGTTTCCATGTAAGTTCCAAGATCCCCCACAATCTTGACTCCTTGGGGGTCTACAGACCAGAGACTGTGAACTTAGATATTTACTGAACTGAACAACTGAGTTGCCTGGTGGAATACTGGACATGAGAGCTGGTGCTATATAGCAGAGTTGTGGACAATGGGCTGTATTATTGCTGTAATACTCCCTGGTGTTGTTAAAACCAGATTAAAACTGAATTGAGAAATATTCAACAAAATAAATGAAAACATAATAAAATATAGATAATATTAACATGTAGTTTTCCAAGTCAATACATAGCTCACGGGGATCCACATGTATATTTTAATGACCCTCCCCTTTCTTTTTGAGTTTGGTACCACTGTTATAAAGTACAAATATGTACAATCACTTCTTTTTTTGGTGGCAGTTGGAGTTGAGTGACTTGTCCAGGGTCACACAGCTAATGTCTGAGTTCAGATTTGAACTCAGGTCCTACTGACTCCAGGGCCAGTTCTCTATCTACTGGGCCACCTTGCTGTCCCTAAACCATTACTTCTAAAAAAAATCGACCCCCTTTTCATTGCTGTCCTTGGATTCAAAGAGTAAGTTCCAATAATACATCAATGATGGCCATCCTGTCAGTTCCTCCATTAGGCTCTTCTGTTAGTATTTCTTTCCACAGTTCTATATGAATGGAAAGGCAGTTTGGTGTGGTGGAAAGGGAAGTGGATTGGGAGTCAAGAGATCTGGATTCTATGGCTGGTTCTGCCACTAACTTGTTCTGTGACCTTGGGTAAGTCATTTCACTGATCTGGGACCCCGTTTCTTCATTTGTGAAATGAAAGACTTGGACCAGAAGATCTTCAAGTTTGCCTCCAAGCCTAACATTCAATGACTCTATGAATATGGAGTTTCATCATCCTCAACACTGTGAGGGGTTGAGGCTTAGTGAATGGATCGATGCTGAGCCTGGAAGCCTAACCACTGTGCCACCTAGCTGCTCAAAAAGCAATGACTACACATGCTAATAATGATCTGATTGAGTTTGAGTTCTGCCCCTAACTTATACTGACTACGTGCCCCTGGGCAAGTCACTTAATCTATCAACGCCCCTGGCAACTTTAAGACTGTAAGTAGCAGAAAAGGTAGGATCTACATTCATTCCCCTAAAATTTCTACTCACTGAGGTACAAGTGAATGTTAAAGAAGATTCGATGTCCCAAACCATGTTGATGGGAATAATCATTTCATCTATCTTGTGTCTTGCTCTCATATGCTCCAATGTAGCAATCAATCAGTCAAGAAGCATGTATTGTATGCATTACTGTATGCCAGGAATTATTGGGTAAGTCATTTCACCGATCTGGGACTCCATTTCTTCATTTGTGAAATAAAAGGCTTGGACCAGAAGATCTCCAAGTTTGCCTCCAAGGCTAACATTCAATGGCATTGAGGAAAAAAAGACAAAAAGGAAATGGTCCATGAACCCAAAGAGCTGACCTGTCAGGATATGTTGTAATATCCTCAGTAACCTCTCTCCTTACAGGTAGATGGAAAGTACCTTCATTTTCATAATGGGGAAAATAGGAACCGAGAGGAGTAAATTGTTTGGATTACTCAGAAAGTCTGGTCAAGTAGGATATTTAGAATTCCATTGTGAAACCCAGCCCATAGCTCTAATGGTTCAAATAATGATGGTGAGTGTTATTAAATACCACAAAGGGAGAAGCAACTTATAGTCTTTGGTTAGGAGAGAGAGCCTATCAAATACCCATTACAATCAGATCAGTATTAGCATGTGTAGTCACTACTTTTTGGGCAGCTAGGCGGCACAGTGGATAGAGCACAGGGCTTGGGATTAGGAAGACTAATCTTTGAGTTCAAATCTGGCCTCAGACATTTATTAGTTGTGTGATCCTGGGCAAGTCATCTGTAAAGTGAGCTGGAGATGAAAATAGCAAACCATTCCAGTATCTCTGCCAAGAAAACCCCAAATGGGGTCACAGAGTTTCAACACAACTGAACAACATGTAATCACTACACTTTACCCATTCATCTTTTTTTTTTTTGAGGCAGTTAAGGTTAAGTGACTTGCCCAGGGTTGCACTGCTAAGTAAGTATCTGAGGCTAGATTTGAAATCATTTGAACTGACTGCAGGGCTGGTGCTCTATCCACTGAGCCAGCTAGCTGCCCTACACTCATCTAATTTTGAAAGGGCTTTTCGTGTATCTGAGAGACACAAGGTCTGTATTCCACTGAACCCTGTGTGATAATTCATGGGCTAGGCAGATCGCCAGTATGGAGAGCTTGTGAGAGTCAGTTCATAGAATCTAGCACAGTGTGCTTGTCAACACTGATGCTCTGCTCTGTAAAATTCAGCCCATTCTCCAGTGATACCAAGTCCATTCTCTCAGGACCGTGACATCAGGGAGGTGATGACATGACTTGCAATTGACTTGGATTTGAGTGAGGGAGGGCTATGCAAGGTCACCAAGCCTCACTTTCTCCTCCAGAGCCCTCTGGATGACTGGAGATGGCCCAGGACGCAATGGGAGACCTTGGCCCTTTGGGGCCAAAGTCTTTTCAAGTGCTCACTTTGAGTGAGGCAACACCTATTTTCCTCTCCTCTCTTTTCCAATATATGTCCTTGATCAAACTATAAAAAATAATTTCCTAATGTACAGGTTGGACCGTGTCATGCCCCTGATTAAAAATTTTCATTGCTCCTTATTGCCTCTAAAACAAAATCAAAACCCCTTTAAAAGACCTTCCTCAGTTTAACTCCAACCTAGCTTTTCCGTCATTTACCAGGAGCTTTGTGCAGTCAAGCCAAACTGGATTATTCACTAGCTGTTGCCCAATCTCATCCTGCCCTTCGTTTTGGGTGTCCAGATAGGTGAGGTAGCCATGCCTGGAAGGTCCTCCCTCTACATCTCTGCCTGCTGAAATCCTTCACTTCATCAAAGCTGGTTCTAGGCAATTTCCTCCAGCAGCGTTAACCCCAAACCTCCTCTTCCTCTTCCTCTCCTCCCACCATTGGGAATAAGTTCTTCTTCTTCCAGTTTATTCTAGGACCTTTTCTGGATCTCACCTTTGTCCTTAGAGTAGTCTGCTTGATACTGTTTCACCCTTATTTGTGTATGTGTTTTATCTTCCAGCTGCAGGCTGTTTCTCAACTTGGTTTTTCCCCTAGATCCTAGAAAAGTGGCCAGGCAAGTCCTAAGAAATGCCATTTGCCTAGTGATCTGAGGTTCACCGAGTACTTCTCATATGTGAGTTATGTAGTATAAATATTGCGTGTCCTCATTTTCTGATGAGGAAACTGAAACTTAGATTAGATGATGTGTCCACTCAGCCTTACAGTAGCTAAGAGGTGGAGTCTGACTCAGTTTTCTTGGCTCCAGATCAAGCTGTCCTTCTACTATACACATGGCATACAGCAGATGAGGCAACCTGGATTCAACATGAACTGTGTGGCCCTGGGTAAGTTACTTAATCTCTCTAAGTTTCAGTTTTCTTATCTATAAAATGGGGATAATAGCATCTAAGCTTCAAGTTTTCCTATCTGTAAAATGGGGATCTACCTCAGAATTGTTATCAGGATTAAATAAACTTAGAAACCTTAAAGTCAATTCAAGTCAATAAGCTTTTATTAAGTACCTACTGTGTGCCAAACATTGTGCTAAGTATAGGGAATACAAAGAAACTAACCAACCAAACAAAAAAAGACTCCTCCCCTCAAAAAAGGAGCTCACAGTCTTAAGGGGGGGGGGAGTAGACTCAATTATATATCTTGTTAAAAAAAACTGTGGATGAACAAGATATATACAAGGTAAATTGTTGATAATCTCAGAGGGAAAGCACTTAGATTAAGGAGGACTGGAAAAGGCTTCTTGTAGAAGATGGGACTTTAACTGAGGCTTGAAGGAATTCAGGGAAGCCAGAAGGTGGAGACAAGGAGAGGGAGCATTGTAGACATGGGAGACAGCTAGTGAAAATGCCCAGATTTAGGAGGAGTGCCCTATGTTTGAGGAATGGCAGGGATTGTAGAGTACAGGGAAAAGATTCAGGTGTAAGAAGGCTGGAAAAGTAGAAAGGGTCCAAGGGATGAAGATCTTAAAAAGCCAAACACAGGCTTTTATATTTGATCATAGAGGTAATAGGGAGCCACCATTACTGAACAGGGAGTCACTGTTACTGAAGAGACCTGTGCTTTAGGGCTATATAAATGTTAGCTATTACTATTAAATGGCCAGCTAGGGGGTACAATAGATAGAGTACCGGGCCAGGAGTCAGAGAGACTCATCTTCTTGATCTCAAATCTGGCTTTTGTGTGACCCTGGGCAAGTCACTTAACCCTGTTGCCTCAGTTTCCTTGTCTGTAAAATGAGCTGGAGGAGGAAATGGCAAACCACTCCAGTATCTTTGCCAAAAAAACCCATATGGGGCCAAGACGAGTCAGACATGATTGGAAGGATCAAACAACAATGGGACCATGAGAATGAAGGGACATCTAAGCCCAATAATAACAGTTCAATTGGTTTAAAGAGCACTTTCCTCACAACTTAGCACACTCCATTGGCTTCCACTGGGATCAAATACAGGGTGTCCCAAAAGTCTCAGTGCAGTCTTAAGGTCTTAATTTGAAGAACCGGAAACAAGGTAGATTTTTCTTCTTGTATCTGTTCATGTTCCTCTTCTATTTTTATGTGTTGCCAAAAGCTTTAATAGCTTTAAACCTTAACCCTGTATAAACTCGTTTGTTTTAGAGCTCTAAGGATTCTCCCCACTCTCCATCTATGATTTACCAATCTGCTTTGCAAATAGCATCTCACTCTTTATACAAAGCACATTAAATATCTTCTGAGTTTGCAGAAAAGGATGCTAAGTCAATGTATTTTATTATGTGCACCACTCCCTCCTCCCCCAGAAGAATTTGAGCCAATTAGTTATTTAGGTGGCTATTAAAAATGGTTTTCGTCTATTTTGGGGGGGGCGGGAGGGAGAAGAACACAAAACTGGTTATTCTTTGCCATGGAAAATCTCGAAGTCTCTGATCACCCCCAGAGGTTTTATAAGTCTTGAAATAAAATTGATTTTGAATAATTTTAGCTCTTAAAGGAAATATGTGTCACAGAGACCTTTGAGGAGGTAGGGCTTAACTTTATAAGGAAATTATGATAAAACCTTATAAAGTAACTGATAATGTAGTAACTTCCTTCAGCCAAGGATCAGAATCTTAAGATTAACGGAAGTTCAGCATTAAAAAAAGCCAAATAGATTTTTCTTGGCTTAGAAGTATTTGTGAAAAGAGGGAAGTCTAGATCTGTGCAATAGTTGATTTGAACTCTCATTTCGTAATGCTGACCGGGTGATTAAAGAGGCAAGAGACTGACCGTAGATCTCCTGTACGACCATTTCCAAGTACACTGCACATATTTCTCATCATTGCCCTTTGGTTCACTCTCATATTTGAGTCTTTGGTGATTTGGGCACTTTGTATAAACAAAGAGGAGCTTAAATTAAGCATCAGTTAACAAGTTAAAAACTTGATCACAGTCCATACAAAATACTAAAGCATTAGTAATGAGAAAAACCCTACTGTCTCTATGTGTTTAAGTTATAGATGAGAATTGGTTTTGTAGTTATTGCTTACTTTAAAAAGAAGTTTTATACTTTAAAATGAAGTTTCAAGAGTTTGAAGAGTTCTATGTGTAAAAGTAAGTAGGAAATTAGTCAATAGCACCTACTTATGGCAATTTAGAATGATCTAATACAGTCCATAGTTAAGAAAGAGAGGGATTAGGATATAGATTGTCACAAATGAGAGAGACTCTGTAGAGCATTTATCCTCTCCTCCCCCATTTTGCAGATTTTTTCTTTTTTTTTTCCTTTCATTCCCCTCTTCCCCCCAAGACCTGTGACCTCATTGGTACAATGAACTACCAGTGGAGAAACTTTCTCAGTCAATGCAGTTATGTACCTGTTCTGAAACTTTGTGTCTGGAGTTGCCACGGCCCTGAGATATAAGTGATTTACTCAGATTCACAGAGGCAATATAATACAGAGATTGTGCTGATGTCAGCTCCTCTATCTCTATCCACTAAGTTTGTCTTTTTAAAACTTTTATTTTAAAGATTTTTTTTAAAAAGGGTGTAGAATGAGAACCAAAGCATCTTGAACTGTGTTCTGAATTAAGTTTTCTTCATTAAAAATTTTTTAGTTAGAACGTTTTCTAAAGACCCAGAATCAGGGGTGTGTGTGTGTGTGTGTGTGTGCGTGTGTGCATGAAAGAGAGAGAGAGGGGGAGAGAGAGAGAGAGATTATTCAGGCAGGTAGATTAGCTAATTCATGTAAATTTTAGAGATTTTTTTTTCACTGAGTACTTCTTTAACTGCATTCCAGAAATTTTGGCATGTTGTCTCATTATTAGCAATCTTTCACACAGCTATTGATTGTTTCTGTGATTTCTTTTGTGAACCTCATTATTCAGGATGTCATTATTGTTTCCATTTACATCTGTATCTTTTGCTTCTGCTCCCTATATTAATTACCATTTTTATTTGTATGTTCTATAAAGAATGTGCATGGTATTCATGCTTTTTAAATATTTATTTGTAATTTCTTTATGCCCCAGCACATGGCCTATTTTAGCAAATATGATGTTGAGAAATATGCATATTATTTAATGTCTCCATTCAAAGTATGCTGTGAGTATTATAGATCCAACTTCTTCAGTAGTTTGTTCAATTCCCCATTTTCCTTTTCTGTCTACCTTTCTGTTGGATTAATCTAACTCTAAGAGAGGAAAATTAAAGTCTCCTATAATTGTGTTAACTTCTATGTTTTTTTGTGGTTCAGTTAGTTTTTCCTCTATTACTTTAGATACTATGTCATTTCATGCATATACATTTAGTACTGATATTCTTTCATTGTCTGTGGTTCATTTAAGCATACTATATTTTTTCTCTTGATGCTGAAAAAATTCATTTTTACTTTGTCTAATATCATGGTTGCAATTCCTGCTCTTTTGGAATAAGCTGATATATAATACATTTTAATTTAGTCTCTTCATTTTATTCCAGATGTATCTTTGTTTTTAGATTTTTTTTTGGTTGAAATTGTTGGGTGTCATTTTATTTGATTTCTTTGATCTATTCACTTTTAAAGTTATTATGATTAGGCTTGTATTTACCCTCACTTTGATTTTTATTCCTTTTATCTTTAAAATCAATCTTTAGTCTCTGT
Source organism: Phalanger gymnotis (assembly GCA_028646595.1). NCBI lineage: Eukaryota > Metazoa > Chordata > Mammalia > Diprotodontia > Phalangeridae > Phalanger > Phalanger gymnotis. The sequence continues at coordinate 295,849,197 of CM053623.1, read as the reverse complement.
AATTAATTTTCCTTATACTATTTTGATGCTAAACCCACAGATTCTTTGCTTCCCCCTTTCCCATTATCTGCCCTGTCACAAATTTTTTTAATTTACTTCCTTCCCTTCCCTTCCCTTCCCTTCCCTTCCCTTCCCTTCCCTTCCCTTCCCTTCCCTTCCCTTCCCTTCCCTTCCCTTCCCTTCCCTTCCCTTCCCTTTCCTTCCTTCCTTCCTTCCTTCCTTCCTTCCTTCCTTCCTTCCTTCCTTCCTTCCTTCCTTCCTTCCTTCCTTCCTTCCTTCCTTCCTTCCTTCTTTCCTTCCTTCCTTCCTTCTTTCCTTCCTTCCTTTCTCTCCCATTTATGGAAATGTTAGTTAGGGGTAATCTTTCTTCTCTCCTCTTAGAAAGAGACTTAACCTTCTACTATCCCTATTCCAGTTCCTCCTCTCCATTGCTTTTATCTTATTTCCCTATAGCTCCTAGTCTTGTTAAGAGACTAAAGAACATACTCTCCCTTCAACATTCCCCTATGGATTTGGTGGGGCTGGGGGGTGGTGCATCTCCAGTTTCCCTCTTTCTTTTACTTCTATTCTTTCCATTCATGGCCATATTTTATTAAAGGTCCATTTGTTCCCATCAAGATTGGGCTCAGATTTATAGGATATGTTTTGGGTTGCAATTGCAGCTCTTTTGCATTTTGGAACAACTTACTACATTCCCTCCTTTGAATCTCATGGCTGAAGAGCAACCCTGAAGGATTTCAGTGACAATGTATCTCAGGGCTACCAAGAATTCTTAAATGAATATTAGGGAGCAGCTCCCCCATAGTTGAACAGCTCTTGTTTCAATTACTGGTCAGTGAAGATAGAGAATTGTGAAAAGCCCCCAAATCTGTCTTGTCACTGGTTTTTCTTTGTTTCTTGTTGATACTCCCTTATGGATAAAAAATGAATACACCTTCATTAACAAGGGGTTTTTCTGTGCTGTTGATTCATCAAATCCACAAATATTTGTTGAGTGTGTGCTCTGTGCAGAGTGCTGAGGTGGGGTTGAAGAGAGGTATCTTAAGTATCTCAGGTTGGCTTTATCTTATGATTTTTGTTGTTTTATTGTTCTGTCCTTTTTCAGTCATATGCAACTCTTTGTGACACCATTTGAGTTTTTTTTTTTGCATAACTATTGGAGTAGTTTGCCATTTCCTCCTCCAGCTCATTTTACAGATGAAGAAATTGAGGCAAGCAGGGTTAAGTGACTTGCCCAGGGTCGCACAGCTAGTAAATATCTAAGTTCCAGTCTCATCTCTGACACATAAAAGGTATATGACTACATTAGTCAGTCACTTAACCTTCCAGATGACTCCCAGGGACTTCAAGGTTCTGTACTGGAAAGCTGTCTGTCTATTTCTGGAGGGAGTTCCCATACTGTATCCCCCAACACCTGGTATCTTTTTCTCACTTAAGCCTATCTAAAGAAAAACACTTTTGACAACAACATCCCTTCTGTTCTAAAGTTCTAAGCTTGACTTCTTTTCTTTTAACTCTAATATTTTTGTGATGCAAAGAATTCCCTGATGAGAAATCATTTCACCAGTGCAGATGTGAACTTGCACTTCAGCTTAGTCTTAGAGTTAACTGAAGGGGGGATGGGAAAGGAATAAGTATTTGTATAGTTCCTACTATGTGCCAGGCATTGTGTGAAGCACTTTTTTCCCCTTTTACAAATATTACCTCATTTGATCCTCAAAATAACCTTAGGAGGTAGATCCTAGGTTCTATTATTACCCCCATTTTATGGTTGAGGAAACTAAGACAAACAGAGGTTAAGTGACTTGGCCAGGGTCACACAGTAGGTGTCAGATTTGAAATCAAGTTTTTCTGATTCAAAGCTAGTAACAAGACAATAGCGCATTGACTCTAAAGAAGATGAACTCAAATTTCACGTACTCAAAGACCAGCGTAGGTGACAAATGGAATTTTTGGTTCCCATGTTCCTTCTGCTTTCTGCATCTCCCAAACAACCTCTTACAAGGCTCCCATTTACATGCAGCATACCTGTTTCACTCCCAATCAAAGGCTGGTTTGCGAAATGATTGACAAACTCCTTCAAACTTGAGAACTCATTAAAGCCAAACTTGAATGAATAGCCTGTGTTTTCTACATGGAAGTGTTTGACAGACTCTTTGGCTCTGAAAGGGAAAAAACATTTATTATCCATATGTATCTATTTGTTATTTATGTGAAATTCATCATTTTTAAAAAGAACTACATAATCCTGATATGATTCCAGTCATTACTGTCCAAGAACTAAGACATTTGATGCAGTGGTTGAATTTTCTCAGGGTGAGGCCCATTCTCCAGAGGATCAGACAAATTCTACTTTTCAAAGTACATGCAAAACCTGATTTCCCTCTTAGATGGAATGCAGGAGAGCAATCTCCCTTGTGTGTTCATTGCCCAACTTCTCCAAAGGGCCCTTACACATTCAGTTCTAAAAAAGGTGTAGGGTAAGACAGAAAAGGAATAGGGCATACCTAGAAAACACACCCACCCACCCACACACACACACACGCGCGCGCACGCACGCGCACGCACACACACCCCTATATGATAAGTCTCCTATATGAGTGTCTGTCTGTATTGACGTATTACAGTGTTTATGCATTGAGAACCTTAATGGTGACCTGTATATTCATTCAGATTGTAAGCTCCTTAAGGGCAAGAATTGCCTTTTGCCTCTTTTTGTATCCCCCATGCTTAGCACAGTGTCTGGCACATAATAGCTGCTTCATAAATGTTTGTTGATTGATTGATTGCGAGAGGCAGAGTGATTTGATGCAAAGGGCACTGGACTTGGAGAATGGAGATGTGGTCCAGGTGCTAGCTCTGACACATGCAGGTTGTGTGTGCGTGGGCAGTACTCTGAACCTCTCAGTTTCTTTATCCATGAAATAAGAATAATAATACTTAGAATGCCTTCCTTAAAGAGTTGTTATGAGGGAAGTTCTTTGGAAACCTTAAAGCCAGTAAATTATTATTTTAAAAAATGTTGACCGTGTTCAAATTTATTCCCATATCAACTTATTTCTAGTGGTGGCTTGAAAGATTTTAAAACTGGATTCCGAACAGTCTCCTATTTGAATTCTATGAAGAGGTAAGATAGTGATGTAGCAACTTCTCACTCCTTGGCCCTCAGGGAGCTGAATAGGCTTATACATTAAAGGCACCAGCTAGTCCAAATATCTCGTTTTACAGGTGAAGAAACTGAAGCCAAGGGTAATTGGGTAATTGGCTCACTCAAGGTTATGAAGGAGGTGACAGAGGCTTGAATCCTGGTCCCCTACCTCTAGAGACAGTGCTTGCTCTACTGTACCATACTGCCTTCAAAACGAAGACCATTTTTCTAGGCCTCATCATCAAAGACAATAAAACACTTCCACCCTAATGCAGCTCCTGCCATGTTTGGTTAAAATATTTATACTACACATAAAATAAAGCAAATGCTGACATCATCATGTACTATCATTCAGATTAAATATGCATCCTCATATCCCATTGACATCCTAATAAATAAATCTTTGAGTGGAAAAAATTCTGTGCTACTTAATTCCCTACGAAGTATTGGACAGACATAATCCTTCAAAAATACAGTGTTTGTCATTGGTATAATTCTAATTGTGAGTGAGCAAGGATGGTTTGGCTTATTTACTATTCAGGTTTAGGAGATCTTTGACCAGACTCTCCAAAAACAGCAATGCAGATTTGAGATCCAGTGGCATAAATGCGGGGGTAAAAGAGATCTAAGTGTAAGGTGGGGGAGGGTGTCAGTTGAATCCATTATTCCATCCTCCTCAAAGTGACTACATTAACCAGGTAAGAAGATACTTAGCAAATCAATCAATAGAGGGAATTAGATTAGGTTTGAGAAGTTTTTGATCAATTTGGAAGGAAGGGAAAGCCATTAGAGGAAAGAATTGCTGCTGCTTGCTGTTTGTCCTTCCTTCTCAGAGAGGACCATGACATCAGGAGGATGATGCCACTATATGCAAGTGAATTGCAAAGTCACCAGCCTTACTTTCTCCTCCAGAGCCATCTAGGTCCAGTGGCCGAATATGGATCAGGACAACTGGAGATGGCCCAGGGGTCACTGGCCTTTCCAAAACTAAGGTCTTAAGGAAGTAACAATACAAAGAAGGTGTGTTGGGCTGGGCTGAAAAGTCTCAGTCATACCCTATGGTTCTTATACAAAGGACCCTAGTTTTCCAATGAAAGAGAGAATAGTTCTAGCCAAATTCCTGGGAGAGCATCACTTTAGGGGTAGGAAAGAAGAGTCTTTGACTCTCCCACCTTGACCAGAAGATGACCTCCTGGACTTCAAAAAGTCAGAGGACTCAGAATTCTCATTAGTGTTCTAACACCATCTGTAGAAGAGCTGATGGGAGTATATACATCAGGAGCTGAGGATCAGCTAGACACACTAAGTAAAGGCAGCTTCAGGACTCTACAAAGTGTTCAGTAGAAAGACATACCATACCTAAAAGAACTTCATGGAGGGGTCAGGTTATGAAGGTGAGAAAAGAACTTCTAGTGGAAGGACTTCTGTAAGCAACGACTTACTCCTTTTGCTTCATGTTCTCTAAGCTTGAGCCCACTTTTTCCTGGATTCTGCATATAGTTGTTGTGAGTGGGTCCCAGGTTTGGAGGGGAGTTATTGTATTATTTTAGTAAATATCTTTTTTTTTCTAAAAGCTGTTTAAGTCTGGGTAATTAATTTATGTAAGAGGATAATCAATAAGGGGCATAGACTGATGGGGGCTCATGAGTCTTTACTGCTAGAAAATTATCCTCTGCCCTAGAATCCTGAGGGAAAAAGTAATAGTTGAGCTCTGGTTGGGTCTGTAAAAGAGGGTGCTGGGAGAATGAGACCAGAGTTTGAGTTACATCAATGTAAGTGCCAAGTGCTGTTGTGTTGTTCTCATTGATTGGGTAACATACCTCACTGAAAGAGAGTATAGACCGGCCTTCTCATTACTATCCCTTAAGAGGTAACTTCCATCACTTCCATTTGAGAGAAGAAGTGCTTCTGCTGCATGGCGAGTGAGATTGCCATGATACCATCTAAATGGAAAAAAAAATCAAGATTACATTCAAAGAAGAAGATGTAGAAATCTCTTGTTTGCTGAATTTGTGACCACAAATGAGTTCAATAATTTCCCTTCCAGTATGGGGTATTTAGAGACAAATATGTTAAATTGCTATGAGGAGAGGGTAAAACTCACTCACTGAGCCAAAAACTAGAATGAACCAACACTTCAGGGAGCCTGTGACATACCTCTTGTTTTCTGGCCGCCAGAAATAGGAACTAAAGTTTTTAAAAGTCAGAAATGCTGGTTTGGAATGGCAACAAATTTCCCATTTGATTCCATGCTCCATGAATGAGCTACGAACTAGATACTTCAGAAGCAAGTGGACATCCCTGACAGTGACAGGACATCGATTGGAATAAGATCAGCTACAGAAGCTTCAGTCTGCATTGGGGGTGGGGATGGGGTCTCTTAAGTCCATGTGCTGTGCTGTGAGGAGCTGAGACCCAGATCCATAGCTCCTGGGTCTCTTATCTAATGACTGGCCATGGTGGATTCCATGAACAAGGCACTGGCTGGGGGCTGTGCTATATTTCTTATACAAAGATTCCTTGAAAGAGATCTGGCTTTATTTGGGTGGGGAAGGGGAGGTGCTAAACAACATGAACTATGTCTTTCTTGGAATTCCTAGCTCTGGGCTTTCCCGATATGATTATTAGAAGAGACCTGTATCTAGCAAAATCTTTGAGAATGCAATCCCAACTAAGTCCCCCAAACCACCTGATGAAATCACAAAATATAAAGGGAAGGAAACAGAGACAATGTTTATTGATTGTGTGATTCATCTCTATTGAATTTCATTTTCTTAGACCCAGCCCAAATACTCTAGTCTGTTAAGAACCATTTGGATCCTGATGCTGTCCTCCAGAATGTAAGCTATCCTTCCCAGCTTGCTGTCATATGAGAACTTGAAGATCATACCATCTGTGCCCTTAACCAAATCATTAATAAAAATGTTAAACAGCAGAGGGGTTAACACAGATCCCCGAGGTACTCCACTGAAGACCTGGCATGTTGATATTGCGCCATTAATTACTTTGAGCCTGTTAATCCAATCAGTTCTGAATGTTTCTCCATCTTTTCCACTAGGAGATATTTTTATCAACAGCTTTGCTAAAATTGAGGAAAAACAATACCCACAGCATTGCCCTCAACTACTAGTTTAGTAATTCTGTCAAAAAAAGGAAAGGAGGTTAGTATGGTAACACCTGTACTTGATGAACTCATGCTAGCTCTTCAAAATCTCACTTCCCTACTTAGACCTTGGATGATACATCTAGAACATTTGTTCTAGAATTTTCCAAGACATTGGAGTCTAGCTCACTGGCTTTTAAGTTTGAAGATTTCTCTTTCTTTTTCCTTTTTTTTTTTAAATTGGGACATGGGAAGAAGAAGAGGAGAGGTAAAGACCTTCATTTGAAGATAAAATAAAAATTTTAATTTTGAAAAGGAGAAGAAAAGATTGAGATATTTGCCTTTTTCCAATCTATGGTACCTCTCCCCTTGTCCATGATATTTCAATATTTTTTTCAATTCAATTCAATAAACACTTTATTAAATATTTACATTGGGCAAGTCATAAGGAGCTTGCATTCTAATGGTGGGAGGGGCAAGAGAAGGGTCTGCATTATTTTTACCTTAAATAAGTTATGCAAATAGTAAAAGGCTAAACTTTGAGAACTTTTTCTAAGGATCACTTCTGATTGATTCGACATTTAAAAAAAACACTATACCCAACATCTCCCGCAGTATGATCTTTCAAATATTTCTGACAGTGGCTCAACTCTTTCAGAACCAGAGGTGGAGTTCATTTGGGCCAGGCCACCTGTGTTCACTAAAGGGAAGTAGGTGCTATCCTCCCCTCCAACTTTTTTGTTTGAATTCTTTACCTCCCCCCCCCCCCACCCCACCGCCTCCTCCCCACCACTACCCCTTATATACTAGGAAGTGGAGACTTGGGCTATTAGAATTTTCTGCATAAACATCTGATCTCTAATGGTGTAGCAGCAATCTTGTTAAAGGGCACAGTAGCCACTGACTCCCAGTGAAGATCCATCACTCTGAATTCTTTAGAAAATACTTAAGAAATGGATAGGATATGATTCTTATAAGTCCTTCAAGTTCATTACTATTTAGGGAAGCTGGAATCCAAATTTATTCCTTAGCATAAGGGAAAGGAGTACTCTTTGTACTAGTATTCAACTTCCTGCTTTTCCTAGTTGGTCTAATCATGGGGAAAAGAACAGTTTAGATCCTCAGATGCTGTGGCTTCTGAACCAATAGAACCTCACCCACAATCCATGTCTATCCCTCTTGTCTGGCTGGTCTTTCTCAGGACTCCTTTTCTGGATCAACATCTGCATTCTGCCCCCTATACCTGGGTGTGTCCCAGGGCTTGGTTGTGGACTGCCTTTTTTTTTTCTATTAAACATTCCCTCTCTCTCAGTGATCTCATTAGTTTCCTTGGGTTCCAGTTACCATCTTATGTAGATGAGTCTCAAATCCACATAACCAGCCTCATTGGGTCTGTGGAGTTCCAGGTCTTCATCGCTGTGCCAGTAAGGCAAAATGGGCTTAGTTTAACGGGTGTGCTTAAGGAGTTTGGCTTTTGTTTATGGTGAAAGTACTTTCACCTGTTAAACGCTAAGCCCCAGGCCCAAAGCCCTATCAGGTGTGAAACCCCTGTGGGCGTAGATTAAAGACTTAAAAGGGGCCAATTCGGGAACCAATGGGTCTCTGGACTCTGGTCT
>CM053623.1:295812704-295840830 GCA_028646595.1 Phalanger gymnotis | reverse complement strand
TGGTTCGCTAATTTGTTGCTCTGGGCCCTGAATAAATTTTTTGATGCCTTCTGCTTGGAGAATTCTGTATACCCAACGATTTCGAACCATTCTGATATTTATATGATCCTTTTTGAGATCATAAATTCGGCCTTCCTGCTACAATCGCCAGCTTCCTTTGGGATATCACCACATCAATGTCCCACACATATCTCAAACTCAACTCCTCCATGATGGGACTCATCTTTTCTCCAGACCCATCCTTCTTTCTAGCTTCTTTGTTACCCATACTTCCAGTCACTGAGGCTTTTAACCCATCCCCCCTCCCCAATTAATTTTACCCACATTAGTCAAATATAAGATGTATCAGAGATTCATTCAGGTAGGGAATGGACTAGATGATTTGGAAGGTCTCTTCTGATATTTTATATATTTCAGAGGAAACACTGGGTAAGGGTGGGAGAGGGAACAGAACTTGTCAGTGGAGTTATATTGTAGTTGTGAGAACCAAAACAAGTTTGAACCAACCCTACTAACATGAAGAATACTCTCCCTTTCCCTCTCTGCTCCTAGTGTTTTCCTGATCTCTGTTTTTCACCTAGCTTCTGCTTTCAGCAAGAGGAAAGAATCATTATTGCTTTATAATACCTTTAAGCTTAAGTATCAATCAAACAGGTAGAAAAAGAAACTTGGGCATGACAAGAAAAGAAACCCTGGGCTTAGACTACTTATATTTTAGTATCAGCAACATCCCAAGTGTCTCAAGAATGGAGGAGACCTAAGGGCCAAACCCATCTATTCATGTGAATGAGATTTTATCATAATTTTCTAATCCACAAAGAAAACGGATTTTATCTTCCCCATGAGGTTTTATTCTGTGGGCCATTGTGCAAAACTAGAAGCCTTCCTCACAGGAGTCATGTTTAACCTAGATGACTTTTAAAAAGAAAAGGTTTGAATGTTAGTGGAAGGAAGTTCCTTCATAGGTTTCAAAGTTATCTGTTTTCTAAAACTGTTTCCTGGTATTTATTTCTTTAGTACATTTCCTCTTTCAGGCAAAGACGTCATCACTCTATTTTTCATGTTGGTTTAAGGCTGTAACTTTTTAAAAAAAAGGAAGTGTCTTTGAAAGAAAGCATACCTGCTCATCAGCCTCAGCCTTTCATTAACTCAGCTCAGTTCCTAATCTCAGACCAGATCCTGAGATGAGCTCATGGCTGCTAAAAGTGCTCAAAGGCTCATGGGAGAAGTGGGCAATGGATCTGTCAGCTCCTTCAGGCTTTTCCAAAGTGAGAGTTCTATTTTTCTTCAGCCAATGAATCCTCAACAACCCTTTTATGTATTTCTTTTTAATCTATTGATCCTTTTAAGACAAAAATATCAGCATGACAAAGGCCTGAGACAGTTATTTGAACCTCACTTTTTGCAGCAATAGCTGATTCTGCAAAATTCTAATCCAACAAAATAATATGGATATTCCCCTGATTTTGTTGTTTCAGGATTTGACCCTATGTTGCTTGAAATATATCTAGGAGTCCCTTTATTTGTTAATAATAATAATAATAATAATAATGATAATAGAAAACAAAAGAAACAAAAAACCCAAGTCTCTCTTTAGATTCTTAAGTTAGATAGAAGGTAAACTGTAATTTGGTACAGGATCGATATTCCACAGACATTCTACAGATATGAGTTGGCCACATTGTTTGAATGCCAAATGTATATTTGCCTAAAGACTGTTTTACAGAGAATTCATGCAAGGCAGGTGCTAACATGGTGGTCAGAAGAAGCAATACAGGGATGCTTTCAAAGTCTCTGAAGAACTTTGGAATCAACTATAAGACATGGGAAATTCTAACAAAGCACCATCCCTCATCAAAGAAGGCACTGTACTCTATGAGCAAAACAGAATTGCAGTAGCTCAAAAGAAACATGGGATGTCTCCACTGCAAATGTTCATATGGACTATTTGTGCCTGACCTGTGGTAGAACCTACTGGCCCCTATAGGTCTGATCAGCCACAGATGAACACTGTGCCTTGACTCCAACATACTGATGCCATTTTGGTCCTCTTTGAGAACAAAGGACAACAACCAACCTAGCTCCAGCAACTGGACCTGTGATGTCATTGGTATAGGGATCCCCCAATGGTGAACTTCCTCTACCAATTCAGGTAGATACTTGCTTTGCTATTTAAATTTTTTTGTTGTTATTTTTTCAGCTGTGTCCAACTCTATGACCCCATTTGGGGTTTTCTTGGCAGAGAAACTGGAGTGGTTTGGCATTTTCTTCTCCAGCTCATTTTTACAGATGAGGAAACTGAGGCAAAAGGGTTAAATGACTTGCCTAGGGTCACACAGCTAGTAAGTGTCTGAGGCCAGATTTGAACTCAAGAAGATGAATCTTCCTAACTTCAGGCCTGGCACTCTATCTGCTGCCACCTAGATGCCCTTTAAAAAATCTATAGATTATAGATTTTTATTTATATATTACTTGTATATTTGTATCTCTATATCTGTGTATATACATATATGTATATAATATTCATATACATAGATATGTGAATTTGCATGCCAAATTTGCTCCATGGCCATGCTAATCTGCTCTGTTTTTCCAATTTTAGTCAATGTGCTACTAAAGGGACCACTCTGCCATTTTTTGTAGCCCATACAGTCTTAGAAAGTTGCCTGGTGGACACTGTGAGATTACATAACTTGCCCAGGGTCACACACAAAGTTTGTATGAGAAATGGAACTTCATCCCCAGTGTTTCTGGCTCCGAGGCTTGGTGTTTATCTGCTAGGTGATGCTGCCTCTCATTTAATAATAAAGATAAAGCATCACAGAAATCCTCTTATTTAAAAAATGCTAATAGATACATAATCTTTATAAGAAAAACCTAACCCCTAAATATCTGCCCCTCTGAAGCCCGAGTTTCTATGTAAACCCTCATTTTTTTTAATGATAAACTCTTGTCTTACCCTATCACATACTGTTAGGTATATTTTATGTCAATAGTCTATCTAACCAGACTAGAATGGGAACATTACAAGAGTAGAGACCATGTGTTAAATAATTTTCAACCTTCAACTTAGGCCATCACCCAGCACAATGCTATTTTTGCACATGGTAATCTCAATAAATGTTCATTGATAATGATTAAAAACTTTCAATCATTGTCTGTTCCCTACAGGATGCAATCCAAACTGCGGTCTCCTAGTCAAGGTGCTTCACAATATGATTTCTCTTTAAGGAAATCTCTGGTGTGGATTCTACTACTGATACACACTGTATTTCTTCTCTAATTTAGTGGATGGCCTTCCAGAACTGCTGGAGGAACTTCTATCACCCTATAGTCCTGGAAGGGAATCTGAGAGCCTGTCAATGCTGGACTTGGAAAATAGTCAATACAGCTTGTACTCGTGAGGAGATTTGAAACTTTTCCAGCTTACTAGGACCTGAGTTGTCAGACCTTGAAGGCTGACAGCCTTCAAGAACCCCCATATCATGACAAAGGAGAGAAGAATCTACTTCTTAATAGTAATTCTTTTAAGGATGATTTCAGATCCTTCTCAACTATGAAATTCTGGAATTTCCTTTTGAGCTTGATTCTAGTTAAGGGAGGAGGTAAAAATTTAGTACTTATTGCCTGAGATAGGGTAGGGATTGTCCTGTGATTTCATTCACTTGGGAAACTCCTCAGTGAGGAAACTAACTCTCTCTCTCTCTCTCTCTCTCTCTCTCTCTCTCTCTCTCTCTCTCTCTCTCTCTCTCTCTCTCCCCCTCTCCCTCTCCTTCTCCCTCTCCCTCTCCTTCTCCCTCTCCCTCTCCCTCTCCCTCTCCCTCTCCCTCTCCCTCCCTCCCTCCCTCCCTCCTAATACAGGCACCTGCTCAGCAATGTCTGGTCTTAGAGTGTTGTCAGGGCACTGTGTGGTTAGGTATCACACAGTCAGTAGGTGTCAGAAGTAGGACTTGGTTAAGAGCCTGGCTTTCCATATGCTAGCATATGGCCTCTATTGACTGATGGAATAGTAGTTAACAAAAGAATATTTTCCCTTACTTTTAATGCCAGAATCACACTACCTCCAGTTGGAAGGAAGCTCAGCAACAATCTAGTTCAAACTATACTCCTCAAATAAGAATTGTTGCTACAACACTGACACGTGGTCATCCAGCCTTGAAGACCAATGAAGTGTAACCTACTACGTCCTAGGACAACCCAATAGCTCTGGTTATTAAGAAGTTTTTCTTGATGTCAGCCTAGATTTGTCCCTTTCTATTGCTACTTGTCCTATTTTTTAGAGCCAAACAGAATCTAATCTCTTTTCCACATGATTGTCCTTCAAATATTAGAAGACAGTTATCATATTCCCATTGAATCTTTTCTAGAGTAAACATTCTCAGTTCTTAGGATGAGAGAATCACAGAATTTTTTAGGGTTTTTTAGACCTTACTGACCATCTAGTCTAATCCATAACCAAAAAAAAATTGTCCCTTGTACAACATGCCTGGCAAGTGGTCATTAGCCTCTGTTTGAAGTCCTCTGATGAGGAGGAACTCACTATTCCCCAGAGCACCCAATTCCATCTAATTATTAGGAAGTTTCTCATGACACAAAGCCTCTATTTGCCTATATTTCAATGTCCAACCATTATTCCTGCTTCTTAAAATGAAATAATAATTGCAAAGCACTTTGTGCAGGTCCTGGAATACAGTAAGCACTTGATAAATGGGGATTCCCTTTGCCCTTTCCCTTCTGCCCTTCCCCCAAGCCCCCAAACCAAGTTTAGTCCCTGGTGCACATGTCAGTCATTTAAATATTTAAAGATACCCTCTTTCCTTTTTCCCTTCCCCATTCCCTTCCCCTCTCACCTCCAGCCTTAACCTCTTTTCCAAGCAAGACATCCTTACTTCCTTCAGGCATTACTTAGATGGCATAGTCTATCATTTGGATGGTGAAAATATCCTGTTTTAAGGATGACTCCATATCCCACTCAACTATAAAATTCTGTAATTCTGGGACTATTGGACACTGGAATTTCTTTGTGAGCTTGGGGTTCCAGTAAAGGAAGAGACCAAATATATTAGTTACGTTGGTCTACTGCCTGAAACAGTAGGGGCTGAATCCCACTTACTACAGCCTAAGATGACATTAGGGGTTCTTGGGGGGGTGTGTGCTGCCATATCACACTGTTAAGTTTGCAGTGCACTATATCCCCCACCTTGTTTTATTGTGGTCATTCTGTCCTTTCCAGTCCAAAAGTCATTCTCGTTGACTGAGAAAATCGAAGTGATAACAACTAATCAGCTCTGCCTTTACTCTGTGGTCATACACCATCCTATCACTTCAAGCCCTTCATCCAGTCTCATCTTTCTTCTAATATAGCTATCGAAAAGCTCTAACTCCTTGACATTGCTAGCTCTCCCCTCTGATTCTTCTTACAGCTCATCCTGAACTTTAGCCCTCCAGACATTATCTTTACAGGACTGGGCCATCCTTTTGCACCCATCTGTTCTCACTTTCATCTTCTGTATTTACCTTTTTAAAAACCAAGCTGGCTGGTGAATTCTCTATGCATTGACATTGGTCTTCTCAGACAACTCCTATTTTTCTTCTCAGCAGAATTGTTTTCCTCTGTGCCCTCAGAATTTAATTCTTGAGAATTCCCCATCCATCCTGAGCTGATTTGCTCTATAGAATTTTAGTTCATCGGCAGCTACTCTACTTTAAACTCTTTGAAAACGACTTTCTCCAAATCTAGGATGCACATCAGACTGTCTGGATTTCTTGTCGCTTTATTACAAACTCTTAGAGGGAGTGGTCACTTCCCCTCCAAGGTTCCTATCATTTCTCACCCCAGCAACGAGTTCCTCCTTGCTGGTGAGAATCAAACATAGAGCACAATTTCCTTTTATTGCTTGTTTTACCTTTTGAAGGAACAAATTATTATTAAGTCAAGTCAAGAAGTTTATCAGCAGCTCCTCCAGAAAGAGGGAGGGAGGGAGGGAGAGAGAGAGAGAGAGAGAGAGAGAGAGAGAGAGAGAGAGAGAGAGAGAGAGAGAGAGAGAGAGAGAGAGAAACACAGAGATGAAAGAGACAGAGACAGGAACAGATTGAGAATCAGAGACAGAGAATAAGAGATAGAGGCAGACAACTCTTGCAGATATCCAGATAACTGAAATCCCTCACCACTACTGAATTATTCCTCCATACTAGTCTTGTTATTTGAGTCTGAAATTCTTCATCTGTTGCCTCTATTTTGATCAGATGGTCTGTAATATACTCCAATGACAAAACTGCTTCTGTTTCTCGTTCTGTTGATCTTGACCCAAATGCTATTTACCGTGCTTCTCCCTTCTAGTTCCTGAATCTCTTCACATGAGAATAACTTCTTAAAACAGCCTGCCATCCCACTCCCACCTCTTTTATCTGTCTTGTTTCTTTTACATAAGGCATACCCATAAGAACCCAGTAATAGATTTTTTATCTCACCATATCTCTAAGACAGCTATGAGGTCAAAACTGTTTCTTTGCATGAGGATTGCTAGTTCATTCTATATTATTGCCTAAGCATTGGGCGTTTGTGTGTAAACAGTTGAGTCCATGGCTTTTGCCACTGGCTTCTCTTTTGGATTTAGTTTCCTATGAATTTGAGGATGTCCCTATTACTACTCTTTTTCTTCAAATCATCCTTTTGTGGCACAGTCTCAAAGTCCTTGAATGTTATGGTTGCCCTCCTCTGGACACTTGCCAATTTATCAATGTCCTCCCTAAACTCTACTTCCCAGAACTAAACTGGTTCCCCAGATGTTGTCTGACCAGGGCAGAATACAGTAGGGCGCTATCAACCCCCTAATCCTAGGCACCTTGCCCCTCTTAATGTGGCTCAAGATTTCAATAGCTTTTTTGACTGCCATATCATATTGGTCAATTATCATACTGAGTTTGCAGCCCACTAAAAACCCAAGATCTTTTTCTGAGAAAGTGCTCTTTAATCGTGTCTTCCTCATCTTGTATTCAGAAAAGTGATTTCTTAAATCTAAGACTTTAGAATTAGATAAGACTTTAGCTTTAGATAAGATTTTAGATTTTTTTCTTATTAAATTTTATCTTATTAGACTCAGGTCAACATTTTGGGGGGGGGGTGGAATCCTGACTCTTGCCACCCTTTTTGTCCACTATTTCTCTATGTGTTATCTACAAGTTTGATAAGCATGTCCTTTACACTTTTATCTAAATCATTGACAAAAAGTGGATCAGCACAGGAAGGCATTCCACTGGAGTTCTCTTTCCAAGATGGCGTCAAACCAATATATTTCAAGTCAACCAGTTCAGCATTGTTTTAATTACACTGCCTTCTAGCTCACGCCTATTGTCCACACAAGAATAACATAAAATATTTGGTCTAATGCTTTGCTAAAATTGAAGCAAAATATATCTACTGAATTTCCCTATCTACCAGTTTAGTAAGCCAGTTTGGTTAGTTTGGTATGGCCCTAATGCTTCTATGTAATTACCACTTTTAGATGGTCTATAACTATCTCTTTAATAATGAAATCTAGAATTTTTTTCAGGAATTCAAGCCAAGCTCACTGATTCTAATCTCTTCTCTCTTTTGAAAACTGGAATGACATTTGCCCTTCTTCAATTCTGTGGCACTACCTCCGTTGTCCACAATCTTTAAAATTTGCTGCTAGTGACTCCTCCATCACATTTGCCAATACTTTCAAGATCTGAGGCTCTAAGTTACTTGAATTCTCCAAGGGCAGGTGGGGCTCTCATACTGTGTCCTTACTAATTTTGTAACCATGCTACCTAATAGCCATTTTTATTATGTCTTTTCCAGTCTAAACATCATTCTTTTTGACAGAGAAAACTCAAGTAGAAAAAGAATCAAACAACCATGGTTTCTCTGTATTGTCAGTTATCTTTGTCCCATCTACCCCAAACAAGGATTCTGTCCCTTTTTTGATATTCCTTTCTCCCATTTCATAAATATCTCCCCCAAGACCCCAATTTTTGTTTTGCTTAGCTTTCCTTACCAGTCTTAGCTCTTAGCACTTCTGATACTATTCTTAAAGGACTATGGCACATTTTTATCTTCCTCCAGCTCTGCCTTCTTGAGGCATTTAGGTGGTATAGTGGGTAGAGTGCCATGGAGAGTCAGGAAGACTTGAGTTCAAATCCAGCCTTAAAGGAAATCAGGTCAAAAGATATAGCAGTCTCAAGAATGCAGTTCTGAAGGCATAAAGGAAAATAATTCCACTGAGAAGGAAAAACCAATTTCTATAGAGACTGATGCTGTAGCACAGAGAACTCATCGGCCAACTTAGATTTTTTAAAAATATATGTACAGAAGATTGAGGGTCAAGACAGGTAATCAAAGATGAATTCAGTTGACCTCATCAAACCTCATTGGGAGGTCGCACTGTTTTTGTTCTGCAGTTTAAGAAGGAAATTGATAACCTGGGGAGTGTTCAGAGGAGTGCAACCAGGATGGATGGTGAGACCATGTCACGTGGGGATCTGTTGAAAGAACTGGAGATGTTTAGCTTGGACAAGAGAAGACTCAGGAGGAACATGAGAGATGTCCTAAAGTATCTGAAAGATAGTAATGAGAAGGAATGATTAAATTTGCTTTTTTTTGTTTCCTTAGACTTCTTTATCTCAGAAGGCAGAAGTAGAAGGTAGGTCCTGCAAGGAGGCAAATTTGGGCTCAATGCCAGAAAAATAACAAAACAACAACAAAGCTTCTCAACAATTGGTACTGTCCAAAAGTGAAATGGATCACCTTGAGAGGTGATGGGTTCCCCCTTCTTTATAACTCAAATTTTGGGAAAACAGGATTAATATCACCTTTCCAACCAGTTCTGGAGCCATCTGATTGTATTGTTGTCCAATCCCACGCCTCTCTACCTTCTTCACAGGAATCCTATGAGGTACTTTTTCAAAACCTCTGCTAAAATCTACACCAAACAGATGTTGGAGGACCATTTGCCAGGGATGTTACAGTAGACAGCCTTTTTGTGTTAGAGTCAGGGGTCAGCAAACTACTCATCTCAACACCTGTTTTTATAGGCCTTTGAGCTAAGAATGGTTACTACATTTAAAAATAAGCTTTAATTGTACTTAAAATGTAACAACTATTCTTAACTAGCAGATATCCAAAAAACAGGTAGAAAAAAGACCATAGTGTCCTGCACCCTATCCTGCCAGGTGATCTTCAGAATCTTCCTAAGAAAATTCAAATGGAAGCCATTCAGTTTCCTGGCATTGCGCTGGCAGACTTTCACAGGCATTCAACAATGAGGTCAGCACAATGGCTCTGTGGTAGTCAGTCTAAAACCTTTTCTCTCCCACACTTTGCTTCATAGCCTCCCAAACACTGAGTTAGCTCTGGCAATGTGTGCAATGACCTCATCATCTATGTGCACACCCCTGGAAAGTATACTGCCAAGGTAAGTGAACTTATTCACAGCATTCAAAATCTCTCCATTTGCTGTAACTGATGATTCCGCATATGGGTGATACGGTGCTGGCTATTGGTTCCCTACCTGTGTTTCTTGGTGCTAATTGTTAGGCCAAATTAGCACAAAGCAGCAGAGAATTGATCCATACTTGGCTGCACCTCAGCTTCAGAAGCTGCATAGACTGCACAATCATTAGCAAACAAAAAAATCTTCATCCACTTTAGTCTTGGCTTGTAGCCTTTTCAAGCTAAATAGTTTTACCGTCAGTGTGGTAGCTGACTCTGATACCATTTTTGTCCTCATTGAAGACTTCTGACAACATTGCTGAAACCATCACACTAAAAAGCATGGGAGCAGGAACATAGCCTTGCTTCATTCCATCGGCGACTGGGAAAGTATGGAGCCATTGTCCATTATCCAGAAGATTCTGAAGATCACCTGGCAAGATAAGGCATCAGACTCTGAGGTCCTTTCTTGAACTAAACTGCCAAACATAAAACTCTACTACAGAGAGCATAGCTCTAATGGGCTGGCCACATTGTTTGAATGCCAAATGTATGTTTGCCTCACAGACCATGTTTAGGAGAACTAACACCGGGAAGGTGTTCACATGGGGGTCAGAAGAAGCAATACAAGGACACTCTCGAGGTTTCTTTGAAGAACTTTGGAATCAATTGTATGACATGGGGAGACACTGGTAAAGGACCACCCAGCATGGCATGCCTGCATCAAGGAAGGTGCTGTGCTCTATGAGCAAAACAGAATTCCAGTAACTCAAGAGAAATAGGAGATGTGCAAATTTAGAGCCATCTCCAATGCAAATGTTCACATGGACTATTTGTGCCTGACCTGTGGTAGAGCATTCCAAGCTCAAACTGGTTTGATCAGCCATAGTCAGACACACTGTACCCTGACCCCAACATAGTGATGTCATTTTGATCCTCTTCGAGAACCAACCAACCAACCATCCAACCAACCAACAAAAATAAATGTAGCTTTCAGACTCCTGTAAAAGGATGACTGCTGATCCTTCCAGCTCTTAAGTTCCTTGAGTCTGCTATTCATCCTACAATACCTCTTCTACTTTATCTTAGTTTAATTCATTTTTTTTAAAGACTAGGTTTCCCCATCTCACCCAGGCTAGAAGTACAGAAGCTACTCATGGACAGATTCCACTCTAATTGGCATGAGAGCTTTGATCTTCTCCATTTCTGCCCTTGTCCAGTTCACCCCTCCTTAATGAACCTGGCAGTCCCTCACTCCTAGAGGCTCACTGTATTGATGCCAAACTTAATGCAGACATTTCATTAGCCTATAAGATTCATTGCAAGTCAACCTATTCCCTAGTCATAGTCCTCCTCCTCATCTTCCCTTAGTGCATGGGATTACAGGTATGAGTCATCATGCATGGCACCTCGTACTTAGGATATGAGTCTTAGAGTGAAGGGCACTAAAAGAGTTTTTGGATACAATTGCTAAGCCATTATTGGTGATCTCAAAAAAGCTGTGTAGGACCCAAGAGGGGATACAAGACTGAGTATGAAAATTAACAGAAGTAAATGCTGAGTCCCATCCTTCCTTCCTTTCCTGGAACTTCAGGGTCTACTGTGTGAAAAGCACTGTGATGGTGGGCTAACTCACACACTAGTGCCACTTGGGGCTGACCTAACTAGGCTCTATGTTTACAGCCTCCCCTCCTAGCCCTCCAATAAATTTTAATTAATAGTAACAATAATAATAGCTAGCAATTTCTGTAGCATGTGAGGTTTATTAAATGTTATCTCATTTGAGAAATCTGATATTCATTTTATATCATAGAACTCCTTTACAATTCAAGTGTAGAGGAGATAGTATTGAAATTGACCTTAAATGCAAATAGAGCATGTATTTTATGTGCAGAAACTTGAACTCATTGTTAGGAGAGATAACAAAGTTTAGCTAACGACTAGCAGTGGGGCACTGTGGGAAATGTACTGAGTCTGGACTGGAACTGTGGACTTAGAGTCCAGGCACCTGAGTTCATGTTCTACCACAAGCTAGCTGTGTAACCTTGGGTAAGTGAAGAAGAGACCTGACAATCCAAAGTGTTACGTATCATACCAGGATGGGGGAAAAGTCTTGCCTGTAGGGAAAAAGGAAGCTTTAGAGTTGAGCTTTAAAGGATATGTCAGAGTTCAGCTGGTGTTGGGAATGAGGACAAAGTCAGTGTTATTCTGCATGTGAGGAATAATGTAAGCAAAGTCATGGAAAGCCCGGGGGGTGGACAGAGAATGATGGTTGGTGAGAGTGTAGATTATACAGAGGGAAGGCTGGGAAGAGGGGGAAGTTTCAAATTGTGGGAGCCTCTAAAAGGCTAAGCTAAGGAGTTTCAGTTTGTTTGACATGCAATAGAGAACCTTCACAAACACCTCATCTGATAAGAAGGGAGAGTTTGATAAAGGTTTGTTTCGGAGTTTTTTAGAGCAGGTTCGTGGTGCAGTGGATAGAGCACCAAGCCTGGAGTCAGGATGACTCATCTTCCTGAGTTCAAATCTGGCCTCAGACACTTATTAGCTGTGTGTCCTTGGACAAGTCACTTAACCCTGTTTGCCTCAGGTTCCTCATCTGTAAAATGAGCTGCAGAAGGAAATGGAAAACCACTCTAGTATTTTTGCCAAGAAAACCCCAAATAAGGTCACAAAGAGTTGGATACAATTGAAATGACTGAACAGCAACAAATAATAAAGGTTTAAGTGCCTTGAGAAACAGGACTGTACCATTTTTCTTTGCGGCTTATGTAATATGTAGCACAATGCTGGTCACATAATACTCAACAAAACACCTGTTGATTGATGGCTTTGTACTGGGTGTTATAACTTTTATCCATTCTTTCTGCTGTTTGAGTAAACTGGAGACAATAAAGAGAGGTCATTGGAAGGAATGTAGGACAATGATAGGGCTGGAAGAGAGAGTCAAAGGAAAAAGAAAGAAACACCTGATGACTGGAAGTTCCACTCTCAACTTGTATGGCGAGTGGCTCCAAAAAAATGGGCAACACTCAAGAATGATTTTCAATCTCCCTGAGAAACTAGCCGATCAGATGTCGGTGCTAGGGAACTGGGTGTGTGGTATAGATTGCCAAGTTGGAAAGATATTAAAAATGGCATCCTACTTCTTTGATTGGCAGATAGTACTAAGTAAGGTAAGACTTGGAGGTGGCTGGTTAGTTGGTTGTTGTCCTTTGTTCTCAAAGAGGACATCGCTATGTTGGAGTCAAGGTAAAGAGAGCAGTAAACTTCCAAGGGTAGCTAGGCAGTGATGAAGCAAAGGAAGGGAGGAAGTGGAAAGGGGAAAAATTTACCAGGTCCTAGTACCGGCAACAGTCAGGAAAACCACAACATGCTGTTCAGTCAGATCACTCCTTAAGGAGCTCAGGGAGCTAGATAAAGATCCACCTACTCATAATGATATTCAGTTTGGGGCAGCACTGTTCTACACTTGTAATGTCATTTTGTATTTAAGTGTAAAACAAAAAGAAAATTACCAACCCCCCCCCCCCCAAAAAAAAAGAGAAGGAAGGAAGGAAGATAACTTCTGTTTCAAAAACAGGTTTGTGGCTCTTCTTCAGGGCCATATATGCTTTGCAGTGAGCCAAGGATGGTTTTGTCTCTGCTAGTACAGCCATTCGAGGGAGCTGATGGAAATGTAGCTTTTCCCAAATGGACTTTCCATCATTTTTTATAGCAGAATGATATTCCACTTTCCTCCCTTTTCACAATTATGAGTACTATTTGAATAGTCCTGATGTGCCTCAGAGGCCTCTGGGTAATTAGTTGCTTGAGTGATCCAGCCCTGAGATTTTGGGGTAGTGGCACACAGATTCCCTTTCTCTGATTCCCTTTATGCCCACCAAATTTATTTTACCAAGTGCCTAAGTTATATAAAAGGTTGTGGCTGGCTGCCCCCTCCCATGCATTCAGAAAGAGGCCAGAGGAGTCTAAGGAGAAGCTACTGCAAGTTGATAGATTTTTCCGATCATTAGCAAGATAGTTTTCCTCCTCACTTCAGGGCTGGTGCTCTATCCGCTGTACCACATAGCTGCCCCGGCATATGTTTCTTAAGGTGGGGATCATGTTCTATACATTTCCGTATTCTGTCCTAGGCTTAGTAAGTTGCTCTGACCTTAGATGGTGTTGTTCAGTCATTTTAGTTGTTTCTGTCTCTTTGTGACCACATTTAGCATTTTCTTGGCAAAGATACTGGAGTGGTTT
This sequence comes from Phalanger gymnotis, assembly GCA_028646595.1. Lineage (NCBI taxonomy): Eukaryota > Metazoa > Chordata > Mammalia > Diprotodontia > Phalangeridae > Phalanger > Phalanger gymnotis. The sequence continues at coordinate 295,827,131 of CM053623.1, read as the reverse complement.
GTCATTTCCTCCTTTAGATCATTTTACAGATGGGGAAACTGAGGTAAACAGGGTGAAGTGACTTGCCCAGGGTCACACAGCTAGCAAGTGTCTGAGGCCAGATTTGACCTCAGGAAGATGAGTCTTCCTGACTCTAGGCCCAGCCCTCTATCCACTATGCCATCTACCTGCCCCTCTGACTTTAAAAGGTTCTCAATAAGTGCTAAATAAATTAATGACAGGAGGCATCTTGGTGACGACAATGCTTCTTTTCATTACTTTGTTAATGAAATGATTTATTCTGAATAAATGCTGAACAATAATATTGACTGATCAGAAATATTTTCCCACATTTGCATAACACTAGATGGGGTGGATTTCCACATCAGGCTGCCTGCCTGGAGGAGAAATGTGTATGTGGCTGAGGAGAAAGCTCACTGGAGAGATAGGATCAAAAGATTGATAGCTGAAGGGGATTCTAAAAATACTCCCACTCCAAGCAGGTGGTCCAATGATGATACAGTGTAATGAATGCCGAACCAGGGAAAACTTGGGTTTACATCTTGCTTCTGACATTTAGTACGTTGTGACTCATGGACACTCCTCCTCCCTCCTCCTCCTCCTTTTTATCTATCTATCTATCTATCTATCTATCTATCTATCTATCTATCTATCTATCTATCTATCTATCTATCTATCTATCTATCTATCTATCTATCCATCCATCTATCCATCCATCTATCCATCCATCCATCCACCCATCCATCTGTCTATCCATCTGTCTGTCTGTCTATCTATCTATCTATCTATCTATCTATCTATCTATCTATCTATCTATCTATCTATTAGGTCTTCTTATGTCACCTAGGCTGGGAGTACAGCAGCCACTTACATAGTGGGATGCTCATAAATGTTTAAAAAACCACTCTTCAAAAAAAATGTACATAACACACTTTTAAACTTAATATGCATTATTACCATTTTCTCTATCACTTTCTTAGGTCTAGACAATCAACAAAACAATACATCAGGTCCAGACTTGTAACATCTGCTAATTTCTGAGATGTGAATACTCACACTGAATATTAACAATGGACTTTGCCAGGAATTCCTTTGACCTGGCTCCAGGACAAACATTAACTGGCCTGTCACATTACTGATTGACAAGTAAACTTTAACCCGCTCCATTTCTGGAGACTCTTCCTTGGCATCCTAACCCTTTCATGGTATCATACAGAACTGCGTACATAGGGAAAATAAGGTTTCTCTAATGGTCATAGTTCTTTTCTAATAATTTCTTTATTAACCTGGGTCGGGGGAGGTGCTAGATTTCAAGGGGATCCTTGAACGTGTATTAGAAAAAAATTGCATCTTTATCTCAATATAATTTGTTTCCTTGGTAGTCCTGTGAATTTTAGTTTCTGCAAGGGGTCCATAGGCTTCCCCTGACTGTGCTAAAAGGTACAATGACATAAGAGAGATTAATGATTCCAGAGACTATCCCTTAAAGACTTAACCCTTTTAGCTCTGGAACTTCTACCTTTTCCCCTTCCCGGTCCAACCACCCCCAAAGTTTCAAATCATCCAATATAGAATAAACACAATGCCTCCAGTTTCGGTCAGTTTAGTCAGAACATTCTTTTGCCTCCTCTTCACCAGGGCTGTAGTATTTTTCAGTAGTAGAGAAAGGGCTTTTCCCCTTCCACACACCAGGTATGTATGTGGAAGGTATCCATGAGGGCTTTTGATCTGGACATTTAGTTACAGAGTCGAGCAGGAAGGGGACCAGTGCTGGAGAGTTCTGTACCATTTTTTTTTCTCCCTTTCTTCCCTCCAAAAAAAAAAAATCAGAGTAGAAGAAAAACTTCATTTTTACTATTTTGAAAAATGTTACATTGAGCCCGAACATGCTCATGTTACTTTTTCATCTAAAATTTGCGTGGTGATACACTCCCCTCAAGGTATCCCTTATTTTTTCCAGGAGAAGTTGAAGAAAAATTGATCCAAGTGCTTTATTTTCTTAGTAACTCACCCTTTATTCAGTGCCTACTTTCTTTAAAATTCTAGACTTGGAGCAACATAAAAATGAGATTTGATTTATGTCTCCCTAAGAGAATCTGACTATAATTTTATTATTTTACTTGGCAATATTCTAAAATACTTCTGATTGGAGGTAACCATTTGGCATCTCTGCAGTTACAGTTTTCGGAATTCTTGGGACTTTTGCAATTTCAACAAAAGCAGTTTTATTTTCTATCTACTCACCAGTTCCCTGCTGCTGAATTACTGAGGTGATGCTTGTAGTTTTTCTTCCTTGTTTTGTTTCCCTCATATCCTCTCCTTTTTCTAAGCCAACAACTAAACCAGAAAAATACCCTTCCAGTATGTTCCATCCAAAAAATCTCTCGCCTTTAATCTACCCTCTGAAATTGTGAGGCAAAGAAAAGCAGTTTTAGGTAAATGCTGCTTTTAGCCACTTATAATTGAAGATACATGATACATCAATTGAAACTTTGGGGGAATATATGTCATCAGAGCTCACTGTATATGTACGGACACATAGGTAGATAGATTAGAAAGATCAGAGAGAGAGGGAGACAGACAGACACAGAGATAGAGAGACAGACACAGAGACAAAGACAAAGACAGAGAGATAGAGACAGAGAGACAGAGACATAGAGAGACACAGTCACAGAGACACAGAAACAGAGAGACAGACACACACAGAGAGAATGGGGACACATCTGAGCTATTTAACATACCTCTTTTGATTTCTCTGGGCTGGCATGAAGAACAAAGGGGATATTTGCATAGCACTTACTGCAGTCTGGCACATAGTAATTGCTTAATAAATGCTTGTTAATTTAATCTTTTTTTTTAAATTGTCCTCTCAAACCCTTCCACGACTCTACCAAGCAAATTACATTTCATTGTTCCAATACAATCCTAGAAAACAGAATTATCAAAAGGCAGAATCTCGAGACCCTAGGTATCATCATTAGTCTTCAAAGAAGTTACCATGTCTTTTAGAGATGCATGCCAAAATAATGAGACAATATTCCAGGTTGTTTTATTTTAAGTTTCTTTTGCCTGGAATAGGCTTTATACAATTTTCACATTTCTCCTCAAAATACTACAATGTGTCATTTTGGGATTAGAACAATATCTCACACATAATCCTTCATCCAAAAGTTGTCACAAACCCAGAATGAGGTGTTGTACATTAGTGAATTTTTCAGATAATCCATTGAAGTTCAAAATTTTGCTGCCTTTAGATATTTTGGTACAAAAGCTTTCTAAAATGTATGCAGTGTGGTTTCTTAAAATAGCGAATGCTCAGCACATCCTATATGGCTCAGGGTCATCATGGTGAAATCCACTTCTTATTCTGAACTGTCCTTTACAGCCCGGTTTTACATCTGCTTTTGAATTGTGTCTCACCTTTCTGTCAACTGTCGACTATCATGTCTTACTACTGGCATGGCGCCTCTCTCAACTAGCTTTCTTTCCATTTTGCTTATTTGATTTACTGTGGGTTTAGCAATTAGGTAACCAGGCTTAGGTGGGAAAAGTATAGAGTAAAAGTCATTAGGTTTTGAGTGTTTGACAAGTGGCCTAAAGGTCTGACTTTAGCGTAGACGCTGTGTGACAGTTATTTTGGGGACCAGGAGATCTTTTTTCATCCACTTCTGGTTTGGGGCTGTGTTCCAGCAGGGTTGAGGTTCCTGGAAGTGTGTCCTTAAACTTGTAGTTGTAAAACACAAGTGGCCCAGAAATAGAATTCTCTGCTCTAAAATCCCACCTCTAAAAAACAGAGAGAGGAAGGATTGAGGTCTGTTACGGTAAAGCCTGTGAAAATATCCTAATAGCTGCATTTTCAGACAGCTTCAGCTCCTTTCCTCATCTTATATTCCATGATGCTACTAAGTGGAGACATCCATTATTTTTCCTCTCCTGATTGATTAAGTTCCAAGTCTAGATAAACAAGGACGATCCAGCAACTCTGAGTCAACGCCTCAAGCCACTCTGGGAAATCACCCTTTTGAAGGTATCATTCGCTGCCCTAAACAAGGGGTCACATTTTAAAACTTTTTTTTAAATCAAGACACGGCTGACTCCTCTAGCCTGTCAGAAGCACAATGTACTCAATTTTAAAGAAATTTACTGGTTTCTTCCCTTTTTAGCATTTGTAGGAATAAAAGACCTTGGCACATTATCACCATTCAACAAATGCAGACCAGGAGAATAAAAACAAAACAAAAACTAAACACATAAAGATTATTGCTGATACTTCCTCATTCTTGCTCTTAAAATTAAAAAAAAAACCAACAATGAACATGCTCAAACCCCAGTCCACTTATTTCTTATGGGATAAACTTTATTGCTGACCATATCAACAATACATCCCTCTTACTTCCAGGAGATCAGGAATCCCCTTGAATATCACATACTTGACTTTTAGCATGAGGTTTTTACACATACAAAGTCTATCTGTATTTCTGTACCCCCTGTTCCCCTGTGCATCTTATAGTATCATGCCGTCTTCTTGGGTTTTCCAACAGGAAAAAAAAATTGTTAAATGTTTTGTTTCAAAAGCTAGAATAAATGAAACTACCCATGAACTGGAAGATGCCTGGCCTCTTCCAAAGTGGAAAGACGAGGGCAGAGAGGAAGAGAATGGGGAATTGATTAAAGCAAGCAGGAAGGTCTGAGTGAAGTCCAACAGTGCTTACTGAAAGCCCTCTGGGACGCGACTCAGCCCCTTACCCCAAGTGCTGGAGATGCTCAGCTTCTCCCTCGGAGGAGTTCGGACGGCTCATATTTCTTTCTCTAGCTTCGACTCTGCCCATTCGATTTGCCTCTCCACTACCAGGTGGGTGGGTTAGAGATGAAGGGAGCGAGCAAGACAAGATCTCCCTGCTGCTCACTTGGTCATTTGCCACCAGAAGAAAAGCAGCCCGGCCGGCAGTGCGCGCTCCTGCTGTGGGTGTGAGCCTCAACAAGTGAGGAAGTGAAACTCCCAGCAGCGCTGAGCTGCCATCCACCCAGCCCAGCCAGACCCTGAGGCAAGAGGGAGGCGAGGACAGTCAGGGAAGAAGTATGCATAGACTACCAGGCAGCAGCTCCAAGCGCACCTGGGACCTCAGGTCCTTTGTGCCCAAGGGACTCAGTGAAGGTAGAGGCCCCCAGACAAGTCTCAGGCTTGAACCATCAAGACTTCCGAGGGGAACAAGCTGCAACTCCACCTGCAGGTTATAATTCTCATGCAGTGGGGAGAGGACCCCTCCTCCCCCGTGACTCACATAGAACTATTACTATTCTATTTATGAATGATTAGGCGATAATTACAATTTCAGAGAGAGTTGGGAAAGTGGGAAAGAGTAGTTTGTGGCTCTTCTGTCCTCCCTAGTCTAAGTTTTGGAATTCCCAGAAAAAGGAGACCTCAAAGACCATTAAACCCAACCCCCTCATTTTACAGATGAGGAAATTGAGGCCCAGGGACATGCCGTGCCTTGCTCAAGCTTACATGGATCACTAGTGTCAAAGGTGGACCTGCAGAGGTCCTCTCACTCCAGAGCTAATGCTCTGCCCACTATATCTCATTCCCTGACATTAATGACATCAATGAATTCTATATGAGGAAAGAGAGCTTGGCAAATGTTGGATATTAGAGCCCCGAACACACAGACTTGATGCTTACTTCACCAAGAGCTGTGAATGTTGTGGCAGGCTGGAAAGATGCCAGGCATAGAATGAGAAGACCTGGGTTTGAATCATGGCCTTACCACTCGCTGGCTGTGGAACCTGGGACCAATTCTTTTAACTTTCTGGCTTCAGCTTTCTTATATGTACAATGGTTAATACCTGCATTACCTGGCTCCCAAGATGGAGCAAGACACAACCTGTGCAAAATTATATCTATGCTTATACACACGTGTATATACACATGCACATGTATATACTGTATATACATGTATGTCTTCATGTATAGGTATATATTGTGTATACGTGTATGTCTGTGTGTATAGGTATATATATATTGTGTATACATACATCTACGTGTATATGTATATATTGTATATACATGTATGTCTCTGTGTATAGGTATATATTATATGTACATGTATGTCTGCATGTATATATATATTGTTTATCCATGCATATTTGCGTGTATATATATAATGTGTATACATGTATGTGTGCATCTGCTTCTGTGTATATATTGTATATATATGTGCGTTTGTGTGTATCTGTGTATGTATGTGTAGATATGCATGCATATAATTCCCTGCTCTCAAGGAGTTAGATTCTCTGAGGGGCAGCTAGGTGCCACTGTGGATAAAGTGCCGAGTCTGGAGTCAGGAAGAACTGAGTTCAAATTCGGCCTCGACCCTTACAAGTTGTATGACACTGGGCAAGTCACTTAACCTCTGTCTACTGTAGTTTCCTCACCTGGGAAAAAAGGATAAAAACAGCACTTCTCCAGAATGTTGTATCAAATGAGAAAATATTTGTAAAGTGCTGAGCTCAGTGTCTGGCACATAGTAGGTGCTTAATCAATGTTTGTCCTTTTTATTCCTTCCTCCTCTCCGTCTCTCCTTCCTTAGTTCCTTCCTTCCTTCCTTCCTTCCTTCCTTCCTTCCTTCCTTCCTTCCTTCCTTCCTTCCTTCCTTCTTTCCTTCCTTTTCAAAGGAGACAATACACCAATCAACAAACATTGACATGATTGCAACTCTTGATTTTCTGGAGTCACTTGATTATTAGTCATTCCCCCCCTCCCCCTGTCCCCTGAGTTTTATTTTGTGTCTTTGTTTTTTAAATATTTTACTTGTAAGCAGCAGATTGTAGGGTTTTGTTTTCTTATCTAATCTGTCATTCTTTTTCATTTTATTGAATTATTTAGTACATTCACGTTTAATGTTGTAAGAGACTTATATTTTTCTTCATTGGTCTTTAATATTGTTTTTTTCAAGTTATAAATTTCCCCCCTTCTTCTATAAACACAATACTGTGTCTCTTTAGTTATTTTAGCTTACTTTTTTTTTAAAGGTGGCCCTCTTCCTAGTGGCTCTCTTCCTCTCACCTTTGATCTCCCTTCCTGTTTGTTAAATTTTGAAGTTTTGCTTATTAATTCTTTTTTCTTTCCTGTTTTTATCTTATTGTTTAATTCTTCCCTTCTTTTTTTCCCTCTCAGTCAAGTAGATTGCCACTTCTTCTCCTTCCCTTCAACTAGTCACATTCAATAGTTTTTAAATTTCATTTTCTTGTTCCTCTTTTCAGAAAGAATTTCTCTCAGTCTCTTAATTATTCATGTTATGTTTCTGTCTACTCCAGACCCCCATTCTCTGGTTCACATAATTATTTAGTCTTTCTCTATTCTCTGCATTCCTCACGGAATCAAAACTCATGAGGTATCATTTCTGTCACTGCCTTGTAGACATTTCCCTTTTCCATTGTACCTCATTCCCACAACAGTTCCTTTATATGACAGTGAGAACATTGCCTTATGATAGGAGCCCCTCCCCACCACATACTTAATTATGCAGCCCACTACTGATCTCTAACCTCTCCCTTTCCCCATTTGCTTCAAATATCCTCCTACTCCCTCCCGTATGCCCTCCTACTCCCCATGGTACCAGTTCCCCGAGGAATCCAACTCACTCCCTCTCATGGATTTTTTCAAGCACAAATCTGCCAGATGACATAAGCACAAAGTCCCTGTATCTCTTCACAGAACATCTCTCTTCACCCATAGGGAGCATTTATCCATGGAACTCCTCTCCACCACCAAATCAAGGCCTCTCTCCTCTTGTCCCCTTTTCAATCCTTCATTCCTCCTCCTCCTCCTCCTCCTCTCTCACTTCCCTGAAAAGTCCAGAGAAACCACAAGGGTCACCTTCCCCTCATTATTAGCCCTTGATTTAACTCAATGACATCATTCACTCCCCTCTATCTCCCATCTTTTCTCCCCTTTCATGTACCTTCTCATTTTGTAATGTGAAAGTAAAAACAAAAACAAATTTTGTTTTTTGCAGTCTTGGTTGTTTTTACTTTTCTTCTTCTGGAGGCGATCTATGAACTCTTTCAATTGATATTTCATTTTCTGTGTTCGGAAGTTCTGGGTATTTTTCTTTTATTATTTCTTGCATTATGGGATTGCAGTTTTTTGACTTGTTCTGCTCTTTTGAGAGATCCATGATCCTTAGGTTGTTTCTACATATCCTACCTTCTAGATCAGTATGTTTCGCTTGAATAGAGAACAGATTTTCTTTTAATGTTATTGTTTTGCTTTGCTTCTCTTCTACTAGATTGTCCTTTACTTCTAGATATTTGCATTCCCAATCGATTATTCTCCCTTTTACTTCTTTGGTGATACCTGCTATTACATATTCCAGTTTTTTTGTTTCCTGTTCATTATTTGTGTTTCACAGTCCATAAATTCTATTTGCATAGTTCTCATTTCTCTTTTAAACCACTCTGGAACGGAGTGTTGTGGTTCTATGTTCCATAAAGTCCTCTGTCTCATCAAGTGCTATTTTCATTTGTTTTGCAGTATTTATTCATGGATGCCTGAACACATTTACAAGTTCTGAAGGCTATATTTCCTTGTGATTGTTAATTTATCTGCTTATGTTCAAAGTCTTTGAGTTTTTTCTTGCTGAAATTTTTGTAACTTCTGTCTTTCCCCCCTTATTCCTGCCCGCAGGGGTCACATATGACTCTCTGGGGGTTGGATCTCAAGGTGTCTCTTTCTCATCCCACACTGAACAATTTACAGGTCACCACCTTAGGTCTCTACCTCATATGATTTTGGGGCAGACAGAATTGATTCCTGCAGGAGGCTGAGCTCTTTCTCTCAGGCTTAGTAGGGTCCTGCACAGCCCCCTTATATACAATGTCCTGTCCAGTTCCCTCTGTTTCTCAGTTTTCTGGGCCAGCAGTTCAGAGCACTACCACATGTACCACTGCAGCCAGGGGTGATTTCTGTCATTTGGAGTTTGGATGTCTGAGACTGTAGATGGAGAGGAGTAGGTGATGCGTGGACTAGACCTTTATTTCAACCCCAGACATGTATCTTGCCTCTTTCCTTCTGTTCTTTCACTCTTCTGCCCAAATCTTTTGCAGCAAAGATTGCTGCTGCAGTCCTGTCCACCGAGGCCCCAGCAAACATCAACAGCCTAGAGCCTGAATCTCTGGGGCACTGGAAAAATGGAGTGTGGAGGTAGATTTTGTTATAATCCTCTTGGTCAAGTCCTTGGGCAGGCTAGTACAGCCTTCCTGCTGGTAAGCATGGTAGGCAGTGGAGGAGGGGGAGTTGGTGTGCTCAAGGTAGGCATCGGTTCATGAGTTTGCTTGTTTTTTATCTTCGTTTAGATTCCAGGTGTGCTACCTAGACCATGGAGGCAGCTGAAGTTGTTTTATCTTTGGGGCATAATTTCTGTTTTGGAAAGGTTTGAGAGGTTGTGAGGAGCAGAGAAAATGTCTAGTCCTCCATCTTGTTGGTCATGTCCACATGTACTAACTTTCTTTTCTTTGGGTCTTCATTCTGTTCTGTTCATCTTTTAAAAAAAATTCAGTGAATCTTTTAGCCCCTCTATGGCAACCTATCATCTTTTATCCAACCTTCTCCTCCCAAATTTGAAAAAAAGAAAGAAAAGAAAGACAAAGACAAAGAAGGAAAGAAAAGCAAAACCCTTGGAACAAATATTCATAGTTAAGTAAAACAAATTCCCAGAGTTCCCGTGTTGTCAGTGAGTAGCATGCTTCATTGTTGGTCCTCAGGAATCATAAAGTCATCTTTTTAAAAAAATTTTAATGGAAAATTAAAATAAATATGATGAAAATCCAAAATGTGAACAATTCCATATGTAAAGGAGAATAGAAAAAAAGGTTTACATGTGAAATCATCAATCTCTATTAAGAATAAACAGTATATAATAAATTCAACAAATTACTTGCAAAGCCATCCTGCTTATCTGTGTTTCCTTCTAAATTTCCTTTCATTCTCTTCTGTGTATTTTTTTTTTAAATGCTTTACTGGTTATCTTTTCTTTCTTTTTTTTCCTTTTTGTTTGCAACAAAATCATTAACTCTCCCTTCACCCCACCCCCCCAAGAAAAACAATTCTTATAAGAAATGAGTATAGCCAAACAAAACAAATCCATGCATTTACCAGGTCCAAAAAATATGTGTATTTTTTGGTACCTTGAAGTCAGTCATGACACTGGTGTCAGGAGGTTGTCAGCATGCTTCATCAGGCCGTGGGAATCATGGTTGAGAATAGTTCTTGAGTTTTTCCAATTTATTTTTCTTTACTATGGTGTTGTTACTGTATAAATTGTTTTCTTGGTTCTGCTCACTTCACTCTGCAGTAGTTTGCACAAATTTTCCAGGTTTCTTTAAAACCATTACCTTCATTTCTTACAGTAAAATACTATTCCATTATATTCATATACCATAATTTATTCTATCATTACTTGATTAATGAGAACCTCCTTAGTTTCTAATTCCTTGCCACCACAAAAAGAACCTTTATAAATATTTTTGTTTATGTGTCTTTTTCTTTTTTCTTTTATCTTTTTGGGTGTAGGTCTAATAGAGGTATTTCTAGGTCAAATGGTATATACAGTTTAGTGGTTTTTTAAAACACATGCCTTCTTGTCTCTGAACCTTAAATCCAATTCACTTGCAAATCAAGATATCACCCTGTTGATGTCATTGGTCCTCTTCAAGAATGAAAGAGGAACTACTGTATACACTATATAATGTTTATATAATATACACGTTAGTGTAGGCTAGTCCTGATTCAGATCTGCCTCTTGGTAAGTTAAGTCTGTTATTAAAACTAAATGAGACACTCTTAGGTCATTCAAAAGTCATTCTAAGGAGGTTAACTTAGTGATAACATCAAAAGGATAAGCATTTAGCAGAGATGAATCCTTCTCTCTCTCCTACCTCGGTGTAACCATACTGAAACATGTCTACTCAGTAGGGAGGGGTGGCAAACTAGCTGGGGGAAACATGCTAAATAGGAAGGGCTTCTCTTTGTGAATGAGTCTTTTAATTCTCTTAGGTGATCAGGAAACTGCAGACTCAGTAGTAGGTCAAAGGGTATGCACAGTTTTATAGCCCTTTGGGCATAGTTCCAAATTGTTCTCCTGAATGGAAACAATCATGCATTAGGCTCTCAGGTTTTCTACATCTCTTCCAGCATTTGTCCTTTTTCTTTTCTCTCATGTTAACCAATCTGATGGATGTGAGGTGGAACGTTAGTTTCTTAAATTTGCATTTCCCTGATCAATAATGATTTAGAGCATTTCTTCAGGTGACTATGGATAGTACTGATTTCTTCTCCAGAAAACTGCCTGTTCATATCCTGTGACCATTTACCAAATGGAAAATGGCTTTTTAAGGAAAATGGCCTATAATTTTCTTTTTCTGTTTTAGTTCTCCCTGGTTTAGGTATCAAAGCCATATTTATGTCATAAGAGGAATTTGGTAGAATTCCTTCTTCGCCTATTTTTTCACCTATATATAGTATTGGGATTAATTTTTCTTAAATGTTTGGTAGAATTTACTGATAAATCCATCTGGTGGGGGGGGATTTTTTCTTAGAGAGCTCACTTATGGTTTATTCAACTTCTTTTTCTAATATAAGGTTATTTAAGAATTCTATTTCTTCTTCTGTTAACCTGGGCACTTTATATTTTTGTAACTATTAATCCATTTCACTCAGATGGTCAACTTTATTTGTGTATAATTGGATGAAATAATTGCTAATAATTGCTTTAATTTTATCTTTGTTGATGGTGCATTTATCCATTTTATTTTGATACTAATAATTTGTTTTTCTTCTTCCTTTTTTAAATAAAATTAACCAATGGTTTATTTATTTTATTATTATTATTTTTTTTTTTTATAAAATTGGCTTCTAGTTATATTAGTTCAATGGTTTCTTATTTTCATTTTTATTAAGCTCTCCTTTGATTTTCAGGATTTCCATTTTGGTGTTTAATTGGGGATTCTCGATTTGTTCTTTTTCTATTTTTTTAGTTGTATACCCAATCCACTGATCTCCTTTTCCTCTATTTTATTGATATTCACATTTAGAGATATAAAATTTGTCCTAAGTACTGCTTTGGTGGCATCTCAGAAATTTTGGTATGCCAGATTAGTTAGTTTCCAGTTAATTTTTAATCTATGCTTCCAAAGTCCTTTATTGAATGTAATTTTTTTTTGCATTATGTTCTAAAAACGGTGTATTTAATATTTCTGCTTTTCTGCATTTGGTTGTAAGGTTTTGTGAGCAAGTACATGAAAAATTTTTGTGAAAGTGCTATGTCCAGCTAAGAAAAAAGCATATAAATGTTTTTCCTATTCAGTTTATTCAGAGATCTATCATATCTAATATTTTAAGATTCTATTCATATCTTTGATTTCTTTATTATTTATTTTATGGTTAGATTTATCTAGCACTGAGAGGTGAAAGTCAAAGTCTTCTACTAGTTTAGTTTTACTGTCTATTTCTTCCTGTAATTTATTTAACTTTTCCTTTAGGAATTTGGATGCTTTTCCATTTGGTGCATATATGTTTAGTATTCATATCACTTCATTGTGTATTATGCTTTTTAGCAAGATATGCCTTTTCTGCTTATCTCCTTTAATTAGTTCTACTTTTGCTTTTCCTTTGTCTGAGATCATGATTACTACCCCTACCTGTTTTACTTTAGCTGAAGCATAATAGATTCTGCTCTAGTTCTTTATTTTAACTCTGTTTATGACTCTTTGTTTGAAGTATGTTTCTTACAAACAGCATATTGTTGGATTCTGGTTTCTAATTCATTCTGCTATCTGCTTCTATTTTGTGAGTGTTTTCCTTCCATTCACATTCACAGTTATGACTGCTAACTGTGTACTTCCTTCTATCCTATTTCCTTCTCTTTATCCTTTTTGTACCTTTTTATCCTGTTCCTCCTCTAAATTCTGTTTTTCTTTTGACCACTGCCTTTTTCAATGTGACCTCCCTTTTATCACTCCGTCTTTCTCTTAGGCCCTTCCCCTCCTACTTCTTTGTTGAGTAACATAGACTTCTATATTCAATTGAGTGTATACATACATACGTATGTGTGTACATATGTGTATGCGTACACACATGTGTGTATATGTATGTATACATGAATATATGTATGTTTGTATTTATTTTCTCTTTGAGCGAGTTTAAATAAGAGTGAGGTTCAGACACTACTCACTGCCCTCCCTCCATCATTTACCCCTCCACTATAAAGGCTCTTCCTTGGACATATTCTTGATGTGAGATAATTTCCCCCATTCTACTTCTCCCTTCGCCCTTTTCCCAGGGCATCCCCCTTTCCTACCCATCCATTTTAAAAATATCATCCCAACATAAATTGACTCACTCTGCACCCTATGTCTATGTGGAATCCTTCTTACCGCTTTGTAATGATAATGTTCTTAGAAGTTATATCATCTTCCCGTACAGAAATGTAAACTTTTTAGGTTTATTGAATCCTTTATGATTTCTCTTTCGCTGTTTACCTTTTTAAGCTTCTCTTGAGTCTGGCATTTATTTATTTATTTATTTATTTATTTATTTATTTATTTATTTATTTATTTATTTCATGTGATCTCAACTGATTTTTTTTTATTTTTAGTTTGCAACACGTGGTTCTACATAATTTTGAGTTCCAGATTTTCTTCCCTTCCTCCCCCCCTCCCTCCCCAAGATGGCATGGAATCCCATATAACTTCCATATATAACTTGGCATCGAATTAATTTACACACTAGTCAAGTTGTGGAGAAGAATTATGACCAATGGAATGAATCATGAGAAAGAAGAAACAGAACGAAAAAAAAGAAAAACAGCCCAAAAACAAATACAAAAGAGAGAAAAAAAGGGGGAGAAAAAGGCGAGCATGAAGTGTGCCTCAATCTGCATTCATACTTCATAGTTTCTTTTTCATAGTTCATAGATACCACTCTCCATCATGAGTCCTTTGGAGCTGTCTCTGCATATTGTGATGCTGAGAAGAGCAAAGTCTGTCAGGGTTAGTCATCACAGAATCCATATATCTGTAGTTGTGTATAATGTTCTCCTGGCTCTGCTCCGCTCACTCAGCATTATGTTGTGTAGGTTCTTCTAGGTTATTATGAAGTCCATATCATCCCCATTTCTTATAGCACAATAGTATTCTATTACCTTCATATACCACAGCTTGTTCAGCCATTCCCCAATTGATGGGCATCCCTTTGATTTCCAATTCTTAGCTACCACGAATAGAGCCGCTATAAATATTTTTGTACATATGGGTCCTTTTCCCACTTGTGTGATCTCTTTGGGATACAACCCTAGGAGTGGTATTGCTGGGTCAAAGGGTATGAACATTTTTATAGTCCTTTGGACGTAGTTCCAAATTGCTCTCCAAAAT